>OX415253.1:104809902-106009902 GCA_948329865.1 Linaria vulgaris | reverse complement strand
GGCGTCTTAGCCGGAGGACCGTCATATGCATTGTACTTCTTAAGTACAGTCTCAATATAATGAGATTGTGACAACACGATCCCATTTGACGTCTTAGTGATTTTAATCCCTAATATGACATCGGCGACCCCTAAGTCTTTCATGTCAAAATGTTTGGTCAACATTTTCTTGGTATTCATGACTAGGTCATGATTACTTCCCATGATTAACATGTCGTCTACGTATAGACAGACGATCACGTAATCTTTAGGTGTGCCTTTTACGTATACGCATTTATCACATTCATTAATTCTGAAACCATTTGACAACATCGTTCTGTCAAATTTTTCGTGCCACTGCTTTGGCGCTTGTTTAAGCCCATACAATGACTTAATGAGTCTACACACCTTTTTCTCCTTTCCTGGAGCAACAAACCCTTCAGGTTGTTCCATGTAAATCTCTTCATCTAATTCACCATTTAGAAATGCCGTCTTGACATCCATTTGATGTATTTCCAGACCTTTCAATGCAGCAATAGCAATGAGCACTCTAATTGAGGTGATCCTAGTCACAGGTGAATATGTGTCGAAGAAGTCAAGGCCCTCAATTTGTCTAAACCCTTTAGCTACCAATCTGGCCTTATACTTATCAATAGATCCATCTGCTTTATACTTTCTCTTCAGTATCCATTTGCAGCCCAAAGGTTTGCTACCCGATGGGAGATCAACCAACTCCCATGTGTGGTTGTGCAAAATAGACTCTATTTCACTATTGATAGCTTCTTTCCAAAAGGGAGCTTCTGGAGAGGACAAGGCTTCACTTATTGTCCTTGGTTCGTTTTCTAACATATAAGTCAGAAAATCTGGACCATAGCTTTTAGCTGTTTTAGCCCTTTTACTGCGTCTAGGTTCTTCATCTTCCTGATGATTATCCTTTGCAGTTTCATGGGTTCTTTTAAGGGAACCAGATTCTTTCCTTTCTTTGCAAGGATATATGTTTTCAAAGAATACTGCATTCCTTGATTCAATGATCATGTTTTCATTAATGTCAGGAATTGAGGACTTATGTACTAAGAAGCGATAGGCACTACTGTTGTGCGCATATCCAATGAATATACAGTCAACGGTCTTAGGTCCTATCTTTACTTGTTTAGGTTTAGGTACTTCTACCTTTGCTAAACACCCCCACACTTTTAAGTATTTGTAGGAAGGCTTTCGACCTTTCCATAACTCATAAGGGGTTTCGTTTCTACTTTTGTGAGGTAGCTTGTTTAGTATATGATTTGCTGAGAGGATTGCATCCCCCCACAAATTTTGTGGTAAACCAGAACTGATCAACATAGCATTCATCATCTCCTTAAGAGTACGATTTTTGCGTTCAGCAATTCCATTTGATTGTGGTGAATAAGGGGCTGTAGTTTGATGAATGATGCCTGAAGAAGCACAAAATTCGTCAAATGGAGCTCCATATTCTCCACCTCTATCACTTCGGATAGTTTTTATTTGTTTGCCAAGTTGATTTTCAACCTCAAGTTTGTAGGTTTTAAAAGCTTGCAAGGCTTCATCTTTACTTCTTAATAAGTATACTATGCAGTATCTTGTGCAGTCATCAATAAAGGTAATGAAGTACTTTTTACCACCTCTAGTTTGCACAAACTTTAAATCACATATATCGGTGTGAATTAAGTCTAGAGGTTCGGTGTTTCTTTCTACAGAAGGAAATGGTAGTTTGGTTAATTTGGCCTCTACACAAATCTCACATTTATTTTGAGATTCGATATTGAATGAAGGCAATAATTCTAAGCTTACTAGTTTTCGTAGAGTATTAAAGTTAACATGTCCTAATCTAACATGCCATAAATCTGAACACTCAACCAAGTAAGCAGAAGTAATAGTTTTATTATTCTTTTCGAGGTCACGTTTTACAGTCATTACATTCATCTTGTACATGCGGTTGACCGCGTAACCTTTACCAACAAATTGCCCATTCTTAGTGAGCACCAATTTACCAGACTCAAACACTAGTCTAAGACCACTTGCATCAAGTGCATAACCAGATATTAAATTCTTTCGAATATCTGGAACATGCAGTACATCAATCAAGGTTATCTCTCTACCCGAAGCCATCTTTAGCACCACCCTTCCACTTCCGATGATGTCAGACGTTGCAGAGTTCCCCATGTACAACTTCCGATTGTTGAATGAGTAGTATGTGGAGAACATGTCTCGGTCGGAACAGACGTGGCGGGTGGCACCGGTGTCGACAAACCACTCCTTTGGATGGTCCACCATGTTAGCCTCGAAGACAACTGCAGTAAGCATCAGGTCACTCATGTCGACCGGAACGCCTTTGTCTTGAACCACAGCAACCTGGTTGGACTGGTTCGGGTTCTGGTTGTCTTTCTTCGGGAGTCGGCAGTCTTTAGCCATGTGGTTCGGCTTTCCACAGTTGTGGCAGTTCCCTTTGAACTTCTTTTTCTTCTTTTGTTGCCCTCCACCATTGCCCTGATTCTTTCTCTTCTTGGAGTTGGGCTTGTGTTCCACCACGTTGGCTCTAGCCTCCATCTGCATCTGCTTTGGCTTGGCCTCAGACATTCGATTATCTTCTTCAATCCGAAGTCTGACAATCAAGTCTTCAAGATTCATCTCCTTGCGCTTGTGCTTGAGATAGTTCTTGAACTCCTTCCAGGACGGCGGCAACTTCTCTATCATAGCAGCAACTTGGAAGGATTCACTGAGTTTCATGTCCTCTGCATCTAGGTCATGTAGGATCAGTTGCAACTCTTGAACTTGACTCGTCACCGTCTTCGAGTCGGTCATTTTGAAGTCCAGAAATTTGCCGACGATGAACTTCTTCAACCCAGCATCTTCTGTTCTGTACTTCTTGTCAAGGGACGTCCAGAGTTCCTTTGACGTCTTGATGGTGGAATAGACGTTGTACAGTGAGTTGTCTAATCCATTCAGGATGTAGTTCCTGCACAGAAAGTCACTTTGACTCCAAGCGTCGAAGGCAGCCCTAGGACGAGGATCAGTCACGTCTTCTGCCACCACAGGAGCCTCTTCGGTCAGCATCCTTGACAGGTTCAAGGTCGTAAGGTAGAACAGCATCTTCTGTTGCCACCTTTTGAAATCAGTGCCGGAAAACTTCTCCGGCTTCTCGCCGCTACTTTGGACAGGCGATATGGTCACCATTTTTCTGAAATACAACAAGCAAAATATCGTTTTAAAATGTTGATCGTAACGGGTGTATAACAGAAAACAAACCACTATTTAAAGTCGAGGCAAGAGTTGAACTCTTTCTCTTTAAAACGATATTTGCCCCGCTCGGTGCTTACGGTTTGATCGGCAATTCGTTTCCCAAGATAACTCGACTATCTCTTAATATAGCAGCACTTCAAATATTAAGAACGGCGAAACAGAAGAACGTTTTGAACTCTCGGAACAAAACAAAAGTAAGAAAGAATGTATTTGATTGTGTGTTTTTGGAAGAGGAGGAGCCTGCCTTTTATAGATGTCGAAAGTGGGCCTAGGGGGTGACTGGACGGACACATTCGTTCCACGTCACAGCTTTCCCGCCAGAACCTGCACCACTTCGGCTGACTGTACACCTATTCGGATGAAAGGTGGCATTGTTTCTGCTGACTGGGTGCGTAGTGACTGTTTGCTGACTGGACATTTCCCGCCAGATTTTCAGCCACTGGACACACTCATTCGATCAGATATTTACACCTAATCACGATTTAATTAATTATTAATTTGTTGCTTTATTTATTTTCAGACAATTAATTAATTACTTAATTAAACTTTGTCCAAAAAGATAAGTATTTGATAGGGAAGCCCAAGCCCAAGCCCAAACCCAGGCCCAGGCCCAGGCCCAGGCCCAGGCCCGGACCCGTGACCCGTGACCCACGACCCACGACCCCGACCCCGGCCCAGGCCCGGGTCCGGTCCGGACGGACGGCGGCGGCGGCGCGCGCGCGCGTGTGGGCTTGAATTAAAGCATAGCCCATCTAAGTCCTCTCCCCTTCAAAGACTTGTGGTACCCCTTGGGGCCCAAACCCTTATCATAAACAAACAATTAATAAGGTGTAAAAGTTAGCTCTCTTTTTCCCATGTGGGATGGTGATTTTTCA
This sequence comes from Linaria vulgaris, assembly GCA_948329865.1. Lineage (NCBI taxonomy): Eukaryota > Viridiplantae > Streptophyta > Magnoliopsida > Lamiales > Plantaginaceae > Linaria > Linaria vulgaris. The sequence goes on along the minus strand of OX415253.1, from coordinate 106,005,791 downwards.
CCTTCCCACTTATTTCCTTTTCTTCCACCAATATAACTTATGTCAACTAGCTCACTTTATCATTTAATTTCTCATTCATCCCAAATTGGTTTTGAACAATTAAATATACTAGGTTCATCTACGCGAAATGTAGATTTCATTGAGCTAAAGAAATTCCAATTTCATAAATAGGAATTTATTGAAATAAATTACATAATATTGGTGCAACACCAATTTTTCCAACAATCCCCCACATGAATGAAAATTCAATGTGTACATTCGAGAGAGTTCAGGCGGAGAGCTTACTGCATCAGGATAGGTAGCTTTTGGCTTTGAACCTTCCTTAGCGAAATACATCGGATTTACTTAGCTGATCAGTGAACGTGATGTCTTGAACCGTTCAGCTGTTGGTGTAAACCAAGACAACTGTATTCACACAGTAACTCCCCTAACATCTTTTGATTCTCATGGTTGTGTCCGTTTTGGCCCTGGACAACTCTTGGGGTTCATAAGTGTTTTCTTATGAAGCGGCCAAACTTCACACTTACATAGGTGATCTCCTTCCAAGAGTATCCTGTCATACTCTGCCTAATTAGGCTTAGGAATCATTAAAAGTTAAACTTAACCTTACCCTTTCTACAGGTAGCATATTTATCGTACACGAGAATGAGCTGGAGTTAGTTCCAAAATGCTATCACTGAATCCTTATAATTTCGTTGTCCCTTTGAACCAAGATCTTGGGATCTCCAATCAACATGGTTGGGTTCCATCACAAAGATTCTTTAGTGTTGGGTTTTAAACCCATTCCCCTCGATAAGCAGTATGTTTGATCTCTTGGTAGGCCTTTAGTCAACGGATCCGATAGGTTTTCCTTCGATTTTACATAATCAATGGAAATGACACCATTAGAGATCAACTGCCTTATGGTATTATGTCTACGACGAATATGTCTAGACTTACCATTGTACATGCCACTTTGTGCCCTTCCAATAGCTGCTTGGCTGTCGCAATGTATTAGAATAGCAGGCACTGGCTTATTCCAACAAGGAATGTCCTCAAGAAAGTTTCGAAGCCATTCTGCTTCTTCACCAGCCTTATCCAAGGCAATAAACTCGGATTCCATCGTGGAGCGAGCTATACATGTTTGTTTTGAGGACTTCCATGACACAGCTCCACCTCCAATGGTAAAGACATAACCGCTGGTGGATTTAGTGTCGTTAGAGTCTGATATCCAGTTCGCATCACTATATCCTTCTAGTATAGCTGGATATCTACCGTAATGTAATCCATAATCTAAGGTGTGTTTTAAATACCTAAGTATTCTAATTAACGCCTTCCAATGATCTTTGTTTGGATTACTCGTAAATCTACTCAATTTATTAACTGAGTAAGCAATATCCGGACGAGTGCAGTTCATGATATACATGAGACAGCCTATTATCCTGGCATATTCTACTTGAGAGACAGGTTCGCCATGATTTTTGCCTAAGTGTAGACTCAAGTCCACTGGCGTCTTAGCCGGAGGACCGTCATATGCATTGTACTTCTTAAGTACAGTCTCAATATAATGAGATTGTGACAACACGATCCCATTTGACGTCTTAGTGATTTTAATCCCTAATATGACATCGGCGACCCCTAAGTCTTTCATGTCAAAATGTTTGGTCAACATTTTCTTGGTATTCATGACTAGGTCATGATTACTTCCCATGATTAACATGTCGTCTACGTATAGACAGACGATCACGTAATCTTTAGGTGTGCCTTTTACGTATACGCATTTATCACATTCATTAATTCTGAAACCATTTGACAACATCGTTCTGTCAAATTTTTCGTGCCACTGCTTTGGCGCTTGTTTAAGCCCATACAATGACTTAATGAGTCTACACACCTTTTTCTCCTTTCCTGGAGCAACAAACCCTTCAGGTTGTTCCATGTAAATCTCTTCATCTAATTCACCATTTAGAAATGCCGTCTTGACATCCATTTGATGTATTTCCAGACCTTTCAATGCAGCAATAGCAATGAGCACTCTAATTGAGGTGATCCTAGTCACAGGTGAATATGTGTCGAAGAAGTCAAGGCCCTCAATTTGTCTAAACCCTTTAGCTACCAATCTGGCCTTATACTTATCAATAGATCCATCTGCTTTATACTTTCTCTTCAGTATCCATTTGCAGCCCAAAGGTTTGCTACCCGATGGGAGATCAACCAACTCCCATGTGTGGTTGTGCAAAATAGACTCTATTTCACTATTGATAGCTTCTTTCCAAAAGGGAGCTTCTGGAGAGGACAAGGCTTCACTTATTGTCCTTGGTTCGTTTTCTAACATATAAGTCAGAAAATCTGGACCATAGCTTTTAGCTGTTTTAGCCCTTTTACTGCGTCTAGGTTCTTCATCTTCCTGATGATTATCCTTTGCAGTTTCATGGGTTCTTTTAAGGGAACCAGATTCTTTCCTTTCTTTGCAAGGATATATGTTTTCAAAGAATACTGCATTCCTTGATTCAATGATCATGTTTTCATTAATGTCAGGAATTGAGGACTTATGTACTAAGAAGCGATAGGCACTACTGTTGTGCGCATATCCAATGAATATACAGTCAACGGTCTTAGGTACTATCTTTACTTGTTTAGGTTTAGGTACTTCTACCTTTGCTAAACACCCCCACACTTTTAAGTATTTGTAGGAAGGCTTTCGACCTTTCCATAACTCATAAGGGGTTTCGTTTCTACTTTTGTGAGGTAGCTTGTTTAGTATATGATTTGCTGAGAGGATTGCATCCCCCCACAAATTTTGTGGTAAACCAGAACTGATCAACATAGCATTCATCATCTCCTTAAGAGTACGATTTTTGCGTTCAGCAATTCCATTTGATTGTGGTGAATAAGGGGCTGTAGTTTGATGAATGATGCCTGAAGAAGCACAAAATTCGTCAAATGGAGCTCCATATTCTCCACCTCTATCACTTCGGATAGTTTTTATTTGTTTGCCAAGTTGATTTTCAACCTCAAGTTTGTAGGTTTTAAAAGCTTGCAAGGCTTCATCTTTACTTCTTAATAAGTATACTATGCAGTATCTTGTGCAGTCATCAATAAAGGTAATGAAGTACTTTTTACCACCTCTAGTTTGCACAAACTTTAAATCACATATATCGGTGTGAATTAAGTCTAGAGGTTCGGTGTTTCTTTCTACAGAAGGAAATGGTAGTTTGGTTAATTTGGCCTCTACACAAATCTCACATTTATTTTGAGATTCGATATTGAATGAAGGCAATAATTCTAAGCTTACTAGTTTTCGTAGAGTATTAAAGTTAACATGTCCTAATCTAACATGCCATAAATCTGAACACTCAACCAAGTAAGCAGAAGTAATAGTTTTATTATTCTTTTCGAGGTCACGTTTTACAGTCATTACATTCATCTTGTACATGCGGTTGACCGCGTAACCTTTACCAACAAATTGCCCATTCTTAGTGAGCACCAATTTACCAGACTCAAACACTAGTCTAAGACCACTTGCATCAAGTGCATAACCAGATATTAAATTCTTTCGAATATCTGGAACATGCAGTACATCAATCAAGGTTATCTCTCTACCCGAAGTCATCTTTAGCACCACCCTTCCACTTCCGATGATGTCAGACGTTGCAGAGTTCCCCATGTACAACTTCCGATTGTTGAATGAGTAGTATGTGGAGAACATGTCTCGGTCGGAACAGACGTGGCGGGTGGCACCGGTGTCGACAAACCACTCCTTTGGATGGTCCACCATGTTAGCCTCGAAGACAACTGCAGTAAGCATCAGGTCACTCATGTCGACCGGAACGCCTTTGTCTTGAACCACAGCAACCTGGTTGGACTGGTTCGGGTTCTGGTTGTCTTTCTTCGGGAGTCGGCAGTCTTTAGCCATGTGGTTCGGCTTTCCACAGTTGTGGCAGTTCCCTTTGAACTTCTTTTTCTTCTTTTGTTGCCCTCCACCATTGCCCTGATTCTTTCTCTTCTTGGAGTTGGGCTTGTGTTCCACCACGTTGGCTCTAGCCTCCATCTGCATCTGCTTTGGCTTGGCCTCAGACATTCGATTATCTTCTTCAATCCGAAGTCTGACAATCAAGTCTTCAAGATTCATCTCCTTGCGCTTGTGCTTGAGATAGTTCTTGAACTCCTTCCAGGACGGCGGCAACTTCTCTATCATAGCAGCAACTTGGAAGGATTCACTGAGTTTCATGTCCTCTGCATCTAGGTCATGTAGGATCAGTTGCAACTCTTGAACTTGACTCGTCACCGTCTTCGAGTCGGTCATTTTGAAGTCCAGAAATTTGCCGACGATGAACTTCTTCAACCCAGCATCTTCTGTTCTGTACTTCTTGTCAAGGGACGTCCAGAGTTCCTTTGACGTCTTGATGGTGGAATAGACGTTGTACAGTGAGTTGTCTAATCCATTCAGGATGTAGTTCCTGCACAGAAAGTCACTTTGACTCCAAGCGTCGAAGGCAGCCCTAGGACGAGGATCAGTCACGTCTTCTGCCACCACAGGAGCCTCTTCGGTCAGCATCCTTGACAGGTTCAAGGTCGTAAGGTAGAACAGCATCTTCTGTTGCCACCTTTTGAAATCAGTGCCGGAAAACTTCTCCGGCTTCTCGCCGCTACTTTGGACAGGCGATATGGTCACCATTTTTCTGAAATACAACAAGCAAAATATCGTTTTAAAATGTTGATCGTAACGGGTGTATAACAGAAAACAAACCACTATTTAAAGTCGAGGCAAGAGTTGAACTCTTTCTCTTTAAAACGATATTTGCCCCGCTCGGTGCTTACGGTTTGATCGGCAATTCGTTTCCCAAGATAACTCGACTATCTCTTAATATAGCAGCACTTCAAATATTAAGAACGGCGAAACAGAAGAACGTTTTGAACTCTCGGAACAAAACAAAAGTAAGAAAGAATGTATTTGATTGTGTGTTTTTGGAAGAGGAGGAGCCTGCCTTTTATAGATGTCGAAAGTGGGCCTAGGGGGTGACTGGACGGACACATTCGTTCCACGTCACAGCTTTCCCGCCAGAACCTGCACCACTTCGGCTGACTGTACACCTATTCGGATGAAAGGTGGCATTGTTTCTGCTGACTGGGTGCGTAGTGACTGTTTGCTGACTGGACATTTCCCGCCAGATTTTCAGCCACTGGACACACTCATTCGATCAGATATTTACACCTAATCACGATTTAATTAATTATTAATTTGTTGCTTTATTTATTTTCAGACAATTAATTAATTACTTAATTAAACTTTGTCCAAAAAGATAAGTATTTGATAGGGAAGCCCAAGCCCAAGCCCAAACCCAGGCCCAGGCCCAGGCCCGGACCCGTGACCCGTGACCCACGACCCACGACCCCGACCCCGGCCCAGGCCCGGGTCCGGTCCGGACGGACGGCGGCGGCGGCGCGCGCGCGCGTGTGGGCTTGAATTAAAGCATAGCCCATCTAAGTCCTCTCCCCTTCAAAGACTTGTGGTACCCCTTGGGGCCCAAACCCTTATCATAAACAAACAATTAATAAGGTGTAAAAGTTAGCTCTCTTTTTCCCATGTGGGATGGTGATTTTTCACCTTCCCACTTATTTCCTTTTCTTCCACCAATATAACTTATGTCAACTAGCTCACTTTATCATTTAATTTCTCATTCATCCCAAATTGGTTTTGAACAATTAAATATACTAGGTTCATCTACGCGAAATGTAGATTTCATTGAGCTAAAGAAATTCCAATTTCATAAATAGGAATTTATTGAAATAAATTACATAATATTGGTGCAACACCAATTTTTCCAACAATCCCCCACATGAATGAAAATTCAATGTGTACATTCGAGAGAGTTCAGGCGGAGAGCTTACTGCATCAGGATAGGTAGCTTTTGGCTTTGAACCTTCCTTAGCGAAATACATCGGATTTACTTAGCTGATCAGTGAACGTGATGTCTTGAACCGTTCAGCTGTTGGTGTAAACCAAGACAACTGTATTCACACAGTAACTCCCCTAACATCTTTTGATTCTCATGGTTGTGTCCGTTTTGGCCCTGGACAACTCTTGGGGTTCATAAGTGTTTTCTTATGAAGCGGCCAAACTTCACACTTACATAGGTGATCTCCTTCCAAGAGTATCCTGTCATACTCTGCCTAATTAGGCTTAGGAATCATTAAAAGTTAAACTTAACCTTACCCTTTCTACAGGTAGCATATTTATCGTACACGAGAATGAGCTGGAGTTAGTTCCAAAATGCTATCACTGAATCCTTATAATTTCGTTGTCCCTTTGAACCAAGATCTTGGGATCTCCAATCAACATGGTTGGGTTTAATCACAAAGATTCTTTAGTGTTGGGTTTTAAACCCATTCCCCTCGATAAGCAGTATGTTTGATCTCTTGGTAGGCCTTTAGTCAACGGATCCGATAGGTTTTCCTTCGATTTTACATAATCAATGGAAATGACACCATTAGAGATCAACTGCCTTATGGTATTATGTCTACGACGAATATGTCTAGACTTACCATTGTACATGCCACTTTGTGCCCTTCCAATAGCTGCTTGGCTGTCGCAATGTATTAGAATAGCAGGCACTGGCTTATTCCAACAAGGAATGTCCTCAAGAAAGTTTCGAAGCCATTCTGCTTCTTCACCAGCCTTATCCAAGGCAATAAACTCGGATTCCATCGTGGAGCGAGCTATACATGTTTGTTTTGAGGACTTCCATGACACAGCTCCACCTCCAATGGTAAAGACATAACCGCTGGTGGATTTAGTGTCGTTAGAGTCTGATATCCAGTTCGCATCACTATATCCTTCTAGTATAGCTGGATATCTACCGTAATGTAATCCATAATCTAAGGTGTGTTTTAAATACCTAAGTATTCTAATTAACGCCTTCCAATGATCTTTGTTTGGATTACTCGTAAATCTACTCAATTTATTAACTGAGTAAGCAATATCCGGACGAGTGCAGTTCATGATATACATGAGACAGCCTATTATCCTGGCATATTCTACTTGAGAGACAGGTTCGCCATGATTTTTGCCTAAGTGTAGACTCAAGTCCACTGGCGTCTTAGCCGGAGGACCGTCATATGCATTGTACTTCTTAAGTACAGTCTCAATATAATGAGATTGTGACAACACGATCCCATTTGACGTCTTAGTGATTTTAATCCCTAATATGACATCGGCGACCCCTAAGTCTTTCATGTCAAAATGTTTGGTCAACATTTTCTTGGTATTCATGACTAGGTCATGATTACTTCCCATGATTAACATGTCGTCTACGTATAGACAGACGATCACGTAATCTTTAGGTGTGCCTTTTACGTATACGCATTTATCACATTCATTAATTCTGAAACCATTTGACAACATCGTTCTGTCAAATTTTTCGTGCCACTGCTTTGGCGCTTGTTTAAGCCCATACAATGACTTAATGAGTCTACACACCTTTTTCTCCTTTCCTGGAGCAACAAACCCTTCAGGTTGTTCCATGTAAATCTCTTCATCTAATTCACCATTTAGAAATGCCGTCTTGACATCCATTTGATGTATTTCCAGACCTTTCAATGCAGCAATAGCAATGAGCACTCTAATTGAGGTGATCCTAGTCACAGGTGAATATGTGTCGAAGAAGTCAAGGCCCTCAATTTGTCTAAACCCTTTAGCTACCAATCTGGCCTTATACTTATCAATAGATCCATCTGCTTTATACTTTCTCTTCAGTATCCATTTGCAGCCCAAAGGTTTGCTACCCGATGGGAGATCAACCAACTCCCATGTGTGGTTGTGCAAAATAGACTCTATTTCACTATTGATAGCTTCTTTCCAAAAGGGAGCTTCTGGAGAGGACAAGGCTTCACTTATTGTCCTTGGTTCGTTTTCTAACATATAAGTCAGAAAATCTGGACCATAGCTTTTAGCTGTTTTAGCCCTTTTACTGCGTCTAGGTTCTTCATCTTCCTGATGATTATCCTTTGCAGTTTCATGGGTTCTTTTAAGGGAACCAGATTCTTTCCTTTCTTTGCAAGGATATATGTTTTCAAAGAATACTGCATTCCTTGATTCAATGATCATGTTTTCATTAATGTCAGGAATTGAGGACTTATGTACTAAGAAGCGATAGGCACTACTGTTGTGCGCATATCCAATGAATATACAGTCAACGGTCTTAGGTACTATCTTTACTTGTTTAGGTTTAGGTACTTCTACCTTTGCTAAACACCCCCACACTTTTAAGTATTTGTAGGAAGGCTTTCGACCTTTCCATAACTCATAAGGGGTTTCGTTTCTACTTTTGTGAGGTAGCTTGTTTAGTATATGATTTGCTGAGAGGATTGCATCCCCCCACAAATTTTGTGGTAAACCAGAACTGATCAACATAGCATTCATCATCTCCTTAAGAGTACGATTTTTGCGTTCAGCAATTCCATTTGATTGTGGTGAATAAGGGGCTGTAGTTTGATGAATGATGCCTGAAGAAGCACAAAATTCGTCAAATGGAGCTCCATATTCTCCACCTCTATCACTTCGGATAGTTTTTATTTGTTTGCCAAGTTGATTTTCAACCTCAAGTTTGTAGGTTTTAAAAGCTTGCAAGGCTTCATCTTTACTTCTTAATAAGTATACTATGCAGTATCTTGTGCAGTCATCAATAAAGGTAATGAAGTACTTTTTACCACCTCTAGTTTGCACAAACTTTAAATCACATATATCGGTGTGAATTAAGTCTAGAGGTTCGGTGTTTCTTTCTACAGAAGGAAATGGTAGTTTGGTTAATTTGGCCTCTACACAAATCTCACATTTATTTTGAGATTCGATATTGAATGAAGGCAATAATTCTAAGCTTACTAGTTTTCGTAGAGTATTAAAGTTAACATGTCCTAATCTAACATGCCATAAATCTGAACACTCAACCAAGTAAGCAGAAGTAATAGTTTTATTATTCTTTTCGAGGTCACGTTTTACAGTCATTACATTCATCTTGTACATGCGGTTGACCGCGTAACCTTTACCAACAAATTGCCCATTCTTAGTGAGCACCAATTTACCAGACTCAAACACTAGTCTAAGACCACTTGCATCAAGTGCATAACCAGATATTAAATTCTTTCGAATATCTGGAACATGCAGTACATCAATCAAGGTTATCTCTCTACCCGAAGTCATCTTTAGCACCACCCTTCCACTTCCGATGATGTCAGACGTTGCAGAGTTCCCCATGTACAACTTCCGATTGTTGAATGAGTAGTATGTGGAGAACATGTCTCGGTCGGAACAGACGTGGCGGGTGGCACCGGTGTCGACAAACCACTCCTTTGGATGGTCCACCATGTTAGCCTCGAAGACAACTGCAGTAAGCATCAGGTCACTCATGTCGACCGGAACGCCTTTGTCTTGAACCACAGCAACCTGGTTGGACTGGTTCGGGTTCTGGTTGTCTTTCTTCGGGAGTCGGCAGTCTTTAGCCATGTGGTTCGGCTTTCCACAGTTGTGGCAGTTCCCTTTGAACTTCTTTTTCTTCTTTTGTTGCCCTCCACCATTGCCCTGATTCTTTCTCTTCTTGGAGTTGGGCTTGTGTTCCACCACGTTGGCTCTAGCCTCCATCTGCATCTGCTTTGGCTTGGCCTCAGACATTCGATTATCTTCTTCAATCCGAAGTCTGACAATCAAGTCTTCAAGATTCATCTCCTTGCGCTTGTGCTTGAGATAGTTCTTGAACTCCTTCCAGGACGGCGGCAACTTCTCTATCATAGCAGCAACTTGGAAGGATTCACTGAGTTTCATGTCCTCTGCATCTAGGTCATGTAGGATCAGTTGCAACTCTTGAACTTGACTCGTCACCGTCTTCGAGTCGGTCATTTTGAAGTCCAGAAATTTGCCGACGATGAACTTCTTCAACCCAGCATCTTCTGTTCTGTACTTCTTGTCAAGGGACGTCCAGAGTTCCTTTGACGTCTTGATGGTGGAATAGACGTTGTACAGTGAGTTGTCTAATCCATTCAGGATGTAGTTCCTGCACAGAAAGTCACTTTGACTCCAAGCGTCGAAGGCAGCCCTAGGACGAGGATCAGTCACGTCTTCTGCCACCACAGGAGCCTCTTCGGTCAGCATCCTTGACAGGTTCAAGGTCGTAAGGTAGAACAGCATCTTCTGTTGCCACCTTTTGAAATCAGTGCCGGAAAACTTCTCCGGCTTCTCGCCGCTACTTTGGACAGGCGATATGGTCACCATTTTTCTGAAATACAACAAGCAAAATATCGTTTTAAAATGTTGATCGTAACGGGTGTATAACAGAAAACAAACCACTATTTAAAGTCGAGGCAAGAGTTGAACTCTTTCTCTTTAAAACGATATTTGCCCCGCTCGGTGCTTACGGTTTGATCGGCAATTCGTTTCCCAAGATAACTCGACTATCTCTTAATATAGCAGCACTTCAAATATTAAGAACGGCGAAACAGAAGAACGTTTTGAACTCTCGGAACAAAACAAAAGTAAGAAAGAATGTATTTGATTGTGTGTTTTTGGAAGAGGAGGAGCCTGCCTTTTATAGATGTCGAAAGTGGGCCTAGGGGGTGACTGGACGGACACATTCGTTCCACGTCACAGCTTTCCCGCCAGAACCTGCACCACTTCGGCTGACTGTACACCTATTCGGATGAAAGGTGGCATTGTTTCTGCTGACTGGGTGCGTAGTGACTGTTTGCTGACTGGACATTTCCCGCCAGATTTTCAGCCACTGGACACACTCATTCGATCAGATATTTACACCTAATCACGATTTAATTAATTATTAATTTGTTGCTTTATTTATTTTCAGACAATTAATTAATTACTTAATTAAACTTTGTCAAAAAAGATAAGTATTTGATAGGGAAGCCCAAGCCCAAGCCCAAACCCAGGCCCAGGCCCAGGCCCGGACCCGTGACCCGTGACCCACGACCCCGACCCCGGCCCAGGCCCGGGTCCGGTCCGGACGGACGGCGGCGGCGGCGCGCGCGCGCGTGTGGGCTTGAATTAAAGCATAGCCCATCTAAGTCCTCTCCCCTTCAAAGACTTGTGGTACCCCTTGGGGCCCAAACCCTTATCATAAACAAACAATTAATAAGGTGTAAAAGTTAGCTCTCTTTTTCCCATGTGGGATGGTGATTTTTCACCTTCCCACTTATTTCCTTTTCTTCCACCAATATAACTTATGTCAACTAGCTCACTTTATCATTTAATTTCTCATTCATCCCAAATTGGTTTTGAACAATTAAATATACTAGGTTCATCTACGCGAAATGTAGATTTCATTGAGCTAAAGAAATTCCAATTTCATAAATAGGAATTTATTGAAATAAATTACATAATATTGGTGCAACACCAATTTTTCCAACAATCCCCCACATGAATGAAAATTCAATGTGTACATTCGAGAGAGTTCAGGCGGAGAGCTTACTGCATCAGGATAGGTAGCTTTTGGCTTTGAACCTTCCTTAGCGAAATACATCGGATTTACTTAGCTGATCAGTGAACGTGATGTCTTGAACCGTTCAGCTGTTGGTGTAAACCAAGACAACTGTATTCACACAGTAACTCCCCTAACATCTTTTGATTCTCATGGTTGTGTCTGTTTTGGCCCTGGACAACTCTTGGGGTTCATAAGTGTTTTCTTATGAAGCGGCCAAACTTCACACTTACATAGGTGATCTCCTTCCAAGAGTATCCTGTCATACTCTGCCTAATTAGGCTTAGGAATCATTAAAAGTTAAACTTAACCTTACCCTTTCTACAGGTAGCATATTTATCGTACACGAGAATGAGCTGGAGTTAGTTCCAAAATGCTATCACTGAATCCTTATAATTTCGTTGTCCCTTTGAACCAAGATCTTGGGATCTCCAATCAACATGGTTGGGTTCCATCACAAAGATTCTTTAGTGTTGGGTTTTAAACCCATTCCCCTCGATAAGCAGTATGTTTGATCTCTTGGTAGGCCTTTAGTCAACGGATCCGATAGGTTTTCCTTCGATTTTACATAATCAATGGAAATGACACCATTAGAGATCAACTGCCTTATGGTATTATGTCTACGACGAATATGTCTAGACTTACCATTGTACATGCCACTTTGTGCCCTTCCAATAGCTGCTTGGCTGTCGCAATGTATTAGAATAGCAGGCACTGGCTTATTCCAACAAGGAATGTCCTCAAGAAAGTTTCGAAGCCATTCTGCTTCTTCACCAGCCTTATCCAAGGCAATAAACTCGGATTCCATCGTGGAGCGAGCTATACATGTTTGTTTTGAGGACTTCCATGACACAGCTCCACCTCCAATGGTAAAGACATAACCGCTGGTGGATTTAGTGTCGTTAGAGTCTGATATCCAGTTCGCATCACTATATCCTTCTAGTATAGCTGGATATCTACCGTAATGTAATCCATAATCTAAGGTGTGTTTTAAATACCTAAGTATTCTAATTAACGCCTTCCAATGATCTTTGTTTGGATTACTCGTAAATCTACTCAATTTATTAACTGAGTAAGCAATATCCGGACGAGTGCAGTTCATGATATACATGAGACAGCCTATTATCCTGGCATATTCTACTTGAGAGACAGGTTCGCCATGATTTTTGCCTAAGTGTAGACTCAAGTCCACTGGCGTCTTAGCCGGAGGACCGTCATATGCATTGTACTTCTTAAGTACAGTCTCAATATAATGAGATTGTGACAACACGATCCCATTTGACGTCTTAGTGATTTTAATCCCTAATATGACATCGGCGACCCCTAAGTCTTTCATGTCAAAATGTTTGGTCAACATTTTCTTGGTATTCATGACTAGGTCATGATTACTTCCCATGATTAACATGTCGTCTACGTATAGACAGACGATCACGTAATCTTTAGGTGTGCCTTTTACGTATACGCATTTATCACATTCATTAATTCTGAAACCATTTGACAACATCGTTCTGTCAAATTTTTCGTGCCACTGCTTTGGCGCTTGTTTAAGCCCATACAATGACTTAATGAGTCTACACACCTTTTTCTCCTTTCCTGGAGCAACAAACCCTTCAGGTTGTTCCATGTAAATCTCTTCATCTAATTCACCATTTAGAAATGCCGTCTTGACATCCATTTGATGTATTTCCAGACCTTTCAATGCAGCAATAGCAATGAGCACTCTAATTGAGGTGATCCTAGTCACAGGTGAATATGTGTCGAAGAAGTCAAGGCCCTCAATTTGTCTAAACCCTTTAGCTACCAATCTGGCCTTATACTTATCAATAGATCCATCTGCTTTATACTTTCTCTTCAGTATCCATTTGCAGCCCAAAGGTTTGCTACCCGATGGGAGATCAACCAACTCCCATGTGTGGTTGTGCAAAATAGACTCTATTTCACTATTGATAGCTTCTTTCCAAAAGGGAGCTTCTGGAGAGGACAAGGCTTCACTTATTGTCCTTGGTTCGTTTTCTAACATATAAGTCAGAAAATCTGGACCATAGCTTTTAGCTGTTTTAGCCCTTTTACTGCGTCTAGGTTCTTCATCTTCCTGATGATTATCCTTTGCAGTTTCATGGGTTCTTTTAAGGGAACCAGATTCTTTCCTTTCTTTGCAAGGATATATGTTTTCAAAGAATACTGCATTCCTTGATTCAATGATCATGTTTTCATTAATGTCAGGAATTGAGGACTTATGTACTAAGAAGCGATAGGCACTACTGTTGTGCGCATATCCAATGAATATACAGTCAACGGTCTTAGGTACTATCTTTACTTGTTTAGGTTTAGGTACTTCTACCTTTGCTAAACACCCCCACACTTTTAAGTATTTGTAGGAAGGCTTTCGACCTTTCCATAACTCATAAGGGGTTTCGTTTCTACTTTTGTGAGGTAGCTTGTTTAGTATATGATTTGCTGAGAGGATTGCATCCCCCCACAAATTTTGTGGTAAACCAGAACTGATCAACATAGCATTCATCATCTCCTTAAGAGTACGATTTTTGCGTTCAGCAATTCCATTTGATTGTGGTGAATAAGGGGCTGTAGTTTGATGAATGATGCCTGAAGAAGCACAAAATTCGTCAAATGGAGCTCCATATTCTCCACCTCTATCACTTCGGATAGTTTTTATTTGTTTGCCAAGTTGATTTTCAACCTCAAGTTTGTAGGTTTTAAAAGCTTGCAAGGCTTCATCTTTACTTCTTAATAAGTATACTATGCAGTATCTTGTGCAGTCATCAATAAAGGTAATGAAGTACTTTTTACCACCTCTAGTTTGCACAAACTTTAAATCACATATATCGGTGTGAATTAAGTCTAGAGGTTCGGTGTTTCTTTCTACAGAAGGAAATGGTAGTTTGGTTAATTTGGCCTCTACACAAATCTCACATTTATTTTGAGATTCGATATTGAATGAAGGCAATAATTCTAAGCTTACTAGTTTTCGTAGAGTATTAAAGTTAACATGTCCTAATCTAACATGCCATAAATCTGAACACTCAACCAAGTAAGCAGAAGTAATAGTTTTATTATTCTTTTCGAGGTCACGTTTTACAGTCATTACATTCATCTTGTACATGCGGTTGACCGCGTAACCTTTACCAACAAATTGCCCATTCTTAGTGAGCACCAATTTACCAGACTCAAACACTAGTCTAAGACCACTTGCATCAAGTGCATAACCAGATATTAAATTCTTTCGAATATCTGGAACATGCAGTACATCAATCAAGGTTATCTCTCTACCCGAAGTCATCTTTAGCACCACCCTTCCACTTCCGATGATGTCAGACGTTGCAGAGTTCCCCATGTACAACTTCCGATTGTTGAATGAGTAGTATGTGGAGAACATGTCTCGGTCGGAACAGACGTGGCGGGTGGCACCGGTGTCGACAAACCACTCCTTTGGATGGTCCACCATGTTAGCCTCGAAGACAACTGCAGTAAGCATCAGGTCACTCATGTCGACCGGAACGCCTTTGTCTTGAACCACAGCAACCTGGTTGGACTGGTTCGGGTTCTGGTTGTCTTTCTTCGGGAGTCGGCAGTCTTTAGCCATGTGGTTCGGCTTTCCACAGTTGTGGCAGTTCCCTTTGAACTTCTTTTTCTTCTTTTGTTGCCCTCCACCATTGCCCTGATTCTTTCTCTTCTTGGAGTTGGGCTTGTGTTCCACCACGTTGGCTCTAGCCTCCATCTGCATCTGCTTTGGCTTGGCCTCAGACATTCGATTATCTTCTTCAATCCGAAGTCTGACAATCAAGTCTTCAAGATTCATCTCCTTGCGCTTGTGCTTGAGATAGTTCTTGAACTCCTTCCAGGACGGCGGCAACTTCTCTATCATAGCAGCAACTTGGAAGGATTCACTGAGTTTCATGTCCTCTGCATCTAGGTCATGTAGGATCAGTTGCAACTCTTGAACTTGACTCGTCACCGTCTTCGAGTCGGTCATTTTGAAGTCCAGAAATTTGCCGACGATGAACTTCTTCAACCCAGCATCTTCTGTTCTGTACTTCTTGTCAAGGGACGTCCAGAGTTCCTTTGACGTCTTGATGGTGGAATAGACGTTGTACAGTGAGTTGTCTAATCCATTCAGGATGTAGTTCCTGCACAGAAAGTCACTTTGACTCCAAGCGTCGAAGGCAGCCCTAGGACGAGGATCAGTCACGTCTTCTGCCACCACAGGAGCCTCTTCGGTCAGCATCCTTGACAGGTTCAAGGTCGTAAGGTAGAACAGCATCTTCTGTTGCCACCTTTTGAAATCAGTGCCGGAAAACTTCTCCGGCTTCTCGCCGCTACTTTGGACAGGCGATATGGTCACCATTTTTCTGAAATACAACAAGCAAAATATCGTTTTAAAATGTTGATCGTAACGGGTGTATAACAGAAAACAAACCACTATTTAAAGTCGAGGCAAGAGTTGAACTCTTTCTCTTTAAAACGATATTTGCCCCGCTCGGTGCTTACGGTTTGATCGGCAATTCGTTTCCCAAGATAACTCGACTATCTCTTAATATAGCAGCACTTCAAATATTAAGAACGGCGAAACAGAAGAACGTTTTGAACTCTCGGAACAAAACAAAAGTAAGAAAGAATGTATTTGATTGTGTGTTTTTGGAAGAGGAGGAGCCTGCCTTTTATAGATGTCGAAAGTGGGCCTAGGGGGTGACTGGACGGACACATTCGTTCCACGTCACAGCTTTCCCGCCAGAACCTGCACCACTTCGGCTGACTGTACACCTATTCGGATGAAAGGTGGCATTGTTTCTGCTGACTGGGTGCGTAGTGACTGTTTGCTGACTGGACATTTCCCGCCAGATTTTCAGCCACTGGACACACTCATTCGATCAGATATTTACACCTAATCACGATTTAATTAATTATTAATTTGTTGCTTTATTTATTTTCAGACAATTAATTAATTACTTAATTAAACTTTGTCAAAAAAGATAAGTATTTGATAGGGAAGCCCAAGCCCAAGCCCAAACCCAGGCCCAGGCCCAGGCCCGGACCCGTGACCCGTGACCCACGACCCCGACCCCGGCCCAGGCCCGGGTCCGGTCCGGACGGACGGCGGCGGCGGCGCGCGCGCGCGTGTGGGCTTGAATTAAAGCATAGCCCATCTAAGTCCTCTCCCCTTCAAAGACTTGTGGTACCCCTTGGGGCCCAAACCCTTATCATAAACAAACAATTAATAAGGTGTAAAAGTTAGCTCTCTTTTTCCCATGTGGGATGGTGATTTTTCACCTTCCCACTTATTTCCTTTTCTTCCACCAATATAACTTATGTCAACTAGCTCACTTTATCATTTAATTTCTCATTCATCCCAAATTGGTTTTGAACAATTAAATATACTAGGTTCATCTACGCGAAATGTAGATTTCATTGAGCTAAAGAAATTCCAATTTCATAAATAGGAATTTATTGAAATAAATTACATAATATTGGTGCAACACCAATTTTTCCAACAATCCCCCACATGAATGAAAATTCAATGTGTACATTCGAGAGAGTTCAGGCGGAGAGCTTACTGCATCAGGATAGGTAGCTTTTGGCTTTGAACCTTCCTTAGCGAAATACATCGGATTTACTTAGCTGATCAGTGAACGTGATGTCTTGAACCGTTCAGCTGTTGGTGTAAACCAAGACAACTGTATTCACACAGTAACTCCCCTAACATCTTTTGATTCTCATGGTTGTGTCTGTTTTGGCCCTGGACAACTCTTGGGGTTCATAAGTGTTTTCTTATGAAGCGGCCAAACTTCACACTTACATAGGTGATCTCCTTCCAAGAGTATCCTGTCATACTCTGCCTAATTAGGCTTAGGAATCATTAAAAGTTAAACTTAACCTTACCCTTTCTACAGGTAGCATATTTATCGTACACGAGAATGAGCTGGAGTTAGTTCCAAAATGCTATCACTGAATCCTTATAATTTCGTTGTCCCTTTGAACCAAGATCTTGGGATCTCCAATCAACATGGTTGGGTTCCATCACAAAGATTCTTTAGTGTTGGGTTTTAAACCCATTCCCCTCGATAAGCAGTATGTTTGATCTCTTGGTAGGCCTTTAGTCAACGGATCCGATAGGTTTTCCTTCGATTTTACATAATCAATGGAAATGACACCATTAGAGATCAACTGCCTTATGGTATTATGTCTACGACGAATATGTCTAGACTTACCATTGTACATGCCACTTTGTGCCCTTCCAATAGCTGCTTGGCTGTCGCAATGTATTAGAATAGCAGGCACTGGCTTATTCCAACAAGGAATGTCCTCAAGAAAGTTTCGAAGCCATTCTGCTTCTTCACCAGCCTTATCCAAGGCAATAAACTCGGATTCCATCGTGGAGCGAGCTATACATGTTTGTTTTGAGGACTTCCATGACACAGCTCCACCTCCAATGGTAAAGACATAACCGCTGGTGGATTTAGTGTCGTTAGAGTCTGATATCCAGTTCGCATCACTATATCCTTCTAGTATAGCTGGATATCTACCGTAATGTAATCCATAATCTAAGGTGTGTTTTAAATACCTAAGTATTCTAATTAACGCCTTCCAATGATCTTTGTTTGGATTACTCGTAAATCTACTCAATTTATTAACTGAGTAAGCAATATCCGGACGAGTGCAGTTCATGATATACATGAGACAGCCTATTATCCTGGCATATTCTACTTGAGAGACAGGTTCGCCATGATTTTTGCCTAAGTGTAGACTCAAGTCCACTGGCGTCTTAGCCGGAGGACCGTCATATGCATTGTACTTCTTAAGTACAGTCTCAATATAATGAGATTGTGACAACACGATCCCATTTGACGTCTTAGTGATTTTAATCCCTAATATGACATCGGCGACCCCTAAGTCTTTCATGTCAAAATGTTTGGTCAACATTTTCTTGGTATTCATGACTAGGTCATGATTACTTCCCATGATTAACATGTCGTCTACGTATAGACAGACGATCACGTAATCTTTAGGTGTGCCTTTTACGTATACGCATTTATCACATTCATTAATTCTGAAACCATTTGACAACATCGTTCTGTCAAATTTTTCGTGCCACTGCTTTGGCGCTTGTTTAAGCCCATACAATGACTTAATGAGTCTACACACCTTTTTCTCCTTTCCTGGAGCAACAAACCCTTCAGGTTGTTCCATGTAAATCTCTTCATCTAATTCACCATTTAGAAATGCCGTCTTGACATCCATTTGATGTATTTCCAGACCTTTCAATGCAGCAATAGCAATGAGCACTCTAATTGAGGTGATCCTAGTCACAGGTGAATATGTGTCGAAGAAGTCAAGGCCCTCAATTTGTCTAAACCCTTTAGCTACCAATCTGGCCTTATACTTATCAATAGATCCATCTGCTTTATACTTTCTCTTCAGTATCCATTTGCAGCCCAAAGGTTTGCTACCCGATGGGAGATCAACCAACTCCCATGTGTGGTTGTGCAAAATAGACTCTATTTCACTATTGATAGCTTCTTTCCAAAAGGGAGCTTCTGGAGAGGACAAGGCTTCACTTATTGTCCTTGGTTCGTTTTCTAACATATAAGTCAGAAAATCTGGACCATAGCTTTTAGCTGTTTTAGCCCTTTTACTGCGTCTAGGTTCTTCATCTTCCTGATGATTATCCTTTGCAGTTTCATGGGTTCTTTTAAGGGAACCAGATTCTTTCCTTTCTTTGCAAGGATATATGTTTTCAAAGAATACTGCATTCCTTGATTCAATGATCATGTTTTCATTAATGTCAGGAATTGAGGACTTATGTACTAAGAAGCGATAGGCACTACTGTTGTGCGCATATCCAATGAATATACAGTCAACGGTCTTAGGTACTATCTTTACTTGTTTAGGTTTAGGTACTTCTACCTTTGCTAAACACCCCCACACTTTTAAGTATTTGTAGGAAGGCTTTCGACCTTTCCATAACTCATAAGGGGTTTCGTTTCTACTTTTGTGAGGTAGCTTGTTTAGTATATGATTTGCTGAGAGGATTGCATCCCCCCACAAATTTTGTGGTAAACCAGAACTGATCAACATAGCATTCATCATCTCCTTAAGAGTACGATTTTTGCGTTCAGCAATTCCATTTGATTGTGGTGAATAAGGGGCTGTAGTTTGATGAATGATGCCTGAAGAAGCACAAAATTCGTCAAATGGAGCTCCATATTCTCCACCTCTATCACTTCGGATAGTTTTTATTTGTTTGCCAAGTTGATTTTCAACCTCAAGTTTGTAGGTTTTAAAAGCTTGCAAGGCTTCATCTTTACTTCTTAATAAGTATACTATGCAGTATCTTGTGCAGTCATCAATAAAGGTAATGAAGTACTTTTTACCACCTCTAGTTTGCACAAACTTTAAATCACATATATCGGTGTGAATTAAGTCTAGAGGTTCGGTGTTTCTTTCTACAGAAGGAAATGGTAGTTTGGTTAATTTGGCCTCTACACAAATCTCACATTTATTTTGAGATTCGATATTGAATGAAGGCAATAATTCTAAGCTTACTAGTTTTCGTAGAGTATTAAAGTTAACATGTCCTAATCTAACATGCCATAAATCTGAACACTCAACCAAGTAAGCAGAAGTAATAGTTTTATTATTCTTTTCGAGGTCACGTTTTACAGTCATTACATTCATCTTGTACATGCGGTTGACCGCGTAACCTTTACCAACAAATTGCCCATTCTTAGTGAGCACCAATTTACCAGACTCAAACACTAGTCTAAGACCACTTGCATCAAGTGCATAACCAGATATTAAATTCTTTCGAATATCTGGAACATGCAGTACATCAATCAAGGTTATCTCTCTACCCGAAGTCATCTTTAGCACCACCCTTCCACTTCCGATGATGTCAGACGTTGCAGAGTTCCCCATGTACAACTTCCGATTGTTGAATGAGTAGTATGTGGAGAACATGTCTCGGTCGGAACAGACGTGGCGGGTGGCACCGGTGTCGACAAACCACTCCTTTGGATGGTCCACCATGTTAGCCTCGAAGACAACTGCAGTAAGCATCAGGTCACTCATGTCGACCGGAACGCCTTTGTCTTGAACCACAGCAACCTGGTTGGACTGGTTCGGGTTCTGGTTGTCTTTCTTCGGGAGTCGGCAGTCTTTAGCCATGTGGTTCGGCTTTCCACAGTTGTGGCAGTTCCCTTTGAACTTCTTTTTCTTCTTTTGTTGCCCTCCACCATTGCCCTGATTCTTTCTCTTCTTGGAGTTGGGCTTGTGTTCCACCACGTTGGCTCTAGCCTCCATCTGCATCTGCTTTGGCTTGGCCTCAGACATTCGATTATCTTCTTCAATCCGAAGTCTGACAATCAAGTCTTCAAGATTCATCTCCTTGCGCTTGTGCTTGAGATAGTTCTTGAACTCCTTCCAGGACGGCGGCAACTTCTCTATCATAGCAGCAACTTGGAAGGATTCACTGAGTTTCATGTCCTCTGCATCTAGGTCATGTAGGATCAGTTGCAACTCTTGAACTTGACTCGTCACCGTCTTCGAGTCGGTCATTTTGAAGTCCAGAAATTTGCCGACGATGAACTTCTTCAACCCAGCATCTTCTGTTCTGTACTTCTTGTCAAGGGACGTCCAGAGTTCCTTTGACGTCTTGATGGTGGAATAGACGTTGTACAGTGAGTTGTCTAATCCATTCAGGATGTAGTTCCTGCACAGAAAGTCACTTTGACTCCAAGCGTCGAAGGCAGCCCTAGGACGAGGATCAGTCACGTCTTCTGCCACCACAGGAGCCTCTTCGGTCAGCATCCTTGACAGGTTCAAGGTCGTAAGGTAGAACAGCATCTTCTGTTGCCACCTTTTGAAATCAGTGCCGGAAAACTTCTCCGGCTTCTCGCCGCTACTTTGGACAGGCGATATGGTCACCATTTTTCTGAAATACAACAAGCAAAATATCGTTTTAAAATGTTGATCGTAACGGGTGTATAACAGAAAACAAACCACTATTTAAAGTCGAGGCAAGAGTTGAACTCTTTCTCTTTAAAACGATATTTGCCCCGCTCGGTGCTTACGGTTTGATCGGCAATTCGTTTCCCAAGATAACTCGACTATCTCTTAATATAGCAGCACTTCAAATATTAAGAACGGCGAAACAGAAGAACGTTTTGAACTCTCGGAACAAAACAAAAGTAAGAAAGAATGTATTTGATTGTGTGTTTTTGGAAGAGGAGGAGCCTGCCTTTTATAGATGTCGAAAGTGGGCCTAGGGGGTGACTGGACGGACACATTCGTTCCACGTCACAGCTTTCCCGCCAGAACCTGCACCACTTCGGCTGACTGTACACCTATTCGGATGAAAGGTGGCATTGTTTCTGCTGACTGGGTGCGTAGTGACTGTTTGCTGACTGGACATTTCCCGCCAGATTTTCAGCCACTGGACACACTCATTCGATCAGATATTTACACCTAATCACGATTTAATTAATTATTAATTTGTTGCTTTATTTATTTTCAGACAATTAATTAATTACTTAATTAAACTTTGTCAAAAAAGATAAGTATTTGATAGGGAAGCCCAAGCCCAAGCCCAGGCCCAGGCCCAGGCCCGGACCCGTGACCCGTGACCCGTGACCCGTGACCCGTGACCCGTGACCCACGACCCACGACCCACGACCCACGACCCCGACCCCGACCCCGGCCCAGGCCCGGGTCCGGTCCGGACGGACGGCGGCGGCGGCGCGCGCGCGCGTGTGGGCTTGAATTAAAGCATAGCCCATCTAAGTCCTCTCCCCTTCAAAGACTTGTGGTACCCCTTGGGGCCCAAACCCTTATCATAAACAAACAATTAATAAGGTGTAAAAGTTAGCTCTCTTTTTCCCATGTGGGATGGTGATTTTTCACCTTCCCACTTATTTCCTTTTCTTCCACCAATATAACTTATGTCAACTAGCTCACTTTATCATTTAATTTCTCATTCATCCCAAATTGGTTTTGAACAATTAAATATACTAGGTTCATCTACGCGAAATGTAGATTTCATTGAGCTAAAGAAATTCCAATTTCATAAATAGGAATTTATTGAAATAAATTACATAATATTGGTGCAACACCAATTTTTCCAACATTTTGCAGGTGCGGCGGCGTAGGGAGGAGGAGGGGAGGCTGGTGATCGAGGCGGCGCCGGTGATGGATTCGAGTTTGACGGCGGAGAGAGGTGATGGGAGATTAAGGCTACGCCTCTCGTCGACATTTTGATTCCAATAATAAGTAAAAATAAAAATCATTTTGATTCTTTTTATAACTCTTAAATTGATTTTATGTATTTTTATTATTTAACAATTTTCTTTTTGTTGCCAAATAATTAAAACCTTAAGAGAGTAGTACAATCAATACTTTGATGTGAGGGTATCTTTGTTTTTGTCGAATAAATACTATGATAAACATCTGTATCACATAGATTCAAATCCCTTAGGATTCTTGAAGCAACTTTAGTCTCAAAAGTCAAAAGGAACATTTGTACTTAAAAGTAGTTTAATAAGACTAGTGTGCAAGTCTAGTCAAAAACAAGAAGAATTAGTTAAAGCCGCCCAATTCTAAGCTAAAGGTTGTATACTCAGGTCGAATTAAGCATGTCATATCTACAAAAAAGGATAATGATGAACCTTATACTATGATATTGGTGGTTTAAATGTCGAATTAATGGTTCGAAGCATGCACCGAACGTATGAAGGTCGAACTAGAGGTTTGAAGACCAAATTGGCTACCAACTATGATATGACTTATGAGCACACTAACACGTGCCTAACATATTTGTATAGAAAAGTCAAGCCTAACAACAAGGAATTCTTGTTCCTTTCATTAAATCACCCCGGCTTCAGTTAACTAACTAAAGTAATTAGAGTGACGGGCAAGACATTGCTATCTCATCTTCCCATCCCACTTCCTGTAAACAACATGCACAGATGAAAAAAGAAAAAAAAAAACATCAAGCAAGAAAAATGTAAAACTTAAAGTTTGACTGATCAATTTAAATTTTTAAACGTTGTAGCATATCCGACAAGGCTTGTAACATTATTGCAAAAAATAAATAAATTAAATGGACCTAAGTCGAAACACTATTTGACGGATATGAGGTGGTGCATACATATTGATAGTAGTGAAGACGCACAATTAAGATTAGATTACGGTATAACTAGAGCCTACAATTTCGAAAGATAATTGTAAACTGAACTATGCTAACATTAATTATAAAACCGTCAGTTGCACCACACCAATCATGCAACGTTTGTTTAAAAGTATACTTTTCTCATCAAGGCCATATGTCTACACTACAACAAACACAAGCAGCAGAAACCGAATTAATGTAAGTGATTTGGTGTTTCCCATAATTACCTTGTTTGAAAGCGGCAAAGCATTACCTAAGTGATAGAAAGCATAAATTTGGTATCAAAATTTGATTTATAGTTTGACCAAGCAATCTTGATATAATGAAAGCAGCGAGATACTTTCTTGCCTTATCGAAACCGAAGCAGCACTTTCAATAGCTAAGGATAGTGCTCCGCGCTTTCAATATCTAATAAAAAAGGATGTCATATTTATAAAAAAGGATGTCATATAAAATAATTACGGTTGATAGTCATTTTGCCTAAAATCAGAACTCATACTGCCTAAAATCAGAACTGGAAATACTTTAACCACCTGTAAATCATTTTGCCTAAAATCACAACACATTGCTCTTAATCCAACAATCATTTTGACTAAAACAAGAATGTTAAATCAAGAACGCAAAAATTTGAATCAACAATAACATACAATCCAAAATTAAAATCAACAATAACACACAATCCGATAAAACCCGAGTTTAGCCAACGGATACAAAACATACCAATTTGAAACATCATCTAACAATCCGTAAACATACCGTAATTCTAACAATCCCAAAACCGACAACAACTTGCCTAAATATAAGAGCACATGATCACCTGAATTATATATCATCCAAGAACAAACCGATGCTCATAACGCAAACACCATGATGTTTACACAAAATAAATTGCCTGCTTTCCTCAAAATAAGAGCACCTAATGCTCTCCAAAACCAAAACAGACACCCTCCAAGGATTATATAATCCTATAATCATGTTTCTAGCATCGAGGAAACAACTAGAACCACACCGAAACGAGCCAAGACAACATAACATCACCTAATGCTCTCTAAAACCAAAACAGACACCATCCAAGGATTACTATAATCCTATAATCCTGCTTCTAGCATCGAGGGAAACAACTAGAACCACACCGAAACGAGCCAAGACAACATAACACTGTTCCAAGTTTGGCAATTACTACAAAATGTAAAAAAAACTTATCTACTGCTGCTGAAAATCAAAGTCACCCAAATTCATATCTTGTACGCCATCTGGTAGAGGCACACCCTGATCACCGTGAGGTTGGGGTTGAGGTAAATCTGGGGGAGGCACACGATACACGTCATCGTGCATTTGACTAGGTTGTGACGCATTGCTAAGTTGCACTTGCTGTGTGGGAACAACGGTATGTTGAGTAAAGTGCTGCTGAAATGTTGAGTTTGGAGAGGGAGCTTGGTTGTTCAACGACATACGCAAGTGCATCTACGAACGAAGCATCTCAATCAACGCATCACGCTCTATGTCCTTAGCCTGCTGCGCCGCAATCGAGGCTTCGAATTTAGCTTTCAACATCGCAATCTGCTCATTGTACTCTTTGTTCTTAGCCTCACTCGTCCCACTAGATCCACCCTTGTATACGAACTTCTTTGTTTTACGGCACTTAACCCCTAACAGCTCCGGATCGCCATATGATCCTACCCCAGGAAGCTTACCCTTCTTTGGCTCTCCCACCGCTTTAATCCAGTGGCTCAGTTCCCATGGTTTCCACTTGCTAATATCCGGATCTACTTTGTCCCCACAATATGCCATGTATTTGTCCTACGCAAAATAATGTTATGTATAACTTAAATAAATAAGATTGCACCTAGACATATAATAAATACTTTTAATTGTTCTCACCAGCGCATCCTTACACCACGGGTTTGCCCATTTTACAACTCCATTTTTTAGGTTTTTTTATCGAGTCTTCAACCAAACCTCATGTTGCGGAACTTTTTCTGGTGGAAAATCTTGTCCAAGTGAATCTTTTCCCTTGGCCTTTGCCTATCAAAATACAGATACATACATAAACATAGATACAAAAAATGTGAACTTGTGTTAATAAAAAAAATTAAAATAGAAAGTCACATATTTTATGTCATGAGTCTGTTCATGAGTCTGTATAAATGTAAAAATATAACAGTAAACATAAGAGTTGAAATGAGTCACATACTTGACAAGAATAACTAGGCTTGAAATGTAATCTGGAACCTTAAAACATAAGAGTTGATTCATGAAAACTAATAAACAAATGCAGATTAATTAGTAGCAGCAGATTATCAACATGTAACAACATAAACTTAAGAACATAAGCGACTAAATTACGTAAACAGATTCAGAAACCTCGCAAATAATCAAAGTGTTTTATATAGACAAATATAACCTGCAGCCACTGAAATGTCTGCTGCAAATAAGACTGAATATAAGAGTAAACAAAACCACTTCCCGACAAGTACACAACTACACTTAAAACATACCCAGGAACCTAACACAGAAGCTATTTCCTGAAAACTATTGAACAAATGCACAACAGATTATCAACAGGTAACAACAGAAATTTAAGAACATAAGCGACTTGAATTATATAAACAGATTCTGAAACCTATGAAGTAACTAAATCATCTAAATGAAACACGTATCAGATTACAACTATTGAATAAAAAATATACCAAGTCTCTCTTATGTGCTTGTTGGTTTCTTGAACCGCCCAAGTAGTTGGGTCCCCGTCTTTGGTTTCGATTCGTCCTTGCAGTTTCCGATCTCACCATGCATTTAGGGCTTCTCCAATATGTTACATAATCTGGTAACCATTCCTTTGGAATCCAAGTTTTATGTCTTTTTGCATATTGCGGATTCTTGCATACTTCTCGCCACCAAGTCTTGGCCTTATTCATCGCTCCGCTGAAGCGTTGTTGACACACCTTTTCATAAGCAATCCAAATCATGTCATCCAATAATTCATCCCATCGAAATGTTTTCTGTAATAGTAAAACAATAAAAATATTAGTTGAAAGAATGGAAAAAGGATAGTATTCATACTACCTAACAAAATAAATTACCGCAAATCGATCCCTAGCCTCTTGTTTCTCGTCATCAGTGAAATTTGGATAGGACGTATGCAGGTGCTGCATAATCCTCTTCAGGTTAAGTCCTATGGCACTTGTCACCTTATCATGATCAAATTCCCCATCAAAAGTCAAAGTGAGCGGAACATAATACTCCCCATCAAAATTCTCCATAAGTGTAGTTGGTCGCACCTCCACCATAATACTCCACGATAGGAACATACACAGGCTGACCCGCCACTCCTCCAAATAACGGCACAGTCGAATGAGTGAATGATGGGCCATGCTGTGGGCTACTGCTTGAGTTCTGTCCAAACACCGGTGAGGGGGCTCCAAATGTATACACCGGCATACCGCTTTGGGGAAGTGATGTAGCACCACCAACGGGCACTGATGAGCCCCCTACCTGCAAAAGTGCAGTCATATGTGTGCATTGCAAAGGCGGCAACGGCAGGGGAGCTGCAGGTGAAGGTGCCAACGACGCTACACGCAACTGTGGCAATGAAAGGGGCGAAGCAGGCAACGGTGGCAACGACGCTACACGCAACTGTGGCAATGGAAGGGGCGAAGCAGGCAACGGAGGGTGTGTCATAGGCAACGTCGAAGGTGTTACTGGCATGACCGAGGGTGACGGTACAGCAGGGGGAAGTCCAGAATATGGCAGCTATTTTTTTGTTTTAGCTTTGTCTTTAGTCCGTCGTTTGTCTTTAGCAGGTGCCATCTACAAAAACAAAATTTCTCGTTAGATTCGAAACGCATCGATAAACCAGCAAGGCAGAAAATTAAAACCAAGATTCCAACCCCAATTTTTCAACAAAGGCTTGAGGTTGGCTAGAACAAATGAACTAGTCTCTATTAGAACGGTTGGCCCATGTTTCAACACTTTTGTCAAAATAATGTTTCATAAAATTGGTAACTTCAGTAATCAGATATGCCTCAGAAATCGACCCTTCTATCCGAGCCTTGTTACCTACAGATCTCTTCAATTCCAGCATGCGCCTGTCCATAAATGACAAAACAGAGTGACAACAAATAACATCCAAACTAATATATATATATATATATATATATATATATATATATTATATACACACACATTTATGGGCAAAATAACAATATGTTACCTCTCAAAGGGGTACATCCACCTATACTGAACAGGCCCACCAACTTTCGCCTCCCAAGGAAGGTGTATCGCCAAATGCTCCAATGAGTCAAAGAATGACGGGAGGAATATTTTCTCAAGTTTGCACATAGTAATGACAATCGACCTTTCTAATTCTTCCATTGTAGACCTGCTGAGTTCAGTGGCACACAAAGCTCTGAAAAATATACTAACCTCTGTAAGTGGTTCCCAAATATGATTTTGTAAGAAGCCATGAAATGCAATTGGCATCAAACGTTGCATAAACACGTGACAATCATGACTTTTTAATCCAACCAACCGAAGTTGTTGCATTTGGACGCACCGTGAAATGTTTGACACATATCCATCTGGAAACTTCACATCACGTAGCCATTCACAAACAAGTACCTTCTGCTCCTTACTCAATGAATACATCGCTTTTGCTTTGTATTGCTGACCACCTGGTCCAATATGCAGGAATAATTCACTTCGATTCGTCCACAATTGTAAATCCTTTCTAGCATTCTTATTGTCCTTGGACTTCTCCGGGTCATCCATCACAATGTTCTTGATATTATCAAAAAAATTCTTTTCGCAATGCATGACGTCTAGATTGTGACGAATCATATTTGACTCCCAATACGGAAGTTCCCAAAATATACTACGTCGGCACCAATTGTGTCTCACACCAAAGCCCTCAATAAACTCTCCACATTGACCAAATCCAATTTTTGGAAGGTGTCTAACGTGCCTTTTCATTTCATGACCCAATCTACGATGCAATGGTGCGTCTTCCTCAGTTCTATCCAATTTAAAATCTGTGGTATTACCTCTCAATGGATGATTTAGAGGTAAAAATCGCCGATGACAATCGAAGAAAGAGAATTTACGACCGTGCTTCAATCGAAAAGCTTTAGTGTTCTCCATACAATATGGACAAGATAACCTTCCATGTGTGCTCCACTGAGATAGCATGCCGTATGCTGGAAAATCACTAATCATCCACATCACATGAGCTCGCATGATAAAATTCCGCTTTCTGAAGCTGTCATAAGTTTGAACCCCATATTTCCATAGAAAACGAAGTTCATCAATTAACGGTCGTAGCATCACGTCAATGTTTTTTCCTGGACTTTTTGGGCCAGCAATCAGCAGGCTAAGAAAAATAAACTCTTGCCTCATGCAAAGATCTGGCGGGAGGTTGTAGGGTGTCACAAAAACCGGCCAACAAGAGTAAGGGGCAGAAGAGTTCCCCCAGGGTGTAAAACCATCTGTACAAAGACCAAGTCTCACGTTTCGGGCCTCTGCAGCATAATCGGGATATGTGGCATCGAATTGTTTCCAGGCCTCACCAGAGGCAGGATGAATCATTGTATCGCCGTCTCCTTTACATTTCAAATGCCATGTCATGTGTTATGCAGTGTTGCGGGCCATGTACAACCTTTGCAGTCTAGGAGTCAATGGGAAGTACCATAATTTCTTACGTGCGATGCGTTTGTTCTTCTTAGTAGTATTTCATTTTTCTTCATATCTTTCTTCTTCACATTGAGGACATGATGTGAAATTACTACTTTCATATTCACCGTAATAGAGGAAACAATTGTTGACACAAACATCATAAGTTATATGCCCAAGTCCTAATGTACTCAATAGCCTCTTCATGTTGTACACACTGTTAGGAAGTTTACCACTATCTTCAGGACTCAACAAATTATGAACTTGTTGTATGAACACGTTACAATTTGCCGCTGAGAAGTTGTGTTCTATTTTATTTGTCATGAACTCAGCTACCCATTGCAACGCTGTCACATTAAATCCTTCATGTATTGGCGCCTCTGCTTCTTTTAGCAACTTAAAAAATAAGTGTGCCTCTTTGTTCGGTAATTCATTTAACGCCTCATTGTAGTTTACATTTTCAAAACGCCCACCAAAAACATCATCAACCATTTCTCTAAATCGATCAGTCGTAGTATGACTGGATGAGCCCCCTACATCTGTATCCGGCGCCATAAAGTTTCTAGTAAATTCACCATGTGCTACCCATACATAGTATTGATCAAGGAAACCTCTATTATAAAGATGGTTCATAATCTTGTCCGACGTCCAAAATTTGCTATTACAACACTTCGTGCAAGGACACCTCGCTTTTCCGTCATTTAATAAGTCAGTTCTTGAAAAGGCATAATCCAAAAATCTACTCACACCTTCTTCAAAACTACTATTTAAATAACCCGTACTGCTGTTCATTCTATCATACATCCAACCCCGATCTTCGTTGTTATACATTTTAGACCTAACATCACAAATACCAATGACATATATGTTAAGACTTAATTAATTCACAAATCCATATATAGTTTCACTTTGATGCAAATAGACTTAAATACATTGATCTATCCATGAATTAAAGTTTCGATTTTGTGTTGTGTTTTGGTATATCAAATATCGGAAACGTTTCGAAAGATTTTGAACCACGGATCTATCTAAAGTATAATAACAATTTATATAAGTTATCAACAATTATCAATAAAAGACATATCTCTTTAACACCGGTTTTCTCGTAACGAAGTTTGCTGTTTGATTTTGAGAATTTGCTAGCTAAATAACGTAACTTTGTGAGAAGAATTTAAGTGAGCAAAAAAAAGAAGAAAAGTAGCAGAACGATGAATCGGAAAAAAGGGGATATGTGGGTATTAATAATTAAGAAAGTTCTATTTTCTATTTTAACTTAACTTTTTGTACATTTTTTAAATTATCAAAAAGATGAAACGGACAGTTGGTCGCTAAATAATGTAGAAAGTTCTATATTTTTAAACTTTTAGTATATTATTATTTTATTAAAAGTTAAAACAGACAAAGTATTATTAATTTTCAAAAAAGAACGGAAAGCACTTCTGCGCTTTCTAAAATTGTGGCCGACACAAATATAGAAAGGGGCGGTGCTTTCAATAATTGAGTATTTTTTTTTTGGTAAATCAATAATTGAGTATTGAAACATATTAAGCCCTTGCAATAAATTTACCACCAAAACTTAGCCGAAATTTTCGAAAAATTTCATTTTACCTCCAAATAAGTTTATAAATGCTTCTCCATAACTCACATCTTGTTCCCAATTATCAGATATTCTCCTCTTATATCAGTTTTTGATTTAAAGAAACTTAAATACATTGATCTATCTAAAGTATATTAACAATTTATAAAAGTTATCAACAAATAAAAGACATACCTGTTTAGCACCGATCAATTCGTATTGAAGCTTGCTATTTGATTTTGAGAAGTTGCTAGCTAGCTTAATAACGTACCTAGATTTGTGAGAAAAATTTAGTTGAACAAAAAGAAGAAAAATAGCATAACGTTACATGGGAGTAGAATGGGATACTTAGCTTGTACCAATAATTTTAAAGTCCTATTATGTATTGTAACTTAACTTTTAGTACATTTTTTACTTTATTAATAAATTGAAATAGACAGTTCACAAGTGAAATATTATTTAAAAGGATATAATGGGATGCTCAATCATGTAGAAAATTCTATTCCCTATTCTAACTTAACTTTTAGATTATTTAAAAATATATGCTCGGACAATTATTAAACAGAAAATATGGAAAGCAAATCTTCACTTTCTAAA
Organism: Linaria vulgaris; assembly: GCA_948329865.1. Taxonomy (NCBI): domain Eukaryota; kingdom Viridiplantae; phylum Streptophyta; class Magnoliopsida; order Lamiales; family Plantaginaceae; genus Linaria; species Linaria vulgaris. The sequence goes on along the minus strand of OX415253.1, from coordinate 105,974,317 downwards.
ATGCTTGCCGACACACACGTCCGTAATAAAAGGAAAAAAGGGAAAGGTTTTACCACCAAAATTTTGGCAAAAATTTCAAACAATTTCATTTCCCTCCAAGTAACTCTATAAATACATCTCTATAAATCTCTTCTTGTTCTCATTTATCAGATCGATCTTCTCCTTTTATCTTGGTAATGTTCATTATTTATACTTGCTCTTTTCTTGTTCTTTTATTACATTACATCATATTTGTCTAACAATATATATTTTGCCACATGTAGGAAAAGGAGTTAACCTCTCTAAAACTTTTGCGTGAAGAAATTGGAAGAGTTGCTCCTATACTTATTCTTTACTAGACAAGGCATCCATGTTTATACTTTCTCCTGGTGTCTTGTGTTTCTTCAAGGCTTTACAAGAACTCAGTTTGTTGCATCTTAATTATAGTCAAATTTCAACTCTGCAGACCATGTTTCCTGACTTAATGGGTGGAAAAAAAACAGGGAGAAGATAAAGTAGTCTAGGAGTATATGTAAAGCTCCTAAAAAAATTACTCCCATTGTTTGGACAAGTACAACTTTCCTTTTTTTTCTTTCGCTTCCGATACATTCTATTAAACCAAATAAAATATATTCAAGTTAACAATTAAAAGGGATGCTCTATTTACATGTGTTCTGCTGTTACAATATTTAGATAAGATTATTAAGATTTGGAAAAGATTTGTTTATATCAAAAAATCCCAAACAATTCAAATTCGCCGCCAGCTATTTTCAAAACTTTGAAAATGTAGATGGATACCGAACTGGTGGTATCTAATAATTTTTTAATTAATTTGAATAAATGGCTGATTTACGGAATATCTATTGAAACAGATTATACGCATTCAGTAAATCACATATCGAAACTAATGCGCCGCTTTCCATATTTAATAGACATTGAAACGAAATATGCGCTTTCGATATTTTAATTGGGAATGAAACAGATTCTGCTCTTTCTGTAATTTGATTGATATTGAAACAAATAATGCGCTTTCCATATTCTAATTCACATTGAAACAAAATATGCGCTTTCGATATTTTAATTGGGAATGAAACAGATTCTGCTCTTTCTGTAATTTGATTGATATTGAAACAAATAATGCGCTTTCCATATTCTAATTCACATTGAAACAAATCATGCGCTCTCGATATTCTAATTGACATTGAAACGGATATGGCGCTTTCAATATCTTAATGGACATTGAAACGGATATGACGCTTTCAATACTTTAAGGGACATTGAAACGGATGCATCGCTTTCTCAGTTTCTGCGCTTTCTATATCTTAGAAAGCACCGTTCCCTTTCAAAATATGGCTTTGCAACCGAAGCAGCAGAAACCGGCCAATGCAACCGAATCTCCGCTTCCAATGTTGCTATGGAAAGCGGCAATGGCATTACAGGTTGCGCTGCCGCATCATCAGCTGACCTTCATTCTTGTAGTGCTAGAAATCCCTTAATATTTCCGCTATGTGTTTTTACTACCAACCAACACTAAAGAGAATCTTGTTGGGTAACATTAACTTGGAAAGTCTTTGCCATCATTTTGATTGAAGATTTTGTCATGCAATGTTCTGTAGTGTATATTTGGTGGGAAGCATGCATGCAGATTTACATGATCACAATTGATAGGTTCACATCACTATTTTCCTGTCTAGACCAGTACAATCAATATGTTTCACTAAATTCGAATAAATAATGCACCGACCACGATGTCTTATTTTGAATTCAAAGAAACAATCATTCTTCTTTCGATCAGCATATCAAGAATATTTTACATTATGCGTCAAGTGGATTAAACTGCATTTCGTACAAAATACAGTTTCTTAATAATTGATTTTGGCAACTGAACCACTTGCACTTGTGATTTTTGTTATTGATGTTGAGTAATTCTAAAATGACGAAGCTTGGAGTTTCTAATTTAGAGCCAATTCTAACAAGTGAAAATGGAGAGTCGTCGAGTCCAAGTTAATTAGGTTATAATAACAATTGGCAGTCTTTATACTGATAGACAGAGTTTGTTATAGACTTTGTTTGCTTGAATTTCCTACATGAACCGATTCTCAACGTAACTTTTGCCATAACTTTTGCCACATTAATACCATCATATGAATCAGAAATATATGAGTATATCCATCGACTATAATGCACCCTAGACATGTTTTCACAAACTTAACAAACAGAAGAGTCACTCAACGTTGTGGAGTTGATCGAGTTATTGTCATTAAAATTATGAAATATCGCGGTGACATATACGATGATTGTTTTGTTGGAAAACATTATATTAAGAGATAGGGGTATGGCACTCAACTTCATACATTTTCTCCAATTTTTCCTAGTACAATTTTCGTCTTGGCTGTGGACAATTTTTATATATGCCTTAATGAGTTTCACTATGAAACTTACAAAATAAACAGTAAAAGTTCGCCTAAAATCCTCAAATATATTTGATTGACAGCTACAAATTGACAATGTTGAGCAGATTAGATATTGCAGAGAATTCTCTTTTGGAAAGCGTCATAACACCAAATGAGCATTCAACATTGCAAAAGTTGCGATTTTTTCATATTCGTCTACAACAACCAGACAAGTGAGTTCAAATCATCAGTGATTTAATCCTAAGCATCCGAATAAGCATATCAAGAAGCTTATAGATAGTTAAGACAACATTAATTAAGTATGAATAAAACTAAAGGAATATAAAGATTTAGATTTAAACACTCCAGATATCATTGCCCCAATCGACAAACAAGCACATCGAACATTTGCTCGCTTCCCAAACTCATACATAAGCACGGTCTTCCCATCGTATAGCCCTCACAACTTCCTTATCCCCAATAAGATACAAAGTACGGATTGTTGTCCGAAAATCTTCCTTACCATACTCTTATAACAACATCCATAAAAATCCAGTTTCAAAGCCAAATACCTATTAACCAACCACCTAATTGATACAGCAATAACAAGAAAGCGTCACAAGTTTGTAATCATCGTTAGTGCCTTAAGTAACCAAACTCGTACAACCCCTTTTTTCCAAAGAGAGAGGCGAATCTTGGTTTGGTGAAAGCGCTAACGATGATTACAAAATCGTGACGTTTTCTTGTTTCGCCCCGAAGAAGATTAGGGTTTTTCCCCTTTTTTTTTTTTTGACAAATAATAAAGATAGAGCAAAATCGTATATATAGAGCCGTGGGGTAAAATAGACAATGGAACAACGAAGCCCTAGTCATTAGGTCAAGTGTTATGGGCTTAACTAGTATTAGATTAGTTTTATTGTTAAATAGTATTAATTCAGTAGTTAACTAATTATGTAGGTAATTTACTGGATTATTATTTCTTACTAGTGGGTTATGCAGTGGGTTGTGATAATTATTTCTTTCTTATTATAAGACAACGTTGTAATCTTGAAGAATTATGAAGACAATTAGTAGTTAATTTCTAGATAAATACTCTTCTTTATCTTATTTTCTTAAAAACCTCGCTCGACATATATTTGGATCTTTCAATTCTTAGATCAAGTTATTTCATCTCATAACTAATGAGTAATGACCAATTCATTCTTACCAGAAATAACGGAAAAAGTATCCTCATTATCAAACCTCTCATTATCACAGAGACGAGTTCCTGGAGAAAATTGCTCACTTATACGACGAAAAAGCTAATGACAGATTTACATGCTATTCGGCACTTGGTTATGGTTCGTTGTAGATAAACACAGTGGGTCACCTTGGACTATCCAATGCCTGAATGGTTTGTAAATTTTACACTGACATCAAAGCTCTGTATATCTTTTCTGGGCTAAATGATATGCACTCCAATATAGCACTTCTGTATGATATAAGTCTCAGGTGAACCACGACAAACGAATACTAGTGGTCACCGTTTACATATATATAACAAAATTAAATTTCCAACAGGGTCAGTTCTGCGCTCAACACTTGCCAGAAGCACTGCATTTTATATTGATTTACTGCACTTTCTTGAGAAAGAAATATATGGTGCTGATCTCTTTTTAACAACCCATGAAAATTTACATTTATGTTCCTGGAGATCCAAACCTTAGTCGATCTCTTTGTCTGTTCAAAATTCGATCCTTTGGAGATGCTGTTTTTGATGTGCCTGCTTGTCGCAGAAGCTCTGCAATATGCAAAAACGTCATGTATCAGAAAATGCTGAGATGAAAAGCAGGCTAAGTAGCATTATGTCAACATCGAGGAGAAGTATGAGAATATGGGCTACAAAAGGAATATCCTTTATTTCAAAATCATTGCAGGCAGAAAATAAGCACATATGTACTAACACATTAGCGATTTTATATAACAGTGCAGATATATAACTTACCTCTCTTTCTTTCAAGCTCCTCGTCAAGCTCTTCTTTCCATTTCTTTTGTGCCTCTGACCTAGTTACAGGCAACATGGTGTAACACAATCTCAAGTTAAGAAAGAGAACCTTTTCAAGAAAATGTGCAAAACAAGCATATGGACGTACTTTGGTGTGAGTGAATCCCGCTGAGAATCAAGAATAAGCTCTTTAACATCCTGAAGATCGCCAATATTAGATTCACGTCTGGAACAACTTCCAGGACTCGAGTTGTACTCTACATCCATCGCAGTAGAAAATCTTCTGCTACCCATCATATTCGGTGACCGACTTTTAGGAGGTAAGTTGCAACTGCTTTCCTTGTTCCTAGTACCAACTGGACTTGGAGGAGGACCAACATTCAAGGAATTGTAGAATTCATATAGAGGTGTCTGCAGCTTTTTTAGTTCCACAGCCTACAAGAATGGTAGCAGAAAACACATGTAAGGTCTCTATCCTTCACTGATAAAGAATGGGGCAAAAAGAGTACCAACAAAAATTAAATTAACGGCATAAAATCATGACGGAAGATTATCAAGCATAAATACCTTTTCATCAAGAAATTCTCTAATCTTTGATTCAGTTAATTCGTCATCATCTTCAACTCCCGATGGTACTCTTGACAATGAGAAGGCACCATCTACCTCACCAGAAGCTAAAGATACATTTCCGGTTTCAATAATTTTATTTGGAAGAAACTCTGTTCCACTTTTACTCAGTTCTGGACTTCCATCGAAATTGCATGTCCAACTATCATTGGGCTCACGCATAGGATTCTGTACAAGGAAAGACAGACAAAACTTAAGTTATCATTAGAAATATATGGACAAAAAGTTGGTCACCATATTGCAGGAAGTAAAGAGCTAGTCTACTCCTTAACCTGATTGCAATCAGTAGAAAGCAGAGTCGATGTAAATTTCATTGATGCACCAAGTACAAGATCATCGTTGTCATCTATTTGACACATGTCATCATCAAAATTGACAGGTTGCCAGAGGAATCTCTTTTCAGAGAACTGCTGAGAATCAATGGTCGAGGAAGTGGCACCACCTAACTTATCGAAGTCCTTCAGACCATTGCACGGCCTCTTTGCTTCTAAATTCATTCTGCATCCGGAATGAATTAGCTAAAAACTGGTTCAAGTAATTCTTTTTCAGAAATATGCTGAAGATAACATGCAGAAATATACTGAATACCATACGGAACACTTACGACTTGTTAATTTCGACCCCAGCCACTGCCATCCGCTTTCCGGAGTCATCCTGCCAATCTAGGTTATTAGTGAAGATGGTACCAACTTAACTGAGAATGTAACAATCAAGAAACAAGCATTTTCTAACCAAAACTGTAGATCGACGAACAAGGCTGAATTCCCTACTCTCCCCCGTGACAAATGGATGCTAAAGATGATGAAGACAGGAAAAAATAAACGTCAAACAAAATCACAAATAATAATTAAACAATGATAGATCAAAATAAGATGCATCACGGAATGAAACTGCAGCCAGGTATCCACTAGACGGGCCCAAAGATTGACATTACCTTTAATAGCTCTGGTGCAGTAGCCCTCAGGTGAGGCTCCCTGTGAAAGTTTATGCCATGAAAAACACAAGTAAGATGTAGGTATGAAGGTGCAAGGGACTTAACATCACTTGTTTTTCTTCAAAGCACAACCAACTACCACCCAGATACAGATTAAGCATAGAAAGGAAAATGGAAATAAGCAAAGGCAAGGATCAACCAAAAACATACTTCTGTAAGCATTTTAACAAGAAGTCCTTTGCCTCAACAGAAAGATGATCTGGTATTGGCGGATGTGATTTGGTTGTACCAACATAAAATAGAGCAGCAACCTGAAGTGATATCGATTGTTAAAACACATTAAATGACAGTAAGATATGAAATAATCATCCTCGAGTAAATCCAAATAATAAATAAATAATTGTACACCTCTTGATACTGCTCACTCCAAGGAGCCTTTCCTGTAGCCATTTCAATAACTGTGCAACCAACGCTCCATATATCCGCCGAACTGAAGATTTTTAATGAGCATAGGTTGGCTTAAACTGGTAAAATATAAAGATGAGAAAAAACAACTTGGAAAAGGACCCTATGAAGAGTAATACAACAACAAAGTTCGACTCCCACGAATTGGGTGGATAAGGTCAACTGAGGTCTGAACCACTTCCAGAAGAGTGTCGAAATATACATAAAGACACTTCTACACAGGTCTGACGACGAAAGTATTATATAGCTTACTATAGGAGCACTTCAACATAGCACCAGTAATCCATCAATTGGCTTGGTAGTAACATAAGTTTCGCTCAATCAATTAGGGCGCAACAGGAAAGGTTCACAGCAAGTTTTTGAGCAAAAACTTCCTCTCCAATGTTAAATTTGAAACAATGATAGTTCCTAGTGGTTCTTATCATCGTTTAAATTTCACTCATAACCACATGGAGATAAGAGGGGGGGGGGGGGTACCACAAAAACAGAATATGGATATAAATTGACCTGGTTTATAATAGTAGTCATCTGGGGACTTAGTAACAGAAAAGAGCTCTAGTAGGAAGGCTATTCAAATGCCAAAAATATTTGAATAATACTGATCAATTATGCCCTACTCATAAGTGTGTGCGTCAAGTAAGCAGAATTTTTATTCACTAGCTATCAAAACAAGATGTATGCTTTTACTCACTAGCTGTGACCACTCTGAACGATAACTTCAGGAGCCATCCAATATGGAGTACCCTTCATTGATTTTGCACCAGTAATCGTAGCCTGCAGCAGCATTAAATCCTTATGATGATCGGTGTTTCCCAGGAGAAATATAATCAGGTGATGTAAAAGAGAAAGTAAAGAAACAAACCAAAGCTTCAACTTTCTTTGATGCTCCAAAATCGGCTAGTTTAATACAGCCCTTATTGTCAACAAGAATATTTGCTCCCTGATAGAAATCAACAATTACTAACACTAAGCAAGTTGATTGGGCACAAACTTTACAACATAACAAGAAAAATTAAAAGTTAAACCGAGATAAAGTACCTTGATATCCCGGTGCATAATTTTATTGCTGTGCAGGTACTCTAGTCCTACCAAGAGTTGTTTTGTGTACATTCTAATGACCTGGAACGTAAATTCCAATTAAGATTTAAACAGCACTTAACGTAATGGAAGCATACTGTCTTGTATTTCTTAAGCAGCTGTCATTGTGCATTACTGTTTGTTACAGTGCACAAATGAAACAGAACAGCAAAATATAAGGCATATTAGAATGTCGAACCATTAACTTTTAGAAGCAATTCATAACATAGACTAATTCACGGGAGTTGAGATGTTAGAGGAGATTATCTGCTTAAAAAATGACCACTTTGACGAGATGTAAGTTCTAGGAGATACTTCTCTGATGTGCCTTAGTTTTACGACATCTTATGATCAAGATAAGTTTATCACTTACAGCTTCTGGAAAAGACCCAAACTTTCCGAGGAGAGATGCAATGGATCCACCTGGTACAAATTCCAGTAATATATTAAGTGAATCATCTTCTCTGGCAGTTCCCAGGTATCTCTGAAACAACACAGAATCCACCAACGTGAGAATTTAATAAACCACTCGGTAAGTGCTTAAACTACCCAAAGCATCATCTCAACTCACCACAATGTTTGGATGAGAAAGATTTTTGAGTAAATCCACTTCTTTCTCGAGCTCCCTAATATATTCCTGATAGATTCATGGCACAATCCCTCGGTCAAAATTCAATCTTCTAGTCCACAAACTAAACGTTTAGGCAAAATTATAAATCAGGAAACAAAGTTCATGATTCCCAACAAGTTCTGCAAATTCATAATCTCATTCAGTTTATTGCATAGCTGCATAAATAATATCAATTCACACCGATTTCTGAAGCAACCGCATTTATGCAGGGAGAAAGAGCATACATGAGTAAATACATGGCAATAATACCTGTGTTTTCTTCGAAGTACTATTCGTCGCAATCGAAACCTGAATCACGAACAAGCAAAATCAGATATCGCCGCAATTAACTAAGTGAAATAAAATCCCTTAAATTCACACAAAACACGAAAAGCCACAAACAATCGACCTCTTTAACGGCAAGCAGCTCTCCAGAATCGAGATTCATCCCCATATAAACCCTACCAAACGCCCCGCACCCAATCATTTCCCCCTTCCTCCACCGAATAACCGGCGCACTCGCATCCTTCCTATTCCTCTCCTCGTCTCTCGCAACATTAGCCGGCGTCATCATCACACTATCTCTAACCACTCGCGGCAGTTCATCTCCCACCGCCACTTCCATCGGCGGCAGATGCTCCTCCTCCGCGATTCTCGGCGTAGCAGCTTCTCCTCCTCGCGGCGGAGTTGAAGTCGACGGCAAGGCGTGGACAGGAGGCTTCGCATACAGTCCGATTCGCGATTTACGAATGCTGGATCCCAATTTTTCGACGAATCCGCTGAATCGGGGCGAATCTTCCTTGAAAACTAGAGATCGGCGGACGGAACCGAAGAAATCTTGCATCGGCGGTGGTGGTGGTGGTGGTGGTGGTGGTGAAGAGAGAGAAAGTTAGGGCTTTTGGTGAGTGAAGAGAGAGAAGAGGGAAAATTTTCAGAAATGGAAAAGTTTGAAAATAAAATAAAACATAATTTGAAAAATATTGGAGGAAGGAGCCGTTAATCTTTTTACTCTCACTATTTCTCTATAATGTAATCTATTTATCTATATCTATATAATTTAATAAAGGACCGATAAATCCCGTTAAGAAGACCGCCTAACGAATATTGTGCTTCTCACTTTGTCCCCTAAAGGTTTTTAATTTAGCGACGTGCCTCTTAACGTACGTTGAATATCCCCCCACAAACAAAAACATGGACATGTATCAACAATGAACAACTGATCAACGGTCTATGGGGTATAAATGTATAATAATACTTTTGGGGGGCACATTATTAATTTGAAAACTTAAAGGGCAAAGAGATGAACACAATATACGTTAGGGAGCTTAAAGAATTTTCCCTTGTAATAAAAAAAAAAAAGCACAATAGTTTGGTTTTTTGGGCGTCTTGCCCAATCTCGGACATAATTTTCTTTTAGTTTTAGTTTTTTTTTTAAAGCAAAAAAGAATTAACTCGTCCCTTTTCTTAAGGGTGTGCATCCTTCTTCGTGAGAGGTGTGCGTCTTTCTCCATGAGAGTAGAGCGCGGCTATCGGGAGAGGCCTTCTTCGACATATCACGGCGGCAATACCAATTCAAAGGGGAATTTTTTTCTCTCGATTCGTCTGTTCGTCTTTGGACGTGGGATATCTCGGAGACCTAGGGTTTTGTTAGAGTTTACGTTCTTGCTTCGTTTTTTCAGGAGATTAATTTTTTGCTTTCCGTTTCTTTACCTTCTTCGTTTTGCTTTCCTTATTGTATTTGTAGGGCTGCTCTTACATTGGCTCGTCTCTTCTGCAACTAGGTTTCATCACGGTTTTACGTATCTCCCTCCCTCTCCTCATAACGACGTTGCATGGAGCGACAATCGAGAAACTAAGTAAAAACTTGTGCTTAACTGATGTCGAGCAGGGCATTACGATAGCAGACTCATCATGGAATAATATTAATGGGTCTTCGGAGTTACTGTTGGTGGGACGTTTACTTACGTCGAGGGGCTTCAACTTTAACGCCTTATGTTCGCTTTATAATCCATAGTTAGGGCTCGCAAGGGACTAGACATCCAACGCATTGGGGAAGACATACTTCTCTTCCATTTTAACCACACTATTAACAAGCAACGTGCGCTTGAGGGCTGTCTATGGTCGTTTGATAACCATATTCTCATCCTCAATGACGTCGATCTGCAGTTTTCCGGTGCGTTTACACGATATTCCCATTGCTCATCAGACCCCGGAGATGGCAAAAATTATAGGTGATCAAATGGAGGTGTTTGAGGAGTTGGATCCTAAGGAACCGTGGGTGCTTATATGAGAATTCGGGTCTTGAAAATTCGCAACACTCAGGGAGAGGAGATGTTGGTAACTTTTACATACTAGCGGCTACCGAACTTCTGCTATTTATGTGGTATAATGGGGCACATTATGAATTATTGCGAGCAGCGTTATGAAACGACGATTAATTTAAAGGACACACATAATCTGACATATGGCGCATGACTGTGTGAGCCTAATCTAAAGAATGACATATCCCGGATTTACAGGCGTGGGAGTTCGGAATGTCGGGGATAGAAAAACAACAACTCCGGGAGGGACATGGAGTTTCATAAAAAAACTGGAATGCATATCTGAGATTCTGGGATTTCATCTTCGTACAACAGACTCGGGAAGCAAAAGTAGCTCAGCGCTAAACTGGGAGTTCTTATGGAAACCGAAATATCCGAATAAAATTAACATATTTAGCTGGCGCATGTGTCATAATATATTTACCTACACGATCTGCGTTGTCGCGCTGACATATCGATGTAGATGAGGGGTGCCCGGTTTATCATGAGGATGTGGAGGATATCCACCATTGTACGGTCACGTGTCATGTAGCACGACAAGTTTGGGCTCTTCTATTTGTGAACAATTTATGGCTATGGCGGGAAAGAGAGGATTGTGTGACATGACTGCGAAGGGTGTATTAGACTCAAGGGGCTGACCGCATGGCGTTCATCATGGTTGTATGTTGGGCTTTATGGGGTAATAGGAACCGAGTGGTGGCGGGAGAGTCCGACAGTGCAACCGTTGGCATTAGCAACTTTGGTGAAGGGGTGTTGGGAGTTTTGGATTGAGGCAAGAGGAGTGTCTGCTGCAAATTAGGAACTTCTTCGATCGTTACGGAATACTCCTCAGACTTCGTGGCTCCGCGTGCGTGTAGATGCAACCATTAATAATGTCCGGGGGTCGACCGATATTAGGATCATTGTTCACGACCATTTGGATAAGTTGGTGCTAAGCGAACAACGATGTCTTACCAGATGTATGGCTCCTCGAAATGTTGAGGCGTATGCGCTTCGGGTGGTTACTCGACTTGTTGAGGAGCAACATTGGGAGCACGTGATTTTTGATAGCGATTGCCTTGGGGTGATGCACGACCTTTGGTTTTCGGACAAGGTTAATGGTGATCATGCCAATATTATAGGGGACGTGGGGGCGTGCTTGGCGACAAGCGGGATTACATCATTGGAGCTTTTATTGGATACCAAGGAAAACAAATGAAGAGGCACATACATTAGCACGCGAGGCGGCGAACTTAATTCGAGGAGCTACTGTGGTGCGCGAGGCTGAAGGTGTTTAGCTAATTGGATGGATGGTTATGTTTTTGTGTTATGTTCTTTGGTGGCTTTATGTCATATTTGTTTGAACAAAGTTCTTGGTTCTAGTAATATATCATGATTTTGGTTGTAAAAAAAAAACATATTTGGTTGAAAATTATTGAACTGTATCAATAATTATCAAATTGTTCTGAATTTATTTTACTCGATCTGAATCGAATTAGATTCCTTCTCTCAATATAAACTATTTATCTGATAATATCGTACCTCACCTCTATCGACCATTGTCATAAATTCCTTCTCCATATTCTTTGTAAAAGCATTAGAAAGCAGCAACACAACCATCACCTTTATCATAAAGACATGGTATGAAGACTCTGGATTCTAAAATGTTGGTTTGTACTTCAACTATTCATAGAGTTTAACTAAGTTTCATGCTACATAATTGCTTCTAGCTGTATTTGAACATACGATACGGTCAACATGCTAAATTTCAGGGCTCCATGTTAGGAACTACACCTTTTGTCCATTTTAGTCCAAACACTTGCGGTTTTCTTTTTGAGCTTCATCTTAAAAGACTTCATACTAATAAAAATATCACTACACATATAAACAAGTTTCGGTACTCCGTGTCTCTATTAGTTCTTCGCACGATAAAGGACCACCAGACTTCTCCTATGTGCCTTATACATCACTAGGATTTAACAACACCCTTTCATTTGCTCTTCGATCGGTTATTTTTGTCCCAAGAAGGAATTATAATATTAATAGGTCTTGTTTTATACATTTATTTATAACAATCACAAAATGAATGCGCCATGTTCAGTTGCATGTGTCAAGGTGTGCAATTACACTCGACATGGACAAAAAATATTATATCGGGTTATAAGCTCAAATTAAATAGTATGGCCCAAAATAAGAATAAAAGTTGTCCAAATTTCAAGCCCACACTCAAAAAATTTAGATGCCCAATTATTTTGAAAGTAAATTGCTTAAATAAAAAGAAAATTTAAGGTGTCATCATCACTTTTTTAAACCTCCACGTGTCAAGTCCATGACAACAATTACACGTATTTTTGTTTTACTTAAGTTTTTATTTTTTATTCCCGAATATCTTTCTCACTTCTCATGGGCAAAGAACAGTATTATTATTTTCATTATCATTAATATATATATATATATATAATATGTGTGTGTGTCATATTATTTAGACTATATATGTGTGTGTGTGTGTGTCATATTAGTTAGTCTAAACTCCTTAATTAACACTTAAGTAATTGATTTCCGGCTACGGGAAATTAAATGCGGCCGGTTTACGGAATTTTATCGACTCCGTTAAGCTACACGAGTGTGGCCTATCGTACGCCGTTGTTGCTATCATGGGCCCAGAGAGCAGTGGTAAGTACGGTTTTGTGCGAAGACCTCCTAGATTAAATTTAACGACAAAAACTGCGGACACCTCTTCAAATGAACGGCTGATTAACTGTCCGAGGGTGTTTCCAAAAAAAAAAAATCATTTATGGTATACTTTCATATTAAAAATTTTAAGTTTAAGTTAAATTTAATTTATTATAAATTACGAAAATTGATAGTGCATTTTTCTTATAAGTCTAATACATGTAATAATTGATCAAAGAACTCTTACTGCAAATTGATCTATAAAAAAGTTTGTTTGTTTTTTTCTTAGGAAGTTCTGGCGGGAATTTGATGTATTGATTGATGCAAATTGATCCATTTTTTTTATTGAATTATGTACTTTTGCTAATTCCATAGGGAAGAGTACTTTGCTGAATCATTTGTTCTACACAAACTTTGGGGAGATGGATGCCATTGAGGGCAGGTTAGATTGTACATTTGTGCTTTATATTTGTAATTTCACTAGTAATCATGAGAGCCATGAGAGTGTAACTAGTAATCATACGGTTAATTAGGCAGCATACGCGAAACGGGATATGGATTGCCAAGGCCGCAGGCATTGAGCCGCTTACCGTTGTCATGGACTTGGAGGGCACCGATAGCCGAGAAAGGGGTGAGGTATTAGTTCTTTTTCCCTGATTTACTGTTGATTCATTGTGGTAAATCACTGCAATAAGTACACGAAAATGTGGCATATGATGCGACATTAGTGTTGGCGCATGTTACTAGCCCGGACTTATTATCAACATTATTGATCTGTAATTGGATGACATTATTGATCTGTATTGGTCGGGAACAAGCTGCAAATAGACCTCTTCTTAGAACCGTGTTTCAGGTGGACGCCATCATCTTTAAAAGTTTAGACTGTGGAATACTTTTTTCTTTATTAATGATATTTTGTTTCATTCTTTGATAGATGATGATGCGTTTATTTAGTCCTCGGAAAACTACGCTTCTCTTTGTTATACGTGATAAAACAAAGGTATGGTAGCAAGAGAAACTTAATAATGTTCTCTTATGACTAGAATTGTTGCTCTCTTAACAGCACTGGATTGATTGTTGTTCTGCATATATGTAGACACCTTTGAGATTTTTGGAGCTGATTTTGAGAGACGATGTTCAGAAGGTAAAATGATTAGTGTATAACGTGTATCATATCTATACAGGTACATCTATTGTTTGAAATTCATTTGTGTTGGGTCTTAATTGTGCTAATCGTCTTTTTTCAGGTATGGGAAACAGTTCATAAGCCTGAGGTGCATAAGGACACTCCTCTAAGTGAATTCTTCAATGTACGAGTTATCGAATTCCTTTTCACCTAGAAAATTTACCTTTTCTATTATCTAGTTCTAATTTTCTCGTCTATTTCGTCTTGAAGGTGGAAGTTACTGCCTTATCCAGTTACGAGGAGAAGGAATCGCAATTCAAAGAGCAGGTTATGATATGTTGAGCTGCAAAAAGTTATCCCGCCTTTCCAAATCATGTTTAAAAATATTGATGCATAACAAGTATGACATTCTTATGTGACTCGATGCAGGTTGCTTAACTCAGGCGCCGATTTTCTAATTCTATCTCTCCTGGAGGACTTGCTGGTGATAGATGGGGTGTCGCCCCTGGTTCGGGATTTTCTTTCAGTTTGGAGAAAATATGGAAAATTATAAAAGAAAACAAAGACCTCGACTTCCCCCTCACAAGGTGACCGATCCACGTTAATCTTTGGAAGGTGAATTGTTTTGTTGCTCATTCGATTTAAATCAAGCAACTCTTTTGTTTTCAGGTCATGGTTGCCACTGTGCGATGTGAAGAGATTGCAAATGATAAGTTTACTCGCTTGGAATCCGATGAGGTATCTTGGTTCTTTCTGGACATGGCATAGCACGTACGCCATTATGTAGGAAATGATTAGTTTATAAATTTAACGCAGGATTGGTTAGCTTTGGAACGAGTCGTGCAAAATGGTGCTATTCCGCATTTCGGGAAAAGTATCAGCTCGATATTGCAGAGATACCTCTCTGAGTAAGTAGACAACAAATTGTGATAGCTAGTGTTCTACATGAGTACGTGCACCCGTTGAGAGACATAGATCAATATACGTTTACAATTCTTAGACACATCAACATTGTATGTATAGCCAGACACGTTGCTCGTTAGCACGAGCCAAGGCGAGGAATGTGCATTCGCTTGGACAAACTGTTAGTTTGATTTGTTCTCTATCTAGAATAGCAGATATAAGACTAAGCCAAACTTTGGTATTTCACGGATACGACAGATATAATATGATGTTAAACTTTGGTCTTCGCAGGTACGACGTGGAATCTGCGTTTTTTGAGGAAGGTGTAAGAAACACAAAGCGTCAGTATCTGGAGGCCAAAGCATTGCAGGTGAAGAAGTGTAATATGCATTTGCTTATGATAAAAGAAATATCGTTTGGGCTAGTGCGTCTTTGAAATGTTTGCTGACCTTAGCGTTCTCCAGTTGGTCCATCAGGCTTTTATTACCACGGTGGGGCATGTACGTTCGAATGTGCTCCACAGTTTCCAGACTCAGCTAGAAAAGCCTTTGGACCGAGGGCAAGGAGTTTATGCATCAGTGTTGACACTCTATAAGTCTTCGTTGCGCAAGTTTGATAAAGAATGTGCAGGTGCAATGAACATATACTGCATGTAGTCATATGATCTAGACATACAAGCATGCCTTATCTAATGACCAATTTCGGGCAAAAACGTAAACCTCTCCCGAAGCATGTAATTTTTGGCACTTCCTCCGTTATATTTAAACCGAGTACTTTGGCCCTCTCGAAGTCACAGAAATACTCTTCTCCGTCCTTTTGTCGAGAAAGGGGCATGTACTTTGCACAAGCATTATAAATCATCCAAGTTTTGTCTCACTGCTTGATCTTCAATTTCAGATGCTGCCGTACAGAAAGCAAACTGGGATGCGTCTAAAGCGCGCAAAAAACTTATCCGTGATATTGAAGCTCATTTATCTCTCTTTTTTAAGAACAAGTTGCAAGAACATATACTCAAGTGCAAGGTAATTACGCGTGGTCAATAGGAAGTTCGATTTATCGTTGTTTCAATGTCTATCGTTTTTCCTTAAATGCCAAGATTACAGCCGCTGCTTGGTTATTTCCTTGAAACTATCTTCATGTGCAGAAACAACTTCCGAAAGCCTTAATTGAACCACTGGAATCACTTTTTGAAGCTGGTGGGACAAATATGCGGGCTTCAATTAGAAGACTCCTAAAACAGGAGACCGAGGTGGCTATGACAGCCTTCTTCACAGCTGCTACGACCGATTTTGAATTGGATCAGGAGACCGCTGACAAATTGGCGCGCAGTACGAAGGATTATGCTAGAAACCTCGCTGAGAAAAAAGCAAGAGAAGAAGCTGGAAAAGTTCTGATTTGCATGAAGTTAAGGTTTGCAAAGTAACACTCCTTCAGTAGTATTCTCGTCTTAATCTTGCATTTGCTTATAGTTTCGGAACTTTCAGATTCTTGACCGTCTTTAACCATGACAAAGATTTTCTGCCACGAGTTTGGACAGGAAAAGAAGACATTCAAGCAATTACAAGGGAGGCTCGCCTGGAGGTAACATGTGCAAGCATAGTAAGTTGAGAATCAACAATTTTTGTTTAGTGCAGTGAGCAATTTTGTTCTTTTGCAGTCTGTTAAACTTTTGTCCACAATGGCTGCGATAAGACTGGACAAGAGTACGGATACCGTGGAAAACGTGCTCGTCTCGACCCTCGTGGATGAGACGGTATCCTCCCCTTTGAAGAATAAGGAAGTTGGAGTTTCTGGAGACCCTCTTGCTTCAAGCACGTGGGAAGAGGTATTGATTAGTATGCTCGTTTGCTGTCCTAATTGTAATACGTTCAGATCAGTCGCTGATAAATCATGTCTGTAACAGATACCTCCAGAGAAGACACTGATCACACCGGTTCAGTGCAACGGCGGAAACGGAGTATACGATTACTCAAGCTATTTCCGCACAGGTATACTTTTCAGAAAATCTTTTGGTTTGTTAGTCATCATTAACTCGATAAGCCAATATACGAACCGCTGGTATGTGTTCTGCTTCTAAGTTTTTACTAAACGTCAATTTTCGCAGGAGGCGTACAAACACGGAAACAATAGGTCACCTACGATCTTGAATCTTATAAAACGACTTGCTAGGAAAAGTAATGCTAGTTCGGCTCGACATCTTCTTGTTTTAGAAACCAAACACAAAATTCCGACTCCATATTACATGCGATGTTGGATACATCTGTTTCACTTTCATCGGATGTTACGACAGAATCTGGTTTCGGGTGTTCGAGGAACGAAGCAAGCAACGAAACTCACGATGAAGATGTCATCTCCTCATGTGAATAGTTCGACATGCTCAATTTCATATTTGACTATGTGGGATCCTTAATAATGTATATACAAGTATGCGTTACTTTGAGGAGTTGTATTATGATTCTCTGCATATAATCGCTAAATGTGTAAGACACTAAACAATAATTCTTCTTCAAAATTAGTCAAACAAATTGTTGTACGAAAAGTTGCAACTCCTTTTATCTAAATTGCACCAAACGGACCATTATTTGTTATAAAATGTTAGAAGTGTCCACTAATTTATTACTTTTGACAAAAATGACCAATATGTTTTCGGGACGGATTTAGTTGGTGTTTGCAAACTCTAGTGGAAAAGTAGAAGTTCACAATTTTAGTTAAGCCAAAAGCACCCCCGCACCAGCTTGAAGATTGTGAGTTTTTTTAGCTTAAAAAAAGTTTTGTAACCGAAAAAGCTAGATTTGCAAACACCCCAAAATCACTTGTTCAAATAAAAAGCTGATTATAGCTTTTTTTAAGAGTTTGCAAACACCACCTTAGTCCCTTGTAACTTTTAACTTTTTAATTAGCAAAACCCTTCCAGTGTTCTATTTAATTAACACATTTCACCCAAAATTATTTCTAGATACCTTTATATTTAGTTATTAGCAAAAACAACCCTGTGGTTTTCTTAATTGGCACATTGCACTCAAATAATTTATGAAATTTATTAAATTATTTTCGTAATTAATTTTTAATTATTTATATTTATCTCCTTGTCAAAATAAAAAGACGAGATCGTCACAAATCAATGACTTGTTGGGCATAACACCAAAGGTTGATAATCAAAGAACTCATGAAATGCAACTTACATTGTAAAGGTAAAAATCCTAACTCAAATTACACAAAATAATATAAGACTTTAAAATAAATCGATAAAATCTTAACAATATTGCTGAAAGTAATAAATTAATATTGGCGTGGACCTAATCGGCTGGTCCAATATATTAACTTGGGCCAACCTGCCTAATTTAAAAGCCAAGTGAGAAATGTCTCGAAACTACGTTTCGAGACCCAATTATGAATGTATCGAAACATTATCTCGATACTCTATTGTTTCGATACTTTTTTTTTAAAAATCCAAAAACAATGCCCGCAACTCGAGACCTATAAATACTCTGAATCCCGAGAAACACGTACGTCATTAACACTATAACAACTACCACTCTTGTACCAAAGACTTGATTCGAGACTCATTTCGATACACTTGAACCTTTGGGCTATCTAATTTTCGAGCATGCTATATAGAGACCAGAGTGATTCCAGTCCGACCCAATTCGACAGTCCATTATTTCGAATCAAACACATTTCGAGAGGTCCAGTTTTGAGATTCAATTATTTGAGGTTATATAGTTCTGCTATCCTGACAAGGCTAGTCGATTTCGGTATAAGATTACCATAGTTCCGTATAATTTAAGCTCAAATTATACTTTCGTGTTCTATTCAATGTAATCCAGACGAATTTATATCAAATTAAAAAAAAAGTTGATCGTTTCGAGACAAATACACCATCAACATTTTGACTAAACTTTAGACTAATGTAAACTTTTGAATCACAAAAGATCTTCAATACGAGGTTTTCAATCTGCAAGTCAACATAAAGAAGAAAATTTGGTATTCCTCATGAAGCCAAATTTGCGTTCAATCGGAGTTACATACTTACATACGCGAAGAGAACAATTTCAAGATAATTTTGACACGACGTGTTTACACTAATAATAATAACAAACGTGAAAAATAGAGCATGTGTCAAATATCATAAAGGCATCATTGCCCATTACTATTTAATCCATCACATTTCCCAACACGCACACGCACCCAATTTTTTGATCGCCTTTTTTCTTCTTACAAACGGCAAGATTCGATTTTTTTTTTTGTTGTGAAAATGGAATCTTTAGTGGAGGCGACATCAGGTGCGGTGGGTTCACTGGTCAGCACCACCATTCTGTACCCACTCGACACTTGCAAGACCAAGTACCAAGCTGAAAATCGAGCCCAACATCACAAAAAATACAGGTGGATGGGTCCCTTTTGTATGATTTTTGCTCTTTTAGTTAGCTTCCATTATTTGACGGTTGATTTGTTATCAAGAACACTGCTTTTTACTGTTTTGATGGAGTTTCTTGATTATATTGTAATGGGTCATTGTGATTTTTACTTTTAATTGTGTTGGATGTGCTGAATTTTGGATTTAAAATTAAAGTTGGGTTTTGGATTTAAAATTAAAGTTGGGTTTTGGATTTAAAATTAAAGTTGGGATTTTTTTTTTGCTTGTATGACATTGGGAGTTTGGAAAGATTGTGTGAATTGGGGGTAAAGCTTATCTGGGTTCTTGCTCAATTGCTTGTTAGGCTTGAGAAAAGACATGAGCTAGGAAAATTTACTATAAATTGTGAATGTAATATCCTTTTTCGCCTTTATTGTTGTTATGTTTTCTGAGGAGAGTGGAGGGGAGGCGTCGACTATTGAGCTTTAAGGTGGCAAAATGCGTATGCGCGTTTGCCTAAAGCGTGGTGTTCAATGCCTTTTCTCGTGTTTTTCATCGATGATGATGGTATGAACCCGCGAGCATGCTTGATTTGATCTTGCTGGTAGGATCGATTATTTGTTCACGTCTCTGGGATTGGAAACTAGTTAGAGAAGATGTGTCGGAGTAAATGTGAATAGAAGAGAATATGGCATGTTAGAGATATGAGCTAATGTTGTTTACTATGCCTTGCTGCAATATTTTCTATTGCTCCTGTTATCTAGCTTTTGCTCCATTTCTGCATGTCTGCATGATGGTTTGGTCATGTAATTCGAAGATTGAGCACATTAAGCTTTTAAATTAGGCCAGTACTTTTAAATTAGAAAACGTCCAAGTAAAGCATGGGTGGAGGTCATACGGGACAATTTAACATTTTAGTAGAGTAGTATGTTCAGATGTAGTAGCGGTTGTTAATCTGGATTAGTTATCAATTTTATGCAGGAATATTTCGGATGTGCTCTGGGAAGCCATATCCACCCGACAAGTACTTTCCTTGTACCAAGGCCTAGGAGCAAAGAACTATCAATCTTTCATTTCATCGTTTATCTATTTCTATGGTTACAGCTTCTTTAAGAGACTTTACTTGAGAAAAAGTGGATATAAATCTGTCGGGACTAGAGCCAACTTGATCATAGCTGCGGCTGCCGGTGCGAGCACAGTCCTAGTGACACAGGCACGTCTTCGGATTCTAAAACATGAATCTTGGTACTCCATGTTACAGTACAGTTCTTTTCTTTCTTTCATAGTTTCTAATCTTGCATTTTAAATTGACAGCCACTGGACACGGCATCTTCAAAGATGCAAACAAGTGAGTTTGGTAAATCCAAAGGGCTGCGGGAATCCTTCTCGGATAGCACTTGGAGCGAATTGTTTGACGGTCTTGGCATCTCTCTTCTTCTTACTGCAAATCCTGCAATACAGGTTGACCATATTTTTAATCCGAAAGAATCTTTTAGATCGGTAAATTTTGTTGCACAAGTATTTCGATTGGTAATTTGATGCTAAGAATTCTTGTTGCATGCAGTACACTGCTTTTGATCAATTAAAGCAAAGACTTCTAAAGAAGATGATAAAAAAGAAAGGTAATGTATCATCTCCAGAACCAGAAGCTCTTTCCGCATTTTCTGCTTTTATGTTGGGCGCATTCGCGAAATGCATTGCCACCTGTTTGACATACCCAGCTATAAGGTAAATATCCGCTCACCGCTATTTCTTTATCAACTAATTCTCAAACGAAAATTTGAATGTATTCTCATTTCTTATTATAATAAACAACAATCTGAATTTGGGCAGGTGTAAAGTGGTGATTCAGTCAGCCGAGTCCGATGAAATTGAAGCTGATAACTCTCAACCACAAAAATCACGTAAAACTGTGTTGGGGGCACTCGCTTCCATATGGGAAAAAGAAGGGATACTCGGGTTCTTCAAAGGTTTACAGGCACAAATCCTGAAGACCGTGCTTCAGTCAGCCTTACTTCTAATGATAAAGGAGAAGGTTGCAAAGAGCACATGGGTTCTTTTCCTCGCAATACAGAAGTTCATGTTGGTTACCAGAACCAGATTAAAGAGTTCTTGAAAGAAGCCTCAACACAAGTCTGCAACTTAAGTTGTGCGGCGTGATTCAAATTTAAATCAAGGGACTCAATGAAAATAAGGTCCGCAACACTCAATAGTATTCGGAGACAAGGTGAGATATGAGATTGTGCTCCCAGATTTTAGTTATTGTCCTAATTTCTAGCAAGCAGCGAAAAGTGTATCCTTAGTTTGATTTTTGCGGTGCAAGATTGATTATTTCGTTTCCCTTGAAAGTAGATGAAACATTTGTGTGTACTATGAATCATTAGGCTCTTTGTCAGTTGAGTGTATTACTATAGGCTTGTACCTGCACATATTGGTTATATTTACTTCATATCGTCATGTTAGAAATGATAATGAAAAGTTTTCCCCACCAACTCTCGTGAAATGATAGATTGATACATTGTCTCGTGCAATAAGGCGAATGACAAATAACCTCATCACGTTATCAACGACAACAGATTCCTTTTTTCACGAACAAAACTGAAAATGAAGTTGATCTTGGACAATATATAGTATAGACATTGATACCTTTATATTATATGTGGTGAGATGTAATTTATTATTGGGATAATTACGTATACCTCTCCTGAGGTTTGGTGTAATTACAAACACCTGCCCTGAGGTTTGAGTAATTACAATCACCTCCCCTCCAACCAAAAAGTATAAATGAACTACCAACTTTACCCTTGATCAACTTATGTGTTAAGAGATTTATATTTAATGTGAAATAAAAGACTATTTAATTAACTTGCAAAAGTTTTATTTAAAAACTATTGATAAATTTAAAATAATAGTAAAATAATTTTATTTATTTATTTAAGTATATTATTGCTATTCATTAATTTTAAACATTATTTAACAAATCCTCATTTATAATAAATGTATGATCCTATGGGAAAAAAATAACTTTAAATATTCTAGCTTGTGAATGATATTGATATTGTTTCTTGTATCACATATATTATTAACTAAATAATTAATTTCTAAAATATAAACGCGTAATTTTTTTTTCCACCATTATGGCATCTATATTTTATTCTTGCACCAACAGTAATTTTAAATCAATAAAGATTTAAAAAATAATGTAACGTATCATAAATTTTTGCTAATGGCGTTGCTTTAATTTAAAAAAAAGTAATAATAATTATAATTATATAGTTGGGTAAAATTATTTTAGTGTTGATTCTAATACTTCTCAAGATTTATCAATTACCTTTAAAATGAAAATATACTAAATATATCGTACAAGAAACAATGTAAATATAGATTCACAAGCTAGAATATTTTTTTTTCTAGGATCATACATTTATTTAAAATGAGAATTTGTTGAATAATTTTTAAAATTAATAAATAGTAATAACATACATTACATAAACAAATAAAATTATTTAACTAATATTTTAAATTTATCAACAATTTTTAAATAAAACTTGTGCAAAAGTTAATTAAATAATCTTTTATTTAACATTAATCCCAAATCTCTTAACACATAAGTTGACCAAGAGTAAAATTGATCGTTCATTTTTACTTTTTGGTTGGAGGTGGTTGGAGGGGAGGTGATTGCAATTACTCAAACCTCAATAGAGGTGTTTGTAATTACACCAAACCGCATGGGAGGTATCTGTAATTATCCCTTTATTTAACACCATCGAATTCAAAAATAAAAAAACCCATCCTAAGTTACAAAAATAGTAGAAACTAAAAGTTGCAGACCAAAATTTATTGAATGATTAGAAATAACCAAGGCATTTTTGTCTTTCACAAGCAAAAAAAAAAAAAATTCACTAAAAATGTTGGTATTTATTCAGTTTAATACTCCCATGAAGTAGTAGACGCCGTCACAAGCAATTAGTTCTCACTTCTCATCGTCTTGTAAACATCTTGATCAAGGAAAAGAAACGCATATACAAATCTAAAACCAAATTAATCCGGGTACAAAGTTAAACCAAAATATTTGCCATCCAGGTGCCCCCTTATTCGCATGCATATTCAAGCCACATACTTTTCTCAAAAAGATGAACGAAAGACGTGTAATTCTCTCAGGAAACTGTTCAGATCTGTCCTAGGATAACATCTCCGCCTGATACCTCAAAGTCGGATGGTGCTTTCTCCACATTAAGAGCTTTGACTTTGCCATCAACCACATACGCTGACCACCTGTGCACAAAAATGTAAGAATGCAACGCGTTTCCTTTTGAGTATATAGAATTGACAACGATCGTACAGAACCAAGAATCAAGATTTGTACCTGTGAGATCGAAGTCCGAGTAAAGCAGCAGATAGATCAACGGTCAAGTCCAATTTTTTGTGGAAGCTCCCGTCAAAATCTCCATAAAACTCAATCTACAAAAACAGGACACGACAAAGTTCTAGTCTCAAACACATACTTTTCATTCACTTCTAGAGTAATGATAATACCAAAAAAAACAACTCATTTGCTGCTTATTACTCGGATATTAGTTGGAAGGTCAATATAAAGTGAATAACTTACAGCATCTTTAGCCTCAAGCTTTTCTGCCCACCCATTCATTGTAAATGGATCATTGACAGCAACACATATAACCGAATCGATTCCCTTAGCCTTGAACTTATCAGCATTCTTTTTGTAGCTAGGAACATGTTGATTTGAACAAACGCCAGTATATGCACCCTACCAAATTGTTGGAGAACATATATAAAACAATAAGCACCCAACTTCTCCATAAGCGCAACATTTTACATAATGATAATGAGATAACTTCAACAAGGTATCAGTATCACAACCATAATCAGACTGAAAAAGAGGAACTCTGTTTCCAGTCCCAATCCAACCCATTTACCAAAAAAATGTCCCGCATTTAGCCTAAAATGAGAGGGCGAGTTGAAAAATACACAAAAAAGTTATAAAGGTCAATGGAACAAGAGTATACCGGGCACCGTGTCACAACGAAATGATTACAATCTAAATGTGAACGGGGGGGGGGGGGGGGGGGGGGGGGGGGGGATCGCAAAATACAAATAAAACAACCTATGCTAAATCACACTATACGCTCATGCTTTCATATGATAAAGAACGATAATCAAGCAACACAAAAGAAAATTAAATTTGAGCCAAAGAACGAAATAACTTCAGACTGAAAGCAGGAACTGTGTTTTAGCCCTAGCGCGACCCATTTATGATTTATCCAAAAAATATCACGTAGTTAGCCTAAAAGGAGAGGGCGAGTTGAGATATACACGAAAAACTGTAAATGATCAATGGATTAAGAATATACCGGGCGTGTCGCAACAAAAAGATTACAATCTACACGTGAAGGGCGTATCGCAAAGCATGAATAACACAACAAATGAAATGCTCAAACACACACTCTACAATAAGCTCATGCTTTTTCTACGATACGAGGCGATAATTATCAAGCACAATCGAAAACGAATACGAGCAATCAAGAAATTGACTTACAGGGAGGCCAAAGATGACAACTTTTTTATCCTGAAAAAAAAACCCCAAAATCAATACAAAGTTACAAACACACAAAACCCTAATCAAAAACCATAATTTAAAAAAAAAACCATAAAATTCAATCTTTTTTTAAATACGAATTTATGTTAACCTTGAAAATGTCTTTGAGAGGAGTGGTGGCGAATTTGGACGAAACGCCCTCGTCCCACGTGCGCGCCTTCTGTAGGGAAACGTCCGGTGCGGCGGAGATTAGGTCCGTACCCACTGCCACCGAAGCGTAACTCCTCGATGCGTTGACCATTGACCTCATCAGGGCCGTACGTTTCAGCAATACAGAGGAAGCCATACCTTTCTTTTGCAGCTGATGCGAAGTACAGTTAAAAATGGATTCTCTTTTTACGCTTATAGGTTAAGAAAGGAAAAGATGCTAAAGTCGCTCTTACTTAACCACGACATTGACTTTGCAATTTTTTTAGTTGCTTTTCTACCAAAATTATCGAAACCTTTCTGTTTTCTAAACTAACAAAGACGAAACACACAATTAATTTCAAAATTAGTTGGTGTTAGAAAATTTAAGATATCTTTTTTTAATTTGAACTTGTCGAAAACATATTGTGATTTTTGTTTTATTTTTAATATTTGGCTGAAATGAAAGCGAGCTTTGATAGTTGTGGTTACGTGGAACATATTTTGAGACATGGAGACTCTCTCATGTTAAGAAACTGCACAAAAGCTCGTATTATAAAATTTTGTTGAAAATCAATTTATACTCCTCGGTTATTTTCTACATGAAAGAGAAAAGAGTCAAGATTGTTTAGAGTAGAAAATAAACCTCATCTACCTCGTTAGAGAAGGCAAAAAAAGAAAATGCAGGATAGTTTGAAATTTTGTTTTGTACTATAATTTAAAGTTGTAATGTTGCCTTAATCATTTTAAACTTTTTTTAACATGAGCATATCTCATGGTAGTTGCGTAATTCCTCCTTTTTAATAGTTAGTTTGAGAAAATCTGGTTTGGCATCCATTTGATACGGAACTGTACAACAAAGTAAATAAATTATGCAGCCGTAATTTCTATACAGATGCTTCATGACATGATCTCATTTTGTATAATCAAAATATAAAAATAAAAATCACCCTATATTAGGGTTTTTGGCGCAACACCCTTGTAATTAAAATAGGAACAAGCATATTACCCCTTGTGATATACGAAATAGGCGCATTACTCCCGCGTAAAAATAAATAGACAAATTATCCCCTTATAATATATGAAATTGGTACATTACCCCCCTATACTTTTAAAAAAGATGCACACTATCCCCTTAATACATGTGTATAAGGAAGTATTTTGCACCGTATAAATATACACAAGGGGGTAATGTGCATATTAAACATAACACAAATGGGTAATCTGCCTATTTTATTATTACAGGGGTAATATGCCTATTTTGTATATCACAGAGGGGTAATATGCCTTTCTTTTTTTACATAGGGTAATGTGCCTATTTCTCATATCACAAGGGGTGTTATGCCAAAAACTCTATATATTAGGAACGCACATACAACAAATAGGATATAACGTCAATCAAACTTACAATGATTTGCTCATGTGAGATTAAAACCAATATATGCACAAATATAACATATTGAAACTCTCGATTTGATAAACAACGACTATAGCACGAAGACAAGCAAAGAAAACGTAAATGGAGGTCAAAAGATGGTAAACAAACGATTATATCACCAAGACTAGCAAAAAAACGTATAGAGGTCGAAACATTAAATAAAGACGACGAGAGAGTTTCACTTAAAACGAAACAAGTGGAGAAAGAAACTAGAACATGATAACATGACTTAGTTCTCATCACAGGAGAAATGGTGAATGCAAAACGAGAAAAACAAAGCTAATGCATGTGTTAAGCTAAACTTCTTAGGAGGGGACAACGCTAGTCACTCCCCTCCTTCCTTGTCGACACGAGGTCCTCATTTTTTAATCATGCCCACGGCCATAGCAACCAGACGTCCTTCATCCTCGCCGGCCAAGTACTTGTCCCACGCTTTACGGTAAAATTTAACCACACCACGACACTCGCGCTTGACAGTATTCATGCACAGAGCACGGGCAATGCCAACCTTCTTTCCTCCATGTGTGTGCTTAGATTCCGCGTATGCTACCACAATAGGCATCAGAGTTTGAACAGCATCAAGGCTGTTGTCGGGAATCACAGCCATATTCTCAATGCCGTAGAAGCTATGCATGTCTGAGTATGCAGGCGGGCACTCCTCTATTAACGCACAAGTTGAGTCGACTGCCCTTTTTTCTTTCTCAAAGGCAGCGTTTAGAGCACGACCAGCAGATAAATCCGCCCATTCATCAGTTGCAACACGAATGATTCTGAAACGTTGAATCCGAGGAGGAGTGACATTCCGCTTCTCCTGCAGTGCAGGGGCTAGTAATCCTTCCTGTGCCAGGATTTGTGCAACGGCATAAGTCTGTGCTATTCCAAAGGGATGAGCAGCTGTGCGACATAAAACCTCCAACTGAGTTTTCATCTGATTCATAGCAGGTTCACAGACCATGGTCCTCAGAGTTGAAATGTAGGACAAGCAGATATCCCTCATTCTATTGTCGTTAGATTTATATGTTCGATCCTTGTTCAGATGCAGCAGGCCAAACATTGCAACTAAGTTCATGCACACATCATACAGATTGAAATCACATGTCCGCTCGAACTTGAGAATCTTGTTCTTAGCTACAGTAGACGGTGGTTCAATCACAAATGAGTACTCTTTAGCTGATCTAGTTTGTGCATCTGGAAGTATCCCAGCGGAAAGCCCACGCGCCCTCACCCAAGCTCCAAGAGCGACATTCCCACATTCTTTGAAATTCAAAGCAGCTATTGACTGCATAGTGTACTTAAATAGCTTGCATTCCAGTCTCGAAACGCCAACTCTCCCCTCCTTCTGCCAAGCAGTGTCCGACATTCGCATGTGTCCTCGAGTGACTGCACCTGTATCCCTGATATCACAGTTGAACATCAGTGCCTCGCTGATTTTAGCGTAAACTAGAGCCGATTTGGTCATCAATTCCCCATCAGCTGGACCATTGGTGTAGACGTAAAAGGAGGGATCATTCCAGTTATTCCATGTAGAGTTACGAGTGGGAAGGTTTAGTGCATCAACAGCATCCCTTATCGCCTGAGACGTTTGGTTATTCATTGCTATGGCTCTGATTGCATCGTAAGCCGTAGTGGCCACCTTCAGGTATCTCTCTAACATTACGGGTTGCACAGCAACCATGCCTTGAACACTACCGGTGACAGACATGCCTAGCGCATAAGGAATCCTGAGCAGCTGGTCGGGTGGCAACTTTCCAACTGATGATTCCTGCCATGTTGGTAGTCGTTCGGAAAACATCCGTCCGGTCGACGAGAGTGAGTCAGAGATCAACGTGTTCTGGGCCCGAATCTGATCAATCTTAGCGGAAAACATCAGTTGGATCGACGCAAGCGAGTCAATGTCCAACGTCCCCATCTGGACCCGCATCTGATCAATCCTAGCGTTGATTTCTGGGTCTGTTATAGCTTCTATAATAGGGTTGCGAAGTGAGTTGTTCACCATGAGTTGGTGCTCTATATCTGCAAAATTATTGTTGCGGCGTGAGTTGTTTGCCATGATTAGGTGTGCTGGTGATTAGCAACTACGTACAAAGAAGGCAGACAAGAAAACACAACTAACTTGCTATGTGAGTGGGTCTTCTTCTCACCATTTATAGACAAGAGTCCTGTACCTCTTCAGGGTAGTGAAGAGGCAGAAACAGCTGTGTATGCTTTTTCATGGGGAAGGAGAAGAATTAATGAATTACCAGAGTCTTTTTTCTACTTCTTTTGGAGTCAAAGAATGTATGGAGAAGTGGAAAGGTTTTAATTTCTGGCAACTAACAACGCTCTGTTTGCTTTCTTGAGAAGTGAAATCAAGTGCTCATGAATGCCTAAAGTGCATTTATCACCAATACTTGAATAACTATATGCTATAACAGAGTTTCAAAAAATATGATGAATAAATAATATTAAAACGAAACATAGGCACTAACTTTGATATCCTGAAAATTTGATGCTACTCCATGGTCTGATTTGATTAGCTACTAAATTTGTGGTACAAACAAGTGAATAAGAGATTGATCAGTGTAGCGATACTACACATTACAAAATACAGCAATTACAAGAAAACATGTTGAATTGTTGATATTAGAATAGACATGTCATTAGGTGCAAGCTCAATCCATCCGCACAGACCCGGAGTGGAAATTAAGGATGGCAATTTCGACATTACGTAGGAACTACTTCTTTGTATGCCACTTCTCGATGCTGCTGTACCAATTCCATTGGAAAAATAGGCCGGCAAGGCGCACTATACCAGCAGTCGTTACCTCCACAAATGCCATAAGAACTGATCTCTGAGGAGATAGGCCAGCTGTTGCTATAGAAAGTAAGTGTCCCTCAAAGTTGCAGGGAACAATGAAAGTACCAGACTTAATTCCGTCTAGCGATTTCTGGGCAACTTCTTCAGCTTTCATTGCACCAGATGAAGCGGCAATTATGCTAGTAAGTTGTGGTCTCCTTTTGTTCTCTGTCATAAGTAGACAAGTTTCTTCAGTACTAGTTGAGAAAGGGGAAACAAAGGTGATGACAACCCATAAATATGCAATTACAAAAATCCAGGAACAGAATATCTGACGTCCGACAAGGACCAACAGTTGCATCACAAACTTAAAAGAACATTTGCATTTAGCTTTCATATCGTGAACTAAGCCCTTGTAGTGGTTAGAAGATATACTTATTGCTTACAAAAGTGGTTGCTTTCTTTTACTCAGATGGGGAAACGATGAACCTAAAACCAACATGAATGTCGAGAGAATAGGATACATCCAAGGTACGGCATCAAAAGCAGTTGGCATAATCTTCATTTTTGCAAGTCAAACTACTAAAATATATCAAATGAAGCCAATGTTATCCCATAACATATCTGAAATTCTGAATTGCCCTACTACATCAACTGGTAAACATGCCATCCAACATATTTTAATCTCAATGTACTTTCAAAATATAAAACATGATCCAAGTTTCTAAGCATTTTCTCGTAAAATACAGAAAGGTTTTCCGTTTTCAACTCTATAGAACTGAAAGATATAAGTATTTTCCATAATCATAGCAACTACTATTTGTACCATTTTCCTGGAACATATAGGAAAGCTCTCCCAAAAGCTGCAAAATGTTACTAATATTTAACAGAACGAAACAAACCGAAACTTTGACTCGTGTGAATAATTGATTGCAACTAGCAATACAAAATAAATTAGAGACAAGCACATCTTTCTGGTAAGAACTATGCTTCTGAAGTAGGATCAGTAGTGAGATATCGTACCTTCCACGAAACCAGGAGTTTCAGTGTCTGGCGGGAAGATGAGGGAGACATGAATATTGTCAGCTATTATCTCTTGTTGAAGTGCTTCCGCCAAACCTTTAAGGCCAAATTTACTGGCTGAATAAGCCGTGTAACCATAAATGCCAACCTGAACCAAAATCAACCAAACACAAAAGAAAAGATGAACAACTGAAAATGGTCAACGCCCAAGCTCGTCGCACCTTGCTTTAAATCATGGAATTTACTATATAGTAATAACATCAACAGATAGTACCAATCAGTTTTCACAACGATCAGAATCCCAAAACACGTTAAGTAAACCAAAACATTTATGTTTTCAAATTCGTGGCAAGGAAACTCAATATTCTTTAGTTCATGGTAGCAAAAAAATTTCTGATTTTTCCATCCAATCTCAATGCCAAGTCAAGCCACATCGTACCTTGCGTTAAATTTACGGAATTAATAACTATATAGCAACAACATCAAGACATATTTATCATTTCGCTCATACCGAAGCATCAAAACTCCAAAAACGTGCAGTAATACCGGAACGTTCTTGTTCTCAAATACGTGGAAACGAAACTCAATATCCTTAAGTTCATTGTAACAACTACTTTTCCTGATTTTTTCCATCCAATCTCAACGCCTAATCTCGTTGCACCTTGCGTTAATTCAACGAATTAATAGCAATAACATCAACACATATCATCAATTAGCTCATATTCCGTTTTCGTCTCCAAATTCGTGGAAACGATAAGCTCTACAATTCTACGTTCATTGCAACGACATTTTCCAAATTTCCTTGTCTTTCGACTAACTATCGAAATCGAAGTTTTTCAAATTCAGCTCAACATTACCTGCCCCGCCTGCGACGACATGATCGCGATCGACCCCGCCCCTCGCTCCTTCCTCACCTTCTTCATCCCCGGCAACGCCGCCCTAACCAAATGAAAAGTTCCCATCAGATTCACATCGATCATGAACTTCACCTCCTCGATCTCCTGCTCCGCCAGCTCCTGCGGCACGAACACCCCCTGGTTGCACACCAGCACGTCGATTGGACCGGCCTCCTCCACCGCGCGCGACACGGCGTCGTAGTCTCTGACGTCAGCGCTCACGACCCTGACGTCACGCCCCGTGGCGAGCTTGATCGATTGCTTGGCCTCGTCGAGCTTGGCGGCGTTGCGGGCGAGGAGGGTGACGTCGGCGCCGTGCTGGGCGCAGAGGTGGGCGAGGGCGAGGCCGATGCCGCTGGATCCGCCAGTGATGAACACGTGGCGGTTTTTGATTGGGATCTGGGAGGGTTTGGGGCGGAGGATGAGGTAGAGGAGGAGGAGGAGGGAGAGCGGGAGGATGAGGAGGAGAGAGAAGAGGGAGAAGTAGAGGTCCGCCATTGGAGAGTGGTGGGAGCTCAGTCTAATTTGTTATTTTATAATAGATACGGACACTATACGATGCGAACATGCGATACGAAATAACACACACTTACACGAGGTGACTCGACACGACATGACACGGCACTAACAACGCATGTGGTACTTTTGAGAAAAAAGATAAACAATTTTCTTCCTTTTATTGTGGTGCTTTTACAAAATTAGTCTCGTATCGTGGCCAATTTAATTTAATTTAATTTTTCTTTTCTTTTCTTTTGTAATTGAAGTATTTTGATTATATATATATATATATATATATATATTAAAAGAATATTTAGATTATATTTCAAATTGTAACTTGAGAAAACTTACACTCGTCACAAACAATGCAAATAGAAAGACACGATATGACTTGACACGGCCACACGGAAACACAAATTGTTAAAATGAATTTCTATTATTAGGTGCGTGACACGGTATGCCACAAATACATGTGTTAACAGGTTTGGAATAATACCCGATTAACCGATTTATTTATGAGTTCGGAACGCCGTTATCCGTGGTTCAAAGAAAGTAATTGACTATTAGGGAAAATTACGAAAATATCCTTCCTTTATTCACTGAATTCCTTACTCCCGAGGAGCATAAATATGATATGCTTTTTCTGAATGAGTTTTAGTGTCTATCCCCCCTTTCTTTTCTCCTCCTCCTTTTCCCTTATATAGGTGTGGGAGGGTGTTTATGTCACTATGAATGCGCTGCATGTGTTACAAGTGTAATGCTGCACGTGTTACAAGTGTCCTTCCAAAAGATAAGGTATATCTTGTTGACAAAGCGCTGACTAGGCTGATCCTTATCTTGTCCGAGGGCTGTGGGGAGTTCCGAGGGGTTGCTTCTTCTGTTTTCTTCTCTTTGATGGACTGAATCTTCTGTTTTCTTTTCTCCGAGGGGCTGGATTTCATGAGGAGGTTCACTAGTTGAAGTGGAGTGAGTATCCGAGGGGTTTTCTGTTCCGGGGACAGCTATTTCCTCGTCGGCTTCTCTGGTAGAGTTCTCCGAGGGGCATATTTGTTTCTCTAGGCTTGTAAGGTGGGCTCCGAGAGCATCAATTTGCATGTAAGGCTGTATTCTTGTATATGGATCCCCTTAGTATGGGTTCCGAGCGTTTTAGGTCGTCGTGAGAGTAGTGGCTCCTTCAGGAATCATTCTCCGAGGGCTTCCTGTCTTTGGCTGAGTAACCTTCTTGGCTTGGGCTTTCGGGGTAAGTGACTTTGGTGATTGGTGCTTTGAGTAGGACGTTGTTTTATGAATTTTAGCCTTCGGGGTGATGATTCCGAGGGCTTTGGGAGTGCTCAGTAAGGAAGTATTCTCGTATAGTGGTCCCTCTTGGCGCAGTGATGGATATCAGGGTCGCGTGGATCCATCGGGGTTTACTCTTTTTCCGATGCCACGTTAATATCTTATTTTTGTTCATCTTGACTTTCCAAGGGACGCTTGGGTGTTCACTCGGGTGCCACGTCGTATCCTAGTAGGATATGTGAATTCCGAGGGACTATTATCTCTTCGGGTGCCACGTCATACCATAGTAGGGTATGTGACATACGAGAGTGTTCGTGACGATAATATCGCCCTTGAGATTAATCCCTAATTTAAGGGTTAATCTTTTGTTTAACTTGTATAATCCCTTATTTATTTTTTAGGGTTAACAACATGTATTGAATTGTTGTTGTGGTGCCACACGAACGCGTATAGCTTTTTGAATTGTGACGGTTCATTAATGAATAAGGTAAATCAAATAACTATTTTGCCAAAAAATATCTAGAATGTTGTGACAGCATTTACGAGGTAACTTGTGTTTGTGATTGGATCACAATACACAACGATGATCTTTGTATTATTAGCTAATATTATTTTAAATAATTTAGACCAATGGTGTGTGTGATATTTTTTACTAGAAATAGTTCCGGTGATAGGCTGGTGGAAGTTTAGAAAAGTATCTAAAAAAGCTCACAAAAACTTTAGGAACTATTGATTTTTTTTTTTAAATCACAAGCCCTTTTATTCCTGGAAGACAACACAGTACCCAAATGTTGCAAGGGTACAAAACCACTATTCATACAGAGCTTCTCAAAATCGAAAGAAAACCTGAAGCTAAAAAATCATAACTAATCAAAACAAAAAACGCCTCAAGCTAACTATTCCCTTCAAATTCGTCTGCATTTTCTATTGCATTTCTTGCCAATGCGTGTGCTACGGCGTTGGACTCGCGTCAAACCCATTTAAAGTAATACCCCACACGACTTCTGATTAAGCGCCTAATACTTCAATACTCGCGGGTTCCATAAGAGAAATTAAACGCCTTTGTCTCCAAGAAATCAACTCGCCCTTATTATCATGTGCGACTAATCCGAGCTCGATTTCCCCCTCATCCACAAACTGTGCACCATCAAAATTTATTTTAATGATATCCCCTATTGGCGGACTCCACTCTTCACCACCTTGTCGCCTCACACCTCGACTCAATTTCCCGTTATGTTGCAACCAAGTTGACATATCGTCCGTCCTCAGTTCCTTTTCCCCCGCAAGCACACTATTTCTATCCCCCCAAATCGTCCAACAAATCGTCCCACATAAACTAGCATCCCTTGGTGTCGTAACTTTTAGAACTCGCACCAACCAATTACCAAAAGACTCCCCTTCCTTCATCCATAAACTCATTGGAACGTTGGCTAGCGCCCAGACTTGACGGGTCAAAGGGCATTCAAACAAACAATGGTGCAATGTTTCAATCTTCTCACCACAACACACACGAAGTATCGACACAAATGCTCCTCCGCGCAAGCTTCCAACCTGTAGGTAATATATCCGTACAGCAATGCCATAAGAAAATCTTAATTTTGTTCGCACATTCAATCTTCCAAAGTTTTGACCACACGGCGTGCGGCTCAGACGTTCCCTCGGTTATCCCCACCAAGCCACCATCCATTATAACATGATATACACTTCTAAACGAAAACAAACCATTCTTTTCGTTGTGCCAAATTCGTCAGTCTTCGTTACCTTGACACCCAAGCGGGATTGCCAAGATCACCTCCACATCCACCTCCCACAGATAGTCGCGCAATAGCGTAATATCCCACCATCCAGTGTTAGCGTCAATCAAATCCCTCACCAAAAGGAACGGTTCATTAGGATGAACGAGAGTAATAGGCTTGAAAGTTATTGGTTGTGGCACCCACGAGTCGTGCCAAACTGATATCGATTCACCGTTACCAACGTGCCACTTCAAACCACGCTTCAACACCAGAATAACTCCCCATATGCAGCGCCACGAGAATGAAGGCCCATACCCCAAATGTGCGTCACAAAACTCAGAGTTCGGGAAGTACTTAGCCTTATAAATTCTACTCACCAAACTAGTTGGATCGGTCAGGATTCTCCACGCTTGTTTTGCTAGAAGATCAAGATTGAACGCCCTCAAGTCCCTAAATCCGAGTCCGCCCTCCCCCTTTTTCTTGCACATCTTATCACATGATATCCAATGGATTTTGTTTTGTGCCCCACTACTCCTCCAGTAATTACTTATAATCGACTCGATCGCTCTAATCAAAGAATCTGGAAGGCGAAAACAACTCATGATAAACGTCAGAATAGATTGCATAACATATTTTACCAGTACCTCCTTCCCCGCGGCCGATAGAGTTTTGCCTTTGTAACCCTGAGCTCTTTTCCAAATACGCTCCTGAATGTAGTCAAATAGCTCCTTCTTTGATTTTCCGACAACTGATGGCATCCCAAGGTACTTATTGTGTCGCTCCGCCACTACGACGCCCAACCGATCACCAATGTCCGTTCTTGTTTGCGCCTCTGTGTTCTTGCTAAACACCACCACTGACTTATCAAGATCGATTTTTTGCCCCGAAGCTGCCTCAAATCGTTCCAAAATACCCTGAATGCACCCCGCTGATGTCTCACCCGCATCACAAAAAAGAAGGGTATCATCCACGAACAATATATGAGATACTGGAGGCGGATGACGGCTGATTTTAACCCCTCGGATTTTGCCTCGTTCCTTCGCTTTAGATATAAGAGCTGAAAACACTTCAGACACAAATAAGAAAAGGTAAGGGGATAAAGGATGCCTCTGCCTTATACCCCTTTCGGGGGGAAAAATTTGTGATTCACGCCCATTCAACAAGATAGCATAAGAAACCATTTGCAGCCCAAGCATAATAAGCGAAACAAAATGACTATCAAAACCAATTTTAAGCATTACCTTTTCCAAAAAAGCCCACTCTACTCGGTCGTAGGCCTTACTCATATCCAACTTCAGCGTCATATGGCACCGTTTCCCTGTCCTTTTGTTTTTGAGACAATGATTCACCTCAAACGCCACCAAAATATTGTCAGGAAAAGGCGACCCAGAACAAAAGCGGACTAAGAAGGGGAAATAATAGAAGATACATGGTTAATCTAAAAGAAAGAAAGTCTTACTATAATTTTATAACACATTTGTAAACACCACATAATATAAGATTATACTAAAAAGGTAATAAGTACTAATATCAAAATTGTATGAAAGTTCAATGATATTCTAAATGACCAAATCGGATTCCATTCGACTTCGAAACCGCGTACTATGAAACCGCTAGCCATGCAAAATCTTTTGCCCGGGGAGTCGAGAAAATGAAACACAAAGGAGGCAATTCAAGCGAGTATAGAGAAGATTTACTATAGCTTTTATCGGTAGGAATAGGATACACGAAACCTATTAAGCATCTCGATCTTGCATTTCAAAACAATGGCCTTTGTAATTTATTAACCATTGTCAGAAAATAGAGTTTTAAAATTTAATTTAGAGTTGTAAAAGCGTGTTTGATTTATAAGTTAGATGAAATCTGAAAGAAAAACATCTAAAGCTCACAAAATTTGTAAGATTATATTATCATTTCCTAAAAAATAATGGTCACAAACTAACAATAGGTAGATAAGAACTTTTAGAACATGAATATTTTTAAGTATAAAGAGTACCTATATAATATAAACTTGATAATCAAATACTCTATGTGAATTAAATCAAACTATAAGCAAAATTATCTTTTATTAAATATTTTGCAAACATCATTTAATTAATATCGATGATACTAATTAAAAAGTGATTTTGTTTGTTTAATGATCTTTTTACTTTCAGAGCTTTACGGTTTCAAATTTAAATATAAGCTCCAAATTATATACATCACTGCAATAATATGTTAAGAGAAAGACTAGAAGAGTCAACTGTGGGGACAAAGCCACGACCTTGCAAGGACGACGACTTGACCCCATTAGCTCCCACGTAATTTAAATTTTACCTAATATATAAAAGTTCGTGATTGTTGGAAAACTTTTGAGCTGCCACTGAGCAATCCTGAAACTCGACGTGACATGAAAATTTAAGAAAACATTTCTATATATAATTAAAGAGAATATCACTTGTGACGTGAAGTTTCGAGATGTAAATGAAAATGTTGTTTTCGACCGTAATAAATGGAGACATAACATTTGTGTACATAGCTCGACACAATTCATTCACGGTTCATATAGCTTATCCTAGTTTATTGAGATTAACGACTGTTCCTTATGTGTTGCATCGAAATAATAATTTAAATTTTGTGAATATCGAATTTATTATTTATGTTTGATTGGATAGTTAAGTACCTTGTTTGCAGAAGGCAAGATCATAGTAATGTTTATTAGAATTTTAACTTATGTACTATAGTAATGTTATCGATCTTGTGTT
Source organism: Linaria vulgaris (assembly GCA_948329865.1). Classification (NCBI taxonomy): domain Eukaryota; kingdom Viridiplantae; phylum Streptophyta; class Magnoliopsida; order Lamiales; family Plantaginaceae; genus Linaria; species Linaria vulgaris. The sequence goes on along the minus strand of OX415253.1, from coordinate 105,936,757 downwards.
TAAAAGTAATAGCATTATTTAGAAACTTATGATTCGCTTTTAATTTTTAATACATAATGATTGTGTCTATAAGAACTATCGAGGTCGTTGAATTATGTAATCTCATCAGGCCGCTGGGATTGGGTACCTGTTAAAGCAATGTGGGATAGAAAATTCAAGAAGTAGTGTATGCAAAGAAGACAATGTCGTGTACTTATCTATAAATTGAGTCGGTAGTTGGTCGGTGATAGAGCAAAGTAAGAGTTCCGAGCTTGTCGAAGTTGACACTTTAGGTGTAAAATGGTGGAACTTTTCATTATCGTTGTATTTTAGGAGGCTGTTACCTTAAAGAAAATGCTATTCCCAGCTACAAAGGATTTTTATTCGGGAATATAATTTTAGTAGAGTTTGATTTACTTAATTATTGACATAGTCATTGTTGTAATTTTCTCAATTTGTAGAATTCATTTGTGTTTTTGGTGTTATATTACTAACACGTCATCCAGACTTGAGGGAGAAACAAACTTTAGAATTTAGATTACGTGCGTCTTTGATAATTTATGTTGACACGGTTGACTTATTATTTTAAGTTGACACGGTTCATTGACTTATTATGGAATCATAGATTTCTTAATAATGTTATTAATTGTAGACGCACACTGGTAAACATTACTAGGGGTCTATTTGATGCTGGAACCATGTCCACTGGACATGGTAACTCCAGATTTTGGCACGTGCATTTGCATATATTTCTCATTACTTTTTTTTATTTCTTTAAGATTTTGTTACCTCCACTTTTAGTGAACACCACCTTTAAAGTAATCTTTCATAATTTATTTATTTTCTCTCTCCACTTCCACGGTTAATCAATTAAAAAAATCTGTGAATGGTTATACATTCTTTTTATTTTTGCTTCGTATTATTTGCGTAGTCACAAAAGGTCCCTCCACCTTCCATCCAGTACATTATAATTGAGATAATCAGATAATTTAATTATGTGTATTGTTGATTTTGTTATAAATTATAATAAATCAATTATGTAGTGGCTAATATTTTTTCTATGAATCCTGATACTTAAATAGATTGTCAATACTGATTTGATAAATGACATAACCACCACATTTTCTGTAATTCTATCTTTGTTGCATTTTATCAAGGTTAACATAAATTTTGAACTTTACTTTTGTGAGAAAAAATATAATTATTTATGTATCACTTGGACAAATCTCCACACATGTGACTTCATAAAAAAATGTTATATGTTTTACCTAGAGACTTGGAAAAGTTTTATTTTTAGACATGCAAGAAGCTTTGGCTTTAACTTACGTTTTATTGCTAAATGCTAATTTAGTCCCATTATAAATTACAAATATCATTAAGGCTAATTGTAATACCCTAATCAAATTATCTTTAGTTCTTGAATAGCAATAATGGATATTTTGTGAGAATAAATAAGATGTTTAGCTATCACCGATAATTAAAATGATTAATTCTTTCATAAAAAATGAGAATCAACAACAATCTATAATTAAGAAGCATTTTACACTACATAGTGGATGACTTCAATAACATCAAAAATAATAAATTCACCAAAACTAATCACGACAAATTCACTAAACATTGCACTTACAAGAATATATTGAATATCACTAATGATTTCAGGTAATCCAATAACAAAATAAATACAATATAGTTCATTTTAAGAATAATCAAAATAATACAAAGTCAGTTGCAACTTGCACCTACACTTTAAACTACGACAAACACAAATCTATAGAGCTAATAACACCAAGAAAAAAAAGAAAAATAAACTTCACTTATAATAACCATTAAAAGCTTTTTTTTATTGATTAATAATTAATTGACCGTGGATATGGAGAGAGAAATTAAAAATAGGGAGGCCAAAATAAATAAATTACGGGCCGTGGATGTGGAGAGAGAAATTAAAGATAGGGAGGCCTAAAAATATAAATTACGGAGGGCCAACTTTACAGCTGGTGTTATGTAAAAGGTGGAGATAACAAAGCCTTAAAGAAATTGGAAAAAAAAATGTAAATCCACATGTCGCCATCTGGACAAACCATGTCCACTGGACATGGTTTCAGCATCAAACCATGTCCACATTTAGATTACGTACGTCTTTGATAATTTATGTTGACACGGTTGACTTATTATTTTAAGTTGACACGGTTCATTGTCTTATTATGGAATCATAGATTTCTTAATAATGTTATTAATTGTAGACGCACACTGGTAAACATTACTAGGATACATATTCATCTATATCGTGGGCTACTTGATACGTTCCACCAGATTTAGTAAATTATTGTCTAGTGGCAGTGTGGCTAATCAAGAAATATTGGGAGGGTCACAATGGCTGCTCAGGTGCAGCAATTTCTTTTGGTAAAGAACCAAATTAATATTTATCAAATTCATTGCAACTTGGGGTTTCTGCTCGCTAGGTTCTCAGGATTAGATTAGAGGTAGATGATTTAATTAGCAAAAGAAGTATGTGTATATATATAGTGTAATTATTCTGATTAGCAAGAAATACACATGAGTACATTAACCAATAGGAAAAAATATAGAAATCATGACTGACGTGCTTGAACACACGTCCACGACGTTAGTAACACGAGAAGGGTCTTTCACCGACAAAGATTGCACTCGAAAGTATCGCGCGATGAAGATGTGGACTCCACTAGAATACAAATGACCGAAATACTCTCCCTAAAAAATAGTCAAATTTCCCGTTGTGAGAGTCAAGGGCTAGTCGCGCGTTTAGAATGTTAGCAAGGGGGCACACAAGTAAACGAAGAACATTTCACTTGACCTCATCAAAAGGACAAGATAAAGACAACTCATATGAAGGAGATACGTCACATGAAAATGGTGACACACATGACCTGACAACATTTAAAACGTTACAAAGCATGGGCCAACTAAAACACTAGTAAAAAAAACATATTGACACTTGCTAATCAGCTACTCAACGTGTCAGCAATTGATGCGCATATCATCCTCCTATAAAAGAAGAGCCTCATGCTAGAAAAAAATTGGTTGAACTCAAGATCAAACAACACAAACGTATAACTCTCCTCGTTAAGAAAATAAAAGAATTTATTGAGGAGTTTTAATTTTACTTACGTGATGCAATGGTTATTGATCGTCCTCGAGTCAGAATTGATGTTTTTAAAATATTAATAAGTGATTGACCCTCCTCATCGACAAACTAACTACATACCTAACTAATATCATTAGGTAACTCTATGCTATTATCTTCATTAGATTACGATCAAAATTATTGTAAGTGGAGAAACTGAAACTAGGTGTACGGTGGACCGTGGCAATATCGAATATGTTGTCCTTGTCCTCTATGCGGCGGCCCAACATTTATATGGAGTACGGATCCGGGATCCCTCTTAACTTTGTCCAACACATGCACATTATATATTATTTCTGTCAATTTTGACTAAACAAAATACGTGTTGGTGTTTGTTAGGGTTAAAATAACATTATTCAACAAAATAAGTCTATTTCGTAAGTGTTAACCCTAGGCTTTTTTCAAAAGTCTCGTACTCTCTCCCCGATGCCTTTTTCACCCGGGTATCGGCGGCCTTAGATGCTCCACCCGATACTAGATAAACGGTGCTCTATCTTTCACGATAAATATTCACAGAGTACAAATCCCGAGCGAGGTATCGGAAGCTTTAAATAGCTTCCCGAATACTCCCTAGGGAAACGATACTCTCGCACTTACCTTATCTCCCGGGACTGACTCCCTCGTAGTTCAAGGCCTCGAAGAGGACATACCAAGACCCCTCAGAAATCCTCACGAGAAGCTTCCTTCTCGTATATTCGCCCATCGATAAATAGGCATCGGAATAAAAAGAGCGATACACGTCATGTTCTTATCTCCTTAAAACGATAAGGCCGCCAATAGAATCGACTCAGCACGCTGGAGATACATGTCCATCCGAACCCGAAGATGGTAGCATCCGGAAGTTATGTCAGCTTCCTCGGAGATAGTTATCTATACTAGAAACAAACACTCGATATTTACCCCCAGGCATCGGACATCTGTATATAGGAAATACCCCACTTGTATGAGTATTAGCCCCTATAAAAAGGTGACAAAAATCAAGAATAAATGATATATTTTTCCGAAGAACAATAAAAAGTGGCTAGATTCTCTTCAAACTAAGGCAAAGTGTTATAATCCACCCCCGAAATTCACCAAAAATAAACAACAGTTAAGAGTAACATTATACCCAGTTTAATAACACATATTTTGTAGTTCTACATATTAACAGTCGTAGTGCTGTGAGTTTTATGCTAAAGTTCGAATTGATAAACTAGGAAAAGACTTACTTACAAGGTATATTGAGAATTTATAGTTATACAACTTATAGTTCGAAATCCATCATATAATAGTTATAAGAATTTGCAATTGTTTCTAACTAATGGTGACACATCTACAGTTTGTGGATGACATATATATAGAGTATAACTGTATAAGTATAAAACACACTAGATATATTTTGACGACCATATCCACAATGGCCACTATGCAAGTGGTACCGGAAATCATTCTGTAAGAAACATTACGACTATTAAAGACAAAAGGCAGACAACTTTTGTACAACTATGCATAATTAAAAATACATATATGTATCATATATTATAAATTATATATTTCTGCCTGGCAAATAAGCGCCAACTTTGACCAACCAATTGACAACAATGCCATCTTTAGATCTCCATAAATACTAGTACAATCCCACTTTCAAGACACACATCAATTCACTAGCATTTGCAATAGTACCAAATTATATCCAATAAGGCAATAACATTAGCAATGGTCTCTTTCCAATATCCAGTTCTTTTTCTCTTTGTCATCCTCTTTGCTCCCTCCAATGCCCAAAATGGTTTAACACTTCCCATCCGCAAGGACACAAAAACTTCACAATTCTACACAACCATAGAGTTGGGAAGCAACCGCATCCGTATGAATGCGGTCATTGACCTCGGGGCCCAACACGCATGGTTTGGGTGCGACAATTACACCTCCTCGACGTACACTCCAATCTCCTGCGACGATCACAAATGCCAGGTTGCTAGGGGACTTGGTTGTGTGGGATGCAATGGCCCCTTTCGCCCCGGCTGCTCTAACAACACGTGCGGTGCTAGTGGATTTAATCCTTTCCAAGGCGTTTTAATCAGCGAAGGTTTTGCCGAGGACACTTTGACCTCCACGAATCAACGACCCGTCAATCAATTTATTTTCAATTGTATGGAATCGAGATTCATGGAGGGCCTAGCCCATGGCACCAACGGGTTGATTGGCCTCGCCAGGACCGAAATCTCCTTACACAAGCTCGTGGCGAATAAGTTCAACTTGCCCGATAGATTTTCCATGTGCCTTCCTTCTTCGGGGGTTGGAAAATTGTCGATTGGAGCCGCGTCAGCCTCTACTATATCAAAAATCTCAAAATCCTTGAGGTCTACACCCCTAATTATTAACCCTGTCAGCACTGCACCGGTTTATACTGAAGGCGACCCGTCCGACGAGTATTTCATCGATGTCCAATCGATACGAGTTGCTGGAGAAGCCTTGTCAGTAAGGAGTTCCTACTTCTCTATTGACAAAGAAGGGGTCGGAGGAACAAAAATTAGTACCATAAACAACTATACCGCTCTACATAACAACATTTACACGCGTTTTACACGGGCATTTTCTAAGGCAGCGTCCAACATGAGGATCAGAAGTGTAGCTGCTGTGTCTCCATTTAGGGCGTGTTTTAGGTCAAACACGATTGCTAGAACTTCGGCAGGACCTTCTGTTCCGACTATTGATCTCGTTTTGCCCGGGACAAATGTGCATTGGACGATTAATGGAGCTAATTCAATGGTCGAGATTGATCGCAATACAATGTGTCTTGCGTTTGTCGATGGGGGTTCGAACCCAAGGACGTCGGTCGTTATCGGGGTGCACCAAATTGAGGAGAATTTCTTGGAATTTGATTTGGTGTCATCCGTGCTTCGGTTCAGCTCATCATCACTTTTGGTCCAAAACACAAACTGTTCAAAGCTTTAATTAAGATGTTTGTCTTTATCATAGCTTACTTCGTTTTTTCAATAACTAATTGATGTAATTTCCTTATTAATAAATAAGTGTATTTGTATACATAGTTCTCTTCCGATTGGTTTCTTCACTCCGGTATCCATTCAATAAACGTATGACTTATCTTTAATGCTATAATCGGGTAGATAGATCAACAAGTTTAAGTTTAATATGATGTGGGTGAGGCTTTCAATGTCCTCCACTTGCTCTGTAATGGAGTATATTGACCTACTTATGCCGTCAAATCTATCCCATACGCAATATACGTAGTATAATTAGTTGATGCGAACGGAAGTTCAAGAAGATTTCTTTCTATTTTCTCCTGTGAGGTCTTTTCTCTATAGGTCTTCGTACCTCTGGTGGGACGTTGTTGCCTCCTTTTTAGGATTGGACGGGTCCCGGGGATCGATCCGTGCTATTTATTGGAAACTTCTGGTGTGTTTCTTGATGCACAACTACTCCCATTCACATAAAGGTGGGCTCCACACACATGAGGGCCGCATGGGACCCACCTCTTTGTGAGTGGGAAGAGTTATGCATCAAGTAGCATATTAGACAATTTCCTATTTTTATGTGTTATCGAGAGTAAAGCAAGATTTTTGAGTTTGTCAAGATTGTTATTTTTTGTGAGATGAAAGGAACCGTTCGTCATGGTTGTATTTTGGAAGTCTGTAGCTCACGCTATTTTATGCACCACAAGAGCACAAAGTTATTTCAAAGAACATGTCATTTCCACGTGCAAAAGTTTCTTATTTTTATTTGGGATTTAATTTCTTATAGTAATATTTATTCGATGTTTTAATTTTCTCAATTTGTAGTATTATTTATTGGTCTTTTTGGTGTTATATTAGGAACACGTACTCCTTCTTGCGGCTTGATAAGATCGCTAGCTGGCTGACTTATTAATTAGTATCTATCATCTTTGAAGAAAAAACAAACTTTAGACTAATTCTTGCTGAAATGGTTCATTATGTATTATAAACTTGTTACTGAATCATAAATTTCTAAAAAATCTTATTACTTTTAAACACAAGATTGATGAACATTACCCCAATAAATGATTTATAGCAAATTTTAGATATAGATTCTTTTGTCGATCTTCCAAATTCAGATAGTGTAGAATATCAAAGAGGAGTCATGGGGACAAAATCGTTCAGAACCATCTAAGTCATGAGCAAAAGCGTACCCATAGCGCGTGCATTTCAAAATCGACTCCTAAGGGATCATAACCATTGACGCAATCAAATTCTTACGATTATGAACACGCGTTAATCTTTTTTGTCAATTAAAATAACATAACAATACCACGATTAGACTATGACCAAAACTAGTATAAGTCGACAGAAACAAAATAAAAATGCAGCGACTCAACATTGGTGGAGTACGGATCACGATTCATTATGTATTAAAACTTTCAGCCATTGTTCGTCCGGAACGTTGTCAAAGAATTCTAGGTGTTTCGGCGCCACCACCCGTTTCCAGATTTGGCGAGCAATACTGCAATGTCTAAGCATGTGGAGCGAGCTTTCGACGTGAGTGTTGCAAACTGGATGAAATTGTGGATCGGTAGATACGTGTTCGTTGTTAACTTCTCAATGTTACTTTAACAACGTCCAGAATAACACTGCAGAATAAACAAACGCAAAATTTAAGAAGTAAATATATTAATATTAACTTCTGGGCCGTAGGCAAAATACCACAAGGGTTTATCAAAATATATTTCTCACAACTCTCAAGCTCCTCACTCTCGAATTGCTTGAATTCAACAAAGCAGACAAGAATTGTTCTCTCAATTCTAAACCTAGAACTAATTGGACAACTCACAAACTTTGTAAAAGCAAGACAACACTCAACAACTCGTGAATTAATCTCTCGGATTTATTAGCTCTTCTCTCGTCTTTGTCTTGATGTACTTCACACCTATGTATAAGTTCTTGACTTGGACTTCAAGGTGTGCTGTACACGGTTGGTAATTCCTCTAGTTTCCTTGTCGAACTCTTCTTCCTTGTTCTCTCCGTCCTTCTTGAATAATAGTTCCTTTGTTAGTAAACTAACTTAGGAAAGACTCCTTCTTCAAATCAGAACTCAACTTGGATGTTTCCTAGTTGCACTCGAACACCTCTTTCCTTATATGTTGAGCGGTTAACTTTAATTAAAGAAACTTCTCTTTATGGGAACTTTGAGTGATCAACTTATAACAAGATTGTTTCCTGAATAATAACCAAAGACAACCACAACTGTGGAACTAGATTAGTTAAGTGAATAAGGCAAACCAATAATTAAGATATTCAAAATAAGATTGTAAAACAGATTCTGCCAGCTAATGTTACTCTAACATTGACCCTCTAACATTGATAGAATACTTGCACTTTCAATCTCCCCCTTTTTGCCTTACTTCACAAAACCCTAGAACTTGTCTCCTTAGATCAAATATTCTGAACAAATTTAATCAACCTCGTGGTAAATCTTAAAACAAGTAACTCCCCCTTAATATCAGGAGAGTCCAACACAATGTTATTCTGACATTGATTTTTCCAATGTTGTCATAACATCCGTCTGTCTCAATGTTAACTTAACATATGCTTCAGTTGAATGTTCTAATATTGAATTTCCAATGTTACCCTAACATCAGATATCAGCTAACACTTGCAGACAGAGTTAGTACTTGACAGAAGTTCAAGATTTCATAAGCAAAATCACAAAGTACCAATAAGCACAATACTTAATTACAGTCCATAACTGTAACAAGGAACACACTTCTTGATCATAATAAAGAAAGATAAGATAATAGAAACAATTTATGCAAAAACAGAAATAGTTCAGAAAAAGCTAAGAAACAGAAAATGAAAACTCAGATTTTTTTTTAAAATTTGATCTACTCTCTTCCTTTTTGTGAGGAAGGCAGATCCTTTAGATTCTTTCTAAGGTTGTCAATCTCCTGAAGCCTAACTTGCTTGTCACCAATCTCCCTTTGGGTGTCCTTGTACTCTCTGTCCAACCAAATGAGGGTCTCTTCCACAAAGGCATCAACAATTACTGAGCAGTTGTCCCCACTGGCTATAGGAACTGAAGAAGCAGGAAACTTGTGAGTCTTCCTCTTCTTCTTCTTTTTGCTTGGTCCAGCTGCATTCTCAGGATTCCATGGAAGATCTTGAATCCTCACCTGTGTAAAGTAGCTCCTGGTGATAGGCATTCTGGCCTTGTTCATGATCCACCCCACTGTCTTCAAGGTCTTAAACCCTTGTTTCACCAATATGCTCGATATCAGAGAGGGATATGGAATGATTCCCTTTATTATTGTAGTGACCTCCTTCATAGACCTCAGCACCTTTTCCCCCTATGTTGACATTCAGACCATTCTTCAACTTAAACACCAACTTTGCAGACTCCTTAGTCATCACTGTTGTGTTGGAAGATGGAAGCCAATTGTAGGTAGAAATTTTGTGCAGTACAACACTCAAAGAAGTCAGCCTTGCTGTGGGAAAGCTGTCATTCCATTTCCTGGTCAGCCCACCAGTGAGATCTGTGATGATCTCATCCATGCTTAGATCTTCTAATTCTTCTGGATCAGGAAGTCCCCATGCTTCATTGATAATGGAGGGGCTAATGTCGAAGACACTCTTCATAACCCAAGCCTTTCCATACTTGGGAGAATTATGGTGGCACACCCATTGAGAGAGGTTCATATAGAACTCTCTGATGACATCTGCGACATAGGATGAATGGTTCATCACTGACCCCAGCACACCTCTTGCTTCCAGCAGTTCATAGATTCTGTTTTCTTTAAAACTGTCCTCCTCTATTTCCCTTTCCTTGTGGATTACCCTTGCTTGATAAGCCTCCCATTGCTCATCTGCTTCCACAAACACATAGAGTCAGAATATGGCTTCTTGGGATCCTCACCCTCCAGGACATCATAGTACTCCTACTGTCTGATGTTGGAGTAACATCAGCAGGGTTTTCTACCACAAGTTCCTCTTCATCCTTAGTATCCTCCTCCTCTTCCAGCTTCTTCTAACTCAGAGTCAGAAGCAACTACTACTTGCTCAGCCTTCCTCTTTCTAGCAGAAGTAGCTAGAGCAGTAAGAGTAAGGCTCTTCTTCTTCTTCTTCTTCTTCTTCTTCTTCTTCTTCTTCTTCTTCTTCTTCTTCTTCTTCTTCTTCTTCTTCTTCTTCTTCTTCTTCTTCTTCTTCTTCTTCTTCTTCTTCTTCTTCTTCTTCTTCTTCTTCTTCTTCTTCTTCTTCTTCTTCTTCTTCTTCTTCTTCTTCTTCTTCTTCTTCTTCTTCTTCTTCTTCTTCTTCTTCTTATTCTTCTTCTTCTTCTTCTTCTTCTTCTTCTTCTTCTTCTTCTTCTTCTTCTTCTTTCTCACTCTCATTATCCTCATCAACATTATCAGCAGGGATACTCTCAGTAGTATCCAACCCAGAAACAGTCTCCTCACCCTGATTGTTCTCAACATCAGAGGTATTCTCCTCAAGAATCACACTCTCCTCAGCAACAACCTCAACACTCTCCTCATGAACATCCTCAGACTCACCCACAACAACAACATGGGCCTCGTTCTCCCCCTCAATATCAACTTCAACAGGTAAAGTTTGAGTAGGGTTAGCCATTATTACCTCGTTTTCTGTGTTATTGGGAGTGTTCTCAGCAACTTCATTTGCGCCGTTGATAGGTAGTTTTCCTTTTTGCAGCAACAGTGATGACGGATTTAGTAGATGCATGCCTGGTATTGTACCTCTGTGGTTGCTCAATCTGCTCAGCAGCATCTGCAAGGGCATCAATTGAAGACTTGCGGGCCATTGTTAAAGTAATTTTGGAGAGAAAAGAGAGTTTGAGTTCAGAAATTTTGATTGCACAATTCTGTGCAAATCTCTCTTACTAACAATGGCGAGCAAGTCTCCTATGACCACTCTTGCAGATGTTGCTTTAAGCAGTGAACCTACAGCCGTGCACTTTCGCTCTCACACTCGAGATGATGCTGCAAAATCAGATGATGCTCAAGGTGCTATAAGGAGAAAGACGATTCCCTATGTTCGAGGAAGAATGAAATTAAAGCAGGGAGAATTGACATCAAACGTTGAGCCAACACCTGAGACAACTGCTCCAATCATCAATGAACCTGAAATTGAGGTAAATATGGCTGAATCTAATCGAGAGAATAATGTTGATATATCTGTAGAGGGGGAGGGTGAAGAATCTATGGATGATTTTGTGAGGGAGTGGATTAGTGCACAAAAGAAGAGCAAGGGTTCTGGTGCAACCAGTGTTGGTGATATATATGCCAATATATGAGGCTACTAAGAGGCATGCTGAGGCTAGGAAAAGGCAAGTTGATAGCTTAGCTAAGAAGAAAGCTGCTGATCTGAGAAAAAAGGCTGAAGAAAAAAATAAATCTGCTACTGCTGCTAAGAGAAAGAGGAAAGGGAAACAGGTTATAGAAGAGGAAGTGGAGTTTGTTGATGATGAGGAAGAAGTGGAAGAGGAGAAATAAGAAGAAGGATGTTGAGGAAGAGCAGGATGTTGCCGCTGATGTTAGGGCAATATCAGAGACAGAGGAATACACAGACGGACTATGGGTTGCTTGTCCTGGAGATGAGGAGGGATTCTACTCTCTTTATTACCTTACTAAGGGTTTGGAGAAGAAGGGGTGAATTCAAAAGGAGGGAGATCCACCTTGAAAGAGCAATAGAGATGGTCAGTTTCAAAGAACATAAAATGGTTGACTTGCTTGAGGCAAGAGGAATTCATCAATCTGTGATGGAGCTAAATGATTATGCTCCTGAGATTATCATGGAATTCTATTTGAATCTCTCTAAGTGGATTAGAGATCATAAATCCCCAAAATATGGAAAATCTTGGGTGAGGGGGAAAGTATTCAATATTAAACCCTCCATTATCAACAAGAATTGGGAATTTCCACATGTTGAAGAGTCTGAGGATCTTGACCAAGATGATGTGATTGAAGATCTGACTGGTGGGTTGGTCAAAGTCTGGAAAGATGCTCTGGTAACTACTAAGGTCACGTCTCTTAGTGTTATCTTACACAATATTGCATGTTTCAACTGGCTGCCTAGCAAGAATGCTACTGTGCTAACTAAGGATTCTGCAACCTTAGTTTATAAGATCAAGAATGGGCTAGCTGTGAATATGTGGGAGAGGATCTTGAAATCTATGTCTGAAGCTGCTGGTAGGAAGAATGGCATTCTGCCTTTTCCCTCATTAATCTCTAAATTCCTTCTCAAACAGGAATTGAAAACAAGTCAAGTTGTGGGATGGACCAAGAATGATACTGAACTTATAATCCTTCCAAGTTACTTGTCTTGATCAAGAGTGAGAGACCTGCTATGGAATCCTAAAAGAGTGGTTAGACCAAGGAAATAGAAGAAAAAAGCTCAGGAGTTTGCTGGAACTTCAGTACCAATGTCCAAAGATGAGGACTACATGGTCATTATTGGCCTCCTACTTTGTGGAGTAGCTGCTGAATTGGTTTAGGGGGAATATTGCTAATAGTCAAAGAGAGATTGAGGATAAGAAGGAGCATCTTAAGGAGCTAGAGAGTTTGGTTATAAACTTGGAGAAACTCCCTTCTTCACAAAAAGGGGGAGAGTAGTTCCAATTTTTAATTTTTATTTTCTTGTTTTCTATTTTGCTGCTTGAACTGCTGTTTTTTTATGTTTGCTGGTACATTATATTTATGTGTTTTTGATTTGATCAAGGATTGTATTCCTTGTTATTTGCTATGGTCTGTAACTCTAAGTATTGCTACTTTTGAACTGCTCTAACTGTTGTTGCTTATGAAAGCAATTTAGAACTGTTTTTCTGTTTAACTTTTTCTGCAAGAACTTACTGGTTTTAATGTTGAGACAACATTGATGAATGTTAAAGTCTGAACATTTTTGATGTGATGATGACTTTATGTCTTTGTTATTTAACATTGAATATGTTAGTTTGCATTGAGGGGGAGCAATTTCGTAGTTTTAATTTGTTTCTTGTTGATTCTTAATTTCTGGATATAAGACTTGATTCGAACAGGTATTGGTTTTGTGAAGAAAGACAAAAATGGGGAGATTGAAAGTGCAAGGTATTATGGAAAAAATGTTATGAGATGTTGGGACAACATCGGATAATATTGAAACCAGAAGACTTGCGAGCAATCTGTTAATAAACTACTTTATTTTGGTTTTGTCTTTATTCACTTATTAATCAAGTTTCACGGTTTTCGTTGTTTATGATTATGTCCAGGAACACATTATAATCGTAAAGAAGAGCTTTTGAAGATTTCTTACTTGAAGTTTCCTTAATTCAAGTTGAAAAGAAAAGTCAACAACACGGTTTCAAGAAAGGAAACAAATTGGAGTTCCACTGCAACTAGGATTCTTTCCAGGATTTACTCTGAATTGAAGAAGTTGTATTACTTTATTAGAACTCTAATAAAGGACAATTATTTAAGAAAGAGCGCGAGTTCACAAGGAAGTCCAATTCAACAAGGAAACAACAAGAGTTACCAAAATTGTGAACAACACAACTTGGAGTACAAGTTTCAAGAAACCTATATATAGGTGTGAAGTTCATCAAGACAAACACAAGACAATAGTGCTAAATAATCCAAGAGATTAATTCTTCATTGTATTGTTTTGTCTTGCTTTTGTGAAGTTTTGTTAAGTCTAGTTCTTAGATTTAAGTAGTTCGTGCTTGTCTGCTTCGTTGAGTCCGATCAACAAAGAGCGTGAACGAATTGTTGTGAGGAACGTTTCGTTAAAACCGTTTTCGGTTATTTCGCCTTAGGCTAGGAAGTTTTTAATAATATTGAGAACTTCTAAAAATTTATCTTCTTACGTTTTTAATTCCGCTGCACATTATACTCTATCAAGAAGATTATTTAAGATCAAGTTAAGGCAACGCCAGCTTAACTTGAGCTTTAAAAGTTGTATCAATACCGATCCAACGATTTCAATTGGCGTCAGAGTCAAACACCGACTACACTGGTGGTTTGGAGGGGATTCAACACAATGTACAATATCAATTCTAATACCAACAAGATTCCAATTTTGGATGGCTCCAATTATGCATACTGGAAGATCAGGATCAGATCTCACATCAAAGCCATTGATATTCGAGCTTGGCAATATGTGATCAATGGATACTCTCTTCCAACATTACCAAGAGATGGTGAAGGTGATCTAGTGCCAAAACCAGAAGCATAATGGACAACAGCAGGGGTAAGTCTCTATAACTCTAATGAAAAAGCTCTTAATGCTATTTTTAGTTGGGTTAATCATCACATGTTCAAGTTAATTCATAATTGTACAAAAGCCGAACATGCTTGGGATATACTTGAATTACATTGTGAAGGAGATTCTACTGTTAAAGCTTCTAAACATAGACAACTGTTTCGACAATTTGAAAAACTTGAGATGGGTGAGGATGAAAGTGTTGATAGTTATTTTGAGAAAATTCTTGATATTGCTAACCAATGTGAAAATCTAGGATTTGCCAGGACTAAGCAAGAGATGGTTTATAAAGCAATGAGAACACTGTGAGTGAATCTAGGAACCTTGCTAATCTACAATTCCAAGTCTTGATGAATACTCTTAGAGAATTTGAGATGGAGCTTGCCTCACAACCAAGTAAACATAGGGTTGTTGCTTTAAGAGGATCAAGCCTTGATAATGAAAGTGATGATGAGTGTGAATTAATTTCTTCAAACTATGGTAAAATTACTAAGAAATTCAATAAGTTGAACTTTAAAGAAAAATCCAAAGACAAGAATCTTAGTAATAATGCTATTGGTTACAAGAAATTACCTCCCAAATTTGTCAAGTACATGGCATTCTAAACCTACTCCTCTAGAGGCTGATAAGTTAAAAGATGTTCAATGTTATGAATGTAAAGGGTATGGTCACATGTCTAATGAATGTGCTAACACTCTTCGAAAAAGAGGAAATTCTCATTGGGTTTGTGTAGATGGTTTCAATGAAGATGACTTTAGTTCTAGAGAAGCTGAAGAACAATCAGAAGAGATTCACTCTGCTGCGTTACTCACTCAGATTGATTAAACACTAGAAGACTCCCAGAACTGCCTCGGATCTCAATGTTACCCCAACATTCTGGATCCAACATCAGAACATGAGATTTTCTTTGCAGATTGAGATGAATATAATTCTAATTGTGAACCTAATCTTGTGTCTAACAATGATGAGTCTAACTTTGATTGTTTTCATGGCTCAGTGGATCTAGATGAAGAATATTTCTTTGAAGGTGAAATATCGCTGGAGGAAATCATTGAAGATATGAAGTTTACCTACCATAAACTGCTGCTTGAGAATCACAAACTCATCAAGAGCTACAAAATCTTGAAGGAAGAGATTGGATGCATGAAGGAGATGCTGAAACTGTATGAGAAAGACCTTGATAAAATTGAGGCTGCATGGACTTACTAAAACAATAGTGAACAACATATTAACATATGTTATGTAGGAAATATATTCTTTTATATATTTGTGAATAAATTACAATGCTAGATTACATAGGTATTTATACAACAAGGAGACTTGATGAACAAGTAAGAGATAACTACACAAGGTTATAAGTATCTTCTAAGATGGAAAGGAATCTATGTAATTTTGGTAGATAATGCTAAATCTTGAGTATCCCTAATACGCCCCCTCAAAAGTGCCGAGCCATCAACCAATGTGCTTTTGGAACGAAGTAGTAAGAAGCTAACACGAGGGAGCGCCTTCGTAAGAAAGTGAGCGAGCAGGTCCTTAGTGCTGATGTGCGAGATCGAGACGAGACCCTTTGCCAAAATATCCCGAACATAGTGAATGTCAACCGTAATGTGCTTCATACGAGAGTGAAGAACAGGATTAAGGGAGAGATGTGTGGCCCCCATGTTATCGCAATAAAGAGTCGGGGGCCGACGAAGAGGGACCCGAAGTTCGGCCAATAAGTGTTGAATCCACTGAACCTCAGATGTAGTCGTGGCGAGGGATCGATACTCAGCCTCAGTACCATAAACAACTATACCGCTCTACATAACTCTATTTACCGGCCTTTCACTCGAGCATTTTCTAAGGCAGCTTCCAACATGAGGATTAGAAGTGTAGCTACTGTGTCTCCATTTAGGGCGTGTTTTAGGTCAAACACGATTGCTAGAACTTCGGCAGGACCTTCTGTTCCGACTATTGATCTCGTTTTGCCTGGGACAAATGTGCATTGGACAATTAATGGAGCTAATTCGATGGTCGAGATTGATCGCAATACAATGTGCCTTGCATTTGTCGATGGGGGTTCGAACACAAGGACGTCGATCGTGATCGGCGTGCACCAAATTGAGGAGAATTTCTTGGAATTTGATTTGGTGTCATCCGTGCTTCGGTTCAGCTCATCATCACTTTTGGTCCAAAACACAAGCTGTTCAAAACTTTAATTAAGATGTTTGTCTTTATCAGTAAGTGTATTTGTATACATCGTTCTCTTCCGATTGGTTTCTTCACTCCGGTATCCATTCAATAAACTGTATGATTTGTCTTTAATGCTATAACCGGGTAGATAGATCAACAAGTTTAAGTTTAATATGATGTGGGTGAGGCTTTCAATGTCCTCCACTTGCTCTGTAATGGAGTATATTGACCTATTTATGTCGTCAAATCTATCCCATACGCAATATACGTAGTATAATTAGTTGATGCGAACGGAAGTTCAAGAAGATTTCTTTCTATTTTCTCCTGTGAGGTCTTTTCTCTATAGGTCTTCGTACCTCTGGTGGGACGTTGTTGCCTCCTTTTTAGGATTGGACGGGTCCCGTGGATCGATCCGTGCTATTTTTATGTGTTATCCAGAGTAAAGTAAGATTTTTTAGTTTGTCAAGATTGTTTTTTTTTTCGTGTGATGAATGAAACCGTTCGTCATGGTTGTATTTTGGAAGTCTGTTGCTCACGCTATTTTATGCACCACAAGAGCACAAAATTCTTTCAAAGAACGTGTCATTTCCTCATGTAATATTTATTCGATGTTTTAATTTTCTCAATTTGTAGTATTATTTATGTCTTTTTGGTGTTATATTAGGAACACTTAATCTTTCCTGCGACTTGATAAGATCGCTAGCTGGCTGACTTATTAATTATTATCTATCATCTTTGAAGAAAAAACAAACTTTACACTAATTCTTGCTGAAATGGTTCATTATGTATTAAAAACTTGTTACTGAATCATAAATTTCTAAAAAATCTTATTACTTTTAAACACAAGATAACATTAACCCAATAAATGATTTATTGCAAATTTTAAATATAGATTCTTTTGTCGATTTTCTGGATTCAAATAGTATAGAATATCAAAGAGGAGTCGTGGGACAAAATCGTTCAGAACCATCTAAGTCATGAGCAAAGTCGTACCCATAGCGCGTACATTTCAAAATCGACTCCTAAGGGATCATAACCATTGACGCAATCAAATTCTTGCGATTATGAACACGCGTTAATCTCTTTTGTCAATTAAAATAACATAACAATACCACGATTAGACTATGACCAAAACTAGTATAAGTCGAGAAAAACAAAATAAAAATACAACGGCTCAACATTGGTGGAGTACGGATCACGGTTCATTATGTATTAAAACTTTCAGCCATTGCTCGTCCGGAACATTGGCAAAGAATTCTAGGTGTTTCGGCGCCACCACCCGTTTCTAAATTTGGCGAGCAATAGTGCAATGTCTAAGCATGTGGAGCGAGCTTTCAATGTGAGTGTTGCAAACTGGACAAGTTTCATCCGTTGGTATACCTAGTGCCTTTCTCATCTTGTTTGTGGCGAGTCTATCTTGAGCCACAAGTCAAAGAAAATATATAATTTTATTGCTCAAATCCAAGCGTCAACCCCAGCTGCCCGTCGCACACAATGATTGATTTCTCCGAGGAGAAATCTGCGCATGTCTTGTAGGCAAATTGACACGTGAACTCACGGTTCAAGTTCTCGCTCCATAAGATTCTATCCTCAACCTCGCTGAAAATTACGCGTCGCCTTGTAATTTCTTCTCGCCATTTTGTTGGAATTGTCAAAACAAGAATATTAAGTCACCATGTTCCATCCTCATCAAGTATGTTGTGAAGCCTAAATTTTGCTTCCTCCGAGTTAATAATTCATCCCTCTTCACAGAGACTTTTTCCTCCGAGTTAATAATCCATACCAAAAAAGAATATTTCTTCCGTTACCAATCTTCCATCGAAGGAAAGGCGACATGAGGCCAATGCATCAGATCATCCCCTTCCAAGTCATGATGTCCGTTGGCTTGGCTAACACTCCATTAACCTCCCATTCTTTAAATATTTGGTCGTGATCAACTCATTCCACACCGTCTTTTCCTCACGCATTATACGACAAACTAATTTTGACAAAAAGTGCTTTGCTGCAAACGCGTGCCATCCGAATACCAAGCCCACCCTCACGTTTAGGTTTAGTAACTTTAGACCACCAAAGGAAATCTTTGTTTAGATGGTCAATTTGCATACACACATTCTCTGGGATCCACGAGGCCTGCATACGATAAATTGGAAAAGTCGACGAAACCGATTGTGTAAGGGTAGCACGACCCACGAGCGTGAGGAGCTTTCATTTCAATCCCGTGAATTGTTTCATGATACGATCAAATAAGCTCGCAAAATTCGCCCGTGTAACCTGTCCATGAATCAAAGAAATCCCAAGATATTTTCCTTGTTTCTAGTTTGCCCGAAGCCAAGGATATCACTAATACACCGCTTTAAGCCCACCCCTTCGCTTTTAGAGAAAAATACATTTGATTTTTGGTTGCTAAGCTTCAACCCGGAGGCACCACATAATTTGTCTAATACCCTCCTAATCACCCTGGTCGTGCCATTAGTTGCTCGCCCCATCAAAACTAAGTCATCCGCAAAGAACAAATGTGAAAGTCGCGGCCCGCCTCTGCATGGGACCAAGAGCTGCCATCTCTTACTCTCCACCTCTTCACTGATCAAAAATATGCAAGGCACTCCATGCAAAACACAAATAAAATCGTTTTCGGTTATTTCGCCTTAGGCTAGAAAGTTTTTAATAATATTGAAAACTTCTGAAAATTTATCTTCTTGCGTTTTTAATTCTGCAGCACATTATACTCTATCAAGAAGATTATTTAAGATCAAGTTAGGGCAACACCAGCTTAACTTGAGCTTTAAAAGTTGTATCAATCCCAATCCAACAATTTCAATTGGCGTCAGAGCCAAACACCGACTACACTGGTGGTTTGGAGGTGATTCAACACAATGGACAATATCAATCCTAATACCAAAATGATTCCAGTTTTGGATGGCTCCAATTATGCATACTGGAAGATCAGGATCGGATCTCACATCAAAGCCATTGATCTTCGAGCTTGGTAATATGTGATCAATGTATACTCTCTTCCACCATTACCAAGAGATGGTGAAGGTGATCTAGTGCCAAAACCAGAAGCAGAATGGACATCATCAGAGGTAAGTCTCTATAACTCTAATGAAAAAGATCTTAATGCTATTTTTAGTTGGGTTAATCATCACATGTTCAAATTAATTCGGAATTGTACAAAAGCCAAACATGTTTGGGATATACTTGAATTACATTGTGAAGAGGTTTTGCTGTTAAAGATTCTAAACATAGACAACTGCTTCGGCAATTTGAAAAACTTGAGATGGGTGAGGATGAAAAGGTTGATAGTTATTTTGAGAAAATTCGATATTGCTAACCAATGTAAAAATCTAGGATTTGCCAGGACTAATCAAGAGATGGTTTATAAAGCAATGAGAACATTGTCATCTAAATTTGCTCTCAAGAAAATTGCAATGAGTGAATCTAGGAACCTTGCTAATCTACAATTCCATGTCTTGATGAATACTCTTAGAGAATTTGAGATGGAGCTTGCCTCACAACCAAGTAAACATAAGGTTGTTGCTTTAAGAGGATCAAGTCTTGATAATGAAAGTGATGATGAGTGTGAATTAATTTCTTCAAACTATGGTAAAATTACTAAGAAATTCAATTAGTTGACCTTTAAAGAAAAATCCAAAGACAAGAATCTTAGTAATAATGCTATTGGTTACAAGAAACTACTTCCTAAATTTGTCAAGTACATGGCATCTAAACCTACTTCTCTAGAGGCTGATAAGTTAAAAGATGTTCAATGTTATGAATGTAAAGGGTATGGTCACATGTCTAATGCATGTGCTAACACTCTTCAAAAAAGAAGAAATTCTCATTGGGTTTGTGTAGATGATTTCAAAGAAGATGACTTTAGTTCTGGAGAAGCTGAAGAACAATCAGAAGAGATTCACTCTGTTGCGCTACTCACTCAGATTGACTGGACACCAGAAAACTCATAGAACTGCCTCGGGTCTCAATGTTACCCCAACAATCTGGATCTAACATTAGAACATGAGATTTTCTTTGCAGATTGTGATGAATATAATTCTAATATTGAACCTGATCTTGTGTCTAACAATGATGAATCTAACTTTGATTGTTTTAATGGCTCAGTGGATCTAGATGAAGAATATTTCTTTGAAGGTGAAATATCCCAGGAGGAAATCATTGAAGATCTGAAGTCTACTTACCACAAACTGCTGCTTGAGAATCACAAATTCATCAAGAGCAATAAAAGCTTGAAGGAAGAGATTGGATGCATGAAGGAGATGCTGAAACTGTATGAGAAAGACCCTGACAAAATTGAAGTTGAGCATGAACTTACTAAAACAATAGTGAACAACATATTAACATATGTTAATCGACTATTTGACGTGTTGGCAAGTACGCGCAAATCATCCATCTATCAAGGAAGAGTTTCATTATCAAAATGGTTGAACTCAAGATCAAATTACATACGTATAACTCTCCTCGTCAGAATGATAAAAGAAAAACTTTTTACGAGCTTTTACACGGTGCAATCATGTTTTTACGTCCCTGGGTCAAGATCGACATTTTTTATAATCTCAATAAGTGATCAACCCTTTTCATCAATAAGCTAACTAGAGAAGTAAGGTCATCAGGTACTTTGTGCAGTTATCTTCACTGGCTTATGACAAAATTAATATAAGTGGAGAATAGGAAACTAGATGGATCATGCCAGAATCGAATATGCTACTCCGATCCTTTTTTTTTTGGTTAACATATCGAATATGCCTCCTTGTCCTCTATTCCGGTGGCTCACCATTTATGAAGTACGGACCCTTCTTGACTTTATATCCACCGCATGCACATTATCTTTCTGTTTCATATTATTTTCGGCAATTTTAACTATATAAATACATGTTTATGTACGTTAGAGTTAAAAAACAACCTTTTACGTAACATTATACCAAGTTTAAAAGCACAATTTTTGTAATTTTGGATATTAACAGTCGTAGTGCTATGAGTTTTATGCTAAAGTTCGAATTGAAAAATTAGGAAAAGCCTTACTCACAACTCACAAGGTACATTTAGGATTTATACAATTATAAGTTATAGCCCGAAGGTCCATCATAAAATAGTTACGAGAATTTCGAAACTGTCTAACTAATGGTGACAAAATCTACGTACGTATACATTTCCTTTTTTATGGTAAAGGAGTATACATAGCTATGAAACAATTATGAAAATATCTGGATGATATATATATAGAGTAAAACACATGCTGTCATTCAAAGACCCCGGTGATTTGGACAACTATATCCATAATGGTCACATGCAGCATTATTGCAAGTGGTACCGGAAATTAGTTATGTGTACTATAAAAAAATAGAAGGCAGAAAACTTTTGTACAATTAATTATTTATGCGTAAGAATACTTTTCCCCTTTGCCCGCGCGAGAAATTTCAATGCCTAGTAGCGAATGAACACCAACTTTGACAAACCAATTTACAACAATGCCATCCTAGATCTCCATAAATACTATTACAATATCGTTTACAAGATATCATCAATTCACTAGCATTTGCAATAGTACCAGATTATATCCAAACACATTAGCAATGGTTTCTTTCCAATATCCAGTTCTTTTTCTCCTTGTCATCCTCTTTTCTCCCTGCAATGCCCAAAATGGCTTAACACTCCCCATCCGCAAGGACACAAAAACTTCACAGTTCTACACCACCATCGAGCTGGGCAGCAATCGCGTGCAAACGAACGCAGTTATCGACCTGGATGCCCCACACGCATGGTTTGGGTGCGACAATTACACCTCATCGACATACATTCCAATCCCATGCAACTCCCGTAAATGCGAGGTTGCCAGGGGAGTCGGTTGCGATTCGTGCAATGGCCCCTTTCGCCCCGGCTGCTCTAATAACACGTGCGGTACATTTGGATTTAATCCTTTCCTGAACGTCGGAGTCAGTGGAGGGTTTGCGGAGGACACGTTGTCCTCCACGAGTCAACGATCCCTCAATCAATTTATTTTCAATTGTATGGTATCAGAATACTTGGAGGGCCTAGCCCAGGGCACCAACGGATTGATCGGCCTCGCCAGGACCGAAATCTCCTTACACAAGCTCGTGGCGAATAAGTTCAACTTGCCTGATAGATTTTCAATGTGCCTACCTTCTTCGGGGGTTGGAAAATTGTTGATTGGGGGCGCGTCAGCCTCGACTATATCAACAATTTCCAACTCTTTGAGGACCACACCCCTAATTCGGAACCCTGTCAGCACTGCACGGGAAGTCGACCCGTCTGATGAGTATTTCATCGATGTCCAGTCAATACGAATCGCAGGAGAAGCCTTGTCAGTAAATAATTCCTACTTCTCAATCAATAACCAAGGGGTAGGAGGAACAAGAATTAGTACCGTAAACAACTATACCGTTCTGCATAACAACATTTACACGCGTTTTACACGGGCATTTTCTAAGGCAGCTTCCAACATGAGGATCAGAAGTGTAGCTGCTGTGTCTCCATTTAGGGCGTGTTTTAGGTCAAACACGATTGCTAGAACTTCGGCAGGACCTTCTGTTCCGACTATTGATCTCGTTTTGCCCGGGACAAATGTGCATTGGACGATTAATGGAGCTAATTCAATGGTCGAGATTGATCGCAATACAATGTGCCTTGCATTTGTCGATGGGGGTTCGAACCCAAGGACGTCGATTGTGATTGGGGTGCATCAACTTCAGGAGAATTTTTTGGAATTTGATTTAGTTTCCTCCCAGCTTCGGTTCAGTTCATCACTTTTGGTCCAAAACACAAGCTGTTCAAGACTCTAATTAAGGTGTTTGTATTTATCATAGCTTACTTTGTTTTTCTATGATTAATTAATGTAATGTCCCTATTATTAATAAGTGTATTTGTATACATTGTTTTCTTCCACTTGGCTTCTCTGTTGCGGCAGTGAAATTGAAAGATCGGATGATAAATTGTTCATGTTTGCATGAATTCTCTCCTTAACTACTTTGACTTTTTCTTTTTCTTTTTGAAATTAATGAAATAAACACGCTAAAATTATATATTGAATTAATAATTAAATATATCACTACCTTCACGCAGCTCAAACTTTATTAGCTAAATGCAACGACATGATTACGATCGATCCTGCGCTAGCTTCACTCTGTCCTGAATACTTTGTTCTCTCGATTTACGAACGAAAATACAGCTGCTTGTCGAAAATGAACTATTAATCAACTATGCAGGGGTATTAAGCATGTGTGAAAGCAAATTGCTAATTTTTAAACGCAAATTGAAAAAATAGTAAATGTTAGAGGTTTTATATTATTTTCCTATTTCGATATAATAACTCGAGCTAAAGACAGTGAAAAAAAGAAACACCTCTTAAAATAAAGACATTTAATTTGTTTGGAGACATTCTAAGATTTTTTTTTTTTGATAAGCAAAGGAAACTTTATTAGAGAGGATTATAAATTATACTCCTAAGGAGAAAAGATCAAATACAACAGTCAAGCGGATTATTGGAGCATTCACAAAAAATGTACGTAAACCCTCTCTCCCTACTTTTAACCCAACTCCAGCTTTTCACATTAATCGCCTCAATTACTTCGCTAGTGAAAGACTTTTTATCATTAAAACAAAAATTGTTTCTAGTGACCCAAATTTCCCACAACGTAAAAATCCAAATAATGCTCCAGAATTTATAATTTCTGTTGCAGGGTATGATTCCAACCTACTGGTGCAATATGTATTTGAGATTTCTTACCATTCCTGAAACGATGCCAAGCCATCTAAATAAACCAGACCAAATTTGATGAACAAACGAACACTTGCAAAAAATATGACCATTGCTCTCGACTTCTTCGTTGCACGCCGAGCAATTTAAGTCACTATTCAGCTGCAAGACGCCTCTGCTTTGCAAATTTTCCTTGGTCGGTAACTTGTCAAAAATCACTCTCCAAATGAGAGCCTTCATCCTCATTGGAGCATCAAATTTTCAAAGCAAACAAATGCGAGGATCAGCTGGGCAATCTTCATTGCGTGACACGCAAAAATAAGCAGATCTAACTGAGAATTCGTTATTTTCTCCTTTAGTCGAGATCCATCTATCCACTTTATCAAGTTGTGGGCAAAAATCACATATCAATGAGCGAAGCCCTTCAAGCAATGTGAGCTCCCACTCGAAAAGATCCCTTCTCCAATGCCATTTCCAAGACCAGTTCTGATTAAGCCGCTCGCCCTCCCATTCCCCACAAGCTTTCGAATACTTTCACTGAACCATGCTTCATTTACACACCCCTTGTCAAGACTCAAAAAATCTTTCCACCAAACCAAACAATTCTTCATCTGTCTTCTATTAATCTTGAAATCTGATGGCTATAATATTTTATCGTACTTAGCTTTGAGGATTTTCAGCCAAAGTGGTTCCTCTCCTTGCAGAATTCGCCATTTCCACTTGGATAAGAGAGCTATATTAAATTGCTCAAGATCCTTTATACCCAAACCTGCGGAATCTTTTTGCTTGCATAATTGCTCCAATTTAATCCAAGAAATTTTATGCGAATTAACAACCCCCCCTCCCCCCCAAAGAAATCGCCTTTGTATTTTTGTCAACTTCTTAATTGTTTTCTTTGGCGCTTTGTAAAGTGACAGAAAATAGAGTGGTGAATTAACCAACACAGAATTTGTGAGAACAATTCTCCCACCGAAGGAGACATGGTTGTTTGTCCAGATGGAGAACTTGTTGTTGAGAGAAACAGGTGATGTCCTCCAAGTTTCAGCACGTCTAGTATTTGCGCCAACCGGTAAGCCGAGACATTTGATTGGAAACTAGAAGTTTTACAGTTAAGAACTTCTGCATATTCCTTAACTACATGATCCTGCACGTTAATGCCAATAATATTTCTCTTAAAGAAGTTAATTTTTAATCCGAAAATCAGCTTAAAATTTCTGAGAATGGCCTTGATCACCATAATATTGGAGATTGAATTTTCACAAAAAAGAATGGTGTCATCCGCGAACTGCAAGTGCATGACCTCCAACTCCACATTCCCAAGAAAAATTCCTTTAAGTATATTTTCTCGAACCGCTACTTTAACTAAAATACTAAGCCCCTCCGTTGTTATGAGAAATAAAAGGGGGGAAAGCAGATCCCCCTGTCTCAGCCCCCGAGAAGGCTTGAATTGCTCTGTAGGACTACCGTTGACAAGAACAAAGACTGAGGCTGAATGTATACACTCCATTATCCAATTCCTCCATTTCTCGCTGAATCCCATCAATCCAATCATCTTGTAGAGGTAACTCCAGTTAACACGGCCAAAAGCTTTTTCAAAATCAATTTTCAACATCAACCCTTGCTTTTTCCTCTTCCTGGCATCATCAATAATTTCATTTGTTGCAAGGATGCAGTCAAGGATGTTACGCCCTTTGACCAAAGTCGCTTGCTATTTTGAAACGACGTTGTTGATCACCTTGCTAAGTCTTGTTTCCGAAATCTTAGCAAGGATTTTATAAGGGCTGTCAATAAGAGAAATAGGCATGTATTCCGATAAGCTTTGTTGATTCAGTCTTTTCGGATTCAGAACAAGAAAAGATGGATTAAAACCACGCACAAGCCTCCAATTCCTGTGAAACTCCGTGAGACAGCTCACGAGGCCAGTCTTCGGCACTTCCCAAAACCTTTTATAAAAGTTCATATTAGAGTCGTATGGTCAAGGGCTTTTCGCTCCATCACAGCTCCAAATTTCGCCTCTAAACTTTTCTATTATTTACTTATAGATCACACGGTAAATTGTAAAATAGTCCTTTAAAATTCATATCTTCTTATTTTACCCCCAAAGGCTTTCTTATTGGACTCATTCTATCGTCCCCTTAAGACCCACTTAATATAAAATGAATTAGAAATTAATGTTCAGTTTTTAAATTGGCGAACAATTATTTATGTTTTTAATTCTTTCAATTTTGGCCCAAAAAATTAAACTTAGTGGTTTCTTTATGATAATCAGTTTTGTTTTGCAGTTAATCCTTTGGAGTCGTCTAATATAAAACACATTTGTAATTAGTAGTTTGACCACTCATACGCTAATAACTGGGGGGACCAGTGCGCATACAACCATTTAGATCCAAAAAAATATATAACGAATTAATATTTCATGTTTCGAAGACCCCAGTAATAATGCACATCATTTATTTTGAATTGGATATTGGTAAAATTAGAACAACGCCTTTAAAACTGACAATTAAATTATCGATTGCAATAAGATTACTAGCTAGGATCCGCGTACCGCAGAATAAGATTAATCACTGAAGCACACGGTATAATGTTTATTATTTATTTCGAATTGGTTATCAGTAAAATTAAAACAACGTTTTTATCCATCGCGGCACTGCATGTTTATGACTTATTTAACCGTCACTAGCTGTCCATTGTAAATTATCAAATAGCCCTTACAGTTTTTAACTCTTTTACTTTGGCCCCTACAATTTATGTTATTTAGTTATATGCCCACAATAAATTGTAAAATAGACCTTCGATTTTAAATTATCTTATTTTTCCCTCAAAAGCTTTCTTATTTGACTCATTCCATTGCAATCTTATTTGTAGTAATAAATACTTTGTAGACTGACGCGTAATAATCGATTTGGGTTCACCTAATATAATACGAGTTAGAGATTAATGGTTTAAGGACCCGCACCCTAATTGTTAAGGGCTAGGCACGCACTAATAGTTGGAGACACCTTAGAATGCCCCAAAAATTAGGAAGAAAATAAATTTATACTTTAGCCAGATTTTTATCTTGCCATTTTCTACCCAAAAAGACGCTAAAACTTTTACTGCACAAGAAATGCCGATTATGCACCTTAGAAAAATCATAACTAATTGTAGAAAATTCTTTTTGATCAAGGCCAACGACTGAATACTCTCCTTGATGTCTTCTATCTTTTGTATGAAAACATCTTTCTCAAATAATATGATCTAGAAGGGCATAATCCATAAATCGTAAACTGCTGTCAGGAAATCCGATAGCAACTCTTATGTTTTCAAGAATTATTTAGCATAGCAAACCTTTGTGTTTTCACAAAATCTTGGATTCCCACATCTTTCATGATGCTAGAAACCATAAAGCATAAAAAGATTTAAAAACCAAGTTTTTTTGGATCTCCGATCAAAGGTAAAACCAAAACTGTGGTGATTTTTTCAGTTTATTTGGCATAACCTTTGTTTTCTTAATTTATAAGTTTAATCGCCATCATAACTCAATGTATTTATCATACACATAAATTTAACATGACATAGTATTAGTTATAATTAGATTATTATGATTTATAATCATGAATTGACATTTTTGTGATCTTATTTATAGCATTTAAATGGTAGATTTATCATGTTTAACATACTATTTTCATAAGTATTACAAGACTATTCTTGCCACTTCATGACCTAACCATCAAATAAGATTATTTATCATCCCTTATCACATGTTTTGATAAACCTCACATGTTTATATCTTTGTATTTAAGTTATAAAACAAGTATATGCATTTTTAAACTTACTATGTAAAATAAGTAATAAATGACTAAGTTATACCTTTTAAGGTGTTATTTCGTATGATACTTATTTGGTGTGTGGTATTAAAAGTTTGGAATTGATTAAAGGCTAAAAAGATGAGTTTTTCTAGAGTTAGTGAAGTAATATGTTTTCTTTAAATTCATCATCTAAGATTTTCATGTTTTGTGTAATGACATAAATTAAGCTTATGTGTTATTTACTAAGATTTACATTGTAATTAGCATTCTTAAAAAGAACGTTCTCAATTTCACCAACATGAGAATTGAAGAAAGAGTAATAATATTTGTTGTGGTGAATTATAAATTTAGTTGATTAATATTATTTAAATTTGTTAAAGGTTCGACGAACTAATCAAAGCCATCAAGGTTCCCTCGTACGAGTTAATGTGAGGTTTTATTTCTGATTTGTTCTAGCCCCGTTTGACATCCGGCCCTGAGGAACTTAGACAGAAAAGTCACTACTCCATTACCAAACCTCGAACAACTAATATTTCATTATAATCCTGTTTGGCATCTCATCTCATAACATGATTTTCTTACTCATCGTTAAATCATATCCAATCATTTATTATTTATCATATCTATTCATAATCATTATAATTCTCCAATATTATAATCTCATCTACTGGTTCTTGAATTGTTCAAAGAGCAACGAAATGTTCGAGACATGTAGCTCAAGGAGCAACGAATATTATCCGGTTTACTAGCTTGTTTGTTTATTTGTTATACCCATTGGGACGCATTTGAGAAGTTGGGCCCAGGGATTGAGTCGAGTTACTGCCGAGCAATAAGGACTGTCGGTTTAAGTAATTTCGCTTGATACCCATCTATCTAGGCTCCGCTTGCAGTCAGGAGTTGGCTGTAACCCACGTGCTGGATCGACATGTACTCGAGCATATCTTTTGATTGTTTGCGAGGTCGCTCCTCGTCGAGAGGTATAAGGTAGAATAGTAGAATTCATAAGGCTGGATTTGTTTATTGTTAAGAACAAGTTCATTAAATATTCTATGAAAATTCCAGTACCATTCCTACATCAAATTGTCTAGTTGAATTGTTTCTACCGGTAAGATCACTCCCAAAATGTATCCAGTAGGTCACATTTAATTCTTGCATTACCACTTCTTTTATATGAATCTCACTAAGTCATTAAAGACTTATTCCTCGTTTCTTCTATCCATTCCTCAGGATAAAATCAACATGGCAATATGGACCAAGTGAATAATTGTCCAGGCGTGCATTTTGGAGTATTCGTGTTTTGTCACTAGTGCATAACCATTAAAATAGTCACATTACTTGTAATACCAAGACTTCCGCTGTATATATTAAAATATAATTTATAAAACGTGTATGGTTTTGATCCTGAACAAGTGAGACCCCTTCTTATGAGTTGCCCTTTAATATGGATTGGGTAAAGTGGTTGGCCACCATTGAACCAACTCGGATCGGAGCATGGCTCGTGGGGCGCGGTCGTCACACACCTTGTGGATCCACGCGTATTATCGATTAGGGTCCATCTAATATAATACGGATTAGCTATAAATGATTTAGGGACCCGCACACTAATAGTTGTGGGCTAGGCCCGCATTAACCGCAAGAACCCACCTAACATAAAACGAATTAATAATTAATAGTTTATTGTAAATTATCGAATAGTCATTTAGATGGCAATTAAAATCAGAACAACGCTTTTAAAAATAACAATTAAATTATCTATTGCAATAAGATTAATTGCTACGATCCGTATAGAATATGATTAATCGCTACGATCCGCGTAGAATACGAGAATAAGATTAATTGCTTCGAATTGGTTATCGCTGAAATTAAAATAACGTTTTATATCCATTGCAGCACTGCACATATTAATCAATTGGGATCACTTTATTGTCAAAATAATACCGACATCTGCACCGGAATAGGTAGCCCTGATTGTAGTGATTAGATGATCGAAATGAGCTAACGTAATATGTGGAATACAAAAATGACGTGTGTATCTTTCATGTATTTATGGCTTATTTAATCGTCAGCAGCCTCCGCACGGGTCCGATTTTACCTAGTGTATATATATATATATATATATATATATATATATACCTAGTGTATATATGTATACACATCTCTATATAAATCATGATTATGGGATAATAATAATACGTCAAAACGAGAAGTCCCACGAAATTTAGTTGATTATTATCATAGAGTGAAATGGAGCATTACAATATAATTTACTTAGGTAACTTCATAACTCCATTTGTTAAAAACTATTATTGCAATCTAGTAGCTCTCTTTCGTTTTCAATTTTACGCAAACTTTAATTTGATTATAGCGTGTTTTAATTCATACAGTTTCATGTTTTACAACTATTTTGGTCTTATTTCGTCATGGTAATAGAACACAGTAATATAATACAATGTGAATATAAATAACCAAAATAATGTTAATCCACTTGAAATAACCGGACTAACTTTGTCCGAAACACCTACTATCTATTACAGATCTCACACTGATTTAAATATAAGAATAACACTAAATATGCAGCGCATCGAATAGCGGTTGTTCGATACGCGCCTCGAATTATGCCGGTTCGATGCCGAGTCAATGCTATATATCTTCACAGTACGCTGGAACGTATCGAATCTTGTTTCGTGTCGAATCGATGGACGTATCGAATAGAGGAACGTATCGAATGGCTGGATTCGATGTGGTCAAGTCAGGACTCTGGTCCGATGCCCTCTGAAGGCTCAAAATCACCCTATATATAGCAGCTCGCACTGTGGGGCCCGGGGACAGTTGTATAATACGCATCGAATCATATCAATTCGATGCGCGCATCGAATCATACCTATTCGATGCGCTGAAGATATCGAATGGGCCTGATTCGATACGTTAATGGGCCGGCCCAACTCTATTGCTGGCCCAGTCCTAAAATACCCTCCCCCCCCCATCAAACTCATTTTCTATCATTTCTTATCCTTGCACATGTTGAATGTCTAGTTAATTTCATGAGTTGTAAAAAAGAAAATAATATGTAAAGGCCTTACATATTAACTAATGATTTTTCTTATTCCTGAACTATACAGAACACCCATAGTTTCTGCTTACTGAATTTAGCGCCATTAAAGATAAGCCTGACATGAGTGTGGGCGTGAGAGAATAAATTGATAATCGCACCATATCCATCATAAGGGTCACATGTGACACTCGTGCAAGTGGCAACCCGAATCTTACCCTTCTTAAAAAAGTATGAATAATCCAGTCCAACTTTGACCACACAAAAACTACGAAAATGTCCTCCTTGAAGTCCATAAATACTCATGCAATTAGCACATGAAAGCATCATCGTCAATTCACTAGCACATTTGCACGAAAATACTATCCAAAATCGTTGCCAATGGTTTCGTTTCCATCTTTAATTCTTTTCTTTCTTGTCATTTTCTTATCTCACACCAATGCCCAAAAGGGCTTAACTCTCCCAATTCGAAAGGACACGAAAACCTCCCAATTCTACACCACCATTGAGTTGGGCAGCAATCGTGTCCCGATGAACGCGGTCCTCGATCTTGGGGCACAAGACGCCTGGTTCGGGTGCGACAATTACACTTCCTCGACATACTCACCAGTTTCATGCAGATCCAATAAGTGCGAGGTAGCCAGGGGCATTGGGTGCGTTGAATGTTTTGGCCCCTCTCATCCTGACTGCTTTAACAACATGTGCGGTACAACCGGGTATAATCCTTTCCAAGGCGTATTAGTAGCTGGAGGATTTGCGGAGGACGTGTTATCCTCCACCAATCAAGGTCCCGTCGATCAATTTATGTTCAGTTGTTTAGGCTCGGGATTCATGGAGGGCCTAGCCCACGGTACAAACGGGTTGATCGGACTTGCAAGGACCAAAATCTCTTTACACAAACACGTAGCAGATAAGTTCAACTTGCCCGATAGATTTACTATGTGTCTCCCTTCCTCCGGGGTTGGGAAATTGTCGTTTGGAGGCAGCACGCCTTCTTCGACTATATCAAAAACTTTGAGGGCCACGCCCTTGATCATTAATCCTGTCAGCACTGCACATATTTATTCTCTAGGCGACCCATCTGACGAGTATTTTATCGATGTCAATTCAATTAGGGTCGCCGGAGAACCCTTGCCCCTAAAAAGTTCCTATTTCTTGATCGACAAAGAAGGGATTGGAGGAACAAAAATTACAACCACAAACAACTTCACCGCTCTACATAACTCCATTTACACGCCTTTTGCTCGGGCTTTTTCAAAGGCGGCTTCTGGAATGAAGATCAAAAGTGTAGGTGCCGTGTCCCCATTTAGGGCGTGTTTTAGTTCGAAAACCATTTGTTAGGGTTAGGGTTCTATTCGAGCTAGAACGGGCTCCAAGAAATATTTGGGAGAGAAGAGAGAACTAAAATTAAATTAAACTAAGATTTATTGTTCTTCAATGAATAAAAATTACATGACTCAAACTATTTATAATAAAACTAACAATCCTCAACCAATTAAACCTAGACTCCTAAAGGAAATAGAAATATAATAATTACTTTAATTAAAATAAACTTCCTAATTTAAGATAAATATAACTTAATCAACTTAATAAAAATCCCTAAGCCACGTGGGCTTCTTCTTTATACGGCTGGGCCTGTTAATGTTATTCTGTTGGGCCGTATCAATGCCCGCCTCTGAAAAAGAGGCCTTGTCCTCAAGGCCCAACTGCGATTCTGCATGTCCCAAACGCCCGTGGTCCAATTGCAGCCCGGGACGGCCCAATAGCAGCTCTTTACGGCCCAATAGCTCTTGGCCCGATTCTATAAAGTCGTGAGGGGCATTTGAAGAGACATTAGGGTTAGGGTTTTCACTCCTCCTTCCAACACTAGCAGCCGCCGCCCCTAAAAGCTGCTCCACCTCCGCCGCATCTACCCACGACGCGTCTTCACTCGACGACCCCGGGGTTTTCCCTCTGTCTTTGGGAAAATAAGTATATTTTGTACTCAAGTTGGTGAACTCGGTGTAAGATGAATTAGATAGGATTGGATGGGTTGGGAGAGAAAGGTTGTGTGTGTATGTAGATGTTTCTGGGATTCTCGATATTATAGGCTTCGATGGAGTTTGTTTCTTTCGTTTTTGAATGGAAGTTTGAGTTTGTGCAATTGGGATTTGTTTGTGTTTCTGACAGTTAGTTCCTCGTTGGACTTTGGGCTCGATATTTGGGGTGATAGGAGTTTTTCGAATTGGTTCTTGTTGAATGGGTATAGGGGGGTGTGGCGGTGACAATGGTAACTGTGTCGGCGGCGGAAGAAGCGGTTTAGACGAGGGTTGTGGCTGGAGTTGTGGCAGTTGATACTTGGAAAAATTATTTTCCAACTTACTTTGCCTTTCTTCATAAAATTTAGCCATCCGTGCTTCATGACGTGCGAAAATTGCATTCACCTCAGATTGGAATTGCCTTTCTTCATAAAATTTAGCCATCCGTGCTTCATGACGTGCGAAAATTGCATTCACCTCAGATTGGAAATCCATTACGATAGGTAATAGAGTACAAATCAATGAAAGCACCAATGTTAGGGTTAGGGTTCTATTCGAGCTAGAACGGGCTCCAAGAAATATTTGGGAGAGAAGAGAGAACTAAAATTAAATTAAACTAAGATTTATTGTTCTTCAATGAATAAAAATTACATGACTCAAACTATTTATAATAAAACTAACAATCCTCAACCAATTAAACCTAGACTCCTAAAGGAAATAGAAATATAATAATTACTTTAATTAAAATAAACTTCCTAATTTAAGATAAATATAACTTAATCAACTTAATAAAAATCCCTAAGCCACGTGGGCTTCTTCTTTATACGGCTGGGCCTGTTAATGTTATTCTGTTGGGCCGTATCACCATTGCTAGAACTCCGGCTGGACCTTCTGTTCCCACGATTGATCTCATTTTGCCCGGAAAAGATGTGTATTGGAGGATCAATGGAGCGAATTCGATGGTCGAGATTGATCGAAATACAATGTTCCTTGCATTTGTGGATGGAGGTTCGAACCCGAGGACGTCGATCGTGATCGGGGTGCATCAAATTGAGGAAAACTTCTTGGAATTTGATCTGGTTTCTTCCCAACTCCGGTTCAGTTCTTCTCTTTTGGACCACAATACAAAATGTTCCCGCCTTTAAGTTTGATGTTTTTAAATTGTCGTACGTACATTTCTTTAGTTTTTCTATATGTTTAGAATATTACCAAGTGTATTTACGATGCATTTGTGTTGCTGGAATTGGTTGCTGCATTGTTCTAATAAAATGAAGAGTTCCAAGTTCTTTAATTCATTTATCCTTGATGTTCCATTCCAACATGTCATTTAATAATATGTTGATACGGGCCAACATAATATCATTGAGCCACTTATTAATTCAAGGCCCAATCGTGGGAAGATGAAGTCAACATGGTAAATTGATTATGAGTTAGTTCTATATTAGGAGTCTTATGTTAGTCTTAGACTAGGAATCTTTATTTAATTAGAGTAGTATTAGATTTCTATTTCCTTTAGTAGTCTAGGTTTATTTTGTCTAGGTTTATTAGTATAAATAGCCCAAGTCTTGTAATTTTTATTCATTCAAGAACAACAAAGTTTTAGTTAAATTTAATTATTTGTCTCTCTTCTCTCTCAATTAATTCTTGGAGCTCGTTCTAGCTCGAATAGAACCCTATCCCTAACAATTGGTGCTTTCATCTTTTGAACTCACTATTCAAAAAAAAAAAAAAAAAAAAATTGTGCTTGTGCTCATGGCTCCTCGAAAGGATGGAACAGCTACGTCCGAAGATTCAAACCTCGCTGCGTCGGTTCGACAAATACAGTCAGATATGGCAGAATTCAAAGCAACGACACAGTCAGATATGGCAGATTTAAAAGCAACATCAGCAAAAGTTGATTCCATGTTCCAGATGCTGGCTGAGTTGAAAACAGCCATGGACCAAAATCGGAATACCACTGCCCCAATAGGACCACAACATCAATCATATCAGGTTCATAGCCCATCCCATTCTCAAGCTTTTAATTCATATGCGCCTAGCACTGAGTCGCTGCCAAAGCCCCCTAAGGTGCATCTGCCCTCCTTTGATGGCTCCAACCCTAGGGATTGGGTTGCACAAGCCCAACACTATTTTAGACTTTACCATGTTCCGTCCGAACATCGTATTTCGCATATTTCATTCTATATGCAGGGGACATCGCTCAGTTGGTTTAATTGGATGACAAATAATGAGATGATCAGTACATGGGAAACGTTTGTTCAAGATTTATTCTCACGGTTTGGCCCATCTTCTTTTGAGAATCATCAAGCAGAGCTCTTCAAATTGCAACAAGTGGGTTCCGTAATGGATTATCAAAAGGAGTTTGAACAACTTTCTAACTTTGTCACAGGTTTGTCTCATGAGGCCCGTATGAATTGTTTTATTTCGGGTTTGAGGTCTGATATTCGTAATGAGTTGGCTGTTATGAAGCCACACTCTATGCATCATGCAGTTGGTTTGGCTAAATTGTTTGAAAAGAAAATTTTTGAGAACAAAACTCAATTTGTGGCTAGCCCACACATGGATTCCTCTATAAGTCTGCCTAATCCATCACTTGCACCCCAAAATAAGTCACCTTTACCCGTTCGCCGATTGTCGCCAAGTGAGATGCAAGAACGACGTTTGAAAGGCCTTTGTTTTAATTGTGACGAGAAATTTGGCCTAAACCACAGATGTAAGTCCCCACAATTTCTAATGCTTCTTGAGGATGAGGGTTTGCAACATGCATCTTCAAGACTCAACCAAGGCTTTTTACCACTAGTCGAGGACGGATCGGGCCGAGAAGATCAGACCATGGGCCTTGAGGACAAGGCCTCTTTTTCAGAGGTGGGCATTGATACGGGCCAACATAATATCATTGAGCCACTTATTAATTCAAGGCCCAATCGTGGGAAGATGAAGTCAACATGGTAAATTGATTATGAGTTAGTTCTATATTAGGAGTCTTATGTTAGTCTTAGACTAGGAATCTTTATTTAATTAGAGTAGTATTAGATTTCTATTTCCTTTAGTAGTCTAGGTTTATTTTGTCTAGGTTTATTAGTATAAATAGCCCAAGTCTTGTAATTTTTATTCATTCAAGAACAACAAAGTTTTAGTTAAATTTAATTATTTGTCTCTCTTCTCTCTCAATTAATTCTTGGAGCTCGTTCTAGCTCGAATAGAACCCTATCCCTAACATATGTTCATTATTGTTATCGATAATGAGAAGCAGAAATCAAAAGCGTATCTAAAAATTCCTTTGGACCCATGCCAATTGAAAATAAATAAATTAAGACTCTTCATCACCATTCTCATACCAAATTTATTGTTGAACCGGTGCCGCTGCCGGTGCCATTGCCACGGTAAAAATGTACTTGGACGTTATTTTACCAATAAACCAAGATGCAGAAAGCATTACGAAGACCGTAACCAGCAAACAAAAACAACTCCCATAAATGTCCACAATCATCGTATGATAAGCTTCAAGCTCTTCCTCACTTTCTTTACGGATGACAATGGATTTGGGTATATTCATTCGAAACTAATACTATACTCGAAGCCCAAAAAGTCCTAATAACATCCCAACTCCTTGCGTAATTGCAATATATGGATCAAAGGGTGGGGTGGCACAAACATAAATAAACCATGCAAGTCCGTCGATAAAACTTGCCATGAAGAACCAGAACGTCAAGTAATCGACACTCTTTTTCTGGTACACGTTCTTTAGGATGGTCAGAGGAGATGCATACATAAGAATTCCAGATACAACATAAAGCGACGCAAAAATCCTATAATGCATGATTAGGTCAAGTGAATCCCCGTGTAGGGTTTTAGACCAAAAATAGGAGGCGTAAATTGAGGCCACAATAAACGGCAACATAGCCAGGGCAAAACTTATCATGATCATTTTGTACTTTCCAGAAATAATGCACCACAAAACTAGCTAGGTAATATACAAGCGGTGTGATTTATCATCATTTGGTCGATTTGAATGTTTAGGAACAATGTGGTGTTCAAGAACTCGAATGTTGACATGGGTCAAACTCTAAATTTGATTAAAGTCAGATCATGACTTTGGTTCAAAGCAAAAATTAAGAGTTCTCATTTTGGTTTGACTACGCTTGGTCTAACTCTCCTAATGAGTGTATATTTAATTAATTAATTATCTGTTACTATGTTTACTCCTCCTACACAACGTTTTTTAGCCATGCTTTTTTCTTTAATGAAAAATTCGCTGATAAAAAAAAAGAAAAAAAGAAAAAGAAAGATGGCCGAAGCCAGTAGAGCAAATTCTGTACATGCACACATGAGCGTACATATTTGGGGTGGGTCAGGGGAGCTCCTCCCATTTTCCGAATTTGTTTTGTTGCTTATATATCCAAATATTGAGATATCGCAAAATCTGTTTTTATATTATGTATAATAATATAAATTTGTGGTTTAGGCCAAAGTACCAAATACATGTAGACCATCTTTTCTTTTCATTTTGCAAAGAAGTGCATCTTCTTCCATAATAATGATACGAAACAATAGTACCGTTGGGTTGGTAAACAAATTACTTTAAATTGAAGAAGGGCAAGCACTTTGAAGTCAATGTTTTTTCTCTTAGGATATCCATGTTCGGTGTTCCTAGAGAGACTAGGTTTCCTCGATGCCAGTTTGTAATCAGGTATGGATTAGATGATGCCCGGACCAAATAATACTGAAAAGAAAAAAGAATAAATTCCATGGACAAACAACACGTAATAAATAATTCATTAAAAAGAAAAAATTTGATCAGAGTTTGTATTTTTAAATGGTAATCCATCTTTTATGGCCTATTTTGTCCGCCACATGCAAGTCATCAAACTACCACCATGCATTATCAATTGCAAATTGCCATCTTTTATTATTATAACTGTATAAGCTGTAATAATTAACTACAAAGAGTCCTTTACTCTTCTACACATATTACCCCTCAACTATGGGTAAATTACACAAACTTCGTAATTTGGGTAAATTACACCCCTCAACGGTCATAAGGGTAGTTTGTGTAATTTCCCAAAGAGGAGGGGTACTTTGTGTAATTTACCCATAGTTGAGGGGTACTTTGTGTAATTCTCCCTATTTTATATTACACCGATTTTAATTTTTCTTTTTTTATATAAAGTACGTCGGTAAAGAATATACAAGGTATATTTTATATAATAGGAAAAACATATGTAAACTTTGATCCATTTTAGTTAGATATCTTACACGATTAATGTCAATTACTTTTATCCATGGTTATTGTTGTAGTCGAGAAAATAACGCTGACATCCTTATTAGGTCTTACAAACTTTCACTACCTTGACACATTTTAAAGACTTTCTATTATTTATAAATATTATATTACAATGAACATATGTTTTCTTTGGCAATACTCATAGTTGTTTAAGCGCATTGGTACTTATCACAAGAAAATAAAAACCTTTGATCTATGATTTGTAGTACGTACATACAAGTTTATGTAACTTATAATTGAAAATTTATCGTTCAATATTAGTTACAAGATCTGTAGAGATTATGTTTAATACTCATAACAAAGTCCTTTTCGTGTTTTTCAGAAGACAAAAATTAAAGAAAGACTTTGGCCTTCGAGATTAAAGAAAGACTCATGACCACATAGTGGTTACTTGTTACTACTTGTTACACTAGCATTAAGGTTAGAGTCCACAACCCCCATTTTGTGGGTATTGATGTGAACCCACAACACTTTTGGGGTGTATGGGGCCCACATCAATACCCACAAAATGGGGGTTGTGGACTCTAACATTAAAGTTAGATAAGAAATTTCCGTGTAGTATATCCTCCAAAACATTTTTTCGCCTTAAAATAATATTATTGCCTGCCGGCCAATGAACGCCAACTTACATAATCCTAAATGACAAAAAATGCCCTCCTGGAGTTCCATAAATTCTACTACAATCTCACTTCAACATCACCAACTCACTAATTTGCATTAGTGTTGATCAGCATTGGCATTAATGGTTTCTATCGAATATTCTGCCCTTTTCTTTCTTGCCAACCTCATCTATCAACCCAATACCCAAAATGGCCTAGTTTATCCCATCCGCAAGGACACAAGAACTTCCCAATTCTACACCACCATTGAGTTGGGCAGCAACCGTGTCCCGACTAATGCAGTCATCGACCTCGGGGCCACTGGCGTATCTATGTAGGGGCTGGGGGGGGGGGGGCTACCATTTTTTCTGAAAAAAAAATCGGATATATATATAAAATATAATATGTAGTGTTAAGAAAGAGAAATGGAGCAGAACATATGGTATTTTCATTTAAAACCTTAGTTAAATAGTAAATTGCAAAAACTCCCTTTTTGTTATATTTAGTAAGAAAATAAACCCATTTGTTATTTTAATTTGCAAAAAAATCCTTGTGGTGTTAAAAAATAACAAAAAACTTTATTCTACACTTAATTAATTCGTATGTGTTGAATTTGATCATATCTTAATATATTTCTTGGATACGCAAAGAATCAATGTTGTACAAATTAAATATATATACGAATACCTTTTATCATATTTGTGAAGAAATATTAGCTTCAAAATATGTAAAAACGAATATACAAAGTGTATCAGATTTTTCTTTGTTTTATCTCGGTCAAATATGTCTAAAAATTTTAGTCTATAATATTTACCTTGATACATATATATTTGATAAAAAAATGTTTGTTATCGTTGTTGTTATCGTAAATACTTATTAGTGAATTTCTCGGTTAAAAACTAAAAGTTGATACAAAAAATTTCTTGTACGCATTCATCTTCTCTAAAACCTCCAAAAAAATCCGTTCAAAACAACATTTTTTTCTTTAGTTAATATTCCGATTTTTTTTCTCTTATTTCTTTCCTATTGTTCTCCCAAAAAAAATTTTAGCCCCCCCCATATAAAATTCCTGGATACGCCCCTGCTCGGGGCCCCATACGCGTGGTTCGTGTGCAACAATTACACCTCATCAACTTACACCCCGGTCCCTTGCGGTTCAAAGCAATGCGAGATAGCTAAGGGGTCCGGGTGCA
Organism: Linaria vulgaris; assembly: GCA_948329865.1. NCBI lineage: Eukaryota > Viridiplantae > Streptophyta > Magnoliopsida > Lamiales > Plantaginaceae > Linaria > Linaria vulgaris. The sequence continues at coordinate 105,896,585 of OX415253.1, read as the reverse complement.
TAAGTTGTGACGGTCCCCTAAGTCCTGGTTGCTCCAACGACACTTGTGGTGCCTACGGATTCAATCCTTTTCAGGATGTCTTGGTATCTATAGGGCTCGGCGAGGACACACTATACTCCAGAAATCAGCAACCCTTACCAAATTTCCCTTTCGGTTGTATGCCATCCGAATTCGCGGAAGGTCTCGCGGTTAAGGCAAATGGGATGCTCGGCCTTGCAAGGACCGAAGTATCACTACAGAAAAAGGTGGCAAGTAAGTTCAACCTTGGCGATAAGTTTTCTATTTGTCTTCCTTCTTCTGGGATCGGGAAGTTGTCAATTGGAGATACGCCGCCTTCTTCAACTATATCAAAATCTTTGAAGGCCACGCCCTTGATCATAAATTTGGTTAGCACCACACCTATACACACAACTGGTGATCCGTCTGACGAGTATTTCATCGACGTCAAGTCAATTAGAGTAGCCGGAGTGCCTTTATCCGTAAAAGATTCCTATTTCTCGATAAACGAAGAAGGGGTTGGAGGAACAAAAATAAGTACTATAAACAATTATACCACTCTACATAACTCCATATACAAGCCTTTTGCTCGAGCGTTTTCTAAGGCGGCTTCTGACATGAAGATCAAAAGCGCGAGTTCTGTGTCCCCGTTTAGGGCGTGTTTTAGTTCAAACACTATAGCTAGAACTCCAGCAGGTCCTTCTGTCCCGACTATCGATCTTGTTTTGCCCGGAAAAGATGTGTATTGGAGGATTAATGGTGCTAACTCGATGGTCGAGATTGACCGGGATACAATGTGCCTTGCATTTGTGGATGGAGGTTCGAGTCCAAGGACATCGATTGTGATCGGCGTGCATCAAATTGAGGAAAATTTCTTGGAATTTGATCTTGCCTCGTCTCAACTCCGATTCAGTTCTTCTCTTTTGATGGAGAACACAAAGTGTTCCCGCCTTTAAATAAGATCTTTGTAGCTATTGTACGTGTGTCATTAATTTCTCTATGTTTTTTTGAGCTTTTAATTATATGAATTTGTGTATTTTATTTTGTTTGAACTAGTTAAGGCTAAGGTTGTAAAGTTGAAGAGTTACTATTTTTTTGTGAGCGGTTTATATGTATGTGTATTCTACTGTTGAACTAGTTTAAGGCTCTAGATCAAAGTTTCGTATTAGAGATTTTTCGATCTGTTTAATATTAAAAACTTTTTAAAATAATTTGAGATCTTCATATGTTTCAGAAATTTCTTAAAAAATGTAATTACACATAACTTTGAAAATACATGTGTCTTTCATTTTGATAAAGTCAAAAAAAAAATAGAAATTGGTATTTTTTGTGAAAGATAAATGAAGCTTTGTTCCAAGGTTAAGGCTATAACATGTAGGACTCGTTTGCTTGCGTTTTTATTAATGTCTTTACTATTAACAAGGCCCAACTAATATATTTATATGTGCTTATCTTACACATGGTTAGTATTATAGGCCACCCATGATTAGACCCGTTTAATAATATTGTGTGGTGTTTGGTAATATAACTCTTTTCACTTAATTTGACTACAATGAAGATCTAAAGACTTAAATACCCTTCTTTTTTCACTCTCATGTTTAATGAAATGAACCTTTTGCATACTTCAATCTCCATTGGTTCTCCTCTTCAACTTTCATGAAAAATAAAACAAACCTTCTGCACCTCCCATTTCAACCAAAATATAGTTTATTTAATATTGATTTATTTCATAAAGGCTCCTAAAAATGTATTATTTCATGAACATGGGGTTTATAAATAATTGAATATAGTGAAAACACTTGCACGTATTTGCTAAATCTCATTCATTGCCTTGTATTATCAAGCTAACAAGATAAAATTAAAAAAAAACCCATCGATACCACAAGAAATATTGAAATATAACATAAATCAATGGAAATTACACTGCATACAAATAAGGCAAATAGCTTAAGACAGCAATACCATCGTGACAGCAAATCCAACGTGCGTTTGGCCAACATTGAAAATATATTACAAGTACTACTTTCCATTGCAAATATCCACTGATGAGAATGTCACTTGTGTCAACACCATCATGGTAAAGTAGCACAGAATCTCAAATGTACTTATTTAAGGAACCTTACCCTCCAACACCATACTCACAAAGTTGATTTGTCTTTCACCATTCATCTTCAAAAACAAGTCTGTGTACGTGGGATTGCTGCATATCTTTTGACAGACGAAGATTCTAGCCTCAGGTGCAATGAAAGCCATTTCCTCAATGATATCGTAAACCTTTTCTGTCTTTGCACTAGTACCATCTTTCCCACCACTAATTTTTGTGGCTATGGTTTCCATAGAATTCTGTGCAGCCTTGAAGAAAGAACCAAGCATCTCAACATACGGGTCATGAGTAGTTGGGCATGGGTTTTTACGCCTCTTAATGTACTTGTTTTTCTTTGTTCCCTCTTTATCCTTACCCTTAGATGAAGCTTGTTGAGTGGTATCGTTATCCGAGTTCTCCCCAACAACATCCGTTGGATCTGCATCGGAGCTCAAGTTCATGTACTCCAATGGATCCTCCGACGCCATACCCTTACCATTTTCCTTGTCCTGGATTCCGTCTTCCACCCTGTGAGGGTGCTTCATGGTCAATATTGCATCTCGTGTCATCCGAGCATGTTCGCCAGTTCCTCGGTCAGATCCGAATATTTCTACTCAATCGTTATAATATGGAAAAGCTGTGTATCTCATCTTAGCCACAAGCGGATGCACCTAAGAAAGAGCAGTTTGTATAAGTCTAAGTAAAACTAATGGCCACTTAATCACATATTTAAGTTGTTCCTTGGAAATACATTGGTGTGGCTACATTAAACACTATGATGTACATATTTAAGTTGTTCCTTGGAAATACATTGGTGTGGCTACATAAAACTAATGGCTATGTTTTCTAGTCTAACTTAATATTTTTTTGACAGCTTTCAAATATAATCATACTAACCTTCACATAGTCTTGCCACACATCATCATTCACTTGTATCTAATTAGTACTATCTTGCCATCCAAATCCACTTGTGTCCCGCATTTGGAAAACTTGATGATATATTTTTTTCCAAACAGTGAGCTTCGAGTTGAAGTGCTTTGACATTAGTTTTGCATTTGGAAATCGGATTTTGAATGGTGTTTCTAGTTGTAGTAGGTAGCCTGGCCGAAAACCATTTTCCGAACGCCATCCCCGCTCAATAAGATTTTTCATTTCCACTAACAATGCTTCCTCCTCCGGACGAGACCAGCTACGGTGTGATGCCTTTTCTTTTGTATGTGCCGATCCAACAATGAAAGAGCTGCTCTGGGACGAATCCATCCTATTTAAATACCCAAAGAAAAAGATAAGACTTAATTAGAAGTGATACAGATGATAAAACTTTCCAAAACACATCCAGAAGATGCACATTAAACGTTAATACAGATTCCATAAACATAAAACAGTCAAATTTAAAAAAAAAAAGCAAAAAAAAACCCAAATTCCATACAGAACATATGGTCCAGTACATTCACAACGGAACAAAACATTAGGGGGTTTTAAAATAAGCAATAGTTGCTGCTAACGGCCTGATCTACTCGCACTCCAACGATTAAACATCTCGATTGCCATGTTATCTCTAAAATCTGCCCATGCACGAGTTGCTTGTACGTTGCCAACGTGTTCACCATTTCTATCATCGTGGTCATCCTCAGTTGGTAGCCACTCGCGTAGCTCTTCATCATTTTCAGCCCCCATTTCTCGACGGACGAAGTTGTGCAATAATCCACATGCCTCTATGATGTTGCACTGGTTCTCAACAGAGTAGAAAGATATACTTCGTAGCACAACCCATCGATACTTGAGTGCCGCGAAACACTTCTCAATCACATTCCTTGCCTTTGAGTGCTTCATGTTAAAATATTCTTGGTAATTTTGGGGAGCCTGACGGCCAGTTTCCCACTCCTTGAGATGGTAACGCACACCTCGATATGGCGTCAAGAATCTTGGGCCATTTGTATACCCGGCATCGGCCAAGTAATAGCAACCTGCAATAATTTCAAAATATTAAATGAGAAAAAATAATGCTTTTTTTCTCAATTTAATGATGTTATAAATGAAGTACCTGTTGCAACTTTTAAACCGTTAGGGTGTATTACCGCATTTTCTAGTACCCGCCCATCAACCACACCTCCCTCCCAGCCAGGGTAAACCAAGACGAAATTTCCATCTTGGTCGCACACTGCTAATACATTTGTCACTATTAACCCCTTCCGCGAACGATATCTTCCTTTGTCAGCAAGAGGTACATGAAATGGTATATAGGTTCCATCTAAAGCACCTAAACAACCCTGAATATCACAACATACTACAAATCAAAAAATATAAATATAACAATTATAGTAATCATCGATAAATGTGTGCTATAACGTTTCACAAACCTTAAAACAAGCCCAGGTTGAATTTTCTTCGTCGTCGTCAATGGGGTCAGGATCAGCATAGAGTATATGATGACATTTTAGTAGGGCTAACATTACTTTGTTGAAATATTTGCTAACAGTTTGACCTGAGCGTGTGTAATCTAGTCCGACCGTTTTATTTTTTGAATGGTGTGATAAAACTTTTAAGAACATAGCTACTTGCTCGCTGACCCCAACGTATTTGGATGCCTGTAGACCACCGCAATCTTGTAGCAACTGACATAATTTGCTAAAACAATATATGTCCATCCGAAAACTTGTCTTACAATTATTGTCTCCAGTGTTTATCAGCTTATCCAGATATGATGCTTGGAGGGGCATTCTAGCTAGAATACTATATCGTACATGGAGTACACGTTTTCGTCGATTGTTAACCCTAAACCCCCTACGCCTCTTTACGACCATTAAAAAAACTACCAACGTCGCATGAATAATCAAGTGGTAAAGCATATATAAATGCAAAAAATCATCAACGGCATCCATTAGTATATCCTGGAATTATACATAGTCAGGTGAGAAGATTGCATAATCGATTATTAATTTATAAATTCATTCATTACCTTGCACAAATTACTGCATTCACTGTGGGAAAATAATAACAGAAATCCAATTAAGATCTGTAACTCAATTGTAGTTGGAGTGCTTCACACCATTACAAAGAAAACAACAAATCATGCACATAGGGTCATTATAACATAATTCCTTGCACCCAGTACTCCACAAATATGATCTGAATTTACCAACAAAAAAATATAAACTGAAAATTCGACAACCAAGTTGAGCATGCATATGGACGCCAATTTCATAGATGTTAATAAATGTATCTTTTAACACATAAAGCTATCGACCAACAAGAGAATAAACCCTAAATTTCCTCCGAAATCTATGAAATTAAAAACAATTTGAAACAACTACAAGTGTAATTGATGATAAATAAAGCCTAGTTGGTTAAAGAAACTAAATTACCTGCGATTTCAAGGAAATTCTTGGACAAGATTTGGAAGAGGCGTTTCTTGTGGTAGACAAGGAGTGTAATGGCTGATGATGGAGAGTTGTAGATGATGATATAATTATTGGTGTAATTCATGTTGTGTCAAGGGTTATATTGGGGATTTTTTAGTCAAAATGAGGGTTAGAGAAGTAATTACACTACTCCAAATAATACATGCATTATTAAATGGAGGCATGCAGGCCTGTTAAGTAGTGGGGAGTTTAAAGATGCCACATCAGCAATAAAGAAATTAACACCGGGTCTCCTATACTAGGAAATTGAGTAAGCAAACAAAAGACTAACAGCATTTAATAATTTAATAAGGCCCAATAATGGCAAGCAAACGAGTCCGTAAGAGTTTGAAGGTTTCTTGATTTCACTTGACTCTACTGGTTACATAGATTGTCGTCAAAACTAAAGTTTCGAGCCACTAAACGTTACTGTGCCAGTACTGTGCCATGTAATTTGAAAAGGTTTTAATTTCTTGATATGTTTCGGGCCGTCAAACAGTAAGACAAAATCTCAATACAAAGAGTTTTTTTTTTTACGTATTTTAAGAAATTTGTAACATTTACAGAGAGTAATGAGCATACGAAATAATTGAATATTTCATTGCGTTGTATACAGTAAGAATGAAACTTTCTCCATATTTTCCTCGAAAAAGTTAAGAACATCCAGTAATAATGCAAGTCACGATAAGAAAGTTAAAACCTTATATCAATGCAAGTTACGGTAAGAAAATGATTATACTCTTGTGATCAGTCATCACTCATCAGATCAGTTGATGATACACACATTAATGCCAAATCTCACTTAAAATTAAAACAAAATATATAATGGATAAACAAAAATAACAAAATCTCTAAAATTAAGCAATTGAAATATATATGACTATGATCGAAAACCGTATCTAATTAATATCACCAACCGGACCACTGCTAATTAAAAAGAGGACTCTTCTACACAGCAAAATTATTGTTGAACCGGTGCCGGTGCCATTGCCACAGGAGAAATGTACTTCGACGTACCAATACACCAAGATATGAAAAGCATTACGAGGACCGTAACCAGTAGAAAGGTCGCATAAATGCCCACAATCATCCCATGATAAGCTTCAAACTCTTCCTCATTTTCTTTATGGATGACAATGGATTTTGGTATATTAATTCGAAACTTATAATACACCCGATGTTGAATCTCATGATTCGTGACCGCAGATGAATTTCATAATCAGAGTTCACAGTTGCAGAACAACAAACTGAAAAGAGAATTGAAATGAATGCAAGATCGAGAGAAAGGAATTAAACCAAATATTATTGAATTGAGACGAGTGATTCCGCCATTGTTACACATCGAGGAATCGTCGTCGTTCATCTCTTCTAACTAATCTAAAAAGTAAAGTGAAAAAAAGTAACTAACTACAGCTATATATACCAGCTCAGTTTTCCCAAAATAGAAAGCTAACTAATTTTAAACTAACTGACTTTGACTTATTGCTAAAAATAGAAATAATTTGAAATTGTTATTGTAAACTAATTTTAATTAAATCTGATCAGCTAACACCCCCCCCCCCCCCCCCCCAACAAGTGGGGCATGTATATCCAATATTCCCAACTTGAACATCATGCATGTAAAAGGTTGTAATGGCACTGGTTTTGTCAAGATATCTGCCACTTGGTGTTCATTTGAAATGTGAATCACTTTTATGCATCCTTGTTGAACCTTTTCCCTTACAAAGAAATAATCTATTTGAAGGTGCTTTGTTTTCTCATGGTGTACAGGGTTGATGGCAATCCTTTCTTCACTTTTGTTGTCTGTGTATAGTAGAGGAGTTTTCAAGTCAGTGAGTGAGAGGTCTTTCAGTAGCTGAGTGATCCAGACTATTTTACACGTTGTGCTAGCTATTGCTCTGTATTCAGCTTCAGTTGAGCTTCTGCTTACTGTTGGATGCTTCTTTGATTTCCAGGATACAAGTGAGTTGCCCAAGTATAGAGCAAAGTTATGCTTCTTCTTGTGTCTTCACAGTTACCCCAATCATTGTCACATAAAGCTTTGATGTGGATATCAGAGTTTACTAGTAAAAATAAACCTTTTCCAGGTGTTGATTTCAAGTATCTCAGTACTTTGTGATCTTGTTCAAGATGCTGAGTGGTTGTCTTTGACATGTGTTGCAAGCACTGTATATTGTATGAGAGATCTGGCCTGGTGATGGTAAGATAGAGTAGCCTTCCCACTAGTCTCCTGTATAATCAGGGATCAGGAATAGGTCAGAGTCCATTGCTCTTAACTTTGTTTTAGGGTCCATTGGAATGTTACTTGATTTAGAGCCTAAGTAGCATGATTCTGTGAGTATGTCCAGTGAGTATTTCCTTTGAGAGATGCATATTCCTTTGTTGTTTCTTGCCACTTCAATTCCCAATATGTATTTTAAATCACCAATATCTTTAATGGTGAACTGCTCATCCAGATGTTGTTTGATTTTGTTGATATCTTCAATGTTGTTGCTAGTTAGTATTATATCATCAACATATACACACAAGACAGTGAATGTGTGGTTTGTTTGATGAGTGAAGAGAGAAGGGTCACTGATAGACTGTTTGTATCCATAAGCAAGAAGACATAGAGTTAACTTTGTGTACCATTTCCTGGATGCTTGCTTAAGTCCATAGAGGCTTTTCTTTAGAATGCATACTCTGTTGTCTTCTTTCTTGCAGTATCCTGGGGGTGGTTGCGTATATATTTCTTCATCTAAATCACCATGTAAAAAAGCATTGTTAACATCTAGTTGTTTTAGATGCCAACCCTTTGAAGCAGCCACTGCTAGTAGTACCCTTATTGTGGTTAACTTTGCCACATGAGAGAAAGTGTCAAAATAGCCAAGTCCTTCCTCTTGTGTATACCCCTTGGCCACCAATCTTTCTTTATATCTTTCTATACTTCCATCTAATTTGTATTTGACATTGAATACCCACTTGCAGCCAATTGAGTGTTGTCCTTTTGGTAGAGTAGTTAGAACCCAAGTCTTTGTCTTTTCAAGAGCTTGTAGTTCACTGTTCATGGCTTATTGCCATTCTTTGTGTTGGCTTGCTTGTTTGTATGTCTTGGGCTCATGATTCAAAGTTAAAGCTGATGTGAATGCACTGTGATTTGGACCAAGTCTTGAGTTGATGATCTGATTCCCAATAGGATATCTGATAGTATATGAAATATCTACCTTGTGTAGAGATTTGGGGAGTGCATAGGCATATACTTTTAGATATGCAGGAGGAGCAACAGTTCTTGAAGATTTTGTGACAGAAATTTCATGTTCTGTAGTTGTAGCTGGATTGTCAAGAGTTTCTGTAAAAAAATGTTGTTGAGAGCTCTCATTGGTAGCAACCTCTTCATGACTGGTATTTGTTGTTGATTCAAGGACATTAGTATCTATGTATTGATGAATATCTGGAGTTGAGGGTAGAGAATCTGAATTTTGCTGGTTTTCTGAGTACTGATCAGAGACTTCAGGAATGGCTTGTTGAGGTGGAGCTTGAGCCTGTTGCCTTGTTAATATGAAAGTATTTGTGCATATTCTGATAACTTCTGGTGTCTGCTGAGTTTGAAGTGTAGAGTTGAACTGATTCCTTAATGAGAATATTTGTTCATGAAACATGACATTTCTTGAGATGAATATCTCTTTTGTCAACATGTCCATGGCTTTATATCCCTTAGTTCCAGCAGGATAACCAATAAAAATGCATTGTCTTGCTCTGGGATCAAACTTTTGTTTGTGACTTTGAAGTGTCGATGCATAGCATAGGCATCCAAATGCTCTCAGTAGAGTGTAATCAGCTGGTTTGTTTAATATAAGTTCATATGGAGACTTGTTGTTCAGAACTTTTGAGGGAAGTCTGTTTATGATAAATGTTGATGTGCTTAAGCAATTGATCAAGAAATCCAAGATAACTCTAGATTGGAATCTTAGGGCTCTTGCAACCTGCAAAAGATGTTGATGTTTTCTTTCCACCAGACCATTTTGTTGTGGTGTTTCCACACAACTGGTCTGATGGATAATGCCATGACAGTTATAGAAATCCTTCATAATAAACTCACAACCATCATCAGTTCTAATAACTTTGATATTAGCTTGAAACTGAGTATGAATAAGTTTATAAAAGTGAGGTAAATGTTGTTTAACTTCTGACTTTGCTTTCATTAAGTATGTCCAAGTACACATTGTAAAATCATCTACAATGGTGAGAAAGTATTTAAATCCTTCATGTGAAGGTTGTGCTAGAGGACCCCATATATCACAGTGTACAAGGTCAAAAGATTTAACAGACACAGAAGTACTAACAATTTCTTCTGTCTTGCCAGGTGACATACATCACAGTGTCTCTGTATGTCAGCTGCTGAAGTAGAAATGCAAGGAATTTGAGATAGCTTTTCTATGGAAGCATGGCCTAATCTTAGGTGCCATATGCTGTTGTTATTGATTGCTGAATTACAGGCAGCTTTATTAGTGTGAAGAACATAGAAGTTGTTACTGATATTAGCAGAACCAATCATCCTCTTGGTGATTGTGTCCTGCAAAATGCATGAGTTTGATATAAACATAAGCAGTAATTTTGATTCTAGTGTGAGTTTAGATATGGATATGAGATTATGAGTGAATGAGGAAACATATAGAACATTATGTAGAGTAATGTTTTCAAATAAAGTTACAGTACCAATGTTGTTGCTAAAGTAGTGCTGTTATTAGGTAAGTGTATGACTATTGTGACAGGCTTTGGCTCACAAATGAACCAGTTCTTAGTACAAACCATGTGGTTTGTAGCTCATGTGTCAAGTATCCATGAATCTGCATGTGAAGCTTCAGAAAAATAAGCAAAATGAGGTTTATAAATACCAGTAATAGTAGTTGCAGTAAAGTGAGGTTGCACAGTTTGATTCTGGTCAGTTGACTTGTGTTCCTCATGTGCTTTCTAGAAGGGTAAAAAATGTTCAATAATGTCCTTAGAGGAGTTGGACATTATCTGACTAGAGGTGAAATTGGATGAACCATCAGGAGTGACAACATTGTTTATTGAGTGAGTGGGCTGGTTTCTCTTCCCTGTTGGTCCATCCCACCCAGGGGATATCCATAGATTTGGAAGCACTTATCTATGGTGTGTCCAGTGTATCCACAATAAGTACACCTCAGCTTTTTCTTTTCTTGCTTTGAGAGTCTAAAGGACTTATTCTGCACAGGTTGAGTGGACTGATAAGCTGGAGCAGATCTTGTTTGAGGGTTCTGGAAGTTCTTTGTGTGTTCCTGGTGAACATAGCTAAAGAGTCTGGATTTGGCACTGAAGTGTAGAGTGCTCTCTAGTTTTCCTCTTGCAGCAGCATTGAATATACTTTGGAGAGAGAGGGCAGAGGGTTATAGAGTAAGATCTGGCTTCTTAGAGCAGAAAATGAATCATTTAGACCAACCAAGAAAGCAATCACATTGTCATATTGTTGTAAATCTACCATCTTTGAGTTCATGTTGCAAGTACACAGACCACAAGAGCATCATATAATTGGTCTCTGGCTCAAGTATTCATCCCAGGGAGACCTAAAGTTAGCATAATACTCAGTTACAAAAGCTAAACCTTGAGATATCATTGAGATTGACTTCTGGAGGTGATAAACTCTAGATCCATCAGACCTATCATATCTAGTTTTTATCTCCTGCCAAAGCTCTAAGGCATTCTCATAGAACAAAAAACTCATTTGTAGTTCTTTAGTCATTGAGTTAGATAACCAAGAGAGAACCAAAGTGTTGCCTCTCATCCAACAAGTGTATAACTGATCATTCACTGGAGGTTGTGGTAAAGAACCATCAATGAACTTGATCTTGTTCTTTATCTTCAAAGCCATTACTATTCTTTTACCCCAAGAAATATAATTGTTCCCATTAAAAAGGTCTCTCACAATGGAATTACCAGAATTATCATTAATACCCAGATAGTACACTGAGGATGAATCCTCATTTGGGTTCTTTGTTGCATGAGCAGCTGGTATATTAGTTGAATCAGAGGCAGGGTGGTCATGTTGGCAAAATTGACAATAATTTGAATGAAAATTTCAGACAATTCCACAAGATTTCACAAACAGGTGGCGATACAATACAACCGCACAAAGAATCAGCAACACAACCACTCAAAATTTCCCCAAATTTCACAGAACACAGTTCTGTACCAACTCACAACAGTAAAATCTCTGCAAGAACGCAATCAAAGAAGGATCATAATGTAATTAATCGAAGTGCGGAAGCGAAAACAGTAATCGAAAACCTAATTGACTGATACCATGTTGAATCTCATGATTCGTGATCGCAGATGAATTTCATGATCAGAGTTCACAGTTGCAGAACAACAAACCGAAAAGAGAATTGAAATGAATGCAAGATCGAGAGAAAGGAATTAAACTAAATATTATTGAATTGAGACGAGTGATTCTGCCATTATTACACATCGAGGAATCGTCGTCGTTCTTCTCTTCTAACTAATCGAAAAAGTAATGTGAAACTAAAGTAACTAATTGCAGCTATATATACCAGCTCAATTTTCCCAAAATATAAAGCTAACTAAACTTAAACTAACTGACTTTGACTTATTGCTAAAAATAGAAATAATTTAAAATTGTTATTGTAAACTAATTTTAATTAAATCTGATCAGCTAACACCCAAAGCCCAAAATATCTCAATAACATTCCAACTCCTTGCGTAAAAGCAATATATGGATTAAAGGTTGGGGTGGCACAAACATAAATAAACCATGCAAGTCCATTCAAGAAACTAGCCATGCAGAACCAAAAAGGCATGTACTCGACGCTCTTTGTCACATAGACGTTCTTAAGGATGGTCATAGGGGACGCATACGTAAGAATTCCAGATACAACATAAAGCGGCCCAAAAAGCCTATAATGCATGATTGGGAGTAGCGAATCCAGGGTTTTAGACCAATAATAGACGGCTTAAATGGAGGCAACAAACCACGGAATCATAGCCATGACAAAACACTGTATGACTGTTTTATATCTTTCGGTAATGAAGGCCCAAAAAATGCATATGTAAAGTACAAGCAACATGGCTCCAATATAACTTAGTTCCAATATGCACAAAAACCGGAATGTGATCGTTGGTGGATCTTCCTCCGTCAATAAAGTATAAAATTGCCACAACCAACAATTTACAATCGCTAGCTGGCAAGTATAGGTAAGGGTGAAATCCTTCGATAGACTCATTTTTGAATATTTTCCAAAAAGTTGGCATGGGAGAGAGGTATAGTGCGACCGATGTTACACATGCAATACTTCCCAAAATAGTGTCAATAGGTCCATCAACAATTAAATTAAGCTTACCATTTATAATGTCCGTAATATAAACAGCCGCCATGGACTTGACCTGTTGAAGCTCATTGTTGCTATAGGGTTTGGAAATGGAGGTTCAGGAAACGTTCCCGCTAGCTTTCTTTACAAATGAAAGAGTATTTAAAGGGTTCACGATATTGCCAAAGCATTTTTTTGTTAGTGCAATTTTGGTGCATTCCTAATTTACCCTCAATAATTAAGGAATACATCAATCAAATCCCTTATATCTCTAATAATATTATTTTCTAATCAATTAGCCCCTTAATCATAGTAATTGATAGCAAGCTAGTACACCAGCCTAGCTCTAACCGTATATATACACACGTATCACCTCTTACCATATCTTTTACTTTTTTTAACAATAATTTATTCAAATAATAAATTGATAAACTAGTGCTAAGTTTATTACTTTCATTCCTATTTACTTATAAGGAAACCATTTGTTGAAATGATTTAAAAGAATAGTTGGATGCGAATACTCAACTTAAAAAAGGAAGAAAAACCAAGACTTGTGTTCTTTTTGATGAAAATATTTCTCTTAATATATTAAAATGAAACAAGAAGTCACCACTTGTAACGCAGTTCTCAATATATATTGTAGTACTCTTTTGTATTTGTTTTCTATTTTTATCAACCATGCATTGGCGCTATCGATCCAGAATCCCATTCCGGCCAGTTCAACACATAATTAGGATCCATGTATTATTAGGATCCATGTATTATTATTGATTGTTGTTTCGCGAGGAAACTATCAATAGCGACCACCCAACAACGGCTAACGAGAATAGAGAATGCCCATCGGTCGCTACTAATCCCAGCGTTGGGCAAGCTTTTTGCCGCCCAAATGGGTCTCATTAGCGACAGATGGGCCATCGATTCTTTTGGGCAGAAAAAATCTCGATTTCATTTTTTGTACGTGTGTTCCTTCAAATTTCATAAAAAAACATAGTTAGGAAAGACGATAACATGATTCTTGGAGAGGAAAATCATATTAATGAAAAGTTGTAAAACAAACTCGGTTCTATTTTTTCTTTTCACTAAAAACCTCTAAACTATTAAATAAGTTTAGATACACAATTATCATCATTTATAGGGTCAAGTCATAATCATGTTGCACTTGTACTTAATAATGTACGAAGCATATATATATATATATAATACTTATGTGATTACTAACCAAACATCATAACATTTGTATGTAATAGTTAAATAACGAAATATCAATTATATATGATAATAACTTGGTAAGATCCATGTAAGAACAAAAACGAATAATTACATCACTGCAATCGATATATAATTTAGTTGATTAGCAATAAATTAGTACTTCAATAACCATTTAAAACTAGTATACTAATTATATATTAATTGTATATACATATATCAATAGCTTCATAGCTAAAAATCATATACCTAATTAAAATAATATAAAGGCAAGTCAAAATAACGGAAAAACAATCTTATTGGTTACTTAGTTTACCTAATTATTTTAGAGTATGTCTTAAGAGATCAATCGAATCTGGTCTGGATGGCTCCCCTGGTTTGTAATCGTAATTGTAATTTTGTATCTCATTGTCTCGTCAAATGGGTTGAAGCCTCGAATTGGGATAAGATTATTCACTTAGTTATATCCCAGTAGAGACTTCACTTCACTGATGGGGTTTCCTCATTTTGGATTGTACGAACATTAAAATGTTCTGCTCCTATCAATTGATTTCTTTTGTTTACCAAAAAAATTAAAAATTACTTGCATATAATATATATCAATATACTATAGAATAAATAAATGTTATTTGTCGTTCATCTTTTATTGTACTATTTTGCTCTTGTAAGTTTAACTAATCACTATATTATTATACACTAACAAAAAAATTGGGTTTCGCAGGCCAGCATGCCTTAATACTTATGGAGCCCGTCATATATCGCCGAATACTCTTTTTTTAGTTTTTTATTTTTCTAATTTTGCACTAAAAGTTTTAGGTTATCTCCTTATGGGCCTCACTATAGCTAGTGTCAAAATTAATTGGGGTATAATACTATTATCATTATTTCATCGATTTAAAAAGGGGATCCAAAATATATTTTGACTTTTATCATCAAGTAGTTTTTCTTAGTTGTTTGAAATTGAGAAAATCATAATAAAATTAATTGGTTCCATGCTTACACTTTATAAAACTAATTCTCAAGTTATATTAATATTTCTTAAGTAGATATTTAAATGAGGTATTATAAAATTAGAATAACGTTTTAAAAGATGACAATTTATTATAGCAATAAAATGCGCTCGTGCGAAGCGGAGACCAACTATCTAGTATGTATGTGTGTGTGTGTGTATATATATATATATATATATATATATATATATATGTATGTGTGTGTGTGTGCGCGCGTGCGTATTAGCTACTCCTACGTACTAACATATAAAAGGCAAGCAACATCGTGATATTCAAAATAACGCGGGAACGGTTTTTTTTTTTATTCTCATACCACATACAACACAATACTCTCCGTCAAATAGTGAAACCCTAAAATCATTGTTTCGTTACTGATTTTGGCAGAATTGGTAATTAATGGTGTCCGAAAATCGAATTGTTGAAGAACAAACTGATCAATTGGAGGTGAAGGGTAAAACAGACGACGTGCTTCGAATTGAAGGCTACATAATCGATGGATTATCGGTCTCGCGACCTGCGTAGTTTTTTTTCCAGTCTCAACTGCACTTTGGTAGCAGACAATGTCCCCAACGCACGTCTCTCAGCAGTTCATCTTCATCTTCGATGCCTACATGACTCACATAGTAACTAATTTCCACCTTTTCTATTTTTTTTTCCGTTTACTACCTAGGTGTTTTTTTCCCTATTCCATTGTGCGTGCATTGATTCTCTCAACTAGTCTTGTTGGACCCTATAATAAGAGAAATTATTAGGTTCAGCCACTGTATAATTATGTGGTGCATCCATACAGTTATTGCTCCCGGTACACATTATGGATGAAATATTTTTGCGGACTCGTTTACTAGCTAAGTGTTTTAGCTATTCCATTGTGCGTGCGTTTGTTCTCTCAACTAGGCTAGTCTGATCCTATCATAAGAAAAATTATTAGGTTCAGCCGCTGCATATAGTTAGTTATTGTTGTTAATAAATAGAGAAATTATAAGGTGCAACCGCTACACGATGAGGTGGTGCGTCCAATTAGTTATTGCTAGATAGATGCCTATACACAGTATAGATGAGTGTTATAGGGGGTTATTTCTTATAATTTAAGAAATGTTTTTAATCTCAACCCGTTGGCTGCACCACACAATAATTTGTTTTCCTATAACAGTAGTTTCTAATTCTGTTTTATTAGTTTGGTTTAAGAATAATATAAACTCGGAAGTTCACTTGCTCAGGTGCTTTCTCTTCCTAGTTATGGCATCTTATATCAAACATGAGTTCAATAAGTATTAAACTTGTCAGGGTCGCCTATTCACGTATGTTGTAGAACGTGGCTTCTCCCATATGTCTCCGCCTACTATTATTGTGCCAAAAGTCATTAAGGAGGGTGTAGAGAAGATGCTTGAAGTAGTAAGGGCAGTGGTCCAGTGTGATCTTAATCATACTTTAATTGGTCTGGATGTCGGTAAAAAATGCCAAACTCATGTCCAGTTTATTTGTTTCAACCAACACCACTCGAGTGAAATAATATTAGTTGTATTATTCCCAGCCAGGTTGTTGTCAACGCGATCTAGTTGTTAACTTGTTATCCAATATAATTTGCATGTATAACTTTTTCTAAGCAAGCTTAAATGGTTATTTGGTTTTCTTAGGGTTATCTAGTTTCGTCGGCGAAAAAGAAACTTAAGCAGGAATACACTGGGCTACCAGGAGACGAGATCGAAAAACTGAAGCAGTCAGGAGTGGAGGTACTTATAATAATAATTTCCATAATTTCCTGTTATTTAGTTTCAAGAATTCCAAGTACTTCTTCTTATATTTTAGAAATCCTTACTTGCCGGGTATTATATATTAGAAATAGTCAAGAATAGCTTTCATGTATTTTGAGAGCCAAAGGGTGTTACGTGGAGGATCACTTTACGCAGGAACCCTATGCTCTATGTTTGCATAATATGTGCCGCGAGTTTATACTTCAGAGGTTATTAGATTTGCCAGTTATGTACCACAAACTCCCCAAATGGAGTCGACATAGACGAGAAAAATTCAATAATTAAAGCAATGTGATATTTTGCCAACAACTTTTTGCCATTAAGCACTGCAAAATGCCTTTCAATATTATTGAGGAGAAGTCTAGATCTACCTTGCCTTTATATGGACTGTCTTCATTGATCCATTTATTTACGTATGTCTTACTACTGAAACTTTCATTTCTGTTTGTAAAGATAGCTTATGATATTATTTATACTGTGATTCTTTCACGAAGTAGTGTAAGAATTTGTCATATTTGATGCCCCTAAACCTTACTTCTTTGTCAGATTTTTGATACTTATACAACACCCGAGGTTGCGTTTACTGGAGACACTATGTCAGACTTCATTGTTGATGCTGAAAATGTTGATGTTTTGAGGGCAAAGGCTCTAATTATGGAGGTATAAATTAGTTCCAGGAATTTACAGTTAAATATTTGAGCATCTTTAAAATTTGCCCCTTAAGCATACGTTGATGAAGGTGTTTAATTGCGATATCTACTATATCCAGTGTGTAAGAAACGACTAATTTCGACCAGAAGTGTCTGAAATCGCTCTTGGCATGCATACTTTCGAGATGGATATTTTGGTAGATTTCATTAAGTTAATGCATATAAAGAAGTCATGATAAGTTAACGTAGGCGATGAAGATGATTGGATGTCTACTTTCTTGTGCTTGTGCTTTTACGCTTCTGGTGATGTATTTCAATCTCAGCTTCTCACTCAATATAGTGGGAAGAAGAAGAAGAAAGGCAAGGTATGTAATGAGATCAAATGTTTCTAAGTTTTTGTTTCAACTAAATTGAAGTTCTCCTATGTTTTAAGAGCTAAACTCAGTTGGCATATAGATATTTACTGCAAGCTTTTTGAGGTGATATTTGAATTTTGAGGTGTTGGATTTTATTCTCAAATTTGATTTTTTTTTTTTTTTTAGATTTTATGCATATCACATTGCTTTGATTCCCTTACCTAGATTTTGTTTCTGAATTTTCTCTTGTAGAGCACATTTCTTGAGAGTTCAATCACGGTAATAGAGAAAGCAAGAAAACACGGACATACTCGCTTATCAGAGGTTAATATTTAGAAACATTCGTGTACTTCTTTCGTTCTCGTGTTCTGTTACTATGTTGCCTTGGCCAGATTACTAACCGCATGCAGTTCGCTAACTATTTTATGATCGGATTATCAATTATGGAGATAGGTTTCAGAACAAAGCAATTCTTCTAATACATTTTTCGCCTAGATGTAAGTGAATTTCTTTTTCCTCCACATATCCTCGGAATCTTGAAAAGATTTTCCTCCATGAGGTGTTTGATGCAATGAAATTTTCATGCTGTAATCTATGAACATGCAGTTTAATATTCTGAATTCCAATGTGCTAATACTTCCTGCTATTCACACGTCATTGAAAATTTCATTTTTGTTATCAGGGCGAGTATTTGCCCTCACAAACAGTTTTTGAAGTGCGACCGGCCGGCCTGAAATGCGTCATTTGTCTTAGCAACTAGAGGTTTGATAGGTGTAATTACAAAAGTTTTCTCTTAGCAACTAGAAGTTTTGATAGGTATGGTTACGAAAGGCCATTTGAGTTATATGGCATTATGGGTTGGAACTCAGAAAATATGGCCCTGTTTGATTCTTACTTTTGCCTATTTCAATTGTTTGATTCTTACACGTGAGATAAGCACCGCCCTAATACAGATACCTCAAATATAAGTTCTTCTATTACGGACATGAATTAAAGTTTTTTTTTCTTTTTTACAAAAAGTATCGAAACGTCTCTATTTTTCGTTTCACCGAAATGAAACACACAAGTATTTTCTAAGTTATTTGCAATCATAATTATTAAGAGTCGTCCGAGATATCACGGAAAAGTTTTAATCTTTGCGAAAAGTTTTCGATATTTAAAAGAGCAAAACATGACCCCAAAACGAAACTTTAACCGATTATTACAGATACTTCCAAGATCTAATAAATTCGTTCATCAAATCAAACTAAATTATATCTAACAAATTTACCTAGGATACGGTGGGACCCTTTCATAAGAACTAGGAACAATAGACCACTAGATGTAATGATGAAAACATCTTATGTACTGACGTACTGTATAATAATGATGACGGCAAGTGCTATGGGACCCAAAAGATAAATCACAACCGTTGATCATCATTCTGTATATTTTACTCTTTGAAATCCACTAGTAACCCTTGATGAATAGCACTATTAACTGAATTGCCATTCAGCTCGGCTAAAAGAGTCGGCTTGGATTATTAAATGGCTAAGCGGCTAATCTCACTATTTTCTTTCCCTTTTTGTTTTACCATTTTCTATTATTACATAATCAAAAAAAGGCCCCCCCATGACGACAAAATATATTTATTGTTTATAGATTCAATAAAGCTAAAAATGTGGTATAATTACTTGATAAATAGAGTCGACATTCACCGCGTAGGACCCTAACTTTAATTGTTGCCAACAGAAACCGAGCTACTAAAGGCGAATTGGAGCTACTCGCACATTAATATTTTAGAGACTATGAGAGATCAAGGTGTGATTTACGATCGAGACTTAGCTTGCGCAATGAGTCGCGTGGCGTCTTGTATTGTTACATGACCTTCTATGATGTATCTTGTATAAGGGCGGAGTTGGCTTTTATGGTTGCTATATTACATTACGTACTTTGTGGTTTTCTACAAAGCTAAAGATGTGTGCGTTTTATATGTAAAGGGCGTCTATATAAAATTATATATTACATGCAAGATCAACTAATAATTAATAAACTTGGCCAAAGTGAAACTTTACCCCGAAAAAGTAAGAATAACGTTCCAAACATTACTTTTCATGTCAGCCCCTAACAACATTACACGTTTCAACTCGTCTTAGATTTTCTTTTAATGTTATTTATATTCTGTAAATTATAAATAAAAATAAATAAAATGAATTTTGAAATCTTGGTAGAGTATCTTGAAAGGGAGAATGTGGAAATAGTTTTACTTTCAGTTGAATGTAAAAAGAATTCTTCCTGTGACAAACTGCAGATCGTACAACTTTCTGCCCAAGATTTTAGGCCTCAAAAGTCAAGCTCTGTGAGCTGTAACAAACTTAAAATTATAGACGTTTAAAATAGTAAAAAAAGACTTACAGAATTAATTTACTGTAAATTCTTTCTCATGACGTAGATTCTCTTTGATTTGTACGTTACGGGAATTTCGGAAAAAATGTGGGATTTGTGACACACAAAAGGCATATTGCATATTTTTATTGGTTTTCACAAAATTTATTGACAAGACAAGTTTATGAATGATATTACTAGATATAACTAAGCAATAAAAGTAAGAGGGAAAAATCATAAGCTAGTTAAATAGTGAACTTCTATAAACTTAATGTTTACTAGATTTTATTAATTTACCTAAGTATTAGCGATTATTAGCGATTCATAGTGCAAAAAACAATCTGAGTTCACACCTATTACTAAGCTCATGATATGGATATTTCTTTTTTACCACCTCACCACCCCGCCCACACGGGGGCCCCGCCCACCACCAAAACCCACACACCCCATGTGATGTTCTGATTTATAATACATATTATCTTGGAATTTGAGCTTTGAATGTAGGAATTTCCCTCGAAATCATCCCCTAACCCCACTTTTTTTTATTTTGACATGTATTGATCACGATAGTTAATTAATTATACTTCTTTAATCGATCATATGTTGATCGACATTAAAGACTTTCAATCATGAAGTTAAGTTTAATATTCTAATGAGAAAAAAGTGGCTCTTTGATTATCGGGGCAGAGTGGCAAATTGTTTTTTAATGTAAGGTAAATTAATTAAGTATTTAATTAATCTTATCTTTTCTATAATTCTTGTCGGGAATTCCGCAAAGTTGTAACCAACTTTCAAAATTACTCCTTTATAGTACCTTGTTTCGTTTTTGTCCTTAATT
Source organism: Linaria vulgaris (assembly GCA_948329865.1). Classification (NCBI taxonomy): domain Eukaryota; kingdom Viridiplantae; phylum Streptophyta; class Magnoliopsida; order Lamiales; family Plantaginaceae; genus Linaria; species Linaria vulgaris. Next base: position 105,875,607 of record OX415253.1, on the reverse strand, counting down.
TTAGCATGTGATGTGCACATGTCACATGACCTCCAATTCCTTTTTTCTCCATCAATTTACAATTAAATCTTTTCAGTTGTTATATTTACATCCCCATAATATAATAGTCATTTTTTCATAATTTTGTAATAATAATATTTAATATCTTAAAACATAAGCCCTAAAAATTCATTATTGTTTCAATTCTTTTTTAGTTGTACAAAATTTGCACATTAACAACACACTAATAATAATAATAATAATAATGATAATGAGAATAATTTTACCACCAAAAATTTAATAAAAGAAAAATCTTGAAATAATTAAAACAATATATTTTCTTCAACTGTGAAATTTTATAGTTTTATTACTTTATTATTTGTATTAACAATTGTATCCTATAACATTTTTATTAATTTTGAAGGTAAAAAATTAACATTAATATAACCTAAAAACTAAAAAAGAATGGCAAATATACTTCACAATTTAAACACATAGTAAATTTTATTATTATATACTCGTAATTTTAAATAAAGTGTAATTTTTTAAGTTGTTATTTTTTCCCCCCAAAATGCTAGGTTTAGCTGATGATCGTTTGAACAACTCCCTTTTTCCTTTAAAAAAAATAAATGTGATTTATTTAGGAATTACGATTAATTAAATCAAACTTGCGAATGAAATTTCACAATTTACATAGATAAACATGAATGATATTTTGAATTGAGGAAAATATTAATATTTATAATTTCAAATTTGTTTGTTTAATATTAATTATAGGGTTTTTAAAAAACTTAGATAAAATTATATAAAGAAAAAACAAATTATAGAAAATTATTAAGTTGCTAATGTACACATTTTGTATAACTAAAAAGAATGACACAATAATAAATGTTTAGGCTTATCTTTTTAATATGTTAAATATGATTATTACATAACTATCAAAAAAATAGTTATTATAAAATTGTGGGGGTGTAAGTATAATAACTCAAAGATTTGTACCGAAATTAAAGAAATAAATCGAAATTAGAAATCATGTGCAAGTCAAATGCCAAAAAATAAGAGCAACTTTGTAATTTCACAGCAAAAATGACCAAACAGGACACTATAGAGGACCAAAAATGAAATTGTGGTTAATTTAGAGGACCAAAAACGGCCAGAGGTACTATAAATGACTAATTTTGAAAACGTGGTTACTATAAAGGACTATAAAGTCAAAATTCTCCATTGTTGTCTCATAAGAATCCTTGTTTGATAGGTAATATTTTACTTTAAAGTTCTAGTTACCAATTTAGAGTTGTACATTTTTGCATTAAAGTTCTTCTATGATACACGGTCGAGATTAAATCATAAATAAACTTAACAAAAATCTCATCACCTCTTCTCTAATATATCTATTATTATTTCATAGGTCATCAAAAAACATAATTAAGAAACACAAAATGAATGTCCATAGGTAGAAAGAGAGGAGTTGAAAAGATCCGAATAATGTTGTGTGTTGATAAATTGTGTTCAAACAGATCAAAGACTATATCATGACACGATGAATGGAGATATTTTTATTTTCTATACGTATGAAGTTATTTGTGATTTTCATGTTGTTCAACGATTTATGGTTAATGTGATACCACATGTAATCATTAATCTACATGTTGTTCAAGCGGTTTATGGTTCATTTCATAGGTTCATGTGATACCCTAAGTTGTTTGAACATCATGAATATCACAAATAGATTCATACGTACATTCATTCATCGTGTCGTGGTAGAGTCTTTGTTTTGCTTGAACAAGATCTAACAACAAACAATATTATTTGTATCTTTTGGATTTCTCTATTTCTACTTATACACATTTATTATGTATTTCCTAACTATGTTTCATGATAGCCTAGATAGAATATATATATAGGAGAATAAATGACCAAGAATTCCTATTAAATCACAATTATATAAAATAAAACCTTAATTAATTTGTTTTACATTCCAAACCTCTAGGCAGTCTTGGTGTTAATGTAAATTACTTTAAAAGGTTAAGCATATTTCTATAATTAGATCGTACCTCCATAAAAGTGACGTTTGTGTCCTTACTTAGGATAGAATTTATATTCAAATAAATATAATATAGTCGAGGTCTAAAAGTGTGTTGCCTATATAAGCTCGGTTAAAATCCAAGTACATGTGCAAGAGTGGTCTAATTGCTTAAAGAAAATAAAATTTCATTTGTATGTTTTATTTAGGTGGAGGTGATTGTAATTTTGTAATGTTGAGAGGGTTATCTGTAATTACACAAATCTCAGTGTATAGATGTATCTATCCCATTTTAAATTCTAGAACGGTACTATTATTATATTGTTTGTTCTTTTTCATGTAGGTTAGGTTAGCTATGGAGATATTTTATTGGACTAGGACGCAAATTGAGTGTAATGTACTCGGATTCCAAGACCTAATTCGGATTTTAGGAGACAGCGTTATTTGATTCTTCGCATGTGCAACGTACGGATTAAATAAACTTGTTGAAATTGATATGACAGTTATTATAGTATTAATTAAATTGATACTAATGTCTTTAATTGTACTTGGAGTTAGATTTTAATAATTTGATGTAACGTCTTGAAGGAAGTGGTGCGAAATATCCACATTACCAGAGATGTGCTTCTTTTTTATATTTTATTTTTTTGTAAAAACCAGAGATGTGGTGATTCAAATATATCTGTACTGAATCTGGTCAAATCGTAACGCAAAATTTACCGAATTCAAATCGCCAATTGAATCGCACAAATCGAACAAATAAAATATGAATAACAATCGCAGAAAAGAAAGTAAACAACCACGAACAACACACGCAATTTACTTGGTTCGGCGTTCTAGCATCAATGTGATGAAGAACCCTAATCCAAGGGAGAAATCGAGATCCAATTTTATTGAGAAGATATAAAGTATAATGGGTAACAAGAAATCGTCATGAAATTGGCTGCGTAACAGAGTATATATAGGCAGCATGTTAAAACCGCACATAAGGCCCACGACCCATTAGCTTAACTAGTTGACCTAATCTGACTCTCGCCGCCCAGTTGCAACATCTATACAAGCCTTTACTGCGGCACAGGCTTCCACAGTTGCGACTACGTCCAAGCTGGTAGAATTATAGAAATACCATTGAGCCTAAGTCACTAACTCCCACAATTCTCCACCTTATTTCTGTAACTCTACCTCAATCACAAAATCAGCAACTCCACTCCTCCAACTAGTCCCGAAGACTAACAACTCTTCAGTTGTAACAAATCCAGACAAGCATCAACCTTTCTGGGCAAAACCATATTGATCAAATCTGCTGGATTTTCCACTATTGCAACTACCAGTGCAATAATCTCTGCTTCAGTAGTTGATGTTGCAACTACTCTCTGCAACATAGCTTTCCAGCTAACATCAGTTCTAAATGTTGTACGTACAAACCCAGTAATTGATTCCCTGGTGCCCAAACATCCAAATTTGAATTCTTGAGACAATGGAGTTGCAACTCCCAGTTCTCGAGACATTCCAAAATTTTCCAGTATCTTATCAAGATACTCCACCTGAGACAAGTACAATAGCCATTCAGCTCTGTCTCTTCCTCTGGTCAGCAAGTAGTTGGATTCAGCCTGATTCACACGCTCAGTTGCAACTGGTTCTTCTTCAAGTAACCAATTGCCAGGATGATCTGGTTCCCTGACAGCCATAAGCTCCACCTCAAGCTGGTAACCACTATCTTCCTCATTTTATGAGTTAACACAATTGTTAATCTCAACAGCTTGCCCAAGTAAATCACCATTGCATTTAACAGCCATAGTGTCCTTATTTACCCTGCAACACTCACTGAAGTCAACTGAACAAAACTCTAGACTAATGTCTGTTCTCAGTCTTTTCAATTGCAATCCAGTCTTCTCTATCATGGTCCTCCAGCTCTTGAATGTTCCAATTGTCTGGTCCATGGTCTTCAACACAAATAGCCACATCTTATTGGAATAACCATCCACCAGTGACAAGAAGTGTCTTGCAACAGAGTATGAAGCAGTTCTTGAGGGTCCCAACAGATCAGTATGAACATAATCACAATGTTCGCAACAACCAATCTCCTTCAGTTTTTCAGCTCCCAATAGACAATGCTTCCCCAACTCTAACAAACCTCTTTCACTCACATGTGTTAATCTCCTGTGTTGCAACTCAGACTTGGAAACAACCCTCTGGACAGTTGTTGTTGCAGCTATACCCATGACAGAATTTCCTTCTAGTATGTAAAGGCTATTCTTCCAAGTTCCTCTCATCACCTCCACTAATCCCTTGAGTACCTTTACCATATTATTCTCTCCCAAGAACTTGTAACCTGTCTTCTCTAATAAACCAAGAGATATCAGGTTTCTCTTTAGGCCAGGGACATATCTCACCAATCTCAACAACATATGAGATCCATTGTGAAAGGTGAACCTCACAGATCCTATACCTTGAACCTTACAAGGTGTGTTGTCTCCCAAGAACACGTATCCACCATCAATCTCACTATATTCTTCAAATATAGACTAATGTGGAGTCATGTGAAAAGAACAACCCGAATCTAACACCCACACTTTCTCTGAATCTCTCACAGAAACCACTAGAGCATTAGCAGACTCATACTCGTCTTGCATAGTTGCAACATTGACAGGCTCCTCTTTTATGTCACCACCACCAACCTGCCTTTTAGGACAAAACCTCCTAGTGTGGCCCTCCAAGTTGCAACTATAACAAACGAACGATTTCTTCCCATTCCTACTCTGTTTTCTGGACTTCTTCTCCTTCCTACTTTCCTGATTCTGTCCACTTACTGTTAGAACATCACCTAATTGTTCATTCACTGCATTCCCTCTCTCATTCAATCCCTTTGAATATAGAGCCGATTGCACCTCATCAAGTGTTAAAGAATCCCTTCCATATATAAGAGTTTCCTTAAAGTTAGCACGAGATCTAGGTAATAAACTTAACAACAGCAACGCCTGATCTTCATCATCAATTGCAACATCAATGTTCTCAAGATCCAGAATCAACTTGTTAAACATATCCATCTGTTCCTCTATCGATTTCTCATCATGCATACGAAAAGAATACAGAGCTTGCTTGAGATACAAACGATTTACCAATGATTTGGTCATATACAAGCTTTCCAGCTTCAACCAAACACCAGCAGCAGTTTTCTCCTTAGAGACCTGTCGCAACACCTTGTCACCCAGACAAAGAATCACAGCACTATGAGCTTTCTCCATTATAACCTTCTTCGATTTTTCATCAAGATCCTTATCGATGTTCGTCTCATCCAACGCATCAACCAATCCTTGTTGAACTAACATTGCTCGCATCTTCAACCGCCACAAACCGAAATTGTTTTGCTCTGTAAACTTCTCTACATCAAATCTTGTCGTCGCCATGACCTAATCCACGTTCACCGCACCAATTTGTAGTGAATCGGGTCAAATCGTAACGCAAAATTTACCGAATTCAAATCGCCAATTGAATCGCACAAATCGAACAAACAAAATATGAATAACAATCGCAGCAAAGAAAGTAAACAACCACGAACAACACACGCAATTTACTTGGTTCGGCGTTCTAGCATCAATGTGATGAAGAACCCTAATCCAAGGGAGAAATCGAGATCCAATTTTATTGAGGAGATATAGAGTACAATGGGTAACAAGAAATCGTCATGAAATCGGCTGCGTAACAGAGTATATATATGCAGTATGTTAAAACCGCTCATAAGGCCCACGGCCCATTAGCTTAACTACTTGACCTAATCTGACTTTCGCCGCAACAGCTATACAAGCTTTTACTGCGACATAGGCTTCCACAGTTGCGACTACGTCCAAGCTGTTAGAATTATAGAAATAACACTGAGCCTAAGTCACTAACTCCCACAATATCTATAATATTAATATTTTTTTTCAATGTAATTACTACAATATTTGACATGATATAATTAATTTAGTTTTGGGGCAACGAGTTATTTTTCGATGTATTACTTCACAACTGAACCAATTAAAAGGTAAAAGCTTACAGTTAAAAATATTTTGTCTGGCTAAATAAAAAATCTAGAGGACAAAAGAAAAGTTGTCATTGTACGTTGACAGTAATGCAGAGTCAGAAAGCTCAGAAGTTTTGCTTAACGTAACGGCGTAACCTCATTTTTCTTTGTTACTCTTTTCTGCTACAAAGTTGACTAAATGATCCACCTTTATTCGACATTGATGTTTAAAGTGTCTGCAAATTAATTAGCATTGGTATTTTCGATTTCAGACATTCATGTCGAATCATTCGAATAAAGTTTGAATTAAAAAACAAAAAGATTCAGGGAAGATTCATATATAATTAGTAAATCCATACAGTTCCACTAACTCCTGTTCTTGGTTTCGTACGTGCCCGTTGTGATTTGTGTGATGATATAATTTTTCTTCATCCTTCTTGTGCCAGGAAAACATGAAAGAGTGTAAAATTTATAAATAGATTTATCTATAAAGAAACTAAACTTATTGTTATTTGCACTTATGACATAAATGTTAACACGAATGACCTACAAGTCTATAAAAATTGGTTTCGATCTACTAGAAAACATGCACAATATTTAGTCTATGGAAAGCTCAATGCATGCTAAAATTAGGACGACTTTAGTCCTTCGAACACAATGATATGAACAATCGCGATGATTAAATTAGCTAATCTCCAACCCTTACAGTCATCAATTTAGTCTAAACCCAATAGAAAAATAATTTCATGCAAACATCACATGATGATGCCGTGCAAAAACTTGGTCATATATTTATTAGGGAGAATTGCACAAATTATCCCTCAACTATGGGATAATTACACAAACTACCTTTCCTGTTTGAGAAATTACACAAACTACCCTTTTAGCCGAAAAAATTAAAATAATTAAGCAGCCTTTCAACTTCAAATCATAGCAGAGACTAAAATCCGCATATATTTTATTTTTTCTTTGAAGATATTATTTGTTTTAAATCTTTTTGTCTTTTTGAACGAGATAAATGAGGTTTAATGCAATAATTTTGATTAAATATTTATTTTCTTTGTAAAATAAATGAAGAGCATGAATTTACATTCAATAAAATATAAAAAAAATGCAAAAAATCGGTCATAAGGGTAGTTTGTGTAATTTCCCAAACATGAGGGATGGTTTGTATAATTACCCCATAGTTTAGAGGTACTTTGTGTAATTCTCCCTATTTATTATAGTGTGAGAATATGAAATTCATGAGAGACTTAGTATCTAAAGCCTAAGAAAAAAATTATCATGTTTTATCTTCGATTTGCACCTCATCATTATAAGGATTATAGTGCGTATGGAAGTAAATAATATTTATTCATCAAGAGTAGAACATATATAGGTTACATACAAAAAGAACAAGGGAAAGAATAATTACAAACAAGGAAAGGAATATATGATATCTAAGAACTAAGGAAAGGATAATTACAAATAAGGAAAATTATATATTCTAATAATAATGCTATCTAATACGCCCCCACAAAATGGATGTTCCATCAGCAACGGAGATTTTGGAACAAAGAAGGCAAAACCGAGAGCGAGCAAGGGGCTTGGTGAGAAAGTCCGCAAGTTGATCGAGAGTGTTAACATAAGAGACCCAAATAAGTCTTTTGTTAACAAGGTCCCGAACAAAGTGAATATCAACATAGATGTGCTTCATCCCATAGTGTTGGACCGGATGGAGAGACAGACGAAGGGCGCCCATGTTGTCACAACGAATAAGTTGCGACGAAGGAAGCAAGAGACCAATTTCGCCAAAGAGATGTTGTAGCCAACGTACTTCGGCCGAGACAGTAGCGAGTGCACGATACTCCGCTTCAGTGGAAGAACGAGCAACAGCCGTTTGCTTCCGAGAAGACCAAGAGATCGGATTGGGACCGAGGCAAATTATATAGGCCGAAGTAGAGGTTTCGGTTCGAGTGTCGCCGGCCAAGTCCGAATCCAAGAAGGTCGTGAGGGCAAAAGACTTTTCTGTCTGAAAAAGAACACCGAAAGCAAGAGTACCCTTAAGATATCGAAGGACATGTTTGAGAGAGGTCCACTCTGCGTCAGACGGAGAAGTCATACGTTGAGCTAAGTAGTTAACGAAAAATGCAATGTCGGGGCGTGTAATAGCAAGACACTGTAAACCCCCGATAACTTGTCGAAATTTGGTGGCATCAACTAAGGATGAGGACGACGAGATAGGAGGATTGGTCGCCATAGGTGGCAAGTTGTGACACAAGAGAAGCTATCGTAGAATCACAAGAGCCAGTCACAATAATGTCATCCACATATACAAGCACAAAGAGGTGAACAGATGCACGAAAGAACACGAACAATGATGTATCAGATTTGCTTTGAACAAAATCAAATGAGATGAGTGCAGCACTGAGGGCGAGATACCAGGCCTGTGGGGCCTACTTAAGGCCATATACAGTCTTATGAAGAATACAAGCATGATCGGGAAAAGCCTTATCAATAAAGTCGGAGGGTTGGCACATGTAAATTGTCTCAGATAGATCACCATGTAAAAATGCATTACTAACATCCAACTGACGAAGAAAATATGGTGCAAATAGTTACCGGTTTGACGACCGGGTTGAACGTTTCTTTATAGTCGATGCCAGGGCGCTTATGAAATCATTTCGCCACAAGGCGTTCTTTGTACTTGTCAATAGTCCCATCAGGATGCCGTTTGATGCGAAACACCCATTTGGAGCCAACAATTCCAAGATCAACAGGTGGAGCAACTAAGGATCAGGTGCCATGCTTTGTGAGCGCAGTGATTTCCTCTGCCATGGCCGCTCGCCACTTCAGATTAGTCATAGCTTGACTCGCACAAGTTGGTTCAATGGGACCAACTACCGGATGTTTGGTGACGAGGTAAAGAACCTTAGGCTTGAATACATTATTGCGAGACCGAGTGACCATAGAATGAGTGCGGGCCAGTGGAGGAGGGGCATCTGTAATAGGGGATGGTACATCAAGAGCCAGTGAAGGTGGCCCTGACGGAAGTTCGGGCCCAGTAGGGACTGAATGCACCGATGAGGCAGGTGATGGAGCAACCGGAGGCAAGGCATGCGTCGTGGGAACTGTGACAGGCCGCGGTGAGGGCAGCAAAAGTGATAACACGGCAGTGGTAGGGTTGATGGTGGGAGAGGCTAGAGGCAGAGTTCCAGGAAAAATAGTTTCCACGAAGCGAACATGTCGAGAAATAAAAATTTGGCCAGAACTTGGACCAAGACACTTATAAGCCACATGTGAGGTGGAATAACCGATGAAAATGCAGGCCTGAGATGGTGGAATAAATTTGCTCGAATAATACTGACGTAAATAAGGATAACAGAGGCAACCAAACACCCGAAGCCGAAGATAATTAGGCGCACGACCATGAAGCACCTCAAAAGGTGACTTATTATGCAATACAGGAGTAGGAAGCCTGTTGTATAAGTAAGCGGCCGTAAGAAACGCATGATTCCAATAATTAGGAGATAAGTTTGCACGCGTCAGAAGGGTGCGGCCTATAGTGACAATGTGGCAATGACGACGCTCACTTGTACCGTTTTGTTGAGGTGTATGTCGTGATGTAGTTAACCAACCTGTGCCATTCATTGATAAATATGTACGAAGTGCCAAAAATTCTCCACCATTATCAGAATAAATTTTTTTAATTTGCATGCCAAATTGCTTTTCAACAAGAACACGGAAATGTATAAAAAATCTTGCACACATCAGATTTCGCAGATAGCATATAAACCCAACAGTATTTCGTAAAGTGGTCAACAAGTATCAGATAATAGCGAGCACCATAAATAGATACCACAGAAGACGGACCCCAAACATCACCATAAATATAATGCAACACATTATCCGAAATAAGTGACAAGCTATTAAAAATCAAATGTTGACTCTTGTTCAAAAAACATGAACTACAATGCTCAAAGTCCATATTATTCGACGGTAAAAAAGGTAAATTGTACTTGTGCAAAATCAAAGAACTAATCTTCAAGGAGGGATGACCAAAGCGCTCGTGCCAACACTTTTTACGAACCCGTTCTCCAACTAAGGCTGTCAAAGGCGTGTGCAAGTTGCACGGGATATGAACACAATACACCCCATCCACACAATCACCACGCATCAGTTTAGCCCCCGAACTGCGATCCTTAAAAAATGTGACGAGTAAAATTCAATAGAAATATCATTCACCTTAGTAAATTGATGAAAATATAAGAGATTTCGCCGCGAGCGAGGCACACATAATATATTATCAAGTTTGAACGTTCTATCGGCATAAACAAAACGAGAAGTACATGTTTGGGATATACGCAAATATGTGCCATCGACACTTTAACCTCATCGGGCCCCTCATATTTGTAATGAACCGAAAGATTATTGAGATCAGATGTCAGCGAGTGAGATGCACCGGAATCAACGAGCCACTCGTTGTTGGATGCGGTCGGGGCCGAGGGCGAAGCGACAAAGTTGGCACTCGGATTCAGAAATTTTCTGCACGTGCGCGCACCGTGCCCATAAATGCCATAAAGTTGGAAGGTGATCGGAGGCCTATTGCTGTTGGAACCGGAGGGTCGAGGCTGTCCGCAGGATGGTCCACGGGAATGCTGAGACAAGCCACGGCTGTGGCTGTGTTGTTGGCCACAATTCTGACCTGAGCGCTGCTGCGCGGACGCCATATTAGCAGTGGCGACAAGGGTCGCCGCGTCGGATTCCAGTCGACGCAAATAGGTTTCATGACCCACCAACAAGTCGTGAAGTTTCGGAAATTGAATAGAGGTTTCTCGTGCGCGAATAAAGCCGGCAATATCCCTATAGGTAGATCCGAGGCCATTATGAATGTATAGAGTGATATCGTCGTCTTTCAATGGACCATCGATGATGGCGAGTTCGTCCTTTTTTGATTTCACCAAGTGGAGGAACTCTGAGACTCATTTTGAACCCAATTTGAGGGAGTTCAAGTCATCCTTCAATTGCATGACTCTCGAGCGAGAGCGATTAGCGTAGGTACGTTGAAGAATACCCCACGCATCAGCTGAGGATTTGGCGTTGGAGATGAGTTGAACGATTTCCAACGAAACCGAACCAAATAGGGCGGAGATGAGAAGCGAGTCTTGTCGCAACCAGTAAGAATAAGCCTCCAAGCTCTCCGGTGTGGAACCCGGAGGAGGACATGGAGTCAGGAGTCTTACCATCCAAGAAACCAAAGAGGAGATGACGGACTTGTGAACGCCATGAGGGGTAGTTACTCTCGGTAAGTTGAAGTAGGAGTTGTTGGTGAGCGTTGATCGGAATCAATGCCTGAGTGCCCGCGGAGGGGCCTGTCGCAATGGGAAGCGGGCGCGACTGAATCGCGGACGAGGAGCCGTCCATGGTGGGGCCGCCGGGGATGGAGTCGGACGGGGAGGTGGCAGAATTCGTCGGATTAGACATGGATCAAGATCTCGTTAGAGATTGTGACGTCTTGATACCATATAAGAATTATAGTGTGTATGAAAGTGAATAATATTTATTCATCAAGAGTACAACATATATAAGTCACATACAAAAAGAACTAAAGAAAGAATAATTACAAATAAAAAAAATATATAATATCTAAGAACTAAGAAAAAAATAATTACAAATAAAAAAAAATATATTCTAATAATAATGCTATCTAATAATCATTTGTACATATCTGTATTTCTTTAAAGAAAAATCATAATGTGGAGTTGTGGACTTTCAAGCAAGGATATAGATTATTTACAATATTATGGACGTGGATCTTATACTTGCTTTCCAAATTCCGGCCGATGTTTGTTAGAAACGTAGAATCCAATTGAAGATCGATCGCCAATCAAAGGAATGATTCACTGGTCAAAAAGCCAATCTTATAATATACTCATAGACCAATCATTAGATAGTCAAAATTTGAACAAGTATATATATATATACTTGTTACAAAAGCACTCTCTCTCTCTATATATATATATATGCCCATAAAATTACAAAAAAGTTTTTTTTTTTTTATGCATGCAAAAGAGTGTTATATGTAATTGATAAATTGGCTATCGTTTTTCTTACATTTAGCATGGACGCAACAATACGTAGGGCCTTAATTTTAATGTGTTTTTTAGTATGATCTTTATTCGCAACCAATTGTGTATGCCCGCTAAAGGAATGAATTTTGGGTTTCACTTGTTTAGGATTTCATATTGACTTCGAGATTAGTAAAATCTCAACTGAATTCACGAACTTAACTGTGAGGCTCATAAATCCATTACTAAAATAATTGATTATCTTTTAATCTATGTTTTAAGAGTCCTTCGGCTTTTCAATTTTAGTGTAATACTCTATACAAACATTATGGGCCCTATTGTAAGGTTTTTCTAATTAACTTCAAGTGATTGCCTCCTTATCGATTTTTTTTTGGTTGATAATAATAATGATACTTTATCGATTTAAATCCGATCTTTGTAATTAGTTTAAGTTCAAGGAGTGTATATGCTATTAACTATCTGGTTTCTTTACTTTGGCAGGAGACTATTCTCGTTTCAATTTAATTTTGGGGGAGCATGCGCCATTGATAACTTCGAAAAAGAACGCAATCCCGCGAGTTAGCTTAAGTAAAAAGTCATAAGTTGTACCAATTGTAGAATTTAAAAGTAATAAAGAGAACCCATTGGACTTTTTATTTGAGTCAAAAACTTATAAAAGACGACACAAAAAGTGAAAGAAAAAGTTGCAGGTGTTGTTTGCAAAATTTTAAAATAAGTTATAATTAGTTTTTTTACGTGAACAAGTGATTTTGGGATGTTTGCAAATTTAACTTTTTCGGTTACAAAATTTTTTTTAGTTGAAAATCTACACAATCTTAAAGATGGTGTAGTGATGCTTTTGGCTTAACTTAAAATTGTGAACTTCTACTTTTTATTTTTTCACTAGAGTTTGCAAACACCACCGAAGAAGCGTGGCTTGTGATTTTAGGCAATTTTTTCAACACTTGATATTTTACCAACTTAAAAGCGCTATGAAATTTATGTCCGTTGACAAGCGTATTGGTGGTATTTTTCGAGACTCGATCAAAAACCTAAGGCTCAATAGCCCACTCTACCAATAAATAGGCAAGAATTCGAGCCCACTCTACATATCAAGAATTAGATGGAATTCCGGACTCTCAATGGCGAGTTGATTAGTGTAATCTTATGCATTGCTCATCTACCTTATTCAAATGAACTCCCTTGTTTATTGTGAATTATGTTACAGAAACATGGTCCTATGTCACCTTATTAGATGACCGATTTCAATAGATTTAGACTTGACTCACAATTTTTGAGATTGTGACATTAAAGAGTAAAGTTTGTTGCATACACAACTAGATATAACGAAAATTACCAACCTATGTTGGAGCGATATCACAACCAATTCATCTCTTTGATACTATAGTGCCGTGTAATCATTATTCTTCTTTGTATTCAAAAATCAAATACAATTGCACGATAAATGATTGGCTAGGATCAAAAGAATTACCATTTGCACAAATATATAACCGCCCGTTAAATTCATGTAAGAGTAGTTATAATTGGCTAACTAAAATCACTCGAATTATTCTCTTAACAAATTATTCAAAGTATATATCATAAATCCAAAATTACAATTCATTTAAAGCTCTGTGCTTTGCCAAACAGAAAACTAGTAGAGTAGTACATTCGGTACGAAGTACACGGAAGGACCCACCAAAATTAAAGCCGACATGGGCCCTACTGGCACCTTGATGCATAATTCGTCTTTTTCAACAAATCGGAAAGAAAGTAATGGTGGGGTCTGCCACACTGGAACCTCCCCTCTTTTTTATGCCATTTAAATTTGATGAAATTGTCCAATTTAATTAAATAAATAGTCGTATTTAAGTTTCAGCGCCCCTTAATTTTCGGGGATTATTAACATTTATTTACAGTTAAGTCTTTGTCACAGCTGCTAGTCTAATAAAAATACTTAATTCCTTAGTGAGAGGAAAAAAATAGATTAAATGAAAATTGAAAAGTATCGACAGTCCGTGACGGATTAAATAAACTGGTACTTGGGAGGAGTTATTTATTAGTTATTACTTTGAATATTTGGAGTTATTATATCAAACAAGTCCCGCGTGGCGAATAAAGTGGGTGAGGTCCAATAATATAAGAGATAATGAGTCTACAAAGAAATATTATTTATCATTATAACGTATTTAATAATTTAGTATAATTCCACGATGCAAATGAAAGCAGCTGGGCACTATTGTATGGTCTAGGTGAAATGTTACAGTATTAGGTTTTTGATTATGATACTGGCATTTTGTTTGTAAGTTATGAACTTCAAAATGTACGTTTTTATATGAAAAATGTATGACGTATACACTTCAAAAAGTGGTGATAGTGCCTTATTCTTGACTTGCAGACGTTACGTTGAAAAATTTTGTGTCATTATCACTTTTAGTGCATCATTACTAATAATTAAAATCATTTTGCACATCATCAAATTTAGTCCATTAGCATTTAGTGGTTGAAAATTTAAAATTACCATTCACGTTTCATAAATCATTACTTGGAGACATAATATAGTGCAACTTCGATACTCGTCCCTTTCACACTAACATCAACTTTTTATATGATTTATCAAAATAAATTGTATAAGGCAACATCACTATTGAGTTATTAAGAAAATAAATTCTTCTAAAGTCATTTTCTATTATTTTCTCTTTTCTCATATGAGAGACGAGTCCTCTAGGCTCTAGCTAGCCAGACACAATTTCAATTTTTTTAAGGTTGCCTAATTTCATCATTTCCCGAAATAAAAAAAAAATCAGCATTTCCCATAGAATTTTCAGTATTGTCGTTGAATTTTATGCTTGATAACAGGAAATTTAAAAAAACAATATAATTGCATGTTGCAACTAATAAAACAAAAACACAAGTTCCCAGCTGAATGTGCTTTTCCAAACATTAACACTAGTAAAAGAAGGAAAAATCGAAATTTATAGGGGCCCTTAGAAGTTCAAACCTTTTGGAATCCAAAATTCTTAATTTTAACCTCACATATGAATCTCACAAAATAAAATAATCAAAAAAATATGATGAAAAGAGTCAGAAAAGCCTTAAAAACACAAACATTTAATGGCTCTCATTAAATAAAAAATGTCATATACTTACCAAATCTTGTAACTTTTATAAAAATATAAAATAAATGTAATAATCTCAAGAGCTAGATATTATATAAGTTATGGGCGAGAGTCAATTATCTTGTGACTGCAAAACAAGTACATTACACATGCATATTGAGCATGTAACACCAAAACCAATAAAATTTGAATTTCACCCACTTTGTCTAAAAATGAACAGAAACACATGAATTTGGGGGGTGTAGCCCCACAATTGATCAGTGAATGCACCCAATAATGATTTTCGTGAAATATTGTACCCCACGCCACATTACTTTCCATAATTTTCAACCCCACGCTGCACATACTGTACTAGTTTTTAGTAGTACTAGTACCACCACAATTCAATTATGTCAAAGCCTACCCACATGAATGATCTCCCTTCAATCCTAATTATATATATATATATATATATATATATTTTTTTTTTTTGCTAAAGTATAAAAGTTTACCCTACAATTATAACAATTTAATTGGAGGACATTTCATGAGATCCATTTATAAATAGTGACACAGTTAACAAACCCCCCAGTTTGTAGTGCAGTTAGTTATTATTACTGCACTAGAAACTTAATAGTTTAAAGGGTACGAGGGCTCTGGTATCGTACATTTTATCAGGTATACTGGGAATGTTTCACAAGGCCTCGTAGAACTCTTCAGGGATATCGTACATTTATGTTTTGTTCGACGTTTCCATCGTTCTTGGCATTACCTTTAAAAAGGCGAGGAGTATCGTGATTACTCTCTCCGAGTGATTCCCGTCGTATTCTGAAATGTGCCCTCGTTAGATCATTATCGGAGCATTAATTATAATTTAAAGTTATGGCATTTACTTAATTGGTTAATTGTGATTTAAATGCAATTAATGGCGATTTTAATGCCACGTTTATGTATTGTGCGGGAATCGAAGCGTCTTGACCGTTGTGTTCCCGTTAACCGAGGAGACGTGACATTAAGCACGACTTTTAATCGTGGGGCGTGGGTGGGTTTAGTGGTCATTTAAGACGCTTAGTGGGTGTAGGGTTTTAAAAACCATGTTCTTTCCCTATTATCATTACTTGCAAATTTTGAGCGAACACATTCTCTTTCTCTGCAAAAGATTTTCTGCAAAAATACTTTCTTATTTCTTAAGAATTTTCTATAATGGCGTCACAATCCAACACTAATTTGGTGTCGGCTGCTTCCGGTGCCGGAGGAGCAGCGGGGGTAGCGTTTCAAGGTTCACAAAAAAGGAGTGCCGCGGCGGTGGGGGCGAGCGGCAGTGGTGGTGCCGGTAAATCGAAGAAATTGAAGAGGAAGGCTGACAAGGGTGGCGTTCCGAGGGCTACCCAGAAGGTGGGTGACACGGCTAGCACCGCCACAGAGGATGAAGTTCGAAGTCTTTTTCAAGGGTACAACGCTTCCGGCCGTAACGTGGAGGTGCTGGTGCCGGAGGCTCACCACCGGGGTGATTCTCCTCCGCCAGGGCACCTGACGGTGTACTATCCACAGTTAAAGGCGGGACTGCGCTCTTTTTTCCCACCCTTCTACTGTGATATTTTTAATTATTGTAATCTTTGCCCAAGCCAACTTGCCCCTAATTCTTTCACGACGTTGGCCTTGTTCGTGTTTTGGTGCCTGATGAGAGGCATCGAGTGTACGAAGGACAAATTTTTTGCTGTCTTCGAGCTAAAGCAGTCTCCGGGAGGGGGTTCGTTCTATTGTTTCACCCATCGGGACAAGGACGACAGGATCTCCGAGGGCAACATCACCTCCCACAGTTCATGGAAAAACAAATTCTTCTTCATTTGTCCTGCTGTAGGAGCGTGGGACATACCCATGACTTGGAGGGTGCCTATTTTTCCCGATAGGGTGATGGATGACACACTGGTGTTCTCACCGGTGCTCTCTGCGAAGCCTCTCGTGTAGTCAAAGAATTTCATTCGCCTCTATCGGACCGCAGGATTGAGGCATATTGCTCATGTGGATAGAATCGAGACTCCACTGGCTATTCCCGAGGAGCTCTTCGACACCTTCGGTAAGTACTTATCTCCCTCGTAGTACATGTAGTTTAGCACAAGTGGTTATTTATATCTTATCTAACTTGTAACTGTTTTGCAGTGAATGTTTTGCGTCCGTTTATGGTGGAGAATGAGGACGTAGCAACCAAGAAGGGGAAGTCTACCCTAGGAGAGGGTGGAGCTTTTGGAGTTGCGGAGGACGAGCAAGGGGGGACTCCTTTAAAGGTTGCTACAGCTACGTCCCGGTCGTCTAGCGGGACTTCTGATACCCCTGAGGAAGCGGGGTTAGGTGTTACCTCCGCCGATGCAGGCCTGACGGGGGCATTTATCATAGGGGGTGGGGAGGAGGAGATTGGGATAGAGGGGATGACTTTACCACCCCCTCGGCGTTATCAGTATACCTTCCTCCTTGGAGTTATCGGGGGATTCTGCTTATGCCCTACTGGCGACTCCTCCTAAAGGTATGTGTTTTTAGTCTTGAAACAGCATGGAAACAGTATATACTTCTTCTATTAGTATAGGAATATGCTCTAGATGGCCGAAGGGATAGCTTTACTTAGATACATTTCTGATTTTGCAGGAGGTGAAGACTTTTTTGGTCTGGAAGGGGGATCACTTCCCTCAGATCCTGCTCTCCCTCCAGCGTTTGATACCATGAGTCTGTCGGACGAGATTTTGGTTGCGGGTCCCCCTCTTACGAGTGCTCCTTCTCCGAGACCACTCGCGGCCATCATGTCGGACAGCCTTGTAGTGACTCAGGTTCCACTGTCGGGGGGAGTACCTCCAGGGATGCCTTCATCTTCTAAAGCTCCCATCTCAGAAGGGGAGCCTAGCTCAGAAGATGCCCAGGCGGCACTTGAGACGGTCACCCGATATTTGTCGGCTGCCAATTCCTTGCCAGCGGACGGGTGGGAATTTGTCCGAGCTTGTACCAACAATGTGGCTATGTTGGTAAGTTTTTATTTATCTAATTTAAGATCCTTTATCGGGATCTTTATTCTTTTGTTTTGCTTTCTTAGGCACCTAAATTGCTTCCTCTTCTGTTACTCGAGGTCGAGAAGCTGCAAAAGCTGGCAAGCGCAGCTGGAGAGAAGTCTCGGAAACTAGAGGCCGATAACAATGATATTTTGGAGAGGATGGGGAAGTATAACGAGGCGTGGGCTATGCTTTCGAAACAAAACCACGACTTGAGGGAGGAGAATAAGCAGGTCCACTCTTCTGTAAAGGAGATGGAGGCTTCCGGGCTGGTGCTGAAAGATAGGGTGACCTTCTTTGAGGGGGGAAAAGTTGCTTGGGAGGCCAAGCAGAAAGAGTTGGAGCGGGATATGTCGGAGGCACTGGGCCAGGTGGACACTCTCAACGAGAAGCTGTCACATGCTATGGTCTCGGGGGGTGTCACTTCCGAGGAAGTGCAGCAAAGGGTGGATGCTGCGGTCAAGCAAGCTCGAGAGGACGCCACTGCCTACCTGAAGGAGCTGTATATCAGCAAGCATCAAGGATACTTAGCAGGATCTGCTATGTGGGGATTCCTTCAGTGCTTCGGGCAGGTGCGCAATAAGGTGGCTCCCAACTTAGACCCGCGGGTAGTCAATATCGTGGAGATGAAGAGGCCTACTTTGGAGGAAGCCTACGAACTCTTCAAAAAGAGTAGCTCTCGACTACCTCCCTCTTCCTCTTCCCCGACTCGAGTACCCTTGGCAGCAGTACTTCCACGGCCCTCGGTGCACTCCCCTCTCGGAGCGGGAACCCAGGCTGTCTCCTCGGGCGTTCTTCCTCCTGCAAGTGCTCCTGTTCTTCCTCCCACCACTGAACCATCTCATGTTCCCTCGAGTGTTCTACCCCCCAGCCTTAGGGGTTTTTAATTTGTTTTCTATTAAAGACCATTGTACTTTTTATACTTTTATGTTTATGTGTAATGGTACTTTTAATTTTTACTTGGAATGAAACATCTCATTTGGAACGAAACTTTTTTCTCGCGTTAATAGTCACATAACTTTTCAACATATTATGGATACTTGGTTCCTTTCCTTCAATTGTAGAACTTTAAGATTGAGTTTACAGAAATGAGAGAGTATCTCACTCTTACTGGCCAAACAACTTTCTTAGCATAGCGCGTCTATTTAAAGTGCAAGTATGGGAAAATATATTTTCCTAAATAGGAGTATTCCCTGACACGCCCTCGTAGCCTTTTATAGTATGCTTTGGGCAGCTCAACTTAATTCAGTTATTCGAGGAAAGGATCCTAAGTATGTATAGATGTTTAGAGTTTAGTGAATATTTTCGCATCCTTTCAAAGAATCATTCCAATAGAATTGTTTCTATCCTGGTCTTTTTTACTTATTTAGACTTTCGAAAAGCCTTTAATAAGAGAGTATGAGTGAAGTTTCCCAGAATAACTGCTCTCGGAGACATTCTCATGGGCCAATTGGACCATGCCTTCTTTCTTTTCTTCAAGTATTTAAATCGTAAATTATAGAATCTTATGATTTTTCACAAAGATAGCCAAAATCTGACTCGAACTATAACTACTGAAATAAGGATACTTATCTTTGGTGCGTGTCGTTTTGTTGCTGTAGCACCTGCTTTCCCTGTTGGTTTTGGCAGCGATCTCCTCGGGCTTGCTCAAGGATTCAACAGCGGTTCCCACATCGGTTCACCTGCTTGAAATAAATAATAAATCAATTGCAGGAATTACCAGGTATATTATTATATGATTATGCGACATGCCTTCACGATACAGGTATCACGCCTCAATTATCCCTCAGAGCACATCTCCAACACATCAAATACTGGTGCAAAGTCAACAGGAGGAATACGAGACCAAGACAGAGTCTCACAGACTAACCGCTATCGGAACTACTTCAGCATTGGGCAAGTACTCCGCCCCACTCATTCTGCCTCTCCAAGAGATATGAACTCTCGGAAATAATGAGCTAAAAGAACCAATCTATCAAAGCCCACTGGAGCTATTGGACTCCCAAGTCCCAGAACCTTGACAAAAACACTTCCTTGCTATGCACTCCCAACTCAAACACTCTCGGAACACTACCACAGTACTTCCCTGCTACGTACTTCCAGCACAAATACTCTCGGAACATTACTCATGTCGACCAACCCAGAGGTCGGAACTTCACAATAACGCAACAATTACAGAACAACTCTCTCTGGGCACTCGGAGAAAGAAAACACCTACCCACGATAGCTAAAAACCTCTCGGAGATCAACCCATGAACGAACACCCTATCGGAGAATACCCTGAAACAAACACCCCAGAATACACAACTCTCGGAGAAGCACTGTCACTAAGAGAACACTCAGACTCAACCCTCGAGTCACCATTTGACGTAATGAGCTCTCGGAAGCAAAGAAGGCAGTCTACCCCTTATCATGAAGAAGACCAAAGCCCTCAGAAGGAGAAATAATACAGTCAGCACTTTAGATAAACACGTTATCTTACTGGTTAAATGAACATTGTAACACGTGTAGAACACCACCACATGCATAGTGACACCTGTAAAAACATGCATGACGACACATGTCCCTGAAAACTCTATATAAACAGAGGAAGAAGGGAGAGGTGAGAGAGGTCGGGGAATTAAGGCAAAACATACATACACTCGGAAATACGTATATGGACTCGAAAAGGAGAGTGGATCATAGTGAATAAAAGGAAGGAATGTTTTTGTTAAGTTTACTCTCCCGTTAAATAGCATTTAGTTTTTGAACCACGGACAAAGGCGTTCCAACCCAAATAAATAATTCAGTTAATTATGTCGTAATTACAAACCCGTTAAGAGACACAATTTTCAGTTTTTTTTTTTAATTTGACCTTAAGTTTCGATCCCACAAAACGAACTTTATGAATAGGACAAGTGAACGTGCCTCGTTTTTGTTGTTAAGGTGTTTTGATGCGCCATCGTGTTAAATCAGACAACATAGTGAAAGTCCAATCTTGCAATAGTTTCGAGTTATATGCGCGAGGGCACATTTATTTTGGGAGATAAAGTTGTTTTTCAAGAGTTACCAACTTGTGGGTTGGCTTCCACAAATCCCTCTCAAATGTGCGGCAGAAGAAGTCATCCAGGGATTCGTCGTGCCCATGCGAACTAAGAGGTCGTACGGTTCACAAAAGTAGTTTTTTTGTTTTCGGAGGACGATTTGTTAATTATTCAAACATGTAAAGTACCTACTTTGATATTTTTGCCAGCTTCACAAAGTGTCCTTGTAAGTTGTAATTATTCAAATAGTTTGTTAATTTCATATCATTATACCAAATTACATGAGGCGTGTAAGTAGAGCTATCCCTTGCGTAGTTACTTTTACACTTCCAATCTAAGATCTGATCCAATCACCATTCTTTTCTCTCCTAAATTTTAAATAGTAACAGAACACTTCTCGAAACATCGTACGTGTTTATAATGTTAAACCAACATATATCGATATTTAGTATTATTGTTCATTACATTATAAAAAAAATAAAAATGTGATCACATTCTAGGAAAGTGGCTGCAAATCTTTTATAAAATCACAAGTCAAATTTTAATTCAACATATTGAGTTTCAACGTGAAATATGCACCACATTTCACGTGCCCCTATCCTATCCATAATTAAGGCTAAATTAGGGCTTTGCTTCTTTTCCTATCCATAATTAAGGCATAAGGCACTACCTAACTCACATGAAACTGTAGCACGTCAAACACCATTTTCCAAAGATTCTCTGAATATTGTTTAGTTAATTAATAAGATTAACATAATATTTTTTAGATTTATATATAATACTTGAATATTGGGAGAGTCATGGTCAGATAATGGGTGTTTTTTTTTCTTAATAATTCCCATTGTGCCATGCTTTTATTTCTGCAATGAACATTAGATAACCATCCTAGTCAGATAAAAAACACTACTTTCTCCCAGTTACAGCATTTCATTGTCTAAAAGCTTTAAAACTTACAACAGATTAGGATTTAAAAAAAAAAACCGAAAATATAATGCAACGTAAACCATTTCTTGTATACTATGGCATCAAGACTCAACACTGGTGCAAAGTCGATTACATAACGGTACAACTCGATGTGTTCTCGTCGCTAAACATTGCATACTGGTCTGCACGCTCGCCAGGGGGCGGAGGGTAGGGGTAAGGTGGGTACGCAGCAGAGTACGGAGGAGGCATGTAGTTGACCGCAGGAGGAGGCCTTGCGTACATCATTGGCTGAAACCTCTCGTTCCCATTAGCACGTTGTTGGTTCATCATCATTGCCGCCATTTGTTGTTGATAGTAGGGGTTGCCGGCCAAGTGCTGCTCCGGTCCACCACCAGCACCACCACCGCTGCCACCACCTTGATAATATGCAGCTGCACCGCCGCCTCCACCACCTCCGCCCATAGCACCAGCTGGGAGTCCTTGAACGGCCGCATGATTGCCCATTTGACCCATCTGTGGATTACCGCCCATATGGCCCATCGGCATATTCCCCATCGGTCGCATACCCCCACCCCCACCGGCACCATTCATCGCCATCATGTTTGGCGGCATGCCATGAGGAGGGCCGCCCATTCCGCCCCCTTTCTTGCCCATATTAGCCATCATTGCTGCCGCTGCAGCGGCACCACCTCCACCACCACCGTTCTTGTTCTGACCACCACCATTGGCTCCATTTTTCCCAGCTTGAGGCTGCCCACCGCCATTCTTTCCGCCCTTTCCGCCACCTTGGTTCGGATTACCGCCGTTATTATTCCCATTCCCACCTTTCTTGCCACCATTAGCACCACCCCCACCATTCATCTGTACGGGGATGTTGCCACCACCACCTCCACCACCCTTTTTCGCGTTTCCACCGTTATTACCACCACCACCACCACCACCGGGAGGACCACCCTTCATCATCTGAGGAGGATGCTGCCCATTCATAGCACCACCATTCATCATCATCATATTAGGCATCTTCGCACCACCGGGGACATTACCCATCATCATCGGTTTCCCCTTATTCATCGGCATGTCATCCATATCATCATCAAAATCATCCTCATCAGTGTAGTCATCATCATCATCAAATTCATCGAACTCATCATCAGTCAAACCTTCATCCTCAGGTATATTGAACTTCACAGCCTTTGCATTACCACCACCACCGCCGCCGCCGCCGCCGTTGTTAAGCGGCATTTTCAAATCCTTCATAAACTGGGGAGGCAGTTTCATGTCTTGGAACCCTTTCATCTGCTGAAGCTGTTGAAGTTGCTGAAGCTGCTGCTGAAGTTGCGGATTTTGACCGCCACCTCCTCCACCCCCGCCGCCTTTAGGCTGGTTGCCTCCACCTCCACCACCCTTTTGCCCCTGCCCCTGTCCCTGCCCCTTGTTATTATTACCACCTTTGCCGTTGTCGATTTGAAGATTCTTGAACTGATTGTTAAGGTTGTTTTGGTTATTGTTGTTGGCCTTTGGTGCACCCCATAACTCTGCATGCTTCCCTTTCTTGGTGAGCTTTTTGATAAGTGTAGCTGGGTCAATATTGCCTGAAACAGTCACCTTCCCCTGCTCTGAATCTATCTTTAAGGTGTAAACACCTAAACAGAAGAAGAAATTAAACCAATTAGTGAAAATCAAAGACAAAATTAAATCAACCAAAACAAAGAATCTACACAAGTGTGTGAACTAATGTTCATACAAGACTTCAAGATTCACAAATTCTGAATCTACTACTGTAATAAAAATTGAAACTAACCCAATTACTAAAACCCCAACACAAATCAAACAACAAAGAATCTACACAAATGTAAGAATCCATGCTCACACATGACTTTCCCAAAATTTACAACCTCTGAATCTTTTTTACTCTTTCTTCTTTTTTTTTGTGTGAAAGCAACACAAGATTGCTATTAAAAGTTAGTACCAAACCACTAAATTAGTGAAATCAGACATAAAGTTACAATCTTTGACTGGTTTTTGACTGTCAAAATTAAGTAAATAAGAACACAAGTCATAGTAATTAAGAATCAAATTTACAATCTCTGATTCATCTTTTTTTTTGTGTGTGTGAAATCACCACAAGAGTAGTACCAAACTACTAAATTAGTGAAATCAGACATAAAGTTACAAATTTTGACTGATTTTGACTGTCAAAATTAAGTAAACAAAAACACAAGCAATAATAATTAAGAATCAGGAAAGAGAAAAAGAAAAAGAAGACAATACCTTCAATCTTCTGCAAGATTTTCTTCACTTTATCCTTACATCCATCACAGTGTATGTTCACACTCAACACACAAGTCTGCATGAGAGCCACAAAACAGTTAAAGTTTGCATCTTTATCACTCAAAAGCCCAAAATAAACAACTTGGAGTCCAAAACAAGCAAAAACCATAAAGCCAAAATGCAAAAAACACACACTAATCAGTAAAAAAAAATGTACCTGGATCTTCAAAAACTCCTCCTTACTCATTTTCAAGAACAGGGGTTTTTGTTGTTGTAATAATAATGTAATGGGATTTTGATAGATCTGAGAGAAAGAAAGTCAAACAAAGAGTAATGTAGTAGTTTTTTTTGTGTAATGGCGGTGGGTGAATAACATTAATAAATCTTGTGTGAATTTTCCTCTATTTCAGGGTTAGAGGAGATTAGAGAGAGAGAGAGAGAGAGAGAGAGAGAGAGGAGAGAGATTTCTTTTTTTACACTTGCAGAGAGTAGGTTGTCACACTACACTGGTTTTGAGGCTTTATTTATTGGGTAATTTTTTTTTTTTTTTTCTTTTTTGAAAAAGAAGGTTTGAGTCTTTGAGATAGTTATTAAATTTAGTGCTTTTTGCTCAAATTTCATAACATGGGAGGATAATTGCACCATAAGCCACCTCTTTTTTTAATATTGGATTAATTTTTTATAGTTTATTTTGTGGGCTTGGCAGCTTGGCTGCTTTTTACAAGTTTGTTTAGCTTGGCTTGGCTTGGCTTAATAAGTTGGAATTGCAAAATCAGTTCCTATAATTTAAAAAAAATTATATATTGTTGATCCAGGTGGCGCAACAAGTTTTTGCAATATACACGGCGTGAATGAAGTTATACGGCGGTTCTTCCCTACGTGTCAACAATGCAACGTGTGTATGGAAAAAAGCCTCTTTCATTTTAGGAGTTATTGAAATTAGTTATCACTTGTTATAATTAGTAAAATTAATTCTTTATGCTCGCTAGCTTGCAAGTTTAGCAATACGACATTTATCTTTAACTATAGCAATTTATCTTAGTTTTTGCAAATTTTATTCCTCAATTTGTTAATTGTTTTTCGTCGTGAGACAAACAATTATTGTTTCCATCCGACCGGCAATCTTCAAGACAAGAGACATATCAGTCGGTGAGGTTCGAACGATGGGATACTCTCTTCTACTGACGAACAAGAACATAGTGTTAAAGAAGAAATGGCTTAAATAGATATTGAGCAAACCATTAGAAAGCCATGTGATAAGAGTTTGAGAAACTTATGCTATCATTTAACGAATCATAAAAATTGATTTAAGAACTAAAGTTCAAGTGAAAAGGACTTCAAACTGCTAACAATTATGGATAAAGACTATATTTACAATTCAACAAAAGCAACAAAATAGGGACTACCAAATATAGATGGCTAACTTTGCAAATAATATAGAGTAACGTGAACGGTGTAAAATTGCCTGAATTACGTGTGTATTTATATTTATCACCAGCAGATGTAAAGGAGTATTTTGTCAGATTTTTTTTCTACTGAAAGAGTTGGTTGGTGTGTAATAAATTTTGGATATTTATTGTGAGTTTTTTTTTTTTTGAGAAAAATATTTATTGTGAGTTACTACAACAATGTAGTTTTACTTTAACTTGCAGATTCGCTGCAATTGGATATCACAGATTATGTGAGTAGTAAATAGTGAATACTTGTTATGTGATTTGATTGACTAGCGCTTTTATTGTTATTGTCCTCTAAAATTTAATGGACTTTGGATTCCATGGTGATACCTATATTTCTTTTTGTTAGGAAACAAGCACTAAATTGGATGAAGTTAATGAAACCCATGAAACTACTATGATATATTGGAGTATTAAGTACAATGAAATTTAAATAAACCCGATAAGAACTGATTTCAAGAAAACTCTGATTTCAAGCCCCATTTATGAATTAATGATTTTTATAAATCTCTTAAATACATGAGATTAATAACTAATCACCTTAATTATGAAATAATGTTCAATTCCTAGAATCTGGTCATATTTTCAGGCCTTATCAAATCTGGAGATATTGCATGGAAGTTTCTTGGAGTTTTGTTAGTGGAGTGGTTGAAGATTAGGGCTTGGAACTGTTGGAGTTGATTTAATAATATATATAGGAAGGAAACAAAAACCTATTGTTATATAATTACAAATTGACATGAAATTTTAATTGTCACTATCTTAACTTTTAAGGATGTTGATAATTCTATTACTTACTAATTATGTTCTTTTCTTGTATATCTAAGTATAGAATCCTTGTATATCTTGTATAGAATATTTTCTAACTTATCTTGTAAGTAATTGCTTTATATTCAATGAAAATGATTCACCATGATTAAGGGTGATTTTCACACATTCACATGGTATCAGCCTAAAACTAGGGTTCATTCTAAACGGTCCTAATGGCCGACTCCACTCTCACTTTCTCCACCATGAGCCACATGATCACCATCAAACTTATCTCGAAAAATTATCTTGTGGAAAAGTCAGATCATCCCTCTTCTCTCTTGCCAAGATCTCTTTGGTTTTCTCTATGGCACCAAACCTAAGCCCTCCCAAATGCTTACTGTTGCTGGTGTTGTCTCTCCAAATCGGGAGTTTGCTACCTGGACTTCCTAGGATCAACGTTTCCACAGTCTCCTCCCCTCTTCTCTCACGGAGGAAGCTATGGCGGAAGTTTTTGAATGCAGGACTTCTCGTGCGGTGTGGCTCGCACATGAGACTTCGTTCAACCACAATTCAAAGCAACGTGAACTCCGCCTCAAAGACGATCTCCAACTCATGAAGAAAGGCGTCCGTTCTGTGTCCGAGTTCGCTCGTGATTTTAAATCTCTTTGCGACAAACTTTCTGCTATTGGTCGTTGCGTTGATAATACCGACAAATCTCATTGGTTCCTCTGTGCCTTGGGTCCCGCTTTCTCGAGTTTTTTCGCTGCTTAGATGGCCATCACACCTCTGCCATCATTCTCGGACCTTGTTCCAAAAGCCGAGAGTTTTGAGATTTTTCAACTATCTCTTGATGGTGCTCCTCGTCCTGCAACTTTTGTTACACAAAACGATGCTCCTCCTCCTCAAGCGAACACTGCCAACTTCGCACGCAATCGCGGTCGTGGTAACAGCCGTGGTAGTGGTCGTGGCCGCCCTTGTAATGGTCGCTCGTATGTCCCTCGTTGTCAAATTTGCAAAACTGAAGGCCATACCGCTGATCGTTGTCGCAAGTGGTACGATCGTACGCAGCATAATGAATCTGCACATCTAGCCGAGGCTTTCAATGCCTCTTGCTCGCTGTCTCCCAACAATGTCTCTGATTGGTGTGTTGATTCTGGAGCTTCCGCGCACATGACTCCCACTCTTTCTCATCTTGATTTGGCTAAGCCTTATAAGGGTAAGAGTCGTGTTGTGGTTGGTAATGGTACCTCTCTTTCTGTCTCTCATATTGGCACTCATTCTATTTCGTGTGATGTTACTCTATCTGATGTTTTGGTTATTCTGGATCTCACCAAGAATTTTTTGTCCATCAGTAAACTGACTCGTGACCTTCCTGTTATTGTCGCATTCACTGATAATTCTTTTCATGCTCAGAACAAGTTGACAGGGGCTATAATAGCAACGGGTCGTCATGATCGTGGTCTATATATTTTGGAGAAAGGCCATTCTGCTTTGGTTGTTGCTCCTCGTTGAAGCCGTCTAACTGGATCCTTCGAGTTGTGGCATGCTCGTCCTGGGCATGTTGCCCATAATGGTGTTTTTTTTTATTAAATAAAAAAGGGCTCTTATCTATTACGTTCTTGCTTCCCTGTCTCTCTTTGTTTTCTACTTGTCAGTTAGCAAAGAGTAGTTGTTTACCTTTTGTCGTTAATGAACAGCGCTCGACGCATGCGTTGGATTTAATACATTGCGACATTTGGGGTCCAGCACCCGTTATTTCTACAAGTGGTTTTTGCTATTATGTGGTGTTTGTTGATGACTTCTCTCGTTTTCTTAGTTTTATCCTATGCGCTTGAAGTCGGATGTTTATGAAATTTTTTTGCTCTTTAAAAAGTTAGTTAAAACTCAACTTAGACGTGTTATTAAACAATTTTAAAGTGATGGTGGGGTTGAATTTACAAGGCGGCATTTTCAAACTCATCTCTCTTCGAGCGACATTTACCACAAAATTTCTTGCGCTCATACTCCAGCTCAAAATGGTCGCGTCATATGAAAACACCGCCATATCACTAAAATCGGTTTGGCAATGTAATTTCACTTGCATTCTCCTACGTCTCTTTGGGTTGATGCGTTTAACACGACAACTTACACTATCAACCACTTGCCCTCTACCGTTCTTAATGGTGTTTCTCCTTATGAATTATTATTTGGTGTTGCTCCTGCTTATGAGAATTTTCATCCGTTTGGTTGCCGGGTTTTTTCGTGCTTACGTGATTATGCTCCTAATAAGTTTTCTCCCAGAAGTCGTGAGCGTATTTTTATTGGGTATAGCTCCAACCACAAAGGTTTCCATTGTCTTGATCTGGACAACTCTCGGATTTATATTTCTCGGCATGCCAAGTGTGATGTAGGTTTATTTCCTTATTTGACAAATCGTTCCTTTTTGCCACCTTCGACTTTGAACTCTAGCACCTTTGTTGATCGTGCTTATGAGTCTTCGGATGACGTCCCGCTAGTTCCCTCTTTGGAACCTTCTCCTCATTTGCTCATGTCGTGTCTCGTCTGTCCCGATGAAGTGACCGTGCCTCCCACTATCAGGCCTTCTGATCCAGCCCATAACTTGAAAAATATATGTGCATGTGTTTCGTTTCCGTAAATCAAAACTAGCGACGATTCGGTTCTTTTTTGGAAAAATAGAAAAAATTATTGATCCAGGAGTAAATCTCACGTGTAGGACTGCATTGGTAACTATTCGAGATGTGATTATAAAGGTCACGAGACTTTATAGCTCAAAAATATTCAAAACCCCAATTCCCTTAATCATAACTAGAAGGGTAAAAACTTTAATGGTGAATACAATTAATTATGATTTAAATGTTCCAAGATGAAATCATAGGACCGGAAAGGACCACCATAACACCATGTTGTTGACCTGCATTTGAAAACTGCTCTTGTTGTTTACCACAATTGAAAGTTCATGCACCTAGTCTTGTATGATCTCATTCATTTTTGGAATGGTATACTTGTTTTGTTATGACTGAGCACTTTTCCCAGTTTCATTTGTAAAACAATCTTTTTCCTTATACAAGTTTGTAAGTATATTTATTTACCTCCTTTTGTATACATGTCACCTACTATCTCATTAACCAAACCAAACAATTTGCCCTATATGTTGCTTTGCTTTTTTCTAAAATGTTGTATAAATTGTATTAAAGTCTCACCTTTTAAACTCTTTAGTGAATGCTTTTCCAAAAAGAAAAATCAATGCTTACAAACTCGAATATCATCGAGGACCAAAAGCACACAAAAGAAAATCACGGATTGGTTGCATAGTTCCTATAATCCAAAATTTCTAAGCGTTTCTCAGTAACTACCAACATATTTTCGTTTTCGACATTGTACAAAAGAAATACATTACATCCACTAGTTTTACGAAATTTTCAAAACATATCAAAACACAAAAGGCTCTTCAAATTATGCAAGAAAATATCAAATTGTTTAATGGGTGGAAACATACGTGAAAATCAGAACTTTGATAAATATTAGTTTTATTTTATCTAAATTTATATTGTTGCCAAGTATTTTTGCTTTAGCTAGTCACTTGTTATAACTCCATCGTTTGTATATATAGGTATATTACCTTAAATTACACTTTTGCAAGATAATAATTAGTGCTGCCGCTCTTAAAAGCCTAAACATAATGAAATCAATCGTTCCTTTGTCCTTGCACTTTTTTTTGTGTACGTGGTTTGAAATTAAATTAGTACCATTTGGAACCTTAGCGGACCCCCCTTTAAGCCATAGAGGTAAATGTGAAGTAGCTGGAAAAGAAGAAACTCCAAAACAGCTTGTCATTCAAACTACAATAACAATGAGTAGCTATTTTGGAATATATATTTGGTGTGTTACCAATTACCATTTAAATTAAAATAATTGAGACACTTTCTCTAATCATAGCTTTTGATGAAACACGTACATTTTATCTTTGTGGTAGTCATGAACATAATACATCTGCTATCAACAAATTAACCAAACAACTAAATTCTATGCAAAATTGGACGCATAAAACTTTACCTTGATGAGAAACCGATTGATACCATGCTAAACCATATATGGGACACTTGCACTACACTATCACAACCTCGTTTATATTCTAATATTACATAAGATGCATCGACCGTGTTGTGCTCTCATTCCTTCTTTCGATGTTGTGTTTTAAAAGTGTTATTTTACGTTCAATAAGTGGCCATCATCTAATCAAGAAAAAACATATTAAATTTCTAGGTTCGACGTGATTCTCATTTGTATTTATGTAAAATTTTAAAGTTATATATATATGTGAAAAAAAAATCATTTCGTCGGTCACTTCATTGTATTAAATAATAATAAAAGTACTAATTTATTTTTTCTTCCTATTCGCTCAAAAGACTCCAATATAGGTCCTTTAATTAGATGTTGGGGTCATTATTTCATTTAACTCCTTTTGGGGGGTCCTTTTTGCAGAAAAGATGGAAGATTCCTAAATACTGCTCGTTAATTTGGAAGCAATCATGTCACAGATAGCACGAATATTATACTCAATAATCTGTAAAGTAATAGTAAATGTTTTTCTTTCGATCGCGACATATGTTTTTTTAAAATCAAACAATAAATTATAGGTCACAATACTCATAAATTTTAGGGGGAAAAGTGTATAGACCTAACCGGGACAAAGTATTAGATAAAAAAATTGTACTTAGGTTTGAAATGGAAATTCACATTTTACACCCCCTCTATTTTTTCTTTTAAGAGTAGGCAACAATGCGATGACTTTGCCCTTTATGTGCCAAAATACAACATGTGGCATCACATGTCCAAAAAATGTTGATTGATAAAGAGTAGCAAAAATTATAGGGGGGAGTCAGATAAATATCTAACCTAGCCCTACCTCAACAATGATTCATAGTACAATTTATGCTATTTCCAAGTTTTTAACATAAATAACTATCTGTGTATGTTGTTATGGTTCGGCTATGTGAGAGAGTGAGACATAAGTCAATACACACATTGTTACGGCCGATTAACTTTATCAATTTAGGAAAAACCAAAAGAATGAAATGCTAATTGGGACACTGATCTGAGAATATACAACGAGTAAACTCTTGCACTAAATGTTATAGCCCGCATATTATACTAGTGAGGCAAACACTACTAACGAACTTAGTGCTACCGACGCATACATAGAAGACACAGAAAAGAACATGTTCAAAAGAACATGTTCAAAATCACAAACAATTTTTTAATCAAATTGATGCGGCTGTAGCTGCATGCACCCTTCCTGCATGCCACAAATGACCGACAAAATATGAAGAATCCTAGAATAAAACGAGAAGTAGCTAACCAACTTTTAGAAGAGACGTAATCGACTGCATTAATCTCCTTAGCTATGTCACCCACATAATTTAGAGAACCTAGAGGAACATGAGTCACATATTCTACAAAACATTGTTCTTGACAAGGTTGTATGTCTCTTATCAACCTACTCAAGTCCAACACATTTGGACCTGAGGTGCTAATCAACTCTCCATGCCATAGAACTTAAAACCAGCAAAAGTATATCACTAATCCGATTTGATTCTACTCTAAATCGAGATGGACAATTGTTTTTGCTAAATGGTTAACAAGAATTCTATTCAGTTCACAGTGTACATCAATTGTTCCATCACATTTGGAAGTTAGTTGAAACAAGTTGGAGCTCTGACTTTTTGTACAATGAGATGTTTCATCTTTAGAACAAAAATGTCAAGAAATGTACTAGTGGGAACTGCAGAGATGAGTCCTGTGAGGTCAAATTATTGCACTTGGCATCATATATAAGAAGATGGTCCCCGTTTTGAAGTTGACATTTTATCTTACATATTTAGGCATCTTTTCAAATAATTGCATGGGCACATATATGAGTTTGGATTGATCTGTCTACTGTTGAAGCCACTTAAGAACTTATTTACTTCTTCATGCTTATAAGTCAATATTTTCACCCCACTCCATATGTTCTCTTAGCACGCTATAGAGTGATCAAAGTGTTGTGTAAAAATCAAAGAAGAAGGTTAATTAACTTTCACCCCTCGAGAAATGGCGCAACCGCAAAAACTTCGCCTATGGCTCAAATAATTGCATGAACACTCCACGAGGTTTGAATAATTACGTAGACACCGCCTCGAGTTTAGTTTGGAGATATTCTTAATGGAGACAAACTTCTACGCGTTAGTTAAATTCCAAAAAGTGTTTCTGTAATTATTCAAACGGTATGAGAAGTTTTTGGATAATTAATTTGCACTTTACGAGATTCCTCATAATTACAGAAACATCCCTTTAATTCGAGAAATTTCACAAACATCCCTCTAAATTCAGAAACAAAATTTGCATTTCGGCTCCTTGAAGTTTGAATAATTACTGAAACACACTCAGCTTGGAAACGGATAGATCTCATCTTTTTACATATTGCACGTTCTTAAAGTTTACTGTATCTGTGAGTATTCATATTAGGGGAGGTTTCCATGATTAGACCAAACCCGAGGGGTATATGTGTAATTTTACATTCTTCTCCAAGGGAATGGATTGTGGAGTTATGCATAAGCTGATCATAATTCTTACATGAAATTTTGTTGTTGTAACTAAGGTTGAACTGTAAAATTGTAGTTAAATGAATGGTCCCCCTAGAGGAAGTGCACGTGAGTACATGAAGTTAAAAATTATCATTAATGAGCACTGAATCAATTTGTATTTTGTTTTCAGAATGAAACAACTTCCAAGCCTAAATCTCATGTTGCTAAATTTTATGACGAATATTGTCAGATACAAATTTCACCTTGTCTTGATTCTATGACAATATCAAGATAAAGGACACTAAAATCTAAAAATAATTGATATCATTATATGGGTAAAAGGGGTCTATTTCATGGTGCGCACATGTCTTGTGCGCAGCCCCCGGGATGCTGACACGTGGACAAAGAACAAAAACATTGTCCACGTGTCAGCATCCCAGGGAGGCTGCACACAAAGCCTTGTGCGCAGCATGGAATATACCGGTAAAAGGTATCTAACCTTCCAACTCAAACCCTCTAACCTATGCCCATTTTACAACTTGTCGGATCTAATCCAAAAAAATACACCCGAAATGCATGGATCAAAATTTCTTTCCTTTTTTACAAAAGTACCCAAACATTTTTATTTTTGACTTTACCAACACGAAACACACAAGCATTTTCTAAGTATTTGCAGCTACAATTTGTAAGAATTTTACGAAACATGTCGAAAGGATCTCGAAACATGTCCACAAATTTCTCATATTTGACATATCGAAACACACTCATGAAACGAAACTTTGGTCCATGTCTAACGGTATCTAAAGATGTGTGAAATGGCCTAATCAACTTTCCACCCAAAACTTTATCCTCACCAAAATATGCAACATTAACATATGAATTCTTCTCGATTCAACCCTAATTTCAACAAATAACCCTATTTTTAACCAATCTCATCTCAATCCTTCAAAAACGTAAAGCTTGATAATTAATTATGGGTAATTAGTGTTTGTAACTACAAAATAATGTAAAATTAAAGAAAATAACGCCTATTTATTGAAACTGCAGTTAAATCGAGATAAACTCATTTTCTCGCTTCATGTAACAGCGAAAATAAACTTTCCAACAAAAAAACTCTAGCAAAATGTTGGCCAAGAAGACATTTTGTAGATGATGTAAGTTTTTTGTTTTCTAGGTAAATAACAAGCTGCAAAACAAAGTATAGATTGGGGGTTCCATACTTTTTAACTACATCTACACTTCGTGAAATTTGGCCATAAAAAACTCTATCATGACTTCAAAGTCTAGGCCTATCAAGGGTAGGGTAAAACCCTTTACCCTAAAATTGAGTTCAGGGTCTAGACCCTTACCTGATTTTAGGGTAAGGGTCTAGACCCAGACCCTACACTGTAACTTTTAAAACTCAACTCAGGGTATGGATAGGGTAAGGATTTTGATCCTTACTCTAAAAAGTTCATTTAAAATTACATTAAACGATGTATTTTTTCGTCAAAATAATTTTTTTGTGACTGTTACGAGATTTGCTATCGACGGAAAAAAAAAATTTGATGCGGGCGAAGTTTTGTAACGGGTCTAGTAAAACCCTTACCCATTTAACAGGGTAAGGTAAGGGTCGTTCAAAACAGGGTCCTCAATGGGTCTTAATCAGGGTAGGGTCTTTACCCAGAATTATGCACAGGGTCTTGGCAGAATTTGGGTAATGGTAGGATAAAACCCTACCATTGACAGGCCTACTTCAAACAACGATATTCTTAAAGAAGCTAACGACAGGCAGAACGCGAGTATGTTGAATATGTAATAATTCCTACCAAGTGGTCGCTTGCATGTTTGTTCTCTTTAATTTCTAATAGTGCAAAGCAAGTTATAGGTAGTTTCCTTTGTATTTTCTGCTGCAGCTACTTGCTAAAATCAAGAATCCAAACAGACATTCAGTCAATCAAAGAGGTACAAAATTGAGCTCAAGTTGATCGTTAATCTACAAACACGAAGCTGTATTTTCGTGCCTAATCAGCAAAAGCTCGAAAACAATCGTATCCGTTTCAGAGCCTTCTCAAACTTGACCAAGAGTCCAGATACAACGCAATGCAGATATAACTGCAATTACAACTAAAATTTCTCGTCTTTATTAGACTTGCCTATGAATATCTCTATCCAAATATGTATAAATCGAAAATAATATGTCTCCATTCGTGACTCGTGACTATTCCTATCTAAACTATCTAAGTGTAAGAAATATACAGATGAACGTCGCCCCTTGTCTTTCAAATGCCCCGTTTAGATGAGAGACGTAGAGCAATTTGAAGAAGCGGGAGTGTAGAACTAGAATTTACACGTCGAAAAATAATTTACTTATCATGATTATCTTGATGGGTTGTTATAAGTGGCTGGCGGAGATATGCAGATGATTCGTTTGTAATAGGTAAATGCGGTGATGGGATATCACCACCGTCGTCCTCATGTTCAGCCAACGCTTTTTCTAAAGCAGACTGTGCGACTTTCGTTACCCATATCATTAGTAATACTAAAAGGAAAAAAAAAAGGGGGGTCAGCATAAGCATTAGACATTATGTACCAATTAAAGTACACACTCACAGGGTTTTCAACAGAAATCATGCATGTACATATGAGTTCTTTAAATATAAGATACGAGACAATGAGAGAATTGAGTCCCCATATAGACTTTACTTGATGTAAGGAACTCGTTGGATATTCAGTTACTTATTGTGGTGCATGTACGTGAATTCAAAAATAGACGATAAACTGAAACTCACCAGAAACAACGAGGCTCAGCACGATAAAAGTCTGCATCAAAGGAAAGTTGCGTGTCAAAACATCAGATTGGCCACAAAGAACAAAGCTTTAAACATTCCAACAGTTGAAAGACGGAATTTGGTTTCAATATCAGCAAAAAACGAAACAAGTAAAATAAGGACGAGCAAGAAAGTGCATTCGAAGTTCATTTCGTTTTCTCAAATGTTTATATATATATGTGTAAAAACATTCCTTTACCACACCTATTGTTTTGTCCAGCAACTGTTTGCGACTACCACACATAAAACGCAGCAATAATGATAGAAATTGATGAATTCATGTGTCCTTTCCTTAACAAATGTTACTACAAATACATTGGTAGATGGGAAGTCCTGTTCACATCCCAATCTTTTTCAAAATGCCAGATCATCATTTAAGCAAAAGTAATGTAATAATGTAATGGCAGCTAATGATAAACTTGATCAGTTATTTCTTGAACATGAACAGCCGAAATAATTTACCCTGCAAATTAATACCAAATAGAACAGTGAGAGGAGTACCCAGCGAGTTTTTGAAAATTGAGCCCATCCGTGTGTTACATCCGAAAGATCCTTCAAAGTTGTCCCGACATATACCAAAGCAAGGGTAATTGGCTGCAAGAAGAACATGTATAGTTACTTAAATCATCCGTTAACATGGGAAATGTTTCTTCATAAAGATGAAAAGCACTAACGAGGTAATGGATAAACTACTCACCACCATACCCAACCATGAAGCTAGCAAGTATTCACCTAACGGGACTGGAGTCACGGATAAGAGGTAGTTCAGCATGTTAAATGGAATAAGAGGAGCAAGCCGGAGTAACAGAACAATCTGTTCAAATGTCACAAGAAAAGTTTAAGTTCGTATATGCACAAGATGAGTTTGTAGGCAAGAGTGTATTCATGCATAGGTTATCACTGACGTTTAATCAAACAAAAAAGTATAACCATACTAACAGTAAAGAGCAAGCTCAGTTTATCAAGATGCTGAATTGAGATTTAGAAGACTGACAAACCTTAAACCCCGACCTCTGAATTGCAAGTGCAACCGCACGGTACTTTGGATAGTCATTCAACTTAGAAATAACAAACGACCTCGCTATCTGTTCGTGGTTGAAAAGAAACATTAGCAATGAAATACTGAAATTTGACCAAATGATACATATGACGTGCTTTTATACCATTTATTGAAGGTGAAACAAGAAAATGTTTTAAGAAACCTTAAGCTCTTATGACCGGTAAAATAGGTACTGATATTTGACTGGAAAAAACTTACAGTTCGTCCAAGAATAAATGAAGCTCCTGCTCCTAGTGTAGCACCCACAGAATCAGAAATAAAACCCAGAGGCAAACCAAATAGATAGCCACCGCCAAGCTGAAAGACATGAGTATTTCAGAGGTTTCAGTTCAACCAGGACAGAGAGAACGGAAATATCAGGTCATCAACACATTATTTCAGAAAGTATATTAAGTAAATCAAGATGATAAAGTAAAAAAAAAAAACTTCATGAAGATAGTCAGACCTCCGAAATAAAATCAAAAAGACATATTGAATCCATGAGATTCTCACAAATGCAGAGAACTAACAACCTAAAGAAGTTTAGAGGTCCTTTGTTACTTCACTTAAAAGTCTGATTACGGAGAAAGGAAAACTTATTTATATAGAGGGGACCAGATTATTTCCCAAGCCACATAGAACAGTTCAACACAAAGGAATATAAGGGTACCCTAGGTTATGAATGATGTTCAGTTTCATATACAAGCATACATTTCCGTGAAGTTATAGATATATAGATATTTTCTCTTTTTTACACATAGATACAAATGATTCTTAAAGAATAACATTTGTTATTTGTTAATGTGTATTCATAATGTGATTATGATAATGAAATAGCTCCGCAGATTAGTTAAAACATTGTAAAACATAGAATCGACAAATAAGAAAGGGCATCAGCTAATGAAGGGGAAAGAATTTCAAGCCTCCCTCTCACATGTCGAAAGATTGTTTGTTTACACCTCTAAATAAATACTTGAATTTGGAAAAACAAGAGTTGTTAGTCCTTACAGTAAGTACTGAAGCTGGAACCGCTAACACCGTTAAAGGAATATATGCTATAGCTCTGCAAGATATACAAACCATGTAAACTTTGAGTTAAGATAGCTTATACAAACCTGCGAGTCGAGATTGATCGCATGGATACAATCTCTTCCAGGTTTGAATGTAATACTTTAGTAATAAAAGCTAAATAATATGCAACTGTACGGCCATTGATTACCAATTCCAGGAGCATGATAAGGAACAGGAAGAAAATAGATTCAGCTCTCTATCTAATTGACATTGTGTAAGAAGTTAGACTATGGAACTTTAGTATGAGAAAGGCGCTCAACTCGTTTTTTTTATTTTCACACATTTATCCTCGGTTCACCACTGACTGATTAACTGCAGCTTAGTTTCTAGTTTCTATGTTTAATATATTAGGATATGCTGATTTATGCGTCTGTTCATGGATGTCATGTGATATATCAAACAAGAAAGGCCACCAGATGCTTATATATTTTGAAGCACATCAAAGTAAATTACTAAAATGAGCAAATATAATCGTACTTACAGCACTAGAGGACCCCAAGGGCCAAGATTTAGTTCTACCCACTCCAAGAAATCCTTCAGATACTGAGAAAGATGAACAAACTATCAGAAACAGGGTAAATCACTACACACTTAAATTGGTTAATCACCAGCCTGTAAATTGTGCCCATATAGAACTTGTGAAGCTAGCCACATTGATTCTTAATCAGATAGAAGGGAAATTATAAGTACAGCCTAATCCCGAGATCTTGAATATTTACGCATTTCCTACCATGTAGAGAAAGGAACTTGTGCAAAGTTTATGACTTAAGACTCAAAACTCGAAGCACATTGCTTTGACAACAAGCCAAGTTTACTAGCCGGAGTACTAAATCATTAGATGTTTCATGCACCGTCAGAACTGAGCAATTGGTCAATCTTGTAAGTGGACATAACCAAGAAGATCATAGCATTACTCACTGAGTTTGTGTCTCAGGAAAGCTATGAAGAAGAAAATGTTTACTAAGAAAAATTAGGTAAATTAACTCTAAATCAACTATGGTCAAACGGGATTGAAGAACACCAAAAGTTAGTTGTTTACAAACTGAAGCTCCATGACATAAACGATAGAACCTCTTCTAGGACGATCCATCTTAAAACAAAAAGAAGATAACGCTAAACATCACAACAACAACCAAGCCTGCAATCCCAATAAATTGGGCTAGGCTATATGAACTATGAATGAATCACATCGAGTCGTGAACAAAATAACACTAAACATGTTAAACACAAAATTCTATTGGTAACTGGTTAGACTCTATATGAATCCACTCGAAAGGGAAGCTTGCGATTGTTTAAATCATCATTAAGGAGCTTCAATTACTTCGTAAACAACTAATCCATGCAACACCAGCATCACCTACACCCCTAACAGCCTTTTATCAAAATCCAGCTCAACTACTTAAGAAAAAAACCAATCTTTCACTGATCTAACATTCCAACAAATCAAGACCACATCAGCTACCATAATCAGTCCAAACAAACACAATACAGCAAGCCTCACATTCAACATAAGAGAAAAAAGATAGAATAAAATTAAAAGCCATTTCATATAATCCAAGGTAAAAAAAAAATGTAAGCAAACATCAAAATAGGATAAGAAGAATAAAGAAAAGAGACAAAATCTGACCTTTTCAATTGGGAGAGTGAAGCAAGCAATTACAACAGCCACAGTCAGCACTAAAAGCACCGAAAGTTTCAAACAAGAACTCCAACTAAAACTGAAAGCCATTACTAATATAAAACTTTGGTGAGAAAATAAACACAAAAACAGAGCTTTAACTTTTTGCTCTAATTCCGACAACCTTATTCTTCTGAAATCCGACAACTTTCTTATTCTGGCAAAAATTGCTTCAATCCAAACAAAGCCCTCCAATTACTTCCCCTCCAAAAATCGTGGGATTGAATCAAAAAACACAAATACCAAAAAAAATCGCATTCAAGATGTTTCAAATGATGTAAAAATCCAATCTTTATCCCTTTTCATGGAAGAATGTATTGTAAAAATGATTTCCCTCTCTTCTTTTTGACCAATGATGACGAAAAAAATAAATTCTAGCAATTAGGATTGAGTTTTTTTTTTTTTTTTTTTTTTTGAAAAATTCAGCTGTGGTGTTGGTTGTTTTGTTAAGCTACACGTACTTTTTCTATTAGATATGAAATCTTGGACGAAAAGGAAATGACCCATGCCTTAACTGTTTTATTTCACGTGTCATTCTTTTTCTTGTTTTAAAAAAAAAAGAGATATTAGCATATTAATAGTACCTTTCTGTCGTACTTTATTTAGATATTAGAAAGTTGTTCAAAATATTGTTGTCAAAGAATTGCATGTAAATTGTACATTTATTAGAAAGTTATTTTGTTTCTTGACTATTTGTAAATATAAGATCGACAATATTACGTTGTATTAGATTTTCTTTTTTTGGTCTCACGTTCGAATTCTACAAGAAGCGACTTGATTTTAAATTTATAGGGTGATAAAGTCGGTGCCAGTCAAACGTGACTACACTAACATGATTTCTTTGATTGTCGGAGTTTGTAGGTTATTGCGTTAGCGCATATGTTTATCTAAAATGCACCCCAAAAATAACACATCTATGTTCCCACGTCATCGAGAAAATATGATTGCAGAGGTAAAATTTAAAATTAACTGAAACTTCTGAATTGTAGCATTTTTTTTTTTGATAATATGAATTGTAGCATTTTGACTAAAGTCATTGTGTGGTATGCTGTGAGCTTTTGGATTTTGGAATTATGATATTTAAAATTTTTGATATCACAATTCTCATTCGATCAATACCTTGCCGAGGAATTAAACTAAGGTTGTATCAACAAATAATTAAATTAATCCCCGTCATGTATTAACTCTTAAGTCTTAACCAAAGTTTTTTAACGAAATACGTTTGAGGTTTGACTTGCTACAGATAAGATACTCTTTAAAAAAAAAAAAAAAACACAATGACAACGGCTGGGAATTTATTGCTATTCTACACGCCAAATATTATTGTCAAATTTTAATTACCGACATTACAGCGATTAAACACTTTATAGTTTATACTTTATACCATCGTAATTCAAGTCAAACTTAATCCATATTCTTACATTTGTATCTCACTCACGGAAAATTAGATGCTAGACCCTGGTATTGTGTCAATATCTACGTGTCGAAATTTGTATGGCCGAGAGCACAATACCAGAGTCTAGCATCTAATTTTCCCTCACTCACCTTCCTCTCTTGATAATTCATTTGTATATCACCTTAACTATATGAATGGCACTGAGCTAAACACCTCGTGCTCTCATGAATTGAAATTTTCGTGCGTTACCTCGAAAAGTATCGAAATGTTATACTATAACCACAATTTTTACGAATTCTTCGAAACAAGCTAAAAAATTCTCGAAATATTACGAAACGTTTCTAATTTTTAACTGACAGAAACTTACTCTAAAATCTAAACTTTAATCCATGCGTGCTCTATGACCGACTGTGTAGTAAATTTGACATGTTAAAGACGAAAAAATTAATGAAATACGAGCCATGAAATTAAATTTGGATAAAACTCTCGCAAAAAATGGTCTTAAGTTTTGATAAACAATGCCATCAAATTACAACAGCTAAGCTCAAAATAGTAAGTGAAAACAACACATAATATACAATCAAATTTGATCTGTTCTATGAATGTGTAAATTTGTTGAAAAGGGGCTAATTAATATGTGGAGTAACGAAATATTGCCTGACCAGATTTTCAAAAATCGCAATAAAAGATGACTAACCAAAACACAGTACAAGAAGGAACCATAGCAACTAACTCCAAGGATCTTCCCATCCTTTGGGTCCATCTCTTTTGACGAAATCAACAATGGCTTTAACAGCTTCCTGAACTCTGTTCGACAAAGAGTGGCCACCATATTCGATTTCAGCTTTCTCTGCGCCACCCATTGCCTGACACAATCTGGAAAATTTTCCAATTTTTCACAAAAGCATGTAATAAGTGAATGGGTGAGGTAATTAGTTTATGATGAAGTAATAGAATCGTAACTACAACAGAAAGAGGTGACACGATTCAAGAAGCATTCTTGCCTATCAACAAGTGCTTTCTTGTCCACGTATTCTGGGACATACTCGTCGCCCATGGAGAACATGACCTGCACAAAAAAAGGAATGGAGAAGACATAAACTTTGAGATTTGATGCTGTATGGCGAGAGAGAGCATGCAAATCCAAGAAGCAATGCATCCGGAGGTCGCTCAAGCTCGTGAAAACAGTCAAGGAGGATATTACTGCATCAATTCCACCTAAGGTGAACGGTGAAATGTGTCATTGTATAACTGAGTTATGAGAAACTCATCCAGTCAATGCTTGATCAAAAAGTATTTGATTTTAGCTCAGAAAGCCATGATTTGAGTGGACATGAAGGTCATAAAAACGGTGTGGTGAAAATGTGATCAAATGGAGGCCGAGAATCTCCAGGAGTAGCATCAAACACTTAAGAGAAAATACTTTTTAAACTGAAGAACCATTAGAAGGATCGATTAGTCTAGGGCATTCTAGAAAGAACTGAAAAAATGTGAATACGGTGAATGATTTCTGAACTCGGTGATACAATAAAAAAATAATGGGGCACTGTCCTTGTCACCTATTCCCCAAGGGGAGGGAGAAGTTTTACCAATCATTGTTTGAGATGATTCCATCAAAAAGCTAATTTGGAAGAAAATAGCAAAATCGTATAAAAAACAGTGCAAACCTACCAAAGTAGGCGTGTTAGACATGTGTCCAAGTTTCTGCTTCAACTGGTCTTCACTGAAGTCAGAACTGAACATGTCATCATCACCGTTGTATGCACAAAGGGAATGATACCTGCATACAAATAGGAGGCCGTAAAATGACAAGTAGCATGCAAATGCACTACTTTAAAGTAAAACTGTATTACGAAATGAGAAGAGCAAACAAACGTATAGAATTCTCACCTATAAGCTGTAATTGGAGAATCTGGATTGGCTTCCCTTGGCATCAATTCTGATCCTCGACCTTCACTTATCATCTTTGAGGACAAATCAATCATTGACGCGGTTTCTGGGAGAGTGGCTTTATATTCACGGTCGCTAACTGGAGCCTGAATAGCCAAAAGATGAATAAAAAGAACCAAGCATTATTGAACCGAAGTTAAAAAAGTGACTATGATTTAAATTTCAAACCTCATTCAAACATTATAGATGAAAAATTTACCTGCAAAATGGCTGCACGAACTGCTCTAGAACATGCTGCATTAGTGCGTAAGTAATATACAATATCCTACATGCAGAACAAGAAGAGTTTTGGTTAAAGATGTGACATTCTGCATACCCATGTGAATTTCTTTAGATGGGCAGAAGGGCATCAAAAGTGAGGTGATCCTTAATTAAAGGAGAATTGGGTCAGTACCTGGCAGCCAGTACTGTGTCCAAGTAAAACCACACCTTCGGACTCTTCTTTGTTTATCAAGTAACTTATTAATTGATCAAGCTCCACGGCATCCTTCAAGAGCCAATATAAACATTGGCATTTTAGCAAACAAGAACAATAACAGAAAACTTAAACACACTACTTGTATTGGTGAAGGTGAACATTTGAACATCAACCTGAACATCAGATCATATGAACTTTTGACAATAGAAATTCAGAAGATTGCAAAAATGATGTCGCCTTTACATGTTATATTGAGAAGTTGGTGGAAGTTCTGGAGGGCACATCAATGCCCTACATGATTTTTGCAGATTTATAAATGATATTACAACCTGATATAAAATTAAATATTTTTGGTTGGAGAGATGTGCTAGAACAGGTCTTAGAAGGCTACATGATTCTCATAATATTATAGAATTCAGAGCAGTATGTTCATTTTGAAAATTATATAGAAATTTGCAGCAGATGAATGAATTAATTTCACCAATAAGAACCACAATCTTTTTTGTTAATACTCAACCAATGTGGTCGCTAGAAATGTGCTAATTAAATAAGAAAGTGTCACTGCACCAGAAGCCTGCAGAGTGGCAAAATACTTGCAACAACAGAAAAGGAATAAGAGAAAAGATAAGTTACCTGTTTCAAACTTGAGATGCCATATCCACTATATGAAGATGAAAACAGAAATTGAACTAGTGACCATTGCTCTTTGTCTAATGCAATTGCCAGAGGCTCCAAATAACTGAAAAAAGAAAAAACACTTAAGAATAAACTGGTGCAACAGAAACAAGGATTGATGGCTTCCACACCAATCTTATAAAGTGTTTTGATTCATATTTGCATTTTTACCAGGACGTCCATGCAAGGACACTGTTCCATAACTTGAATTCAGCACATTCGTTATGTTACATGGAACCGCTAGGGCTTTCTATCACATATAATTAAGTTCCGTATTCATAAAAACTT
Organism: Linaria vulgaris; assembly: GCA_948329865.1. Classification (NCBI taxonomy): domain Eukaryota; kingdom Viridiplantae; phylum Streptophyta; class Magnoliopsida; order Lamiales; family Plantaginaceae; genus Linaria; species Linaria vulgaris. The sequence goes on along the minus strand of OX415253.1, from coordinate 105,831,112 downwards.
ATCAAACTCTCACTACATGGATGCGGCAACATAATAATGTGTCCAACCAGTAGTTTATATTTCATATATGATATAAATTATAAACTGCTTGAAAGGGGAGTCAGACCTAGATATTGATATATGATATAGATGGTCTTGTACTCTTCTTCTAACTAATGGATCAAGGGAGTTTTTCAGCCTGTATGTGAATGGTGCTCTGTACTATTTAAAATGGATTTTTCCGTCTGAGTGCGACTAGATATCCGTCCTAACTTAATTCAGAGGCAACAGTCTTGTATGGGTACTTCCAACACATTTGAGAAGGCCTTTCTAGACTCTAAGCCTCTCAAAAGCTAATATGAATCTTTTGGTACAATCAATTTTTTAATAGATATACTATATGCAAAAGAGTACCTTAAAAATGGGAGTTTTCTTGGTAGCTAAGTTATCGAAGTATTTGTTGTTGACAAGAAAGATGAATGAATAGGAAAGCAGTAGGAGGCTCTCAGCGAAATTGCATGTAAAGCTCAAATTTGCAGTAAAAAAAAGAGAGAGAGAGAGAGAGAGAAACAAAATTGCATGTTGACATGAAAATCTGAACCAGGGTCAAATGACATACTCTGTTGCCAAAAACCCATCTGTCAGCCCACCAATAAATATAACTTGCTGCTTGTAATCACCTGTCTTAAAAGCAACCTGTATCAAAGAATCATTTCTCGAATCAGCTACTCGATTTCAGCTAGAATATATTAAGCATTTGAAGAACCGACAAGTAGATAAAGAACTTTCATAATAAGTTCTAAATCAGTTAACCATCCCAAGCAACGACGTTTCAAATCTATAGTTATTCCGTTTCCCAAATCCAAACTTGTTCAATTCCACAACTCATTTTTAAGATGCAAGACTCAATTCTCAGGTCAGCATATTGAATTCTAAAAATCTCAGCATAACACACATTCAAATTTATAGCACACTTATGAATATCGGCAATAAATCACTAATCATCACTCCTCCACTAAGCAACTTATTCGTTTCGCAGATTCGATACACAGCTAAGCAACAAACACGACCGCAAATTGAAATCTCAACCTTCAAATTACTTCAATCAAATTTACATTTCTAGAACTGACTAACCACAGATTGCATCCACGACTGATTCATTAATTGAATTTCATCACCACAAATATAAATCAAACTCATACACAAAAACATAAATTAGTTGTGCCAATTCGAAATCGCAACCTTCGAGATACTTCAATCAAATCAACATTTCTCCAACAAATTGCACCCCAAAATTCACTCATTAATTCAATTCCACCACTCAATTTCAATATAAACCAGTTAAACTAACAGCACACACACACACATATATATATATATATACACACACACACACACACACACACACAGAAGAACTTTCCTACATCCGACCTGAATTGGATTCGGACCATACTTGAACATCAAACCGCGAAACTGGTGCTTCTTATTGATCGGGCCACCACCGGCGCCGGAACCTCCGTCTCCGTCGCCGGAGGAGGAGATTTTGGGCATAGTGGCGGAGGCGGAGCGGCCGCGAACAATGCCGGAGAACCAGGAAGTACCGGAGGACGACGTCGTTTGTGACTTTGCCGGGAAAGATGACGACCGTGAGAGATCCATCTCACTGTTCTTCTCCATTGGATTCCATTATTCTTACTCACTGTATCTTAGCTTCTTCTTCTTTCTTTTTTTTTTTCCTTTGATTTTCTTTTCCTTTGAACTTTTCTTTTTCTGTTAATACCATAAATCACCCATGTACTATTTCTATTAGCAAGTAATGCCCCTTATAATCTTACGAGTAACAAAATTAGTCGACACATACGGAACACTCCAAATAACGATTCGTGTCTTGTGGTGTCGAATTGTGTCGACGTGTTTGTGTCTGTGACATACAAACCAATTAATTGCAATTTACTTCAGAAAATCATGTCATCTCGACGTGTTTGTATCGAAAATACCAACAAATTTAAGTTTTGCTATTAAAAATTGTGTTATTGTGTCTGGTGATGTCGTGTTAGTGTTAGTATTTGTGCATTATATTATAGGTTTTTAATGATCTTAAAACTAATGTAGTATTCATAAATTTATTCTCTTAAATTTATTTGAAGAAAAGTAATTTTCTGTGTATCTTTTATCTTGAGGGAAGATCTAATTTGATAAGGGTCTAGTTATTTGGTACAAGTATGTGAGGATTGATTTATACAATGTAGTAAGGGGGTTTTGCAATTTTTTTATATTATAAGGGTTTTTTACAATTTAAAATAATATAGAAATTATGTGAGGATTGATTTATGCAATTTACTCTTTTTGTCTTATGGCCTCATGGGTATTGGACCTCTTGTTATGACCATCATAGTCAAGATATCAGATTGTTTTTCTTTGGGCCGACAGCCTACTACAGCCTCTGTGTCTCTTCGTTTTAATTTAAACAAGTTCTTATTAATGTGTTCATTATTTATCAAAAAACAAAATGTGTTCATTCAAATTTTATGTTATAGTAGTTAGTACAATATGTAAATTAAAGAATTAAACATAATTCTGTTTCAAGATTGTTTCTAAAATTTAGAAACTTTAATCCAAGATTCAGTCATGACAACCTACGGGATTCAAAGAATCAATAGATTTTAATTAAAAGCGAGTTGCTCGAGTTTAACTGAGATTTTGCTTCGACTCTTAGTTGTTGCATTGGATCCTTGCCATTGGGATTCATTCAAGAAGGGCAAGTATTTGATTCCATGCTTGATTCACCATAGAAAAGTGATCATTCGTGGATTAGTCCAACTATTTCCTTCGATGGAAGTAGGAAGAATAGTCCTTGCGAAAGCTATTTTCACTGGCCTTTGGTGTCCTAGCTTTCTATGCTCATTGCAACTGTAATATGTGAGCGTCTTTGATCGTCTAAGACCCCAAAGAAATGATGGTGAACAACTGAAGAATCTTGATTTGTAAAAATCGAGGCAGTAGAGATACGTTCCACGACGAAGTTGGAGTGAACTGTGCGTTTTGTGCATGATTCTACTGTAGGCAGCTTTTTTCCCAAATGCATGTAGCTATTATTTGATATTCTATATAGATCAATATGACTAGTATGCAAGTAGTATGGAGTACTGGCTTAAATCAAGGTTTTGGTACATGTAGTTGTAATATTTTTTCAAGATGAAACACATTGCACCATTCATAGTATAATATAATTTTGACCATAAGTCTATGCAAAGATTCCTTTTAAAAAAAAACATACTACTCAAAGATGGTAAAAGAGATAATTAATCTACATATATGTCTAATCTTATGCTCATAGCCTCAATTCACACGGCTTTTTACATTTGATCCATCACTTTACCGAATAACGACTACTTCTCCCTCGTCCACAGACGGCTTGCATTGACACTAAGTACATATCATCTATCCCACTTTGTGAGTGTGATTGAGACCATCTCGACTCGTTTCACAAGTTCTAATACATTAAAGCTAAAAGATTATGTCACTCTCACATAAAGTACGCACAAAAAATGACTTACACAAACCATTGTACTACGTACTCAGTCCCTCTTCATCACTAAGAAGTGAATATTCGATGAGATCTTACGTCTACTTCAATTTATTAAAATATTTAGTTATCGACTCTTATGCCTTCCAACTTACATTGTATAAGAATGATTGAACATTTCCACACAATGTAAAGCCTTGTTCTCTGTTCTTGAATGTAACGCGACCATTTCTTCGACACATGCAACTTTTGAAATCCAATCAACCCCATCGTAACACAATTTTGTATCTAATTAACAAAAGCCAATAATATTCAATTTAGGAGGCAGAATTTTTGAATGGTTATAATGTATATATGTTGCACATTAAGAAATAAGAGCCTTGAACATATATATATATATAGAGAGAGAGAGAGAAGGGGTGGTGATGTTGGTACCTGATTGGTGGTATGTGATGACAACAAGGCATGGGTCCCATATTTTGTTAAGATAGATATGCACAGTCATCATTTGTCTCCCTACTTAACTTCATGGAAAAGGACAACTCCTTTTTTTGTGAAGCTTAATTATAGTTGTTTGTGTTTGTCCTAATTTGCAATGGGAAGTGCGTACAACTGCAAAAGCTCTGATTTTCAGAAGTGGAATTTGGATGTATTATATTCATTTATATGTCTCTGTGACAAGTAGTGCAGTCTAGTAGTAATTAATGTGTCTTAGTTGGTATTTTTATGAATTGAATTTCGGCTGCGTACGTACAATTGCATAAGTATAAGCTAAATTATTTTGGTACATTGATATGTACTCAAATGGTTTGAGAAAAGCAAATTGCAACCATCAAATTAAAATCATTCCTATTTTAATCATATTCCATGGTATTTATTACATTTAATTAAGCTGTTGACTACTATTAATCAACTATATGAAACTGCAGAATTTGGATGCTTGAACGTAGGGACAGTTTGTACCCAACACTTCACGCCTATCACGTGAATTATCCTATCCTAATGTAGATACATCAATCTTTTCTAGTTTAATTATGAGAAATTGAAAACCCTACACCATTTATCTTTTTAGAAACTAGTCTAAAAGATAGACATATATGTTTTCTGCATTATACGCCCCTACCTCCACCTGACAAGTTTCCTCATTACATACAACAAGATGTATAGTTGAAAGACTTGGAGAGAGGCAACCAGCTAGCTGAGTTTAGAACACTTTTTGTAAGAGTTTTTGTCAATGTGAATTGGCCAATTTAGCCATGTTATATATCCAAGGAAACAAGACCGTCACCGTAATTTCACCAAGATGCCAGTCAGTAGACAGCCCTTCGACTACAAAGATATTTGATCTATAGAAACTAATAAACCTTGTTACGAGGATAGAGCGACAACAGCCCACCCACCTTTTTGCGATCCGAATATAACATAGATGATAGAACCATTACCAGCGGATCTAACCCCGTAATGTACATTTTGACGTGTGACAAATACTACGTGAGCCGAGTACATGGTTGCATTGCATGCAACATGATCAATTGGCAAATGAATTCAAACTTCGTTATATATATATATATATATATATATATATATATATATACCACCATGCATGCATGATCTAATTGAATATGTATAGCTCGATCGTTTGATTCTTGAAATCTTCTTATGTATAAGCGAAGTTGCATTGTATGAATATATGGTACGTTTGTGGGGTTTCCATTTTCTGCATCTACAGTCGGTAAAAGTCCTATAATTACAAGATAAATTAAAGAATGTTAATGTCACGTATTGTGTTTGGTTAGTGAGTATGCTCTTGAAATCACAACTCACGAACATGAAGCGGTATATATGAACTAATTAAGACCAAAGTTATTAGAACAAAAATAATTGAAATATTTGATGGAGTCAAAAATTCAAATTTAAGCCGTTCCATTGCCATGTGCTAAGATATTTCTCACAGGAACATATATATCTTATCGTAAATCACAGGACTATAATCAAAGATAAGATATTTAACATCACAAACATGAACGATAAGTGGACCAAAATTATACGTTTTTTTACAAAAAAAATAAATAAAAAAAATCGAGGTCCATCAATAAAAAAATTCATGGTCTGACAATTTTGTCCCTCCTTTAGCTAAATAACCTAGTGTACGTTGAAGACATCGGACACGTTTTGCCTTGTTCAACCTGAATATTATTACAATGTGTATATATGAATGTTAGTGCTTAATTTGGGGTTGGCCATAAATGGGGTGGGGGTGTCTGATTTGAGGTTTTGGAAAGTGCTGCAATAATAATGCCTAGAGAAGTAGGTATTATCTTGGAATTATTGTGTGAATTTGACTAACTGATACACCTCCATCACACCATTCCCTTTTAGTTATCACATTGCATGACCCCATTTTTAGCTCAATATTCTTGTTAAGCATATGGATCAGTGTGAGAGGTGTTTGAGGGCATTGCGTGTTTGCTCTTTGTGTCACCATACCGTTTAGATGAATGCCACAGCCCACACGTAAACTGAATCAACCGAACTAAATTGGACTGAACCGAAGAGCTTTTGACCAAACTGAATCCGAATTAAAATTTCGAGATTATTTGTTTGATGCTAAATTGTTCGTGCGGGGCTTGAGGTGTAAAGGTATGATTTATGCATTTCATTGGTGTAAAATTCGATTTTAAGGCAAAAAAAATTAAAATTGTACGAAATTTTGTTTAAGCCATATTTTTGTGCAAAGAGACGATTTTGGAAAATAACCAAACCAAATCACAAATTCCGACTTGGTAAGAAAATCGACCCGAAACTCTTCGCGCGGTTGAGATTTGGATTGGACTATTTCAGTTTAGTTCGGATTGGATTGATCAAATGAACATGCTGGATAATTATAAGACAAATATTTAAATGGTTAAATCTCTAACCAACAACTACTGTTACGTATATTTCATCCTAAAATTATTGGTACGAACACTTGCAAAGATATTTCATTGGTTTGTAACATTTTTTCTTTTGAAAATATTTGCATTGTTTGTTTAGTTATGCATTTGTCTAAAAAGGTTAATATAAACATATGGCTCAAAAGTAATGGCGGGTCAAATTAAACTTTTTGTTGATTTGAAGTTTTGGAAAGTGTTGCAAAAATAATGCTTAGAGAAGTAAGGCTTTTCTGGAGTATTATTTGATTTTGACTAACTGAAGTACCTCGATCACACCATTCCCCTTTAGTTATAACATTTCATGACCCCATTTTTGTTAGCACAACACTCTTGTGAAGTTTGAATCTGAGACTGAGAGGTGTTGGTGCGGATATTACGTGTCCTGCCACCTTTTAGATGTATGTCACGGGTAATAATTGTGACATTAATATACAAGTGGTTGAATCTTCAACCACGTTTCGTGATTTTGTTAGTGACATATAGTTCATGTATAGTCTCGTATAGAAGAATTTGGGTTCTTTACAAATATTTAAGACTAATTTATTGATCGTTTTTATATCACGTAGATATTTTCAAAATCCTAGCATTATTTGGTTAATTATGCATTTGTCCGAAGAAAAACATAAGCCCTGGGTCCTTGGTGCTTTTCAAGATAGAAACTTCTTCCTACGTAAACTTCGTCAAGGAATAGTTGTAATAAAAACAACAAGCTACTTGAAGAAAAAATATTTTATAATGAACATGTCTAAACATACCTGAACTGTGAATAAACAATTAAGGGCCTATTGCAATATTATATTCTTTCCACACAAAAAATCAAAAGACAAGATTAAACACAAAAGAAAAGGTAATCTTAAATTAATAATAATAATGGCAACCTTCCAAAAATCCTTAGCACCCAATGTATTTGAGCCTATAGATCAAAGCTTTATTTCGTGCGTATATCTCTGGGTCCACTAAATATTACAACTTTTTTGCGGTCTTTTGAGAGAGTTCTTCGACATTCAAGAAATTGAAAAAGAGAACAACTTTAGTGAACTTAAAACCATGTATTAAAGTTTCGGTTTCGGAGTAGGTTTCGGTCAGTTAAATATTAGAAACGTTTATATTTTGAAAACTTTTCCGCATGTTTCGAAAAATTCGTAAAAATTGTGGTTATAGCTAACATAGAAACTACATGTATTTTTCGCTTCGATTGAGTAGAAAACGGAAACATTTCGGTACATTTCGAGGAAACGCACGGAAATTTTGATCCATGCTTAAAACTAAAATAAAAACGTTCAGATACTCTTCTATAAAAGAATTTCCATAAATAGGATTCTAAAACCCATAAAAATATTTTTGAAGCCCGTTGAAGTATTGAGCCCAATGTTAAACCCAAAGGAGTGAATGGCAAAAATAGACATTATGAAATATGAATAATGGGATAATAATAGGATAAATATAAACCCTAACTTCATCACATTTCACGAGTCAAATTACGACAAATCCCCAAATTTTGGCGGTAAAATCGCATTGAAATTTGTACAATCTTACCCTAATCTCCATTCGTTTCATCACATTCGATGCTTTTCCGTAGGCTTTGCTGCTCGATTTCGAAATCCCACCACACCCCATTTCCAATTTCACCAATTTTCACAAACCCAATTCCCAATTTAAACCCTAAGTCACTGAAATTAGGGTTTCGAAGAACAGTCTCCGTAAATTCACACACTTTTGTATCGGACACCACCTCAAACCCCACCATGGATGAACCCAGGGTGGTCCCGATTCCGTCGCCGAACACCGCGGCTCGATCCGAGGTTTTTCGTGCAATCGAGGCCTCGTTGGGCTCGACGTTTAGTTCCCAGCCGATAGTTCCGAACCCGAGCCCTTTAATCATCGTGATAAGCGGTCCAAGTGGGGTCGGAAAAGACGCGGTGATCAAACGGTTGATGGAAGTTAGAGAGGAGCTGCATTTTGTTGTTACGGCTACTAGTCGGGCGAAGAGGCCGGGCGAAGTTCATGGGAAAGATTACTTTTTTATGGAGAAAGAGGAGTTTTTGTCGATGATCGAGAGGAACGAGCTTTTGGAGTACGCGTTGGTGTACGGGGAGTATAAGGGGATTCCGAAGCAGCAGATTAGGGAGTTTATGGCGAAAGGGTGCGACATTGTGTTGAGGGTCGATATACAGGGCGCTGCGACGTTGAGGAGGATTTTGAGGAATAGCGCGGTGTTTGTGTTTTTGGCTGCGGAGAGTGAGGAGGCGCTGGTGAAGAGATTGATTGATAGGAAGACGGAGACGACTGAAGCTTTGCTTATGAGAGTTGCTTCGGCGAGGGAAGAGTTGAGGCATTTGAGGGAGTTTGATTATGTGGTTGTGAATAAGGAAGGGGAGTTGGAGAGCTCGGTGCAGCTCGTGGAGTCGATTATTGATGCTGAGAAAGCTAAAGTGCACCAAAGGAGGGCAGTCATTTAGATAATATTGGGATATTAGGTCAGTCAGTGTAATAACGTTTATAACCCTATTGAAGATAATTGTTGAATGAATCTGTTATACCGTTGTTGTCCTTCATTGTTATAATCAAATGTATTACCAGTGTTATGTTCTTTGTGCAATTATATGGCCATCTATGTTAGAACTGATCATTGTCTTGGATAAATGTCTTAAAAATATTGTGTAGCCGTGTTCCATTTTATTTACATTTGTGATCCGACAAGTATATATTTTAGTATGTTCTGTTGCAATGAGGTCAAAGAGGGAGCTGGGTTAAAAGGCATGCAAATAACATCGAACTTTTCTAAATAAAAATTGAAATCAAATTATGGGAATTAACATGTTAATTTTTGAAACAAATCCATGTCGTAATTGGTATGTAAATATTGTGACTAATTACATTGATCACATTCTATTTTCTTTCCAGTTTATACACAAACTTACTTTGCCAAATGCACTTATGAAATCCCTCGTATGGACACTCAAGTTAAACATGCTCACTCAATCATGTCGGTGTGAACAATCTTTTTCACATGAAAGACTGGTTGGAAGAGTTGTGATGATGAAAAGATGCATGCTTGAGTTTCGACGAGTCCAAGGTTCCTTATAAAGAATTGGGTATTTTTATCCCAAAATATAAGCTAGATTTTGTGTTTGCCATGTTGTGCGTGATCCTGTCAACGATGAAACTTGTGAACTGAAACTATAAAGGAAGTGAAAAAAGGAGATAGTGATTTGAGGAACAGAACTCAGCTCCGGTTGTATTCTATGCCTTGGCATTTGTTGAGGCATCTCTCTTTCTGTTGAAGAAAACTTACTGGAAATGGAAAGTAAAAGTTGCGGAAATATCAAATCAACTTAACAGGAAGACTATGTAGATGGTGGCGGATTTGGTCTGGATCAAGAGCGGTGTTGGCAATCCTACTCAAGATGTGTCAATGGAAGCTTATTTGCTTGCTTGACACGGACATGGTTTCTGTTGTTATGGAACCCTGATTAGCAGTTGGTAGAAGTAAAAATTCTAAGAAATTCAAGATAAACGCGGTTTTCTGAAGACAATATCAAAAACCTGGGAATTAATAGATTTGTAATAAGAAGGCTAGTGGAAATGTTGATCTTAAAAGAACTTAACGAAGAAGAGACCAGGTGTTATGCTGCATGCTGCATGCTGCAGAGATCTTGTCAACGCTAGTCGAAAAAAGCTGAGCATCAGAATAATCACTGTGCAACCTTTGGCAAAACTCAGAATTGATAGATTTGTAATAGAAAGGCTGGTTGAATTGTTGAGCTCGAAAGAACTTGACGAAGAAGAGATCAGGTGTTATGCTGCAGTGATCTTGTCCACGCTAGTTGGGGAAAGCAGAGTCTCAGAATAATCACTCTGACACTGTTGGCAAAGGGATCAATATTGCGCTTGCTGCATGTAAGCCGAAGCCACAGTGGGGTAAACGGTGAAGTGAAGTTTCAGAGGAAATAGTAATCTTCTCATAGAAAACTATGATTGCTGGAATTTTAATCATCTTTAGCTTCAAATATTGAACAAACTACCTCATGATCACGATATCTGTGAGAAAATCGGCAAGACAAAGGGGTCTTTTGCCAAAGATTATCAATTTTATGCATGCTATGAGAGGCTGCTGAGGCATCCGAAGCCTATTTTTTCTCATTTTTGGCAGTGATATTTTACCTTTAGGTTTTGAAGATGGTATCTACTACTACTACTTCTAGTGACGAGCGGAAGCAACATAGAAATGTTTCCTTGACTAACAATGATGACTCTGACACACTTATTGTGAAGAAGAAAGACAAGTTGCAGGAAGTGATGATCGGAGCAGCAGCATGCATTTTCATGTTTCACATTCCAATTCCAGAATCATGTTAAAAAAGCTGGGATTTGAGAATTCGACCTGGTTCATCGGCTTTACCAGATTATGATGATATACCAGTATCCTCAATAAAAGCTTAGGAGCATACTTAGAACTTTTAAATGGCAAGCATAAAAACCAGTATGTTAATTTCAACAAATGATGTACAAGTTGGAGAGTGGGGGACAACCCCACTTGCCACCACCTATTAAGTATATGCAGATGGTATAAACACCAGAATGAATACAAGGTGATAGTGCTTTCGAAAACAATGATACAAGTTAGCAATTCTAAAGGCCACCAGATTTTACAACTGTTGTAGATTCAGATACACCAATCATCAAATAAATCGAACCCTTAACTGAACCAAGTGAAGAAAAACAAATAGGTTTAATTACAAATCACCCAGAAAACGAAAAACACCAACTTTCATCACCTATACACAACCTGAAAAAAGAATAATTAATCTATGGTTACACCGAGTAGTTCTTCCATCCCGCCAAAAGAAATAATTTACCACATAACACTACACTCCCGTGAAAAGGGACTTCTCTATCACATGATAGAATAATCATTTATTCTTGAAGAAATTGAGATCCCAGCGTCGTAACAAACCATCCATTATACCGGTTGAGGGGCTTTTCTCAACTTTTACAGTGACCCTAGTGCGATCAGCCAGGTCAATGACAGATGAACTTTGGTTGTCTGGCGGTATATCACGATGAGATACCGCAGTGTTCGCTTTTTCTTGGATGGGACAGGAAACTGCATCAGGGCTAGTCGGGTTCTTTGCTAGAGTTGAGATATCCTGCGATTGGTGTATTCTGTCGGTATCAGGTAAATTTTGGCTACAGGTGGAAGTGTCACTAGGAGAACAAGTTTCCCGAGTTTCTGCTTCAGAAGATGAAGTACATTTGGATGTAGATTCTGTTAATGATTTGTTTGGAGTTGGATGTAGCATTTGGGACGGCATTACATGCTCGTTAACAGCTGAAGTTGGAATTAACTCAGTTTTAGAGGAGTTTCTAGGAGAAGAAATGCCGTTTTCTTGTCCTTCCTTTAGTCCAGGTTCGGAGTTGGAGAGGTCACTACCACCACTACCTGATGGTTCCGGAACATGGGTTTCTTTCACCTCCAAGTCCTTTAGCGACTCGAGTACTGCTTTCATGTACATCTGAAAGTTTTAGCAATCAAATAGTCAGCAGACAAACCCATTGAAGGTTGAGAAAATATAATATGTGAGAGAATCATCCAATAGAATCCAGATTTACCTTTTCTTCCTCCTCCATGTTGCATGGGAAATCTGCCAAGGTATCGATAGAGTATTCCACATATTCATCATCTTCACGAGAACCAGGAGGACTGCCACCGGTTAGTTCAAAACTGATCATATTAGATGATGAGGCATGAGAATCAGACCCCCGACTTTCGACCTGAAGGGTAAAATTCCACGGCGAGTCAGTGGCAAGACAACAGCGTCAGAAAATTAAACCAAAGATAATAAAGTTGTTTTACTAGAGACCACTATGTATCAAGAGAACAGATCCATAAGAAGGGTGTTTAAGTGAAGAAACTATACAAACACAGAAGAATCCCATTTGTTCAAAGTTTCCATATATGCATTATATTCCCGCCTAACTAAAATTAATTTTTCGTCCATAAAGTTGTTTGAGTTACTGTTTGCTTTCCATTGAAAGTGTACTGGACCATTTTGGGATCAGAAAAGTACTTTTTCCCCCTTTGAAGTTTAGATACTGTGCCTTCGCTCCTGATTCTCTAAGACAAAGCAGCGAAAACCTGGATGCAGCATTGAGATGCTTTTTACAGCGGTGGCATTTTCACATATAACTGGTAGACGTCGGCACTTATAAAGATATTTTAAGCTGCTTCTCTCAGAGACCAAAAATGCTGCTTGCTGCAACACAAGCACCTTCACTTAAAGCTGAATCTACCGACTCTAAGCAAACAACCAGAAGGCAGAACACAAAATTGGAAAGCATTGAATCTTTTAGGTAAGTCCACGTTGCAACTCTAACGGTCCGAACAGAAAACAGAGCTGAAACTCCCAGAAGCTTGTGGAAATGGGCAAGGAAGACCAGACAGAGGTTGAGCCTGAAAGGAATGAATACGGCCAAACTTTCACCTCTTAAGTCGTGAAGGCATAAGGCTTCAGTTTAGTTTAATTATCTCCATAAAGGAGCCCAATGAAACCAAAGTTTATATTAGGTTTTCAATTTGAGACGATGAAGTGGCAGATGTCAACTATAAAACCTAGCCTTCCAAGCTAATGATGCGGGTTCGATTCTCGTTACCTACTTATTTTCTTTACTAGAAATTCTACTCAAGAATATAGATCACATATTCTATTCAGATTAGTGAATTATAGAATATACACTGAAATAACCTCCTAAATCAATCTACAAATGTATATATATAAGTCAGGTTCCCAGAAGAACACACCAAGAGCGCATACAAAAAAAGAGGTAAGCAAACAAAGGCATTAGTGGAACAAAGTATTAGAATCTGAAACGGCAACAGGGAAAATTGGCGCATTGAGAACTCTACGATAAGACATGTGGAAGGTACCGTGGCATCATGTTGTTTATCTTTGGATGAAATATCTGCTGGAACCTGAAAAGTAACACCATAACAAATTCTTTGATCACTAAAAACCACATGGTAGTTACAATCGTGATAATCAACTTTTAGAAATGTGAGGAAATCACAATTAATGGCTGAAGAAGAACAAGAAGAAGAAGAATTTGTAACGTGTACTATTCCACTAAAAAAATTATACTAAGACAAAAATATTCAAGTTCACATTTTAAAAAGTTGCAGCCTACATATTGGCAATAAGATGGCAACCGAAACAAGAGAAAACCATATCTTACCACTATTGTACTCATAGGCCTTCGGGAGCGGAGTTGCCTAATGGCATCCTCAGCACTACCTGGCGCTGAACCTGAATTTGACTAATATGAGCAATTTCCCTTTCTCAATGAAGAGAGATACTGTAAATGAATGAGCAAAAGGATAAATATATATACGAACCAGCATGTGACCCCAATAAGTCATCCTCATCCTCCACATCATGAACAGTACTCCATGTACCCTGGCGTCATAAAATTCATGAAGAAAGTGAAATATGTGGCCACCACAACTCAGTCAAAACCAATAATGCAAGAGCAACAAAGCACTTTTACCTGGCCAAAATAGTCGTGATTCAAGTCAAAATATGCAGACCCTGCTGCGTCTTCTGGAGGTTGCAGTACGTTGTTGAAAAATATACTGATAGAATCAAAATAAAACTGAGGGCGGGGAGAATTGTGATCACCCTCAAATTTTATTATGTTCTTATCGCCCTGAGAATCAAACCCAATATAATATTTAGCAAAACTCAGGGAACAAAACAATTTACACGAAATAATGCAACATAGCAAATAGCCATCTTTTAAAACAATGTACATTTAATGTGACGCAGCTGATAATTGTTGAACATTAACTTAATATAAAAATTCTTATTATAAATAAAACAAGAATTCGATCAATTTGTTGAGATTAATTGGTCTCCAGACTTTGTTGAGATTAATGAGTTTTAGTTCATGTTTAGTCACTCCATACAGTCATGCCACACCAGAAAGAGAACCAGCAACACTGAAAATACCTATCCAGTCAAAGAGTCGGATTTTATAGTAGAAACAAATGAGGGTGACCAGTGAAGAAAATTTCCAAATCACTGTAACAGATTTTCTTTCTGATGCAATAGAAGCATATTGAAAGGTCAAAATCAAGAAGCATCTTACATGTCTACCAAGTTTTGAATTATACCAAGTGATTTCTGAATCAGGTAAGCTTTCACCAGTTATTGCAAAATGCTACATGAATTTGCAAAGTTTTATCCCAAGGAGCTGAACTAACTTAGAAAAAGTTCATTCAGCATAGGAAGCATATACATTACTAACTGTCTACTGTGAGATACAAAAAGCATGGAACACGACAATAAGAGTTTTTTAGAAGGAAGAGAATGTGTCAGATAAGCACAACAAACTACAAAAGTTTTTAAAGAGAAAAATTATTACCACATACGCGTCAAATATACGATCCGAATGATGAGGATGTATGAAATCGTCATCAATGGCATGACCAAATAAAACAGGAACGAAACTAGATTTCGCAACCTGAGAAACAGCTTCGAGTTAGTGCTATTAAAAAAAAGTGAGAATTTTCTTCCTGGGACATGCATAGCACTAAATGAGCAATGCAATGTATTTGTATCAGCTAGAAATTCTGCCAATTTATGGAAAAACACGAAGACTACAAAACAAATAACACATAGCCTAATCCAATCTAATAAACTAGGGGTCTTCAACAGGTCCAGGCATAAATAAAGTTCAAAGGACGTTCCAGCTTTTGCCAAGAGGAAATTAAATATCTCCAAGAAGGGTTGATAGATACACCCGTCCCTTCCCATTCCCCTTCCTCTTAAACAAAGCCCAACACATAGTCCGAATAACAAAAGACTGAGCCCTGATTAAACAGTTTTATCCATATATCCAAAAAAGTCTCATATGTTAACTCAACCAGAGTATTTAGTAAGAAAAATACGTTAAGATCTAATTCAATCATGCGTGAGTCAATCTACAAAAACAATTAGTAGCTTCAAAGATACGATAAGCTTTTCTGTTGGTTAGTCTAGAAGATTTTTACAACTAATACCAGAAGCACCTAGAACTTTGGAAAACTTTATAAAGCCCCGTGGAAAGTTCATGAACAATTGTGTACCCACTTTTCACAGGATAAGCCCGGGAAGCATGGATAGAACTCTTATTGATATAATGAGATACAGAGCAACTTAAAACCAGATGAATTTTCAAATCTAGCGTGGGGCATGGTACGACTTAGATGACTGTCAGGTGACGATACCTTGATTGTGTTAAGATCACTTATGTCAAATTTTGCTTTTTTCTGAATTGCTCGCCGCATATACTGGATTGCAAATTTGACCTGCAACAATACGAGGAATACAAATATGTTAGAAGAACAGTATGATAACCACAAATTGAAAATGTTGAAGATGAAAAACGATGACACCAGATATCAGGACATTATAAATTATGATGATACATTGAAATCTATTAACTGGTGGCTTACAGTGAACTTAGGAAGTCGAACTTTGTAAGTATCAACCAACTCCATCATCAAGTCAACCAAATCAGAAAAGGGGCTATCCAAAACCATTCCTGCGATTGAAGGATCCTCAGCTCCATACATCAAGCTGAAAAAAGCAGTATGTCAAGCCTTTTTGACACCTACCTAACACGTGAGCCGGATTTTTGAAAAGCTTGCTCGAGTACATATGATCCAATGACATATATATATATATATATATGTATATATATATATATACATGTTAATGTATGAAGACATGATAAGATGAACAAATATAGCTTAACATGCCCTGGTGTTTTCCTCATCCCAGAGGCGGCACATTTCTAAGATTTAACAAGCAATTTTGGACAGGAATAACATGCCCAAATCATTAAGTGGGTTGCAATAATTCATAAACCCATCAAGCTTGAAGACTTGTAAAGCTTTCTTGTTCTTCCAAAGCAGTCATTTGATAGTATGGATACACAGCATGCATACAAACCACAACCACACACACCGAAAGACTCCCAGAGAAAGGATTTGCAAGAAATTAAAAAGGAAAAAGAAGAAAGCTAGCAACATATCTAACAAGAGCGCACTTGAAATTTGGAACTTCATAAGAGATCCATTAAAAGTAGTTAAATGCTACTGAACAACAACCTATTGGAGCAATTTTGAGAGTTAGATACAGAATTTCTATTCTCATTATCGAAACGTATTGAGGCTATCGTAGAAGAAAGAAACCACTAACCTAGTAACAGCACCCATGGAGCGGCCCCACAAACCAATTAAAGACACGTTTCCATCAGCCCGCAGATAATCAACAACAGCTCTGAGATCATCCTTCTGTAAAAACAAAACAAGTTCTGGGTTACATTTATGCCCCGAAATGGCTACTCAGGAGATAACATCACACTGTCATATAATATTAAACAGAAGATACCAGTAGTCTGGTAAAGTCTACCCGATTATAAACTGAAAACAAATCAAGATCCTTTCTATTTAGACAAGTTCAGTTGTCCTTCACATTTCATCTCCTCAAAAGTAAATATTTTCATTTCCTACCCAATCATCCTTACGTTCCTATCCTAAGTCCTAACCCATCTCAGCTTAACTGTGCGTAAACGATCTCTTATTATTGGTTAGCATTCAGTGATAAACCATGCCATTAGTTCGTATCTCTAGAGATCTTTCTCTATAGCATCACCACATTTCATTTCCTGCATTTTCCTGGCCACTCTTGATGTATTAGCTACTCCTCCTCAAGACATAATCACTACAGTACTATTTTCAATCAGCAAGTACAGCATACACATGAGGGTCTGAAATCATACTTACTTTCACTAAAGAGAAGAGAAGGCACGAAAAGAATCAGTAACATAAGGCCGAAGATTTTTGTTTTGATTAGTGGGTGTCAGTTAATCTAATAATATCTATTCAAAAGGGTCCACGATCAGAAAGGGACAGAAAACCAATGGAATTAGTCTTCTGAAAGGAATTTTTTAGGGTTACAGCAGATAGCAGAGATGCTTTATGTTACAACAAAAATTTGCCTAAAACAAAACCCTGCTATGTATAGCCAGTCCAGAATAATGGACACTCTAATGAGGTAAGAGATAATGACATCAGAATGAGATGGCTTAGCAGGCTGCTTACTTCATTCCAGCCCAGGGTTACGTGCTCTCCTCCTGAAAGTCCCGAACCAGAGAAATCAAGAGCAAAAACAGTGATATTTGATGGCAACAATATGATAGCAGCTTCACTGGCATCCGTCCGGCAACCACTGAGAAATGACATCAATACACATCAAGAGCTAAGTGCTGAGGAAATTGGATAATAGTCGATATTGAATCAGTTTGGCCCAACCACACCAAAGAGTGGCCAGGAATAATTCATTAGTTTGTTTATCATGGTTCTGAAAATGCAAGGAGACATGCAAATGGTACTAAAAGGGTGTTTGTAACAAAAATACTAACCTATTTCCATGGCAATAAATTACACAAGGCAGTTTGTGATCTTCAGGAGGTATAATAGGCATATAATGGCTACATTGAAGAACATCTCCTCGAGTATTTACAACCTGTCGGATGAATAAAAGATTCCCAAATGTAAATGAGATCAGACAACCCCAAACCCGAAGGACAGATAGTTATTTCAAGTTTACGAATGACTATAGAAAACGTTAATCCCAAGAGTTCTAAATGTTTGCTTCCATCATGAAGACTAGGTTTAAAAAGAGAAAGAGGAAGAGAAAGAGGAAGAGAAAGGAAAACACCTAAAAATCATGCTCACAAGTTTCTTACCTCTACATCTTTCCTCTGATACCATTTACCTTTAAGCACAAACTCTTGATCCAATAAATCATTTTTTGGATTGTATTCAGCTCTGCAGTCAGAAAAAGAAAAGGTTGTTTGGTTTAGTATATTTGTATCTAGTTTCTTCAGCAGTTTCATATGAAGTCAAGTAAATAGCATATGAAAACTATTCGTTAGTCAGCAAGACTGACGCAGACCCTCTTAGTTACGATCTAAACAAAACCTAAAATTAATTGCAGCAATTGTCAAAAAGCTTCTGGTTAAAAGAATATAAAAAATATAACAAGAGAACGCCAAGTGCATACAAGAACTTAACTTTGGTTTGGGGGAGGAGCTAAAGGTTAGACTACGGTTAATCTTTACTGGGATTGAAGAACAAATATTTAACGGAATTATAGCACAAAAGTGATGCTCATCAACAAAACAATGTTTTACTGATCAAGCAGCAAAGGTACATAGTCTACTTAAATTATCATATGTGACATCACAAATTCACACAATAACACACTCAGTATAAATACCTAGAAAAAATCATTTTTATCTACAAACCGAACAATTAACATTGCATCTCAGGCATTGATACCGAAGAAAAGTTTGCCCACACCCCTGGAAATTAGAAAAAGTGCCGTATTGGAGATAAGGGGCTTGTCAAAATCCTTGATCCATACGTAATTTTGGCAACTCCTCAAACAAAAGCCATTACTCGTACATGCTTAACGTATCCCCAATCCTCCTCAGAGACCATCCCGCAATCCGTCTAACTACTCACTCTCGTAAAACAAACAACAGAACAAGATGGTATTCACTACTCACCAGTAAGCTCTAAAACCAAATATTCACTTCGACACAAGCGGGATCAATACTTAACCCAATCAAGCTCTTACAACTTTTACACCATACAATTCATCGATCAAAACGCAGAAATCGACACTTAAAAATCACAAATCATGCTCTACAGCAAAAACCCATGTCGAATCAAGAACAAAAAAATAAAACAACATAACACAATACTGAAATCAAATCATAAAATAATTCCAACACAGAATTTTCCAAAACCTAGAACCCACAAAATAAAAACCCAAACTTCGAACAAAATCCAAACTTTAACCCATAATCACAAACATAATAACAAAAAGTAAAAACAATTTGAACTTCACAAATCAAATAAGAAAAAAAAAAGATTTGAAATTTGTGACCTGGGTGGGCGTATGATGAAGTTGATTAGCTGTTCCATAAAGAGATTAGCAAATCCAGATCTTTACTTTCTCTCAGTAAAACTGCTCACTACTTTTACTTCTATTCGAAATACAATACAAAAAAAAGTTGAGTGTGCAGATTCACAATCTCCTTTTTTTATTTGTTTATTATTTGTTCTTAACAAGAAAAGAAAAGAGGAAGAATAAATTAGAAGTAAACGTCCTAATTTTAGTTATTTTTAAATACGAAATTGCAATTCAGTCCTTTTCTTTTTTTGATTTTTTGCTATGTACTACTTTTTCCTCCAAAAGACAAAAAGAGTGTTATAGTTTGTTCATTTTGATCGAACATGACGTCTCTAAGCTTCGTATCGTTTTGTATGACTTTCGTCTAGGTCTTATTCAGCCTTCCTAGTGCTCTCATATGTTTGCGTTTGGCATTTCAGCACACCGTATCGTTATGTATGACTTCCGTCTAGGTCTTATTCAGTCTTCCTAGTGCTCTCAATATGTCTTGTGTCGGGTATTTCAGTACACTGTGCTTGTGCACATATATGTCCTTGTTTTACACGCACGAATCATTATGAACGATTTTCTCTTAAAATAAAATAAAAATCATGTATTTTGCAAGTGTAGCAATAAAGAAAACTCGATTACTTAAACATAAAACTCCGGTTTGTACCAAATAAGCATGATGATTTTAAGTCGTTTACTAGAATCACTAGGAGGTGCTTTAGCTATTTATCATTTTTACATAAATTTGTGTTATCTTTTTTTTATGAATATCTTTTGATTTTTTTTAACAGGACGAGTCACGTTAATTAATGCAGATAAATAATTTTAGTATAGAGAACAATAGAATGTGAAACACGAGATACAACAATAGATTAATCAAAAGTAATATAGGCTGCAACAACCGGTCTATGTATATTTTGATTTATTTTAGAATACAAATACGGGTACTACTATTGTAGTTGGATTGAATATATAGGAACAATAACGTGTATATATATACATATGGAATGCTACAAGTTTCTTTGTCTTCAAGCACCGAATTAAGTTTTATTGATCTCTTTTATTTCGTTTTTATAAAAAATATTATTTTGTTCTTTTAGATGTAATTAAGTATCCTAGTATATTGTTAAATGTTTTTTTTCTTGCCTCGTTAGACAAGGAGGCCCGGTCGGTAATAATGAAATCAAAAGTTTTGGTATGTATTTACTTCCGTATTATTGAAATAGGAATTTATGCCATTCTATTCATGTCCCCAACATTTTTGGTTCATATGCATGAATATGGTGAAATAAATGTTTCTGATACATTAAATGCCCGAATCCTTAACTTGAAGGGGATATAAAGGAGTACTTGATCTGTCGTTGTACAACTACAAATGGAACTTGGAATGATTTTGGAAAATATTGAACATTAGTCAAAAGGGGTATTAATGTAACTATACCGAAATTGTATAAATTGGATCCATTATTATTTGGTAGCAAATACTTATGAGTTTGGAATCAAATGATTGACAAAAGGCATGGGGGTTATTTTATCCTTTTATGCAGTCATAATTATTGATAATTCAAGATTTTGAGGTTACCACGAGATTAGAAGGAAATTAAATTTTAAACAAAGAGGTGTATGTAATTTTTAAATATATATATATATATGCACGAGCTAGTTAAATTTTAATACCTAATTTTCTAATAATTTTTATCATTGTTAACAAATTCTTTTATATTTAAAAAGAATGGATTTAGCCTAAGAAATCCACAAGGGGTGAAAATGCATAAATATTCTATATTATTTGATTAACAAATCTTTATTTGGTATAGTCATTGATTTACGTTACAAGGTTTAAATGAAATGAGTAAAAAAATGATAAAAATCAACTGAACATTTAACAATTGACAGTAGGGCTCCAAAATAAATAACATAAAATTTTTTGGGTGAATCTAAGAAAAATAAAAAGTAAAAAGACTATTTGTCTAATTTGCAACGGACCGATACATGCGAGACATAATATTTTTTAGGCGAGATCGAAAGACTTAAAAAATGAAAGAATTATTCTGCAATTTACGGAGGACCACAACGCTATTAAGTATTAAAAAAATTATTATTTGCGGATCTCATCCTATTAATACGTGCGAGCCCTCGAAATATTCATTAGTGTAAAATAAAACAAATACAGTAATTAGTTGAACTTACAGGAGCAAAATCGAAACACGAAAAATCAACGTCTACAGCTTGCTTTTGTTTACATGCATCTATTCTTATTATATAGTAAGATAAAGATATATTTTATCTTATGTGATAGTACTAAAAACAGCCATCTAATAAGATAGTCCGACTAATAAGTAAATAGATAAATACACAAATTAGTAGGACCATGAAGTGTGACGAGTCTAATAATGGATATAAATATTAAAGAGTAATTATCACTATTCACTAATAATAATAAAAAATATATGTTATGTAAGTTCTTACTTTTTTTTCGTACGAAACTGCTTGAATGGTTCAATATACTTCTCTCTCGTCATTAATCGAATTTTTAATCTCCCATGACCATGAGGCACTCTTTGATAATAAATTAATTTGAAGGATTCGATCCAAATCCAAGCACGACTATACATGTTGTCAAAGGTGTTTACAATATGTGAAATTATTATTTCTGCCCATTAACTTTGCCTAAAAATACTTTTTGCTCTTTTATTTTCGGACCGACTTTTTCTGCCCCGTTAATTTTAAAAATTCGATCACAAATGTCCAATCTCTCTTAACCGGGCTAAAACGCTGACATGTCGGTCCACTCAAGAAAGTGCTCGTTCAATCAATAAAACGCTTCAGCCACGTCGGATTTTTGAGCTCAGAAAAACGTTTTTAAAAGTGCCAAAAAAAAACAAAAAAAAAAGTAAAAAAATAAATATATATGGAGTCATCTCATCTTCTTCGCCTCCTATGCCCACCACCACCACTGCGCTGCACCACTCCGCCGCACTATCGTCGGCGGCGGACAACAACATCGGGAAACCCCCTCCAACCTCGTGTGCCCCACGGCTACCACCACCACCACTCTGCCGCACTATCGTCGGCGATATACAACAACATTATAGAACAAAAACCCTAATTCAACCACCACTCCGCCCGCCGAAATCGACCTAGAGAGCTTTTTCATCAAAAATCTTAAGTCAACCACCACTCCGCCCCGCGGCACCACTCCGTACAACACCGTCGAAGAACTTTTTAGTAGTTTAATTCATTGATTAATAATTTAATTTAAGGTGACTGAAAGGTTTTTGTTGAACTTTGTGATTCCAACGATGCCTTCAAAAACGCCGACGAGATCTGAGCTCCGTCGAAAAGAATTGGACAGTTGAGATATGAACTCCGGCAAAAAACGAGTACGATTCGCGGGTAAATATATTCAACTCCGAATCCAAATCAACAAATCGATTCCAAATCTATACCTCACACATTACGAGCGACCATTTTTGTTGGTGGTGGTAGTGAAAGAGAGGGGGGTGGGGGTGACGGCTGGGGAAGAAGATTACATGTTTTTTTTTTGGGTCCAAGTGTAATTTGAATAAATTATTGGTTAAGTTGTGTAATAATTTATGTTTTGTAAAAACGTTTTTCAGACAAAGAAAAACTCGACGTGGCGCGAGCAACTTATTAACTGGATGAGCAACTTATTGACTGGACCGACACGTCAGCGATTTAGTCTGAATTGGAGAAATTGGGCATTTTTAGTAGAAAAATAAAAAGTTGCAGGGTAGAAAAAGTCGGCCGGAGAAAAAGAGGGCAAAACGCATTTTTAGGCAAAGTTATTGGGCAGAAATAATAATTCTCCCTATAAATAATATTATGCTCTTTGCATGAAGTTACTGAAAGTTACTTCGAACTAACTAAATGTTTGCAAATATTCTAAAAAAATCATGTCAATTAAGTTATTGCAACATTCAATGAGAAATAAACTCGATTCTTCATAAAAACTATAAAATACTATAAAGGGATAAAAGCAACAAGCCCTCTAACCTATGGGGTGTTTTGCACTTTGGTCCTTAAACTATGTTTATCAGCGCTTTGGTCTCTAACCTTTAGGGTGTCTGTGCGATTTAGTCCTACGGTGGTTCTCAGCCAATTTTTGCCTGAAAACACCGGTCGGCCCACGTGCAATGTCATGCAATGGGTGGAGGGTATTTTGGTCAGAACACATTTTTTTTCTTAAACCTTTTAAAAATACAAAAGGAAAAACGAATAACTTCAGGGGTAAAACGCAAAACACCTATTAGGTCATCTAATCTATTCGCAAAAATTCAGTCAAATTCACATTCCAAAAAAAGTAGGGTTCTTCCGAATCGATTAGGGTTCATCTGATTTCTTCGCAATCCATCACAAATCTACACAATCACACTAAAATACATCAATCACGATCACATTACGCTCACATACACGGGTAAACAGTGATTAATCCGTCTTTCTTTGAGTTCTAGGGTTTGCCCAATTTTGGGGAAAACCCCTTTGTAGTGTTTAATCATCATAATGGGTTGGGAATTGCGCACACACAAGTTACGGTCGGGCAAGAAAATGCCAAACTACGGTAAATTTCAAACACTAGTTTTTAATTTACTGTATTTGTCCTTTGTGCGAATCTGGCGTTGTTTTTTTTTTGGGTGAAAATTACTATTTTTGGCTCCGAAATTGTAGGAACACATTATGATAGAGTTAAAAATTCATTTTTTTAATGATTGTATCATGTTTAGGACCACTTTCTGGACCACTTGTGTTGGAATATACTAATGGGTAAAGAATGTTTCTTGTCGCATTTTTGGACCACTATGTAGACCATTTTGCTGCACTTTGCTTCTTTAGTTGAAGAGAGGTTTTTCAGACAACTCAGTGGTCCCTCTTTCAGTGTTAGTTTATAGGAAGATTACTATATTGCTCCTGATAACCTTAAAAAATGCATTCTTTGTCTATTTTTTATAGGAAGATTACTATATTGCTAATATAACCTGAAAAAATGTCTTCTTAACTCTATCTTTTAATACTGCATGCACTAATTCCAATGACTACACAATTAGATTTCATTACTTTGGTCAACTAGAGGTCATTGGTGGAGTCACTAAGTACATTGGTGTGAGTATTGCTCACTTTGACTGGTGTAACCCAGATGAAATGAGCATGTTAGAGTTAAAGAACATGGGTGAAGAGGTTGGTTTCAAGTCGAGTGCAACTTTTGTTGTTGCATGTGGGAAGGATATTGATTCAGTGGAGAAGGTTGATTATTTAATGGATGATAGAGAGTCAGTAAATATTGTTAACATGTTTGATATTACTACCTAATTAACGGATTTATTTAGGATTGGAACGCCCTGTTCGTGGTTCAGGAGCTTGTAAAATTACGAAAATATCCCTCTTTGTATTCACTGAATTTCACTCTGAATTCTCCGGTACATTAGTGTGTAGGTGTATGTGTGTGCATTTTTCAATCTGAATCCTTTCTTCTCAACCTTTCCCTCCTTTTATAGAGGTTTTTTTAGGGACATGTGTCGTTATGCATGTTTAAATAAATTACAGGTGTTGCAATTTGCGTAAATGGATAGGATAAACTTCATATTTGCTGACTATGTGCTGACTGGGACGAAGTTTTATGTCTTCCGATGGCTTCAGGAGATTTCGATGAGTTAGCTCTTTTAACTTATTCTCTCTGATAGGCCAGGTCTCTTAAGAAGGCTTGATAAGTGAGACGGGGTACTCGTCCGATGTGATTGTAGTTTTGATAGCGGTCTGTTTTTATGTTGTTCTCTTCTTTCCATATGCTCCGATAGGTAAATCTGCTCTTTTTCGCTTACGGGGTGGGCTCCGATGACTTCTTTACTTTAGAAGAGTAATATTCTCGTGTTTAGGTCTTTATGACGTGTGCTCCGAGGGCTTTTGGATTTTAATAGGGCATTATTTTCGTGCTATGTCCTTCGGGATGAGTGTTCTGATGACTTTTTAGACTTCGAAGTGTTCAGTGAGGGGATGTTCTCGTATTTTCTAGGACTCGGGGGGTCCGCTTTGGTCCCTCTTGGCGCATTGATGGATATCAGAGTCGCGCAGATCCATCGAGGTTTACTCTTTTTCCGATGTCGCATTGATATCTTTTCTTTATTCATCGTGACTTTCCAAGGGACGCTTTGGTGCCTCTTCGGGTGCCACTTTTTACCGTTTTGGGTTTGTGACACTTTGTAGGCCTCCTCGTCGGGAGTATATGTTCATCATCGGGAGCGTATGTGACGATAATATCGTCTGAGGGGTTAATCCCCCCTTTTTTTTAGGGTTTAATCCTATATTTCTTTTTTTTAGGGTTAACAAATATGATTAAGTATAAAAATAAAGATAAACTGGTTGGAGTGTTTGCCATTGGGGGTGAAGAAATACCAGCTGAATCAACAGGAGAAGATGCTACAAATCTTGGAGATTTTGAAGCACCTGCTAATAAGAAAGTGGAAGATGAAAAAGTTGGTGAACTTGGTACTGATGATAAGGCTGGTACTTCTGGGGAACCTGGTGCTGATGATAGAGTTGGTGATGATGCTAGAGATGGTGATGATGAATCAGCTCCTACTGGAGCACATGAGTTTGAACCTGGTCCATCTGGTGTTGGTGGTAATTTTGATGAAGTGGAGGATACAATGGAAGAGAACTATGATAACATAATATATGACAGAGAAGAGATAGAATCAGATGATGATCAATCTGTGAGGACAGATTCTGAGTTGTCTGAAGCCATAATTGATAGTTGTGATGATTTGACAGATGATGAGGGAGTATATGAGGACACTGGTAGTGGTAGAGGACAATAAAGAACACTGGGCTGGTATAGCCATATCCAGGGAGGTTAACAAGTCATCTTATGGGTCAAGTTTTAGTGGGAGACAAGTCAGAGCAACATATCTTGGGTTTCATGTCTTCAACAGAAAGTTGGATATGGCTGATCCTAAGCTAGAACTGGAGCTTTGCTTTGAAGATGCTCAGACTTTTAGAGATGTTGTAAGGAACTATGCAATCAAGGTGCGCAGTGATATTGTGTTTAAAAAGAATGACAAGGCTAGAGTGAGAGTGAAGTGCAAGAATGAAAAGTGTCCATACCATGCGTGTGCTTCTCAGATAGGGCACTGTGGGACTTTGCAAATAAAGACCTATAATGGAGTGCACAAGTGCAACATTGTGGATAAGGTTACACAAGCTACCTCAACATGTCTTGCTAAAAAGTACATGCAATGATCAAAGGGAACTTGAATTGGCATGTTGAGGCTATGGTGGAAGTTTCAGAACATAAACAAAGTGCAGCTACACTAAGTATCAGATGTACATATCTAAAGCAAAGGTGAAGCAGTTGTCTATTGGGACAGAGTCAGAACAATATGCTATGATGTGGAGATATGCAGCAAAGATAATGAAAAGTGACAAGGACAATACAGTCAGGATACAAACTGTGAACACTGATAAGGGACCAGTGTTCAAAAGAATTTATGTAAGTTGGGGTTCATTGAAGATAGGGTTCATAGAGGGTTGCAGGCCAGTTGTTTGTTTAGATGGGTGCCATATAAAGTCTTTGTGTGGTGGGATCCTGCTGAATGCAATTGGGATAGATGCTAACAATAGCATGTATCATGTTGCTTATGCTGTGGTGGAGAAAGAAATAAGGGATAGATGGATGTGGTTCATGGCACTACTAGTAAATGATATGAAGATCAATGAAGAAGGGGGTGATGGATGGGTTGTGATGTCTGATAAACAGAAGGGGTTGGTTGATGCAGTTGCCAAATATATCCCTAACAGTGCACACAGGTTTTGTGTCATGCACATGTACAGTAACTTCAAACAGTTGCATAGAGGGTTGCCTCTCAAGTGTTTGGTGTGGAAGGCTGCTAGAGCCACAACAGTGAGAGCCTTTGAAGCAACAATGCAGGAAATTAAAAAGAGAAAATTGGAAGCCTTCACATGGTTGACAAAAAGGCATGCAGCTAACTGGAGCAGAGCATTCTTCAACACCACTAAGAGTGATGTGTTGTTGAACAATATGTGTGAAAGTTTTAATGCACTGATTCTTGAAGCAAGGCCAAAGCCCATCATTGATATGTTGGAACATATCAGGCTGATTTTGATGAAAAGAACCTATGTTAAGAGGGATATGACTAAAAAGTGGACAGGGAAGGTGGGGCCTAATATAAGGAAGTTCTTGGAGGCCAATAAAGAAGCTGGTATGAAGTGCAAAGCCCACTGGAATGGGCTTGAAGAATTTGAAATTTAGGCACTTGATGGATAAGTGACAGTGAACTTGGAGAGTAAGGAATGTAGTTGCAAGAAGTGGCAACTGTCTGGAATACCATGTGCACATGCATGTTGTGCATTGATTGACAGAGAGAGGGATCCAGAGGACTGGGTAGACAAGTGCTACTTGAAGAGTACTTATCTTCAATGTTACAAGCATTGCATGCATACAATGCATGGGTCTGGTGATTGGATAGCATCCAATTTGACCCCTTGTTTGCCTACTATCCCTGAAAGGTTACCTGGAAGGCCCAAGAAGCAAAATAGGAATCTAAGCCCAGAAGAGCTGAAAGAATTGAAAGAAAAGAGGAGAATAGAGGCTGAGTCAGGAGTCACACTAAAGGTGGGCAGACATGGACTGTTGATGACATGTAGATTGTGTGGCCAACAAGGACACAATGTCAGAACATGTCATATTAGGAGGTATGCTGAAGGGGAAGAAGTACCAGGAGTAGAAGTGCCTCCAAAGTATGCTGAAGAAGCTGCAAAGGTGAACTAATGCACATGTTTATGCTTAATATATTAACTAAATGTATTATTATTTCAATTGTTCTGATTTTCAGGTGACCTCCACAAAAACCAAGGCTAAAAGACATACAAGGAAAGGAAAAGGGAAAGGGAAGATGGAAGATCTTGAAGTGGAGCATGATAATGTGGAAAATGCTCAAGTAAGAATTGATATTACAAATTCTTTAACAGTTTACTAGTTTTGGATCATATAAAAATGTTGATTATGTTGCCACATAGGTGCCTAGAAGATCACCTAGGAAGAAAAGCAAGAGTGGTCAGGATGATAAACTTGGTACTTTTGGGGTATGGTGTTTAAATCTTGCAAGTTCATATGAATCAACCGATGGTTCAAATCCTGGTTTTAACTACATGTTTTTGTTGGTGATAGACCCCTGTTATGGATAAAGGAAAAGGAAAAGTA
Source organism: Linaria vulgaris (assembly GCA_948329865.1). Classification (NCBI taxonomy): domain Eukaryota; kingdom Viridiplantae; phylum Streptophyta; class Magnoliopsida; order Lamiales; family Plantaginaceae; genus Linaria; species Linaria vulgaris. The sequence goes on along the minus strand of OX415253.1, from coordinate 105,802,423 downwards.
AATGACACAAGTGTGGATGATAGATATGCTCCTGATATTGAGGTATTGTTGGTTACACAAAAAAACTGTACTTTGATTAGTGACTATAACTGTAGTTCTTAATTGAATATTTTTTATGTGTAGATTCCTGTCAAAAGAGAGCCAAAAACAAGAAGAAAAAAATAGTTCAGGAGACTGATAAAGGGGACCATGATAAGGTATGACTCATGTTCACTTCTTAGTTTCTAGTTGACTTGCGCAACTGATGAGTGAAGTGGTAGTTTATGGAGAAGGATTTTGATTTTTTTTGACAACTTCTTGTACAAATGCAATTTGGGGATGCAATTGGGGGGGGGGGGGGGAAGGGAAAAGAAAAAATGCATGCTGCTGCTGGTGATGAGGCCAGAGTTCCACCAAGTAAAAGGAAAATGAGTGTGAGTGAACCACCAATGAAGGTATGAAGCAGTCCTAATAGTTTCTTGTTTTGGGGTTATAATTGGAGAATAATATGCATGTAATTTATGTTTGAATGTCAGCAAGTTGCAAGATTGGAGAAGTCCACAAAAGAAGCTGAGAAAGTTGTGGTAGAAGATGTAGTGAAGGAAAGGCCAGTCAGAACTAAGAAGCATGTAAGCAGATTGGTTGAAGAACTTAATGGGAAGAAGAAACCAAATTCCAAAGGGAGGGTTATTATGAATGACCCTGATTCAATTAAGGAAGCTTTGGATAAGGTAAAATTCATTATTTTGGGTGATTAGTGTTAGTCTTATATAATTGTTGTCTAACTAGTTATGTTGGTTTGCAGATCAAGAAAAATAATGCAAAGAATGCTGCCACACAACCTACTAACCAGTATCCAATCACTAAAATGAAGAGGTACCTATTGCGCAATGACAAACACCTTGATAAAGTGGTTGATGAAGTGCTCAAGAAATGAAGACTAATTAACAGCCAGTTGGGTTCTTTTGTTTCAAATATGTAAGGCATAATGCCCTAATATTTTGTGCACACGCGGATGAACTTTATTTTGTATTCGTGGTAGCCACTGGAATGTAGTATCTAGTAATGTTAATTGCAACAATGTGATGTACTAAATGGATTAATGCAGAAGGTTATAATCTGCATAATTTTGTGTTAAATGAATGAAGGGAGATTGATTCTCTACTCTATTCGGCATAAATAAGGTTCTTGTTGTATGTAAAAAAACGACAACAATACTTAAAGGGGTATACTTTAACACTAGAAAGATATTGTTCACGTACTAAATTACTACCAAAACAATACTTAAAGGGGTAACATGCTGTCCAAATCATACCACAGGGGGCAAAACGCTACATTTGAATAGATTGAGGGGCAATACTTAATATGGAATAGCTTCAGGGGGCAAAGTGCTCAAATTCCAATAGGTTAAGGGGTGCAACACTAGAAAATAATCTCCCGTATCTCTGGACAAAAATGCCCTTCTGACAAGCGCGTGGACCGCACGTGACCGGTGTTTTTCGGTGAAAATTGGATGAGAACCACCGTAGGACTAAATCGCACAGATACCCTAAAGGTTAGGAACCAAAGCGCTGATAAACATAGTTTAAGGATCAAAGCGCAAAACACCCACTAAGTTAGGAGGTTTGATGATTTTATCCCATACTATAAATACCAAAATAGTCCGAAAAGCACTACATACTCCGGTTTTCTATAAGCCTAGTTCAAAGGGATATAGTTCTACAAAAACAATAAAATTGATATTTATTCACTACACATTGAAGACATTTTACCCTACTAGATAGACTAAAGCTCACTCCATCAAGAATATTAATCATTTTGTAACAAATCTTTACCATTATTCAATTAAGGAATTAATAATAACATCAAAGTGATTCCTTTCCTTTTCTTGAAATAAAGCCAAAGAACTCCAGCCCTTTCTTTGGATTGACTCCAGTTCTTTTATTGAAAAATCAATTACAAAAGAAAAGGAACATTCTCTCCTTATATATACACCATCTAGCCAAAACAAATACTCTAAAAAATTATCAAAGGCAAAATGGCTTCTAGCTCAGGGAAACCAGCTGCTTCATTTCTTTTAGTGCTCAACATAGTCCTCTACTTCATCGTCGTCGCAGTCGCTGCATGGGCCGCAAGTCACGGAATTGAACGATCCCACGAAACAGGTTCAGTATATATATTCTCAGTATTATCATGCAAAAACAAAGAGTTAACAACATTTGTTTATATGCTACGCAAATGTTTCAACATATAAACCATTTTTAGTGAATGTGATATGTTAAATATGACACACTATTCTCCTTTGATAAAAAAAAAAGTCAAATTACCCCATATATATGTCATGTCAAATAGGTCACACTACCGCTTATAATTTTCAAAAGTTGTGCATGAAGACGCCGTTAACACTTGCATATAAGAAGTTGCGTTATGAAACATATAGAAATACACGACGAGCTAATGTGTCTGTTTAATTTAACACAAATAAGTATTTGCGATTGTACTTCTTTTATTATAGACAATATAACTGAAAAAAGAAAGAAAAAAAGAACGTTGTTTTCTACTTTAAAGGGACAAATATTGTGCTCTACTAATTAGCATAAATTGGGGTAATCTGTCTTTTTTTTTTTCTTTTATCATAGGGATAATGTGACTATTTCTTTTATGACAGACTTATTCTGCGTGTGCCAAAAAACCAATAAAATAAAATAAATAAATCATACTATGATTCAAAATCTTGACTTAATATCATTTTTTTCATTCCCTTGTGTTGTTTTTCAGCGTCAGTTCTGTCGCTCCCTGCTCAACTTTTTCCAATATACTATCCGTTCGGCAACATGGCCACAGGGTTACTTGTCGTTCTATCGCTCATAGCCGGAATGGTAGGCCTTACAACCTCGTTTAGTGGACTTCAAAATCTTACTCAGTGGAATGCTCCTAACTTGCATGCAGCAGCCGCATCTTCTTTTGTATCCTTGTCACTAACATTGCTTGCTATGGGGTAAGTTATTAATATTATTATTATTATTGATTACATTTCCACTCCTTACAGTTTTGTTATAACACAATTATAATTGTGTATGCATGTGTTGTAGGTTTGCATGCAAGGAGATTAATATAGGTTGGACAGGATCAACATTGGTAAATTAAAATTCCATGCTATGATATAGTTTTATTTCTTGGTTATTTTTCATTTTGTTTTTTTGGCTAACTTCGATTGATATTTTGTTCAGAGAACTTTGGAGGTGGTGTTGATACTTGTGAGTGGAACTCAGCTTTTCAGCACTGCAGCTTTAACCATTGGGATCAATGATGTCTATGTATGATGGATGGAGAGAGGATCTTCTAATTTTATTTATGAGAGTTATTTCTTTTTGGTCATGTAACTTAATTTTAATTAATTGAGATTGAAAGTTTGATTGTTGTCTATGTTATTTTAGAATTTGTAGTACATGCACAGAGCTTTTCTTTCATACTTTTCTAATAACTAAACAGATCAGTAATAGTACTATGCATATTTCTTAATGATTGTCTATATATAAACTCATGGAATACATGTTATTGATGGAATTCAATAGCCGAGATCTCCAGAGCGTTCATTTCAAATCATCGTGACACAATGCTTAAAGAGCCAAATGCTGGTAGTATACCTAATTCCGATCCATTATCGTTGTATGTCGAAGAAGTCCGGTTAGCCTTCCCAATCAAAAAATATACATATTCCTGTAGTTCTCATCGAGTTCATTTGAACCGATAAAATATGGTGAAAGAACGAGACTTGTTTACGTGTGACTTGTGGCCAACAACCTCGCTTTAGAAAAAATGAAATTTCTATTTTAATTTAGCTCGTCTTAAATTTAAAAGTGCTATTTAATCATCAATATACCAATTTAATATATTTATAATGTCTTTACCTTTACTCAATATAATAACATAAAAAATTAATCCTTTTCTTCTTCTTGAGACAAACATAAAACAAAGCGAAAGAGTACTCTCTTTTCTTTAACTCCAATTTTACTATTGAATAATCAGTTACAAAGAAAGGTACCTTTTCTCCTTTATGTACATATATATATATATATATATATGTACATTGTAAACTCTTTCAAAGCTCTACAAAACTCTACAAAAACTATAAAATTTTCAAAAGCAATGGCTGCTTCTGAAGAATACAAAGTATCTGCTTTATTTCTTCTTCTAATCAACATGATCCTCTACATCATCATCACCGCGATTGCAGCGTCGGCTGTAGGACATGGAACTAAACGATCCACGGAAACAGGTTACTGCTCAAACTATCAACATGAAGAAAATCTCAACACTTAATACTTAATACCATGATTTAACTTTTTCGTCTACATATCATTTTTCAGCACCAGTTTTGCAGCCGTTGTCTACTCATCTCTTTACAACATACTATCCGTTTGGCAACATGTCAACATTTTTAGTCATCGTTTTATCGCTCATAGCTGGAGTGGCAGGAATTTCAACCTCGTTTATTGGACTCGACAATGTTACTTGAGAGAAAACTCCTAACGTCCATGTAGCAGCTGCATCTTCTCTAGTATCCTTGTCACTCACATTGCTTGCAATGGGGTAAGTTATTATTATTGAGGATTATATACTGAGATCCTTAAAATTTGGTACAATTAAATAAACTTCCAAATGAACATTACAATTTTTAAGTATTTACTTTCACTCTGTTAATACACTTTTATAGTTAAATATTGGGAATAAGAATTGTGTATTGATATGTTGTAGGTTTGCATGCAAGGACACAAGTCTAGGATGGACAGGAACCTTGGTAAGCCAACAATGAAAAGCTGCTTGCTATAAGTCTACTTCTAATTTTTTTGATTGTTTTTTAAAAGTCTTTTAATTTGGTTTTTGGTTAACTTTGATATAAACTTTACTCAGGGGATTTTGGACATGTTGTTGGTGCTTGTGAGTGTTACTCAGCTACAATGCACTGTAAGATAAATCTTTATAGTATTTATCTTTCCATAATTGTGGTCTAAGTAATCCTAGTTTTCTAGGAATATATGTTAATTCTATATTCTAGTTACCTAATTATATTATAATTAATTATAGAGTTATTTCCAATTAAGACTCTTCCGTGATGGACGGTCGAGATTAAGTCCTAATTAAACCCTAACTGGAACTTGGTCCTCTCTTCACCTATATATACTATGACTTTACCCATCATAAATCATACTCAAGAAACACATAAATAAGGTGTATAGGGAGAAGAGAAAAACCAAGACTTCCTATCAATTGTTCGTGGACGGTTCGTGCTCACGCCTAGCTGCTTTCTACCACGACACGATGAACAGAGGTATTTCTTCTTTTCTATTTACGTGTGAATCTATTTGTGACGTCATGTAGTTCAAAACGATTAAAGTCATGTAAAATTATATTTAACATGTGGTATCAGAGCTTAGGTTTGTGAACGCATGATTGTCCTTTAAATATATAGATTCAAATTATAACGAAGCAAGTTTGGGATTTGAGTTTTCTTGTATGTATCTCGTTTATAATAATTAATATCCTAGAACATGCAAAAACGCTCCGGATTTTACTTTGATGGCAGTACGAACAGAATTTTGTAATTATGTTCCTTAATTATGTCAAGCATGTAGTAGATGTACTTTGGTTTTTATGTATGCTAATATTACGTGGTAAAGGATATCTTGAATTATCTTAATTTTGCATGAAGAAGCAGAGCTTATTTATAAATCCAGATTTATTTTGGTATACTATCATTGGTATGATGACGTCTTGAGGTGACAATTACTCTTGTGGTGAAATAAGTTAATGTCGTTTTTGTTTATCCTGTAATTAATTACTTGTTAACATGATGTAATTAATTACTTGTTACCTGTAATTATGCCTTCTCTGTTATACATATGTGCACTCTTGTACAAAATATTTTAATTGTCAAACCTTATGCGATCTGCTCTTGCTTAGAGATCTAGGTATTTTGCCTTAGATTTAAGGATATGCATAACTGCGCATATACTGTAACGTTCAATTCACGGCATAATTGATTTTTCTCTAATTCAGTAAAATTTATATGAACAAATTCCTTAGATATAACGATACGGATATTACATAATCTATCATAATGTACCTAAGGCGAAGTCGATTCCACTTCAGAACTCAATATCCATCAATATTATAAGAACAATTCCTTATTTTTAAGGAATTTAACGTAATAAATTACGTTTATTAAGGTTAGAGATCACCACAGTGACTTTAACACTAAAAGATAAAAGATTTTCGAATCACAAATTATATTACCATTATCAAGATAGTTGATGAACCTTATGAATTAATTGGTTGACCCACAGGCAATCAAAAAATCATATTAATTTTCAACAATAAAATAAGTAATATATACGTAAACCAAAGAAATCCACAGATTTCCAATGTTTTATTAAAGTTAGTATATTACTTAAATCAAGAATATTAAATATTACGACTCTTAATGGTATTATGTGTAGAATTTATAGTGACTGCCCACAGGAGCGCTATATTTTCTTGTCGTAAATATTCCAAAAAAAAAAAAAAATTATGTGTTGTTTATGTCTTACACCTCAGTTAATAAATTTATATCTCGATAAATTGCAGCAATTTTTCCCGCACAATTGTCATCATGCGTCTCAGCTGTTCCACTTCTCACGGGAACCAACTTCTCAGAATGGAAAGAGAAAGTTGAATTCACCTTGGGGGTACTTGATTTGGATTTGGCTCTCACAACTGTGAAGCCAGATCCCATTACGGATACAAGTACTACTGAACAGAAGGCTCTCCTTAAATCTTGGGAGAAGTCTGATAGACTGAGCATTATGTTCTTACGAATGACAATTGCTGCCAACATCAAAACTTCCCTACCCACACCAGTAAATGCTAAGGGTTACTTAACATCAATAGAAGAACGCTTTAAGACTGCAGACAAGTCTCTTGCTGGGACACTTATGGCAGAACTTACAACGATGAAGTTTGATGGCACACGCTCTATGCATGACCACTGCATTGAGATGACGAACCTTGCAGCTAAGTTAAATAATTTAGAAATGATGGTGGATGATTCTTTTCTCGTCCAATTTATTCTAAATTCTTTACCTCCTCAGTACGGACCTTTCCAAATTCATTACAACGCTATTAAGGAAAAGTGGTCTGTTAATGAATTGGCTAACAAATTGGTTCAAGAGGAGGGCAGGCTGAACAAACAAGGTATTAGGGTTGCACACTTTGTCCAAGGAGCTGGATCTAAAGCTGGGAAAAGGCACAACTCAAGCCATAAAAGAGCACCACCCAGAATGAATGACTCTAATCAACCAACAGAGAAAAAGGCAAAGAAAGATGACCGGTGCAAATTTTGCAAAAAGACTGGACACTTTCAGAAAGATTGCCATAAACGAAGGGAATGGTTCGAAAAGAAAGGTAACCCTATGGGTTTCGTAAGTTTTTCTGAATCAAATAATTCCTATGTTTCTCCTCATACTTGGTGGATTGATTCTGGTGCTAATGTTCATGTTTCAAATTCCATGCAGGGATTTCTTACGACCCAAACCACAAACCCAAGTGAAAACTTCTTATTCATGGGAAACCGAGACAAAGTCCCAGTTGAAGCTATTGGAACTTATCGTCTCATTTTAGATAGTGGATTTCAGTTAGATTTATTTCAAACTCTTTATGTTCCTTCTATTTCTCGTAATTTAGTTTCAGTAAGTAAACTTGATAGTTGTGGTTTTAAAGTTAATCATGGAGATGGTTGTTTTAATTTAATTTTGAATTCTGATTATGTTGGTTCTGGAATTCTAATTGATGGGCTTTATAGATTTAATCTTGCTACTCAATCTTCTGAAACTCATCTCACCCTGCATACTAATGGTGAAACAAAACATAAGTCGTCTAAAAACGACTCTTATTTCTTGTGGCATAAAAGGCTGGGACATATTTCCAGTGAAAGAATCAAAAGATTAGTAAAAGATGAAATTCTTCCAAGTCTTGATTTTACTAATCATGAAGTATGTGTTGATTGCATTAAGGGTAAGCAAACAAAACACACAAAGAAATGAGCCACAAGAAGTACCCAGCTTCTTGAAATAATACATACAGATATTTGTGGACCTTTTGACATTCCAACTTTTGGTGGTGAAAAGTATTTTATTACCTTTATTGATGATTTTTCACGTTATTGTTATCTCTATTTATTGCATGAAAAATCTCAGTCAGTGAATGTTGTACAATTATTCATTACTGAAGTCGAAAGGCAATTAGATAGGAAAGTGAAAATCATAAGGTCAGATAGAGGTGGTGAATTTTATGGAAGGTATGATGAAACAGGACAACATCCTGGACCTTTTGCAAAACTTCTCCAAAGTCTTAGAATTGTCGCTCAATATACTACACCTGGTTCTCCATGGCAAAATGGTGTAGCTGAAAGGCGAAATCGTACTTATATGGAAATGGTTAGGTCTATGATGAGTCATGCTAATTTACCAATATCCTTGTGGATGTATGCCTTAAGAACAGCTGTATATATTTTAAACCGAGTTCCTAGCAAAGTAGTTCCAAAGACCCCTTTTGAACTATGGAAGGGCTGGAAACCTAGTTTAAAACATCTTCAAATTTGGGGATGTGCAGCTGAAGCACGAATTTATAACCCACATGAAAAGAAATTAGACTTTAGAACGATTAGTGGTTTCTTTATTGGTTACCCAGAAAAGTCTAAAGGATATATGTTTTATTGTCCTAACCATAGTACGAGAATTGTAGAAACGGGTAATGCTAGATTCTATGAGAATGGCAAAATCAGTGGGAGTGATAAAATACAAGATGTAATCATTCAAGAAATAAGGGTGCCTATCCCTTCACCCTCTTTTCCTAAAGATGTTGGGAATCTTCCTGTTGTCGAAGGTTTAGACAATGAAGAGCACCCAAATAATGATACACAACTCCATAATGAGATTATTGCCAATAATGATCATATTGATGAAGAACCAGAGGAACTTGCATTAAGAAGATCAACTCGTGAGAGGAGATCTGCTATTTCCAATGATTATTTGCTTTATCAAGTAGAATCTGATATTGGGATTCTTAAAGACCCGATTTCCTACAAACAAGCCATTAAAGACGTTAATTCTAATAAGTGGATTGATGCCATGAAAGATGAAATAAAATCTATGGATAAAAATGAAGTCTGGGACATTGTTCAATTGCCTCAAGGACACAAAGCAGTCGGGTGTAAGTGGGTCTTCAAGACCAAACACGACTCCAATGGCAATATTGAACGTCATAAAGCTAGACTTGTAGCCAAAGGTTTTAATCAGAAAGAAGGCATTGACTACACTGAGACTTTTTCTCCTGTGTCAAGAAAAGACTCTCTTAGAATTATCTTGGCATTAGTAGCTCATTACGATCTTGAGCTATATCAAATGGATGTGAAAACCGCCTTTCTTAATGGAGACTTGCAAGAAGAAGTCTATATGCGTCAACCTGAAGGCTTCATTATTGAAGGCCAGGAAGACATGGTCTGCAAACTTAAGAAATCACTTTATGGACTGAAACAAGCTTCGAGGCAATGGTATCTAAAGTTCGATAAAACCATTACTGACTTCGGTTTTAAAGAAAATATTGTTGATCCATGTATATACCTCAAGATCAGTGGGAGTAAGTTCATATTTTTGGTTCTGTATGTTGATGATATTCTATTAGCCAGTAGTGATCTTTGTCTTTTACGTGAGACTAAGTGTTATCTATCTAAGAACTTTGAAATGAAAGATATGGGTGAGGCGTCCTATGTGATTGGAATAGAAATATTTCGTGATAGATCACTTGGGATTTTAGGTATGTCTCAGAAAGCATATATTGATAAAGTTCTAGAGAGATTTGGCATGATGACATGTTCTTCTAGTGTTGTTCCATTGCATAAAGGAGACAAGCTTGATCTTGATCAATGTCCGAAAAATGAACTGGAACGTAAACATATGGAAAGTTATCCTTATGCTTCACTTATTGGGAGTTTGATGTATGCACAAGTCTGCACCAGACCCGACATTAGCCATGCAGTTGGGATGCTAAGTAGATTTCAGAGTAACCCAGGACTCGCTCATTGGAAAGCTGCAAAGAAAGTACTGAGATATTTAAAGGGAACAAGAAATTTTATGCTCACGTATAGAAAGTCAACACATCTACAGATGGTTGGATTTTTTGATTCAGATTTTGGTGGATGTTCAGACTCTAGGCATTGCACTCTTGGCTATACTTATCTCTTAGCTGGCGGTGCAATATCATGGAAAAGCCAAAAATCCGAGTTGCTCTACACATCTACTATGGAAGCTGAATACGTGGCATGTTTTGAGGCTGCAAATCAAGGAGCATGGTTGCGGAATTTTGTTTGTCAATTTGGGTCATTGAGCTTTATTTCTGGGCCTTTGACTATTTACTGTGACAATAAAGCTGCAATTCAATTCTCTAAGCATGACAGGATATCTAAGGGATCAAAACACATGGACCTTAAATATCTATCACTGAAACAAGATGTTAGAAGAGGAAAGATTGTCATTGATCATTTAGGTACAGATGAGATGGTTGCAGATATATTTACGAAAGGACTACCTCCAAAACCATTTCAGAAACATGCTAGCAGTATGGGTCTTGAAGATAGCTCCTAGTTAATTTCTGCAATTCATTATTCATTATTATTGTATTTGACATTTTATTTTGAGCTCTTATTGGACTTCTACATCTTTTCTATTATGTTTTTCCATTGTGTACACATATTATTGTTGGATTTATGATAACAGAATTTGTCTTTTGTTTTAAGACATTATGGGACCATTACGAAAACTCTTACTAATGGCCTAATTATGATTGTTGTTAATATTGTGGTACATGGAAGGAATCATGTTGCAAAATAATGTGCCCGCCATGACTCTTATTAGCTTACTTGATTAATCAAGGCACTTATGACAACTAGCTAAAGAAAAGTTTTAACATTTTTATGCGCGCCTTATGATTTCCAAATGAAAACACTAATGAGCATTCCTATCGACCAAGTGGGAGACTGTAAGATAAATCTTTATAGTATTTATCTTTCCATAATTGTGGTCTAAGGAATCCTAGTTTTCTAGGAATATATGTTAATTCTATATTCTAGTTACCTAATTATATTATAATTAATTATAGAGTTATTTCCAATTAAGACTCTTCCGTGATGGACGGTCGAGATTAAGTCCTAATTAAACCCTAACTGGAACTTGGTCCTCTCTTCACCTATATATACTATGACTTTACCCATCATAAATTATACTCAAGAAACACATAAATAAGGTGTATAGGGAGAAGAGAGAAACCAAGACTTCCTATCAATTGTTCGTGGACGGTTCGTGCTCACGCCTAGCTGCTTTCTACCACGACACGATGAACGGAGGTATTTCTTCTTTTCTATTTACGTGTGAATCTATTTGTGACGTCATGTAGTTCAAAACGATTAAAGTTATGTAAAATTATATTTAACATGCACTGCTATTATAAATATTGGGATCAATGGGTTTTTTGCATGAGAATTATTCTTGGTTCTTGTAACTTAATCGTAATCAATCGAAATCGAAAGTTGAATTGTTATAATGTTATAAAGAATATGGTACATATTTTCTTTTGATACTTTAAATATTGGGGTCAGTGGTGTTTGTGCACGAAGGAGGGGACTTCAGATGTATGCATGACCTTAAATCATGATACAAATCAACAAGAAACTATATATATCTTTACGGGATTTTTTCGGATTTGGTCCCATAATGTGTACCCATTCCAATTTTAGTCCCACAGTGATACATTTTCTAATTTTAGTCCCACAGTGTACTAATTGTACAATTTTAGTCCCATTCTCTCTAATTCCACTAATAAGTGTCACGTGATGACACCATTAATCAAAAATTAGCCATTTTTTAACCAAAAAGAAAACTCTAAATCTAAAATTCGTTTCTGATTTTTAATAAAAAAATATTTAAAAAAAAAAAAGAAAAAAAACGGCAATAAGTTGCTTATTTCAGCAGCTCAAACTGAAATTTAAAAGCATTATTGCTGAAATTTCAGCAACTCAAGCTGAAATCCAGAATGTTTCTGGACTGGATTTCAGCAAATAAGCTGCTAAAATAAGCAACGTATTGCCGTTTTTTTTTCTTTTTTTTTTAAATATTTTTTTTATTAAAAATCAGAAACGAATTTTAGATTTAGAGTTTTCTTTTTGGTTAAAAAATGGCTAATTTTTGATTAATGGTGTCATCACGTGACACTTATTAGTGGAATTAGAGAGAATGTGACTAAAATTGTACAATTAGTACATTGTGGGACTAAAATTGGAAAATGTATCACTGTGGGACTAAAATTGGAAAATGTATCACTGTGGGACTAAAATTGGAACGGGTACACATTATGGGACCAAATCCGAAAAAATCCTTGGTGTCACGTGAGGTCATGTGACACTTATTAGTGGGATTAGAGAGAATGGGACTAAAATTGTACAATTAGTACACTGTGGGACTAAAATTGAAAAATGTATCACTGTGGGACTAAAATCGGAACGGGTACACATTATGGGACCAAATCCGAAAAAATCCCATATCTTTACCAACGACATAGGTTCCTACAACCTTTTTTATATAACTTCAAAGGCGAGTTTGTACCTTTCCAAAGACGCGGCTCCAGCCTCGAATAGTTCCGTGCATGGTTCTTATCATAAACTTCACAAAATCGGCCCATCCTGTATCAACGTCCCTCAGTATGCCATATTCTCCATTTTTAGTCCATCGATGCAAGATATAGAGAGATGAAACAGATATATATATATATATATATAATCAATCTATTAAAAAATCTATGAATAAAACCAATTTATGAAATCCTCAAAGCAACTTTCGTGAATCACAAGTATTATTAAGTTGAACACATAAATTATGAATAGCAACGCCCACAGCAACTTTAAGTTGGGCAAAAGAAAGCGAAACTTTAATTGTCCAGATGATATGGGCTAAAAAATACGGGATTTCCCAAAAATTAATTTGTAACTATCTATTTCGTGTATGCTCTACTCTCATGTGTCCCTGAGAGCTCCTTTAGTTCTACTCGAGTTCTATTCTAACGATGGTGAATAATTTAAGAACGAGGCTTGTTTTTCGTGTGATCCGTGGACGTCTACCTTTCCGTATAGATTTGATAATTATATTCTATTTTAACTCATCGTAAAGATTAACAATTAGCATTTAATTTCCATATAAGACCTTTAGCCTACTAGCGGCACATTTGGTTGCCCTTAACAGCCCATATTAATTAAATAGTGTGGGTTTATACCACATTTGGTTGGCAAATAAAAGGTAGAAGGGCCCAACATAAATTGCCTTTTTGGAGCATTTTCCTAGATAACTAATCTCCCCCTCCCCCCTATGATAATTTAATGCTACAACCACCAGGTCCAGCTGTTTTGTGAAATGACTATTTTGCCCTTGCTTTTCACTTTATATTTACAATTTGTATTTTAAAAAATTCATTTCTCATCTTTCTTCTTCTCTCCTCCCCGCCACCCCTACCCCACGACCACCACCACCGTCACCCCTTCCGCCTCCAACACCGAATCAAAAAAGCCCCTTCACCACCATAGACAGTTTCTCCCCCATGTGCGGCTCCGACAAGGTCGAAGATTCGGGTCAAATCGAAAGCAAATCGTAAGTCCAAACGCGGAGGAGTGGACAAGAAGAGGAAGAAGAACAAGAAGAGCGTGGAGACGTACAAGATCTGCATCTTCAAGGTGTTGAAGCAGGTGCACCCCGATATTGGAATCTCCAGCAAGGCGATGAGGATCATGAATAGCTTTATCAATGATATATTTGAGAAGATGCAGTGAGCGTGGAAGCAGTGGCGGCAATCGGGAAGCTTTCGGTACCTATCGCCGCCGAGGAAGTCGGTGATGCAAATGGCGCAATGCGGCGGCGGGTTCCTTCGAAAATGGCGGCGGTTGGGAGGCGTTGTTGTTGTTGAGCGTCGAAATAATAATAGTTTGTTAGAAATGTAACGGCATTGGAGAATTTGAAGATGAATCTAAAATGGTGAGGCTTCCAAATTGGCGAGGTATAATAAGAAGCCGACGATTACGCCGGGGGAGTTCCAGACGGCGGTGAGGCTGATGCTGCCTGGTGAGCTGGCGGAGCATGCGGTGTCGGAAGGGACGAAGGCGGTTACCAAATTTACCAGTGCTTGAAGTAATTTGGGGAATTAGGATTTTAATTTTTCAGCATTTATGTTAATTGAATGTTTTTTTATGTTTGGGTTTAGTTTGTTAGTTGTTTAATGGTTGTAAAAATTGTGTGTTTGTTTGTTTTAATGAAATGATGGTTGCGCTTCATATAAGTTGTAGCTTGTTTATGATTATGTTTCGTTATTTTCGTGCTCGTAGAACTATGATTTGAATGGTGTTTAGCTTCTATTGTTTCTCACTTCGCGTTATTTGTATTAATTCCGAGCACCTCCAGTTTTAATTGATTGTGGAGAGCCAACTTGTTCTTCAACTGCAGGTGTGTTGATACTTGATATTGGTGAAATAAGAAATAATGATTCTTTTTCCTTTTGCCACAACTTAAGGGTATTTTTGGTATTCCACGGAATTATGTGGACGTGTATGTGCAACCAAACATGAGTTTTAGTAAAATTAAAGGTTAGAAGTTGGGATTTTTTTTGGCAACCAAATGTAAGATTAATTGTTTTATTTAGTGTAATCTTGACACTAAATTATATGGGTTTTAAGCTCATGGGGCAACCAAATGTGCCGTAGATGTGTGTGAAAGAATATATGTATTAGTCACTTTTATCTGATATATCGTTACCTTAAACTAACTAATAACACCAAAGTGATTATGTTCTTTTCCTCTTATTGTGACAAACCAAACACATGCAAAGCCAAGGAATCTCAGCCCTTTCTTTGAATTGACTCCATTATTTTTATTGAAAGTCAATTACAAAGAAAGGAACCAATTCCCTCCTTATATAAACAAAAGAAAGAGACTCTTACAAGATTCTCAAAAACAAATGGCTGTTAATTATTTTCTCCTTTTTCTTGTTTTTCCTGTTCCTATATTAGGAATCAACACAATTCTCTACTTCATCGTTGCCTCCATTGCAGCATGGGCTGCAGCTCATGGAATTGAACGATCCCACGAAACAGGTTCATCACATACCTCCAAACTATCAACAAGAAAGTGATTTTTGAAAATCTTAACGTAATACTATTTTCTTTTCTCGTTTTTCAATTTTAGTTCTAGCGCTCCATGCTCAACCCTTTCCAATATACTATCCGTTTGGCAACACGGCTACGGGTCTAGTCGTCTTTTTATCGCTCTTAGCTGGAGTGGTAGGCATTACAACCTCAGTTACTGGAATCTATAATCATTTTAAGATGAAACCTCCTAACTCGCATGCAACAGCTGCATCTTCTTTTGTATCCCTGTCACTCACATTGCTAGCAATGGGGTAAGTTATTGGTTTTTTGATCATTACATTTACACTCCTTAAAGTTTTGTTAATCACATAAACTTGTCTCGAAGTGTGACAACCCTGAAACTTGCAACAGTATAAGACATTTTTGTAGTTATCTTAAGGTTTTTTGGCACAACACCCTCGTCTGAGTTAATTAAGAAGTAGGTAGATTATCCCATGTAAAATATTCGCGCAAAGTATCTATGTTATGCTACATATGACACATTACCTCCCCACCGTGCTCGACCCAATATGCACATCACCTTTCAGGTGTTTTATCAATTGCAAGTTAAAATATCCTAATAAGGAGTAATTTGTTTATTTTTTATTAATTAAAAGGGTTAATATATAACATAACAACAAATGATAATTTGCATTTTTATATTTGACATTGAGCAAATGTGCTTTTTTTGGTTTGATCGGCAAAAAGGGAATTTTATTAATAATAGGACGAATTATTAAATTTGCCCCTTAACTTTTTTTTAAAAGTTAATATGCCCTTTTTTCGGGCCTTGAATAAATGCCCCATATGTTTTAAATGTTTTAACAAAAATGCCCTCGGCCTTTATTCGGGCGAAAATTGCCTACGTGGCGGTACAAAATTGCACTTTGCACTCCCAAAATATTTTAGGATGCAAAGTACAATTTTGTACAGCCACGTAGTCAATTTTGGCTCGAATAAAGGTCGATGGCATTTTTAGTGGATTTTTTAAAAGATATGGGGCATAAAAACAAGGACAGAAAAAGGGCATATTAACTTTAAAAAAAAGAAAGTTAAGGGGCAAATTTAATAATTCGTCCTTAATATATAAGAGGAGTATAAGAAATTCTCCGAAGATATATGGATACCATTAGCTCTTAAACTAAAATATGTTATTAGACCAAATTAATTTAGGAGGTATTGATGTAATCCTCTCAAAATTTATCAACTTTTTTTAGTTGGACATGACATTGTAAATAATTTTTAAGAGTTCTGTAAAAAAGACATAAACATATACATGATACTGGAATTAAGAATTGTGTATGTAATAATGATGTAGGTTCGCATGCAAGGAGATTAATATAGGATGGACAGGATCAACCTTGGTAAGCGAACAATGAAATTTTCCATGCTATGATATATTTTCATTTTTTTTCATTTTTGGTTCTTGGCTAACTTTGATTGAAATTTTATTCAGAGAACTTTGGAGATAGTGTTGATAATTGTGAGTGGAACTCAAATCCATGCCGCGGCTTCTTTAACCAGTTATTCAAGCTATCTTGAATATGGACGAAAGAGGGGACACTATTAATTAATTCATTTAAAAAAAAGGGTGGCACTGTTAATTATATATATATATATATATATATATATATATGATGAATGAAACTTAATTCTTGATTAGTTGAAATTGAAATTCTTAATTTATGAGACCTTAGATCTTTGATTCTTTGCCTTTGCTAACAAACAACTTGTTACTAAAGGACACTTGTAGTCCTATAAAAGATTTGTTTTTGTAAATAAATAATTTCTAATTAATGAATATAATATTATAAATGCGCATACGCGGGATTAATCATGTGATCACGTCTTTTAAGTGGTATGTAATTTCCAGTTTATGTTATAAATGCGAAAGATTACAATTCTATTTCCTCCATAACAATAACTACTTACGGCAGTATCAACGGTTGTTGGCTCAAGTGGTAAGGGACTTGAGTTCACTTAAGCAAGGTCTCGGGTTCGAGTCTTGTGGATGTAAAAAACATCGCTGGGAGAGCCGCCCCCTCAAAAAGGGCCCGACAGTGCTCGGCTGGATTAGTCGCATAAGCGGACACCGGTGTAAAATCAAAAAAAAAAAACTACTTACGACAATATTAATGCTAATTAACCAAATTTCTAGTCCATCAAAGTAAGGTATAGCGAGATAAAAACAGATGTATAATTCCAATTTATCACACTCTCAAAGCAACTTTTCGCAAATCAGAGATATTTATGAATTGTGAATAGCAATGCACACATCAAACGTTAAGTTGTGAGAACGGAAAATATATAAGGGTAAATCATGTTAAACCCCTAACGTAGAGTGTGTTTCTCACTTTTGCTTCCTAACATTTTAAAATTAACATTGTACCCCCTAAGGTATTGATAATACTCCCCTGAATGTTGATCAACCGTTCATTTTGGACACTTGTTTACATTTTTTATTGTCATATTTAGTTCATAGTGGTATTCAGTAAACATTAGGGGGCACATCGCTAATTTTAAAACGTTAGGATACTAAGTGAGAACCAAACTATACGTTAGTATGGTTAACATAATTTACCCATTATATAAAGTGAAAAATGTTGTCCAAGTGACACTGACTAAAAGAACACATGGGATTTTTCAAAAATTATTTTTAAACTATATATTTCGAGTATGCTCTCGCCACGTGTCCTTGAGAGCTAGTTCCTTTAGTTCTACTCGAGTTTCCTTTCTACCGAAGGTAAATACTGAAAGAATAAGGCTTATTTTCGTGTAATTCTTATTTTAATTTTTAACTCATCATAACAAGGAACAATAATTACCATATGATCTCCATGCATTTAAATACCTTTAGCCTACTAGATGTGTATGAAAGAATGATGATCACTTGTAACTGGTAAACCAAAGTGATTCTTTTCCTCTTCAAGTGACAAACCAAAAAACATAAAGCCAAAGAATTTCAGCCCTTTCTTTGAATTGACTCCATTATTTTTATTGAAAGTCAATTACAAAGAAATGAACCAATTCTCTCCTTATATAAACAAAAGAAAAAAACTCTTACAAAATTCTCAAAATCAATGGCTATTGATTTTCCCATTTTTGTTCCTTTTGCTCTATTAGTAGTCAATACAATTCTCTACTTCATCATCATTGTCATTGCAGCATGGGATGCAGCTCATGGAATCGAACGATCCCACGAAACAGGTTCATCATGGATCACTACCCCAAACTATCAACAAGAAAAGTATTTTCTGAAAATCTTGACTTAATACCATGTCTTTTTTTGTTGTTTTCAGCGTCAGTTATGTCGCTCCATGCACGATTTTTTCCAATGTACTATCCGTTTGGCAACATGGCGACGGGTCTAGTCGTTGTTTTATCGCTCTTAGCTGGAGTGGTGGGCATTACAACATCAGTTACTGGAATCAATAATCATATTAAGAAGAATGCTCCTAACTTGCATGCAGCAGCTGCATCTTCTCAGGTGTCCTTGTCACTCACATTGCTAGCAATGGGGTATGTTATTATTTTTTGATCATTACATATATACATGCATTTACACTCCTTACAAATTTTGTTAATTACATAAACTTGCATTGAAGTTGAAAGAACATTAGACATAACTGTTGGAAAAATATTGTGATCTTTAATTTACATGAATCATAAATCGATGAACAAGAATAAGATCATATGGAAGAAATGCAAAAAATATCGCATAATTGTTGTGTTTAGCCACTTATATCCCGTAATTTTTTGGACCGAAATAAGTAGGATTGCACTTGTCAAATTTTCATCAATTTATGTTCTATCGGGCTATAATCGGGACTTTTTCTCCAACTAGAATAAATCATTCAACATGGCCGCCGCATGCCACTGTGATTGGCAAAGACTGTCGTATTATTTTAGTTTGCAAAAGTTTCCCCCATATTTTAATTTAGTCTAATTTTACGTTAAGTTTTTTTTATCATCTCCCCGTATTTCACGTAAGCCAATCACAGGGGTAAGTGGCATCCATGTCGGATGATCTATCCTAGTGGACGAACACTTAGGCGAAAAGCCCGATCAAAACCCGATTAGGCATAAATTGATAAAAATCTGAAAAGGTATAGTCCTACTTTTTCGGATAAAAAACTTACTGGGTAAAAGCAGCAATTTCTAGGCATATTCTATATTTCTGCCTAATATCACAAATAGATTCAATAAGTATTACCTCCCTCCATTCATCGCGTTCGGAAGAATTTATGGTGCGCTTGAAAATGATCAACCAACAAACAATATTAACAGAGCTTTTCAATATGTGTTTTTACCCATTCACCTTCATTGTGTATTTTCTAATTATGTTTTATGATAATTAAAAGCACAGGAAGACCAAATTTTAGTTAAATTTTTTCTCTAAAACTTAATCTTGACTATCCATTACAAAAGATTTTTAGTAGAAATATAATTCTAATTAGATAACTAGAATATTAAATTAACATGTTTCTCTATTAAACATCGATTTGTATCGGGCCACGCACAATAGAGAAAAAGATTAAAAAAGAAAAAACACTTTAAATAATTATCTTTAACGCGCACACACAAAAATAGTGGTTGGGGGAAGAGTTTCTTGTTAGCATATTATTATTTGTATATTAATTGTCTTAAGGGTAGTTTAGTCTGTTAGTTGTCTTATATATATATATATATATATATATATATATATATATATATATATATGTCTTATTGTAAACCCTAGTGATTTATTTCATTCATCATACTGTAAGATCCCATCTTGTCTTGTAAGATCATGACTATATTCTTGAATGTTATCATGGCATCAGAGCCAAATCTCTGACCCAACCGGTAGGCAAACACGACACCACGTCGATCGAACTCACCGTTTTTTTTTTGGTTTTTCGTCTTCGTATTGCTACTGATTTCTGGTAATCCGCTGCACTCTCTGAACTTGTTGGTGTGTTAATTTCGATTTTGATTTGGTGCAATTTTTGTTCGATTTGTTGTCCCAACTCTGTTTCTGGGTTAGTCTTGCTTTGTGTATTGCTGCAATTCTTGATTTCTGTTATCATGACGGGAGGGGATGATTCGTTACAATCGATTAGTGTTCGTTTTGATGGGAAAACTATGGGTATTGGAGTTATGTTATGAAAAACTTTCTAAAAGGGAAGAAGATGTGGAATTATATTTCTGGTATTTTGGTTGCTCCTAAGTCATATGATGCTAATTTTGTTGAGTTATTGGATGTGTGGGATACCAATAATTCTAAAATTATTACTTGGATTAACAATTCTGTTGAGCATAAGATTGGTGTTCAGTTAGTTAAGTTTGATACTGCGAAAGAAGTTTGGGACCATTTGGAGAGGTTGTATGTGAGGTCCAACTTTGTTGTTCAATATCAACTTCAAGGAGAAATTCGTGCTCTTACACAGGGCGATCGAAGTGTTCAAGAGTTTTATTCTGAGATGACAAACTTTTGGGATCAGTTGGCTATGACATAATGCGCTGAACTGAAAGTATTCGGTCCGTATATTGAAAGGCGAGAACAACAACGTTTGGTTCAACTGTTGTACAATCTCCGCTCTGAGTATGAAGGCATCCGTGGATCAATTCTGCACCGTACTCCTTTGCCTTCAGTTGATTCAGTTGTGCATGAATTGTTGGCTGAAGAAACCCGCCTCAAGACTCAAATTGAGAAGTCCACTCATGTTGGTTCTGTTTTGGTTACTCAACCTAGTCATACCAGATCTAAACAAAAGAGTTATGATAAGGATGAGTGTCGCTATTGTCATGAAAAGGGTCATTGGAAGAATCAGTGTCCTTTATTGAACCAGAAAGGCAAACCACAACAGGAATATGGAAAGAGGCCAAGTGACAAACCTTCATATTCACAGAATCTTCGTTTTGGAGGACAGCCTAATACAGCTGCTGTCATGCCTACATTGGATCCAGCTTCTGTCGATTCATCTTTGTCAGACAACGCATCTTTGGTTAATCTATTGCAGAACCTTCTTCAGGCAAACAAAAACCAGTCTCCACCATATGCTATGTCTGCTCCATCCACATCAGGTAGAAACTCGTCCTTATGGGTGTTGGATTCTGGAGCATCTCATCACATGTCTCCTGATCGCAACTCATTTGTATCTATGTCTCATGTGTTACCACCTACATCTGTTATGACTGCTGATAGCACTCCTATGCCAGTAGTAGGTGTTGGTACAATTCAAACAGAAAATCTCTCACTACCTGATGTTTATTGTATTCCTAAATTGGCTATGAATCTTATTTCTGTTGGTCAATTGTGTGATCGTGGTCTTGATGTTCACTTTTCCTCTACTTCTTGTCATGTGCAGGATTCGAAATCAAAGAGAATACTTGGGACTGGAAGTAGAGAGGGGGGACTTTATGTTTTGGATGGCATGAAGGTTGATGGTCAGTTTGCAGGTACGAGTATTGATCTATCTACATTTCATTTGAATTCTTCTTCTTCGAAGTTTTACGTATGGCACTCTAGACTAGGTCATGTATCTGGATCTTGTCTGCGGTTTTTATGTAATAGTGGTGTTTTGGGAGACTTGCAGTCTCAGGATATTTCTGATTGTAGTGGATGTAAACTTGGGAAGTTTTCTGCAAAACCTTTTAATCACAGTACATCCACTTCTTTTGCATCATTTGATTTGATTCATTCTGATGTTTGGGGACCTGCCCCTATTCCTACAAAGGGGAGGGGGGTCACGATATTATGTTTCTTTTATTGATGACTATACTCATTATTGTTGGGTTTACTTGATGAAAAATCGTTCTGAATTCATTGATGTTTATGCTCACTTTACTGCATATGTGAAAACTCAACACTCTAAAGTCATAGAATGTTTTAGATCTGATTTGGGTGGGGAATATACGAGTAATGCACTCTCTGACACTCTTCTTAGTGATGGTACTGTGCACCAATCCTCTTGTACAGACACACCTCATAAAAATGGTGTGGCTGAAAGAAAACATAGGCATATTGTTGAAATGACACGTTCTATGCTTTTGTCTGCTAGTATACCTATTGAGTATTGGGGAGAAGCAGTTCTCACTGCTGTTTATATCATAAATAGAGTTCCAACTCCTAAGAACGCATGTATCTCTCCATATGCTAAGTTATTTGGTCAAACTCCTGATTATTCTCATTTGCGGGGTTTTGGGTCCACATGTTTTGTTCTTCGTCCACATGTTGAGCGAACTAAGTTGTCTTCACGTGTTGTAATATGTGTCTTTTTGGGATATGGAAATAGTCAGAAGGGTTATCGGTGTTATGATCCAGTTGCTAGAAAATGCTATGTTTCTCCTCATGTTCACTTTATTGAGCATATTCCATATTTTTCTATTCTGAGAAGCTCCCATAATGTGACACGGTCTGATATTATTCACATTGACCCATTTACTCTTGATGTTTCTGATATTGGAACTAATGATCCAACTGGTGAGAATATTGGTATTGGTGATGTTGGGGATGACAATATTGGTGTTGGTGATGGAGATGACTTGGGTGCTGCTGAAGAGTTACCCCCCTCATGTCCCTTCTCTTACGATTTCGGATCCAGCTCAGGAGCGGTATCCTAGGCGTACTCGTAAGTCTACTCAACTGCCTGATTTCATTTACTCTTGTTATTCTCAGCCTTTTGTTTCCTTTTTGGCATATGTGCCTCTTTGTGAGTCTACCTCTTATTCTGAGGCGACACAAAATATTGTTTGGCAAGAGGCTATGGTTGAGGAACTATCAGCTTTGAACAAAAATCACACTTGGGACTTGGTTCCTCTTCCAGTAGGGAAAAATTCAATTGGTTCTCGATGGGTCTATAAAATTAAAACCAAAGCGGATGGTTCAGTTGAGCGATATAAGGCTCGTCTAGTGGCAAAAGGATTTGCTTAACAATATGGCATGGATTATGAGGAGATCTTTGCTCCTGTTGCTAAGATGACATCTGTCAGAGTTCTTATTGCAGTTGCATCAGTACAACAATGGTATATTCCACAGATGGATATGAAAAATGCATTCTTGAATGGTGATTTACATGAGGAAGTGTACATGACACCTCCTCCGGGTGTTCCTCATGATAAAGGGCAGGTGTGTAGACTTAAAAAAGCATTATATGGGCTTAAGCAAGCTCCAAGAGCTTGGTTTGAGAAGTTTTCTACAGCTGTTTGTTCTCTTGGCTTCTTATCTAGTCCTAATGATTCAACTTTATTTGTTAAATGCAGTTCTGCTGGTCGCATAATGCTTTTACTGTATGTTGATGATATGATTATTACAGGTGACGATGTTGAGGGTATTAAGGTGTTGAAACACACCTTATCTCGTTTGTTTGATATGAAGGATTTGAGTCCTCTTCGTTACTTTTTAGGTATTGAAGTCGCCTCATCTCCAAAGGGCTATCTGTTTGTCTCAGTCGAAGTATACTTCAGATATTTTGGAGCGAGCTCGCCTTACAGACACTCGTGTTGCTGCTACTCCTTTAGAGGTAAATGTTCATTATACTCCTACTGGCGGTACACTTCTTCCGAATCCCACTTTGTACAGGTCTATTGTTGGTAGTTTGGTATACTTGACTATTACCCGATCGGATATTGCTTATGCGGTCCATGTTGTTAGCCAGTTTGTTGCTGCACCTACCTCTGATCATTGGGCTGATGTTACTCGCATTCTTCGTTATCTTCGTGGTACTATTTATCAGAGTCTATTGTTTCCTTCGAGTTCTTCACTAGAACTTCGAGCATATACGGATGCAGACTGGGCTAGTGATCCATCCGATCGAAAATCTACCACTGGATACTGTATTTTTCTAGGTGTTGCTCTCATTTCTTGGAAAAGCAAGAAACAAGATGTTGTTTCTCGTTCTTCTACCGAGGCAGAGTATCGTGCTATGGCTTCCACCACAACTGAACTTATTTGGTTACGACGGTTGTTAGGTGATATGGGGGTGTTGTTGTGATGTAGCGAGCGGAAGCCATAAGGGAAGATGAAATAACACAAGAAATCAAAAGCTCGTTGATTCCGCAGAATACCGAGAAATTGAAGAAAACTGAGAAAACTCTCAAGTTCAATTTTTTTTATTCAATCAACAACTTACTACAATGACTCAAAGACGACTAACTTATAAAGTGAAAACCCTAATTAAGAAAAATGTCAAAATTACAAAAGACTCTTAAAATAACTAAATAAAATATAAAAATCCCGCTGGAAATAATAAACTGCAGTTTTGACCCTCTAAACCTTTAAATTTGCCTAAAATCACGTGGGCGTAAAGACTTTAGTCTTTACGTTTTGTTCAGGAGGCCGTTTCCACTTGGAAAAGTGATATCTTTTGTCAAAAACGGGAACCGTTGACTTTCTGGTCAAAACTCGACTCGCTTGAACCTCCGGTTGATTATTTTCGATCAAGAGATACCCATATTTCTGATCTCCATCATTCTCCCCTCGTTGAAAAAGATTCGACCTCGAATCTGAATCGTGTTTAGTAACTTTATCACCACAATGCAAAATAAAATTTGGAACTTGAAAAAACTCAAAACCCCGTGAGTGAACATCTTTAATTGTGGCAACAACAATATGTTTATTCTCTTCGTGGACCACTATCACACCTAAATTCTTCTTTTCCTCTTCAACATCTTCAAGCATATCAACTTTTTTATCAACCTCGTACCTTCCCGACATCTCCATCTCTTTCACTAGGTGCGCCACCGGAATCTCCTCATCCAAACCCTCCATGAAAGCTTTTAACCGAGACATCTCAAACTCATCAACAATACCGTCACCATCGCTATCATAAACAACATCATGTGAAGATTCACAATCCTCTTCATAATCACCATGTAAATTTAGAATATCACCTTGAAACTCTGATTTCCAATGTTTTTCCTCTAGATCATCTTGTCTCCGGTGAATAGGCGGAATCAATGGTTGTTCTAGTGGTACAAACGGATTCTCCATGAAATCCGCAAACAATGGAGCTCCAGGTGTTGGTGCGGGTTCAGGCTGTCGAGCAACCATCACCGCCATTTGTTGCGTCAACAAGTGAACTTGTTGACGTAACTTTGTGTATTCATCACATCTATCTTCTTCTACCGGAACATCATGGACTTCAGGGTTTCTCCTTGCCGCCATGGTGAATGAACGAACCTGTCTCTGATGCCAACTGATGTAGCGAGCGGAAGCCATAAGGGAAGATGAAATAACACAAGAAATCAAAAGCTCGCTGATTCCGCAGAATACCGAGAAATTGAAGAAAACTGAGAAAACTCTCAAGTTCAATTTTTTTTATTCAATCAACAACTTACTACAATGACTCAAAGACGACTAACTTATAAAGTAAAAACCCTAATTAAGAAAAATGTCAAAATTACAAAAGACTCTTAAAATAACTAAATAAAATATAAAAATCCCGCTGGAAATAATAAACTGCAGTTTTGACCCTCTAAACCTTTAAATTTACCTAAAATCACGTGGGCGTAAAGACTTTAGTCTTTACGTTTTGTTCAGGAGGCCGTTTCCACTTGGAAAAGTGATATCTTTTGTCAAAAACGGGAACCGTTGACTTTCTGGTCAAAACTCGACTCGCTTGAACCTCCGGTTGATTATTTTCGATCAAGAGATACCCATATTTCTGATCTCCATCATGTTGTCATCCCCCACACCCATGTATTGTGATAACAAAAGTGCTGTTCAGATTGCTCATAACTCTGTTTTTTATGAGCGTACCAAACATATTGAGATCGATTGTCATGTGACTCGACATCATTTTCAGCATGGTGTTATCTCTCTACCGTTCATCTCGTCTTCGATGCAGTTGGCTGACTTTTTTACGAAGGCACATACGATTCAGCGACACAACTGCTTTGTTGGCAAACTCTCGTTACTTATTGCAGTACCTTCTCGAGTTTGAGGGGGGTGTTAACATATTATTATTTGTATATTAATTGTCTTAAGGGTAGTTTAGTCTTTTAGTTGTCTTGTATATATATATATATATATATATGTCTTATTGTAAACCCTAGTGATTTATTTCATTCATCATATTGTAAGATCTCATCTTGTCTTGTAAGATCACGACTATATTCTTGAATGTTATCATTTCTATACTCAAAACTCAACTGATCTAATTAACTTAAGCTCTTGCAAAAATATTAAACAAATAGATATCAATAAGATTTTTCTTTACATGAACCTACCTTAGTTTATGTACCATCACTCAATTGCATAAACTCACCTTTCTTAGTATACGAATTTCAGTAAAAGGCGAATACGATGCAAGTACATTCTAATTCATGTATTACAGTTTTCTAGATTTACTTATTTATTCATGCACTTAAAGCAACAAATGTGACACCTCTAAATCTTACTACACATTAGAGATAAAAAAAAAAAAAACTCTCTCTAGTTATTTAAGTAAAATAATAATCTGTTATTAGATAATGTAATCATCTCAAAATTTAGTTACCAATTCTTTAATTTTACATGTACATAGTTCTGGATATGACATAAATATTGGAATAAGAATTGTGTTTATATGTGAGGTAAGTTTGCATGTAAGGAGATTAATATAGGCTGGGCAGGATCGACCTTGGTAAGCCAAAGAAAAATGTTTATGCTATGATGTAGTTTAATTTCATGGTCTTCTTTTTCTTTTTCTTTTTTTTAGGTTTTAATTTGGCTAACCCTGATTCAAACATTATTCAGAGAAATTTGGAGATGTTGTTGATAATTGTGAGTGCAACTCAACTCCTTGGCGCTGCTGCTTTAACCAATTTAATCTATGTTGCTTATGCAAGGAGGAGAAGACCTTTTTAATTTGATAAATTGAGATTAAATGATTGGTGGGATTTTATGTTATTTTAGAACAATGATTAATTTGTTGTACAAGCACATATCTTTTTTTATATTTCTTCGAGTAATATGTTTGTACATGCACACATTATATTTAGCTAGGTGCATGGCTGAAAGTTTGAAACTAGCTAGTGTTTGCAAATTCTTGAAAGGAGATGTAATTTTCATTTAATCTAATTTGAACAATTTTAAAGTGCTAACAAGTCAAAATCACAAAAGCATTTTTCTAAGACAATCTGAAAGTTGCTATATGTCCTATTTTAGCTTATGGTGGTCTTTTCTGAATATTAATATTTAACACTTTTTTTAGCTTTTAGATTTATTTTTTTCCAAAAGCCATCAACTTGTGACTATAGAAACCTTTGCAACTTGAATTCAAGTTATAAAATCTTACTTTTAGAGAAGAGTTGCAAACAGTTACAGTTGGACTTACAATGTTAAAGAGTAGAATTAGCTTGAGGTATATGACCTCAAATCATGATATATATTAAGACTGTCTTTGTCTAACCTATGTTTGAACCATGTCCTAACTTTTCCAACAAAAGTTCCTTGTACCTTAATAATACACAATTTCAAAAGTTAGTCTTTACATTTCTAACGAAAGTGTGTCTTCCCCTTAAACTCTACACCTTTGATGCCTTGCAATCTCAAGAGCTCTCTCTTGAATCAACGTCGTCCCTCAAGTTGGCTGGAATCATACCTTCTTCGGGTGGAAAAAATAAGTGGTATACAATATGGTGTTATGCTATTTGGTATATATAAAAATTGAGAAACAATGTGATTTTTAAAGAGCTCAAAAGAACATCAGTGAACGGTGGATCTCATCAAGTTAAAAAGTTAGAGTTGGATTAGTAGTAGATCAAGAAGCTTTATGTATTCTTCTTTCGATTGGTTGGATTTCAACTTTATTGCATGTAATTTTTTCTTTTTTCTCCTCAAATGTTCTCTCTATCTTTCTTAATAAAATTTCTTTTTGCTGATAAAAAAAAAAAGCGTCGTCCCTCAATAGGCCATATTTAGTTTGATGCAAGATATAGTGAGACGTAGTTCTCTCACATTCATTATTGTTTTTTGATTGGCAAAGACAATATCTTAATAAAAAGAAATAACTAAAAATACAAGAAATACTCATTGAGAGGAACACAAAACAAGGGAGTGTGATCAACATGCAAGTATGTTTTCTCAAAAAGCCTCGCCCTTAACAAAAAATAATGAACAATGAAGTTTACATTAGACTAAAATCTATTACTCAATTGTTCCAAACAAAAAAATGTCGCTTTTTGATTTTGCATCTTCAACTTCTTCTCGCCATTCAAAAAGTTGGTACTCGAACCACAGGAAACAAAAATTGCACAAAGTCCTCCAAGATAACAAAAAGAAAAGGCTTATGCACAAACTTTTGAAATTACGTTAAGAGCATATATGTGAAAAACACATTCAAATCGAACTATTATACACTCACAACTAATGCTAAATTCAAAGCGTTAAAGACACCGCTACTCCTCTCCTCCCTGTTTTCATATAGGGTTCATTTAACATTTATTTTTAATCCGACGTAGCTATAGCTGTATAGCATTCTAAAATCTCGTTTTGGAGCAAATCTCGAAAGTTGAACAATGTGTAAAGAACCGACAAGGGTATATCATTTGTCTCGCTTTCGTGTACTAATAATCGTCTATCCTTAATTCTATCTTTGCAACTATTGGTGTTGTTAGTAGACACCCTTGCATCTAACTGTTTAGAAAACAAATGGTGCCAAGTCCTAATAAGGTACTAGACAATTCTATGAACAAAATATACATGGAAGATTGTAGAACCTTAGCTTAGCACCATCGGAGGCGTTCATTAAGCTCACCACTTTGTATATATAGCCCATTGATTTCAGCATCCAAGCATCAAGAACTTTTAGTTTACTTGCCTTTGTTTTCATAATTCCTTTGTCTCTTTCTCACTCTAAAGTTTCTCTCTCTAGATCACTTGTATTTTCTTAGAGCCAGGTTGATTACTTGTGCATCATGGCACTTGTAAGTCGTACGACTTAGCATTTTCACGGGAAAATGGTCTAAATACGTGTCATGATTTATTCTTCAAATTTCTTAATCTACAAGACTGACACACACAATGTTATGGTTGAAAACTAAAAGAGAGAGAGACAATGAGGGGATTTATGTAAATATAATCAGATGCGATTATGCATAGCTGGTTTAGCACTTCAAAACTTGTGTTCCATAAAAGCTGGTGTATATTGAGTTTTAGCGTTGCATGCAATATACCATACCTCTATGTGTTCATTAATACCGGTGATATTTAACAAGGAGTACTTTATAAAAAGTATTTTGCACAAATACCCAATGATAGCATGGTTTAGAGTAAGGTACAAAGATTCTGAACCATGCTATCATTGGGTACTTGTATAAAATACTTATTTTAAAGTCTTTGTCATTTCGTACCAGGGCCTTAAATGTATCCATGAGACACGAAGTGTCCCTAAACTTTTCTAGCTTAGGTACACTTCTCGCCAACCTCGCATTTCTTTCTTAGAAAGAGTTATAAGATATATCAATGATAAAAGAAAAATGATAAACAAGACTAGGATACAAGGTACGATGACCGTGCATGAGTTCGATTGACTAGAAGTAAGCCTAGTCAACCATCGTCTAACAGTTTATGAGTTTATATGTTACTATTATCGATTTATATGTTATTGTTCATAAAATTTACAAGTTGACGCTTGCAACAAGTTTTTAGTTGGTGTTTATAAACTATAAAATTACAAATTGCTTTAATTAAATATATTAAGAAATAAAAATAACTATCTAAAATTCCAATTCTATCCCGACACGGTACTCGTTTTCGGGTACACAATGAGTTTAGGATAGGGATCGAGTGTTGATTTTGATACACGAACTAACCTTATATTCATTATCTTGTCCCGAACCTACCCCTAGTTAAGTTACGAGAACATAACAAGTAATCGAATAATATTGTTGAAGAAAATAAAATATTTCAAAAAGTCCACGTGATGTGTAAACATTTTGGAAGAAGGTGGTTCAGAAAGAAAGAAATATACACACGTGTATACCATTACTACCATACTATGTGCCTGCTACTATTGAGATTCTGTATCTTCAACTTCTTCTCGCCATTCAAAAAGTTGGTGCTCGAACTAAAAAAAAAGGAAAAAAAAACATGCAACAAGAAATGCGCAAAGTCCTCCAAGATCTAGCAACAACAACAAAAAAAAAGATTCTGCATTTAAATTAATTAAGAGCATGTATGCGAAAAACACATTCAAATCGAACTATTTTTACACCCGTAACTCCTCTCCTCCCTGTTTCCACACAGGGCTCCTCCAACAGTTATTCTGAATCTGATGTAGCTATAGCTGTATAATAGCATTCCAAAATCACGTGATGGAGCACCACCTCGCAAGTCGAACATTGTGTGAAAGAACCAACAAGGATATATCACTTTTTCGTGTCTCAATAATCGTATGTCCTTAACTATACCGTTCACTCTTTTGTGGCTCCCTCGCCTCCTTAAGACATGGAGTATGGGTGATTAACGAGACACAGTGACACGAGGAAAAATGGGATAGAAGGGCTCGCGTCAAACCGGGTAAATTAAGAAAGGCCCAACCCCAATCATTGGGAACAATCAAGCTTCTAGGCTTGTGCATGTAGTCCGCATCGTCACAAACATGTTATATATCACCGAGCCTCTCTTTGAGACAGTACTCAGATAATTACGCTTTTTGTACGGGTCGAAACTAACCAGACTAGGAATTTCGCTACATTAGGACCGTTATAGTTACGGTCCTCGTGCAAAATACTTGTAAAAGCAAACCCAAAACCAAATTTCACAAGCTTAGTAGGGCCAAACTCTAATTACTCAAAATACAAAAAGAGTGGGTGAAACGTTTGTACACACAAAAAAAACACCATTTCACGAAACTGCCATTGAAATTGAGCTCACACTTCACCTGCTCCAATGACGAGCGGTTGCAGCATCAGAGCACTGTGGATTCTCAACAATAACGACACTGTACTGTTCTCGAGGTGATTTTATTATTGTTTTTGTTCAATTTCAGATCAGTTGACGGATTTAATTTAGTCAATTTTATTGAAGAAAAAAAAAATCAATATATTTCAGGAAATTTCCGGTGGTGGAGAAGCGGTGGCGCGTGGCTTGTGAGAAGGAAATTGACGGCGGTGATTTGATGTATAGCTCGTTGCCGTACGATTCGGAGTTTGCTGATGCTTTCGCGAACCGCAAAAAGAGGTTTAATGCTTTTACCTCATTAGTTCGATTGATGTTTGTTAGCTAGTCGAGGTTTTGGTTTCGGAGTGTGTTTCGATCGGCTGAATGCTGGAATCGTTTCGCGAGTTTTCGTGATGTTTTGGGGAAAATTAGATGTGTTATTGTTGCCGCTTGCAATGTGGCCTTGAGAAATATCTTTAGGTTTCGTTTCGGTTGAGCTGAAAATGGAAGAGTTTCGATGTTTTTAATGTCGACATTGTTAGTTTGATTGAAGTTTACGTATTCGTTGGTTCGATTACTCTATCGTGAATCAGTTAATTGCATTTATAATGATAGTCGAAGCGTAGACATTTGTCTTCTGTGTAATCGTGTCCATGGATATAATTTTCGTGATGTTTTGAAAAAAATTAGAAATGTAACTGCGGCCACTTGCAATGTGACCT
The DNA here is from genome assembly GCA_948329865.1 of Linaria vulgaris. Lineage (NCBI taxonomy): Eukaryota > Viridiplantae > Streptophyta > Magnoliopsida > Lamiales > Plantaginaceae > Linaria > Linaria vulgaris. The sequence continues at coordinate 105,770,622 of OX415253.1, read as the reverse complement.
TAAGAAATGTCTTTGAGTTTCGTTTCCGTTGAGCTGGAAACGAAAACGTTTCAATGTTTATGGTGAAGATGTTATTAGTTCAATTGAAGTTTATGTTTCTCGTCAGTTCGATTTCTCTATCTTGAATCTGTTAATTGCATTTATAATGATAGTCGAAGCATAGCCATTTGACTTCTAAGTAATCGTGTCCATGGATACAATTTTGATTTCACAGTATGTTTCGATCAGCTGATTTAGATAATTTCCGCTGCTTTTGATATGTTATAGAAAAATGCTTAAGTTTCCTTTCAGTTGAAAACAGGTAGGCTCTTAGAGATTTTGATCCATGGTTATATCAAAGCATACTAGTAACATTTGCATTAATCTTGGTGGTTTTAGCTGAATTTTAACTGGAAATCCATAGGGAAGGGTCTACTCGTGGATATGGTCTACGCACAAGCCAGTCTGTTAAAGGTTCAGACTCGTGGGTTGATGATCCAATCACTCGTCATGTGATAAGTTTACACATCAATAATGAAGAAAAAGGGGAGAATAGTTTCTTATGGCCTCTAATCCTGCACATCAAGGGCCCATATTCCGTCCTCGTTTTGCCTTTGGTAGAACCTCGTCATTTGAAATCCTATTTGAGGATGTGCGATAGATCAGACTGTGGGAGTGCTGTAGGAGCGGATGACAGTTTGTCTTCAATCCTTCTCGATCTTCCATCCATCACAGGGTATGGTAAGTTGTGCTTTGCTTGCTTGCTGAAATTTTCACCTTTCTATGTCTTTGGTTCTGCTAATTCGAATTTAATATTTACCAGGTCTTCTTCATAGTTTTGTGCATGAATCATTGGATTTGTCTGTTTGCATAAATTTTGTTTGACGGTGTTAACTCTGGAGACTCGTAACAAGCTGTTAATTATTGATAAGTGAGATCGTTCCTTATTGAAGCTGAGCAGCCCTTCATTTATTTGCTGAATTAGGGCGTTCCTTGTTGCGCATGCAATCGGAGATATTATAATTGGTGAAGTAGTGGAGCCTGAAGTAATTGTTGCTGCTGCTCCCTCAGTCGGAGGTTTGCTAGATTCCATTACTGGTAGTATTGGAATTACAGGTATCTCAGCAAGAGCAAAACCTGTAGCTGCACCCCTTGCAGCATCCACTCTACCTGGAACTGCCATGGGTGGAGGCGTAACTTCTGATGCTACTAGAATGGGTTCCAGACCCTTGGACAAGGAAGTGCTTCGGTCATTTATTAGTAGTGCTATGCCCTTTGGTATGCATTCTTTGATAATAATTCCTCAACTTGATTACATAAGATGTCTGTACAAAATTCTCTCGCTTGAAATGGTTTATTATTTTCATTTATTCCTTTGTCATAGGAACCCCACTAGATCTCAACTACTCAAATATCACCGCCATCAAGAATACTGGATTTTCTTCGGCAGACATGCCTCCTGCAGAGCGCAAGCAACCAGCGTGGAAGCCTTATATGTACAAAGGGAAACAGCGGATCCTGTTTACCGTTCATGAGACAATCCATGCTGCAATGTATGATCGTGATGAGATTCCAGACAGCATATCTGTTTCTGGTCAAGTTAACTGTAGAGCAGAATTAGAAGGGCTGCCTGATGTTACTTTCCCATTGACAGGGTTGGACTCTTCGCGGGTTGAGTCATTATCCTTTCATCCATGTGCTCAAGTGCCAGAGCATGGTGGTGATAAACAAGCAGTGACATTTTCACCACCATTGGGGAATTTTGTCTTGATGCGTTATCAGGCGTTTTCTTCTATTGGACCTCCAATAAAGGGGTTTTACCAGCTTTCAATGGTTTCAGAAAATGAAGGTGCATTTTTGTTTAAATTGAGCCTCATGGAAGGTTATAGAGCTCCTGTCACAATAGAGTTCTGCTCAGTCACCATGCCTTTTCCTAAGAGAAGGGTGGTTTCTTTTGAAGGGACACCTTCAATTGGGACAGTATCAAATACTGACAACTCAGTTGAGTGGAAGATAGTTGCAAACACTAGAATCGCTTCTGGGAAGGGCATTGAGGCAACTTTTCCTGGGACGGTTAAATTTGCTCCCTTTCAAGCTCAAAGGCAACTGTCATCCAGGTTCGCCCCTGGAAGTATGACTGATGAAGACAGTGATCTTGAAACAGAGTCTAGTAGTAGTACTGCTAATGTTGAGGATTACATAATGGAAAAAATGACGAGGGATCTTCAAGCAGTTGATCTTGAGGAGCCTTTTTGCTGGCAGGCATACAACTATGCAAAAGTAAATGCTTTTTTTATTGCTTTTACTTAAGTAAAAAAGAATTTGTTTGACATCATCATAAAGACAAGGCTTGTTCTTGGGGTTTTGATGTACCGAAAATTTGCATTTTGTTTTCCGCTGATAAAATTTAGCAGGTGAAAGTAGTAACTGAGTTGGGTTTTTTTTCCTTACAACTGTTCCGCAACATATCGGTTTCTACACTCAGGTACTATGACTCATTGAACTTCCACCTAGTTGCATTAAACTGATGCTTCTCCTCCACCCAGAGAGAATCAGTTTCACCTGAGGGGAAGTTTTAAATCCAAGTTTCACAACGGATCCTAATTGGAAATTTCTTCTGATCACCTTTATTTGTCTTCCTTACAGAAAATATATGTCTAGTAATCGCTTAAATATCTACAAAGACTCAACATCTTGTCTAGTACCGAAAATTTGCATTTTGTTTTCCGCTGATAAAATTTAGCAGGTGAAAGTAGTAACTGAGTTGGATTTTTTTTCCTTACAACTGTTCCGCAACATATCGGTTTCTACACTCAGTTACTATGACCCATTGAACTTCCAATTAGTTGCATTAAACTGATGCTTCTCCTCCACCCAGAGAGAATCAGTTTCACCTGAGGGGAAGTTGTAAATCCAAGTTTCACAACGGATCCTAAATGGAAATTTCTTCTGATCACCTTTATTTGTCTTCCTTACAGAAAATATATGTCTAGTAATCGCTTAAATATCTACAAAGACTCAACATCTTGTCTATCCAAACATCTTCATTTATCTACTGTTCATTTATTCCTTTTGAGTTCAGGTGTCTTTCAAGATGATGGGACCATCATTATCAGGAATGGCTATCGATCCTAAATCTGTAAGTCTTTCCAGTTCCACAGTAAAACATTATCTCAAAAACATATAATATCCTAGCGGTTTCTCTTTAGCATTTCAATTTGCTGGAAAGTCCTGGCTTTACAAGTATGAGATCTGATATTTTTCATCGGTTCTCGTCAATAACCGAATCCATGTTATCTCTCCATATTTCTACTGTTATTAGAGGAGCACTATGTTTTGTTTTACTAGTTATATCTTTTCAAAACTAATATGTTCTTTAATATTTTGAAAAATGAAAGACAACATAATAATGTTGAGATGTCTCTCCTGTTCATAAGTCCACCTTGTATGCAATCTTTATCTCTTGGTCTCTGAGCTAACCTGGCAGTTTTATATGTTGTGTTTATCTGATTCAAAGATCGTCCAAGAGTGGAGCTAGTTCCCCAATATTGTCAATCTTTATGCGGAACTGTTTTTATATTGCTTGTCAGGGTATTTCTCGCTCCAAAAGGAGTTAATTGTACAAGGACCTAAAACTGTTTACGTCACATACAAATACTCTTTGACATCATTAGTATATTTGATGTGCTGATTACAACTAGTTTAAAAGCCACCCCTCCCACCTCTTTTTTTTTTTATTTGTCTCTGGAGCATTTGATATTTCCTGTTAGTTAGTTTCTCAAGTGAACCTTTTTTGTTGAGCTTATGCATTAAGTCATATATTTGACTATGCTTAATAAGAATTATTAAATGCAGGTCAGTACGTTTCCAGCAGTCAAGGCACCTGTGGAATTTTCAACTCAGGTATACTTGTCTACAGTTCAAGATGTTCTGATAGTACATATTTGGAAACCTCATAGTAATTGTGAGTATCTGCTGATTGCAAGCAATGATTCTGGAAACTGTGATACTGTTTTACATGCTACGCATGCTTAAGCATGAATTATTACTCTTGAAAGCATGGTCTCTTTGAAAACAAAGATTGGTGTATATTTGTTGACTTTTAAATATTTTCTAATTCATTTATGGATGAACTAGGTTACTTCTGGGGATTATATTCTGTGGAATACACTGGGAAAATGTCCTGTTGTAGCCGCACCAAAGGCATAGAGGATAAATTTGAATACTCAAAGAGCGTTGCTACTCGACATACTTCTGTTTCTTGATCATCTCAAGCTTGTACGTCATGAAGTCATCTGGTTTCCAGTGCCGGTGTTGTACTGGATTAACTTGCAAGAGAGAAAAAACACTCGCCAGTTTTGTGATTTGTATCGTCTTATATTTGTTTCGTGTGCGTGTGAGGAGTTAGAAGGGCGCTTAGGATTCTCTCATGCTGTGAAACTAATCAAGATATGTGGACTCATCAGATGGAAAAGAGATGAGGTGCGTTTTGTATCTTGAATTTTGCTTTCATAATTTTGTAGCATGTTGTTTTGGTTTTTCGAGCCTGGTATGAAACATAATATAATTGTGTTTGAGCTTCGCTCTCCTTGATGTTGATGAGTTGAAGTTTTTTAGGCTGTTTCTAGCCATCTGAAGATGGAAAATCCTGTGTATGTATATTTTTCCATGCTTTTTCATACTCAGAAATTTTAGGAGATATCAATTGTGTATTGATGTTGTCCCAACAAAATTAACTGTTGAAGTTTTCTCGATTATGTGCTGGGTCATAAACAATTTCCTTATTTGTTCTTTTTGAGTACCATATTATGCATTTATTATTTGTCTCTCTTTCTTGGTGGATTTACCATATAAGACACAATCTTTCTTTGTCCAGTTAACAATCCATTTTTTCTCCGTTTTATTTGTATTTTGTTTTTCTTACATGAAATTGATTGAATGATACATATTGAAATACTTCAACTAGAAGGGGTGAAGAAATATAATATAAAACAGGCAATTGCCCTGGATCTTGCAAAGATGATTTTCAAGTCTCTCATGGAAATGTTGGGCTGCTTAGCTTCCAACATTCACAGTAGAGTATACATACAACATGAAGTTAGTCTCTTTAAGTTTCAGACAACTAAATGTATACCCTAACCAAAACTGGCGAAATTCCTAGCTGTCTAAAACTTGTGCATCAAACACATATAATGAAAACTATGTGGATGATTCGATGCAGGAATCACTTGCACTGTCTTGACACAACCCTAGAAGTTTCTTACGCCCGATGCAATCTATATTCTTGATTTCTAGTTGATCTATTCTGGTTCATTCTTACTGGGACCAAGTATATGAAAAATCCGACCTCATATTTTTTATTACGTTGTTACAGTAGGTGTAAAAACAAATGTCCGGTGAAATTATGACTACAAGGTCGGGAAATGTTTTCATATACTTAGTCTGGGTAAGAACCCGTCGTTTGTCATTCTTCCAATGCAGATCGAGTTGACCGGTAGAGGTCATACGGGGCCCACAGATAATCGACTGTGCATGGCTTCCTCGAGTCCAATCTCAACCATGGTTTACCCTTCCCACTCCAATGCAGGAGGCTGATGGGACCAGGGTGAAGCCCTCTGCATTTACCTTCAAAGTTGTCACCTCCTATTCCATGTTGATTCCATCTATGGTTCACCGCTTTAATATTTCCCGCAAACACAAGCAAAACGGGAGGCAATGATCCCAAATGGTAAATTCTCTTCTGCTTTTGTATTGCCATCCATTCCTCAACCTTTTGTGTGTAACCCCCTTTTCTCCATTGATCAATATCGACAACCATCACACCGGTGTTAAAGTAGCACGGCTTCCGCCCCTCAAATGTCTTAGACAAGTTCACGTCTGACCAAAACTTGTCCGTGAAATAAGTTGTGATATTCGCGTGACAATACTCCGGGGCAGCCAACACCTTGTCGCTTAAATCCACCCCCCATAATTTCGCAATATCGTCCACCACTATGATGTCTGAATCCAAATATATCACACGTTTGACGCTTGCTGGAAGGATGTCAGACATGTAGAGCCGAGCATAATTCAGTGGCTGATCCAACGCTTGGCGAATGGACTTGGATATCTTTCCACGAACCCTGTCGGGATCGAAATGGTACATTTTGAAGGTGAGGTAAGGAAACGTGGATTTGATCAAGGAAGAGATTTCGGGCTCAAAATTAACGTAGAGAAAGTGGAAGGACGTGTTTTCAGGGCACGTCGAATGTTGCAAGATGGACAGAATGGCCGCCATTGTGCCTCTGATGTAGTTTGCATCAAGAGGCATGGCAATGTGGATGGTGTCTTCTTTATCAGAGTTGCACGAATTACCATTGCGGAAGGCAGGGGCCTCACGGAAGTCGGGAATGACAGGGGTCGGTTTTTGGATTATGTGGGGACGAATAGCAGTGGTTGGACGGAGAACGAGGAGGGCAACAGACAGGAGGCCAATGAGGGGGAGATGAGAAGAGGAGAGTCTCCACAAAGGCATCCTATCCAATTATGACTAGAAATACTTTTTTCTGTTTTTTCTTATGTCTAAATAGAGGTCTTATTTGGCGGAAGATATGAATCATGAAGCTATTAGAGGTCAGGAACATAAATGGTTTGGAAATGGTTTGTTTGTTTGTTTCAGTTTGTGAACAAAGATATAACATTGTGTTTTCAAAGTTTTAGAGGCAAAGAAGAAAAATAGGAGCGTTGATTTTACTTGGGGACGACCGGTCTATATTTGCTTGACTAGAGGGAATTTATTTTATTTTTTGCGGTGAAAGAAAACCAAGTCAGATTTTATTTGCACCTCCAGTTTAGCATTATAACACCATGCATTATTATTATTATTTAATTATTATTGTTTTATTATCATTAAGGTGCTTGGCACAATTTCCCTTTATTTACGTGAATAGGCACATGACATTACATGATTCTTCAAGATAAATAAACCAATTATTGCTTCTGTATTTTATATATAGAGTAAATATTTTTTATGTGGTGCTAGGGAGTTTGCACCATTTTGTATAACCAGGGAGGCTAATTTGTGTGTGTGTTTGTTTTTGTATATGTATTTTTTTAAATAATAATTTATTTATTTAACATAATGTAGACTTTTGGCATTCCGTTCAGAAATTAGATTTAACTATTTATGCGCCTCGATTTTTTTATCATTTAACCATAACCAAGTTATTTCTTTTATGCATTTGCAAATTCACATTTGTTGGGGTCTTTATCATTCAAATTTCGCTTTTTTCACTAGTTGTGTACAAGTTGTTTCACACCCTCGAGGAGTTCATCTATACTACTGCATTCACCTTATATTTGGTAATACATGTCTGCGTTATCACTGATTTCACCTTTGATTTTCAATGTTCTGAAAGTTTATGAAAGTCGTAGCTGTAATGAACGTGGAAATCCTCGTGTTGAAAGAAAAATCATTTAGCTCGCAAATGTACGAGAAATTGAGCTCGCAAACTCTGCAACAAAAACAAAACACAGGCTGATCCGCCGTAGTGTTCCCTCGTTCAACCAAAAACAAAACCTCGCCTAAGTCCCAAACACAATCTGATAAAAGCAGCTGTCTGAAAGTCCCTTCTAAAGATTCATTTAAAGCTCCACCAATGGGCAATAGCCAACATTATTCTGAAAATGAAACGCAATCTAAGGCCTATACAATTTTCTTGATCAGACATCATTAGACATTTCCTCTATGTCGACTTAAGAAGCCGCGTTAACAACATGGAAATGAGAACGATAAATTATACACTACTATCCTTCCCCGAACAATCTTAACATGGACGTGTAGACATAGCCCATCATCAGACATGCTCAGAGGCTATAATACTATCATCTAGTTTATTGGGATTATAATACTATCATATAGTTTATTGGGATTACATGCTTGATTGTTGTTGTTTTTCTAAAAACATTGTTTGGGGAGTGTCGGACAATTGTGCATACCAAGTTGCTCAATATAGTTCCATAAACTATGAGAAGCAAATCGGAGAATTATTCGTATAGCATTGCTCAAAATAGTTCCCAAACGATGTGGAACAAATCTCAACCGACATCGAGTCGATCATCGAGAAGCGTTACGCCATTAATTGGAGCTCAACGCAACATTCCAACGCCGTATAAATAAATGTAGCTAATTTGATCAATACCATCAAATTCCACCAAAAATACCAACAAAAAGAAAACCCATAACACTAATTTGAAGAATTGTGCAATAGGACAAATAAAATCCTCAGCCTTTTCTTCTTCTGTCGTTACACATTTTCAGAGCTTGAACTTCTGTTAAGCATAAAAACAAACAGTTACACTCCATAACCGATCTTTTTTTTTTTTTTTTTCCTTTTATCAAAATAAATAAAAATACCTTTTTGGCATGCTTTCCAATTCCTGTCGTTATTCACCAAACAATCCTGTAATTTAAAATAAGTTTACCAATTTCATTCAATTAGGGTTTAAGGTAAAAGCACACATATACACACTGTGATGCATTTTTTTATATACGTATATGTTTATAAATACGAACCTGAAGTGATAAGTAGAGAGAAGAGCAATCGCCGAGCTGTTTGACGGTGTCGTCGTCCTCGTCGGCGTCGTCACGGTGGAGTGCCGGCGGTGGCGACGGCGTCGTTTTTGGATCCATATTTTATAACTAGTTAGATTTAAGGTATTGTTTAACTTTACAGGCTTTTGTGTTGTAAAGGTAATTAGGATTAATCTCACTATGCCCCCTCTAATTGCAGTTATTTGGCATTTTTACACCCAAAGAATGAAAAGTAGCAATTTACAACCAAAATTGTAGTAGGAACTAGAAGTAGAATGATTTGTGATAATGATGTTTTGCATTGGAGTAGTTCTTACTAGCAAATTTTACAAGTGCGAAGCTTGAGTTCAAAATTTAAGCTTAAGGCTTAAGCTTATAACTAAAAAGGCCTTTACTCTAGGTAAAAGGCGAAAAAAAAAGTCCCTATGAATCTCATAGAAATTAACAGATGGCAAGAGTCATCTCATTATGGAACTTAGCACTGCTTAAACGGATCACATCACGAGAAAGTTACATTATCATCAATTTGCACATGTGACGCTTTGTAAGATCAACAATCATCATTTTGATCGTCCTTATGTCTCAAAAACTTGCTCCGAATCTTATCCAGATTAGATCGTGCCTCGACTGATCAACAGCTATCTTTTTGCAATTCTATTGACTTTAAATATAGAGAGCCTAAGCTAAGTCAGCCTCCAACGTAGGCATGTGAAGTGTTTGAGTGCATATATTCTCGATCTAAAACTTACACACACATAAAACTTATCATTTTAGTCAATTTGATATGGAGTATCAAGTCAGCCAACTAAATTTATCTCACATTAAATAGGCTAAAAAACTCCACATTATTTTCTTATAAAGATGAAAATAAAGACATTTTTGGGTTTGATTGAATTATATAAAATTGTTACATATAACCTCTCAATATTGAAAAAGGTCTTGTAAGAATTAATATCTTTTTTTTTTGGTAGGACAATATTTATCTTTGTAAACACCAGTTAGAACATGTAAGATTTAGTTTATGATAAAGTTGTTGGATTGAAATCAAGTCATACTATTAAAAAATCTCACTTAATAGTATGTGAGATTCATACAACAACTAAGCATGTAATCCCAATAGTATGTGAGATTCATACTATTAAAAAATCTCACTTAAGTTGTTAAAAAAAAAAAAATCTCACCTAAATAGGTGGGATTATCGAATCAAACCAATGCAATAAAAGAAAAATACGATACAATTATTATTTCAATTATATTTCACACCTAACTAAAAGAAAGGTCAGGCGTGCAAATGCTGACTCCAAACTCCAAACTCCAAACTCATTAACTCTACTTAGCCACATCACCAACCAACCCAACTCATATTGATGGTTCATTCTGTTAACCATGGTTAACACTTAACACACTATAACACCTAAACCAAACCAATACGGTGTAGCAACTAGCCCTAAAGTATGGTGTAATTACATAAACTACCTATGTTGTTTAGGAAGTTACACAACTACCCATTTAAAAAAAAAACAAAATAAAAACTAAAGCAATCTTACAACTTCAATTCATAGCTAGTCTAAAACTGGCAATGAATTTATTTAAACTTTTAATATATTTTTTTATTTTTTCTTTCCTTTTAAGGAGGTTTAATGTCTATTTTCTCAGCAATTTTTAACTTTTTTTTTATTTCTGTGCAAAATAAATTAAGAGCACGAATTTACATTCAACAAAATTTAACAATTTCTTATACAAAAGTTCGGTCGGAAGGGGTCGGTCTTTGTGTAATTTCTAAACGTGAGGGATGGTTGTGTAACTATTCCATACTTCAAGAGTAATTTGTGTAATTCTTCTGCCTATTATAAAATAAAAAAAGAACAATAAAAATTACAAATCTCTTTTTCTCCTACAAAATCACAGATTAAGAAAGAGGAGAGAAAAATTCAAAGGCATATATATATACATACATATATATATATATACATATACACACACCTATATATAATCTGTTTTGCTTGCATCATCGGATCCTGTTGGATTAATCTAACGTTTGATTGATTGATTGATCGGAAAAAGAAAAAGAAAAAAGACGTGAGCTCAGCTCTGGTATGAACCGATCATATAATAATAAAATCGCGTGCATCACTGATTTAAGGATCTTCGAATCTGTTGTGATTCTGTTATGTCGGAATTTGTCGATTTTGTTGTGTTGATTTTATTACTTTTGATTTGCATTGTGGTTATTTGATTTCATGATTTGTATCGTGTTGTGTTGTTTATTTGTGTTGGTTAGTGAGTAAAATCAGTCGAATTGAGGTTTTCGATCGAATGTTGTTGAGTTTGTGTTGATGGAGCTTATATGAAGTTTAATTAATGATTGTTGTTGATTTGTTTAGCTAGCATTGATGCTTTTAATGTGTTGATTGGATTTGGTGTTGATGGAATATATTGAGGTATTAGTGAGTAAAGCAGTAAGCTGCTTAAATTGTCGTAATCAAGATTTTCGTTGGAATGTTGCTGAGTTTGTGTTGATTGAGCTTATATGAAGCTTAAATGGCGATTGTCGTTGCTTTTTTTTTGATTTTTTTAGTTACTATTGATGTTTTTAATACGTTTGTTGGTTTTGGTGTTGTGTAAAGATGGAATATATTGATGTATTCGCGAGTAAAGCAGTCTCGTTGAATCGAGATTTTTGATCGAATGTTGTTGAGCTTGTATTGGTTGAGCTTATGTACAGTTTAATTAATGACCATTTGTGTTTTTAATATGTTGGTTGGTTTTGGAGTTGCGTAAGATGGAATGTATTGAACTTGTGCAGATTGGGTATGGCATCGATGGTTGCTAAGGCTTGCAGCAGTAGCTCCTCTACTGTTGTTCAAGAAAAAGGATCCAGGAATAAGAGAAAGTTCCGGGCGGATCCACCGTTAGCTGATCCGAATACGACAATCCCTTTAACGTTAAACGAAGGCACGGGTTTTCAATTCTCAGCTGGAAAGTTTGAGATTCCACCGAGTAATAAGAATATAAGTGGATGTGATATGTGTTGTACGAATCAAAGTAGTTTGAAGCTCGACCTTGGTTTGTCCAGTGCTGGTGAAACATGTGAGGTTGGGCCGAGCTGTCATAGAGAAAACCCAGAGGAATCGGTGAACGGGTGCCGCGATGCGGATTGGAATGATCTTACTGAATCTCAGCTAGAAGAACTTGTTTTGAGCAATTTGGACACAATTATCAAGAGTGCGATTAAGAAAATAGTTGCGAGTGGTTATAGTGAAAAAATTGCTAATAAGGCTATTTTGAGGTCTGGTCTTTGGTACGGGTGTAAAGACACGGTGTCGAATATAGCAGAAAACACGCTAGCGTTTCTTAGGAGTGGACGCGAGATTGACCGTTCGAGGGATCACTATTTTGAGGATTTGCAACAAATGGAGAAGTATATAATGGCGGAGTTGGTCTGCCTTCTAAGAGAGGTTCGACCTTTCTTCAGCACCGGGGACGCAATGTGGTGTTTGTTGGCATGTGATATGAATGTATCACAGGCTTGTGCAATGGATAGTGATCCTTTGGGTAGTTCTCTTGGTGACGTTAGCTCAAATATGAAGTCCTCTATTCCTGCACCACCTCGGTTGGGACTTGAGACCAGAAATTTGGAATCCAATATTTCAGGTCCCTGTAAATCAAATGCATCAGTTGATATAGCTCAGAACTATCCATTTGAGCCACATCGCTTGCAACCTGAGATACCTAACGTAACAGGCGGTCCTATCGTGAATCCGAAGAGTTCTTGTGTTCTTAATGAGCTAGTTCACCATAAAGAATGTCAAAATACAACATCCAGTGTTAATGAAAAACCCTTTAGTGCATCAGGAATATCGCATACTGCACTCGCAGGGGAGAAGTTTGTGGTCAGTAGAAAGGTTTCTGGAATTACTAGAAAGGAATATATTTTACGTCAGAAATCGATTCACTTTGAGAAGCATCACCGTACGCCTAGTTCTAAAGGCACTTCTAGATCTGGCAAACTTAGTAATTTTGGTGGTCTTCTCTTAGATAAGAAACTTAAAGCCGTGGCAGACTCAACAGCTCTTAATGCTAAGAAGGCATCATTCAAGATAGAGAATGAAGCTAGGCTTGATGTACCTAGAGAAGATTTAAGTCGTGATCTTTCGACAAGTACTGTAACATCTTCAGGGCCGACATTTGGTTTCGATACTAGTAATTGCAACTCCTTGTTGACTCATTCAAGTCTCCCGTCCTCATTTCCTCTGGTGCCAGTTAACGACGCACCTTCCTTACCCATTGCTGATACTGAGCTTTCTCTATCATTCCCAGCCAAAAGCATTACTAATCCAATGCCCATCAGCTGTAAAGTTGAATCAGCTAATTCTAGCTATATTGCCTCTTCGAACTATAATTCCCATGGGACGTGGGTTCAAAAGTATAGGAAAGACGACATGATTAAGAAGCTGGTTCCAAGAGTAAATGAATTGCAAAATCAGCTTCATGAATGGACAGAATGGGCAAATCAGAAGGTGGTGCAAGCTGCACGTAGACTGAGTAAGGACAAAGCTGAGCTCAAGGCACTAAGGCAAGAGAAGGACGAAGTGGAGCGGCTCAAGAAAGAAAAGAAACTATTGGAAGAAAATACTGTGAAAAAACTTTGTGAGATGGAAAATGCCTTGCGCAAGGCTAGCGGACAAGTAGAGAGAGCTAATGCTGCTGTTCGAAGGCTCGGATTTGAGAATGCTGTGTCGAGGCGAGAAATGGAACTTGCTAAATTGCATGCTGCTGAATCAGCTGCAAGCTTTGAGGAGGTGTCAAAGAGGGAGAAGAAAACAGTGATGAATTTTCAGTCGTGGGAGAAGCAGAAGACAATTTTTCAGGAGGAGCTCGTAGGTGAGAGACGTAAATCGATGCAACTGCAACAAGAAGTGCAGCAGGCCAAAGATGTGCGAGATCAAGCTGAGGTATGCTTAGCTTTAGTTAATTAGCTGCTGAATTTGATTGATCAAACGGTTACTGGAATTGAAATCTCTGAGATTGAGCCTGCTATGAAATTTATGTGGCAAAAATTAACTGACGACATTGAGAAAGTAGTGTGTTTAATCAATAAGAAAATGAATACTTGTTTGGGAATTTTGCCTACATGCATTATTTTGGCCCATAGCATGTATACTTGTTTGCGAATCAATGAACAGATACCGTTTTGCATCATTTATTGGTTTACTATTTTCTTTAAGGGAACAATCCTGTTGTACAAAAAACATTTTGCTCACCATGATATCCTTGTATAAGTATTAATGCTTGCCAGCTGTGAAAACCTAAGGCCTATTGTCAGCGGGGATAGTCCGAATCAGTAAGGCAAGCGCAATTTTCATGGGTGTAGTCAAATCCAGGACTGTACCTAATATTCAGGTGCAGAGGACATATATACATCGTGCAACATAAAAGCCATTTTGCTAATGTTTCGCACATGGTGTCCATTGAATACTCTTTTCTATTCAGCATACGAAGACTCAATATTCCGACTCCAGCTTACTTGACGTCCTACATTATGTCTCTAAATACAGTGATGTTAACTCCAAATTTTGAATGTGTTGAAATTTATTTCCACATTAATATATGTCAGAGCATAAAATCTTAAGCAAAGAGGGATTCAGTTCTTGATTCTTAGAGAAAGACACCCTGTTCTGCAGTCAAATTGTCATTCTGAAGTTGAATCAGCAAAGTTGAAGCCTTTTAGGCTCTGTCTTCTGTTCAGACAATTCTTCCGGTATTTTCTTGTTGACTGTTGTTCTCGTACTCTTACACTCACAGGCCAGATTGAACCAGGAAGAGAAAGCAAAGGAAGAATTACTTACACAGGCCAGTCAATATAAAAAGGAAAGGGAACAAATTGAAGTCTCCACTAAGTCCAAGGAGGACACAATCAAATCAAAAGCAGGAAACAATCTAAAGAAATGTAAAGATGATATCTCTAAGCTTGAAAAAGAGATTTCTCTGCTGAGATTAAAGACAGACTCATCAAAAATAGCTGCCCTTAAAAGAGGTATAAACGGGAGCTACGCCACTAAAGTCCCCGACTTTATAAAGGCTCCGTCTTTTGAAGATTCCCTTAAGCCTTACATATCCAGAAACGGAGATGGAGGCGTCAAACGTGAGAGGGAATGTGTGATGTGTCTATACGAGGAAATGTCCGTGGTTTTTCTCCCGTGTGCACATCAGGTGCTATGCAAAATGTGCAATGAACTCCACAAGAAGCAGGGAATGAAGGATTGTCCGTCTTGTCGGACCTTAATCCAACGACGTATTTGTGTACGGTATGCTAGCTCTTAAGTTATTTTGAGAAAAAAAATGAGCCCTCTTGATATGAACTTGTGAGATTAACTGATTGATATAATAAAGAGTGGATTTTGATGCTTCTTTCAAAAGTTTAGATAATTAAGCTTGTATTTGTGAGTGCCATGAAAAGTGGTTACAAAATGTGCTTGTGTATTCTGGTTTCCACTTTCATTATATAAAAGAGTATGACCTCTTCCTTATATGTCACCTGGTGCCTTTCCTTTTATGTCAATCCTGTTTTAGCACTAATGTTGGTTCAAAATCTTTTAAGGTATATTCTGTATTAACTTATCATCTTTTCCTTTTCATATGACCTAATGCCATATGAACCTTAGATTTCTGAAGTCTGAATAAGTTATCTCATCTTTGCATATAGAAAAGCTCTAATTATGGATTAGAGTTTATTTTTGAAGAACATCGGTAGGCTAAATATTGCAAATTTTTTTTACTATGTATTGCAAACTCTGGGATTTTTTTTTTTTTGGTGGTAATCAAAGGAAAAGAAATTCAGCTAAAGCTATTACATTGCTACATCAGATTGTAGACTCGGTCCGGGGGAGTATCCCAAAATACTTCCCTTTTTCTATCATCTATCTCAATCTTTTCGTTAAAATTTCAACTCTATTAGCATTTCTCGGGATCCATCAAAATTTAATTGGCCACTGCTGCCATAGGAGAGCTCGGCATTCATTTATCACCGTATCATTTCCCGCGTTAGGTGTTCTAATCCCCGTTACCAGCTTGTAACAAGATTCAGAATCTGTCTCCACCTCGATGTTTGAAAGTCGCATCTCCCAAGCTAACTCAAGTCTTCTCTTAAGAGCAAGAAGTTCAGACTCTTCGACCGTTGGAGCCGTAATTTTGAGCTTAAAACCCCAAAGCCATTGCCCCTCATCGGATCTCGTTACACCGCCCGCAACTCAACTCTGGGATGGTTTCTTATTGAAAGAGTATAGAAATAGTTGCAATGAGTTTGGATTAGTTTCGATCCACATTTCCAAAGAGTCTCAGCATGCTGCAAAAAATATTGAAAAAAAAGAAGAAAATCTTTTAGTTGGTTTTGAGAAGTCGAATGAAGTACAATTTGGATGCTGTAATTATGGATTAAAGTTTCGATTTCGAAGTAGGTTTCGGTTAGGTAAAAATCAGAAACGTTTCAGAATATTTCGAGAACTTTTCGGCATGTTTCTAAGATTTCGTAAAAATCTTGGTTATAGTTATCATGGAAACTACATGTAGTTTTTGTTTCGACTGAATCAAAAACAAAAATATTTCGGTACTTTTCGACGAAACGCACGGAAATTTTGATCCATGGATGTAATTGTTGGTAAGTTTAACAAGATCTTTGTTGGGAGGTCTGAAACGATATTCTAATTGGTAATGATTACTAGGTTAGCAACATAATACTTTTTTTTTTAATAATTAGAGTAACCTAATTTAGGTGGATCTCTTTTGAAGAAAATACATGATAATCCATAATGGGTCACGAGGTTTCTAATAACTCGTAAAAGGTCACAAAGAGTAAAAAACGAGGGATAAAAAAAACTTACCATGAATCTCTGCTCAATATATATTATAGCGATAAAAATATCAAACTTTCTAACTTATGGGGTGTTTTTGACATTGGCCCTCGATATTTTTTTTCACCACTATACCACCATCACCTTTGCTAGCTTGTGCCAATCACCCACAAGTGTATTTTTGGTTTCTTTGACCGAAATAATTTCGGGTTGGAGTGTATTTTTTACCTATTTTATGCAACCAACTAGCAAAATGCATCTTGCACAACACGTAAGAGTCGCATGAGGGCGAATATTCTCGTAAAAAATGGTCGAAAATACATAGGTGGGGTAAATGGCACAAGCTGGCAAAGGTTATGCGGTATAGTCGTGAAAAAATTATTGAGGGGGCAAGTCGCAAAAGAGCCAATATATTGGATGATTTGATGTTTTTATCCCTTCATTATATACAAGTCAAAAAGTGAAGTAGAAGAGTGATGTTGCTCATGGAACTCACACAAAAATCGATCGTCGTCATGTTTATATATAAAATATCGAGACTTGAAGATGCAAGAACTCGTCAATCCATGAAGAGTATCAGCTTTAAATAAAGAAAAAAGAAACTCTCCGAGAAACATTTATTCAATGTCAAAACCGTTTTGCGGTCAAAGACTACTTACAATATAAATGCATTATGATACTACAATTAAAAATCGGTAACCAATAACTTGTGATGTACGAACATGGAGATTTGGTTGCGAATACAACGCGGTACAAACATAATAACATAGATTCTTAAAATAAACTTCTATTACTTAATATGTCCAACAAAGATACACGACACGGCATGATTACGAGGTAATTTCTTAGAAAATAAGTGCATCGCGTTCAATAAGTTAAGCGTACTATTAAGGAAAAAAAACATCAAATCCTGTAACATTTGACCCCTTCTACCTCCCAACCTATGCAACTTATCAATCTGACACATTTGCAAATCCTAAAAAAAAAAAAAAAAATGCATTATGAAACACTTTGCACACTTTGCAAAGATTGAGAGAATGTTGCCAAAAAATAAAGTTATATGTTGTAAAAGTTAGGTCATACCATGGGCGCTTTGATACTTTTCCCTCTATTATTATAATACATTAGAGAATCAACATAATCATTCTCTTTTTTTCTTTTCGTTTTTTTGAGCCAACACTCTACAAAGGAAAAATAAATTATTATTTGGTATTTAAATAAGAGGTTATTAAATGCAACAGTCCTAAGATGAAGTGGTACACTGTTGTTATGTCGCCTAACTCCGTTATCATTAATTAAACTTCAACAAAAAATTAATTTATTTTTAGATAATGATTCCTAATATAACAAAGTCATCAATAATAATTAAATAAACATGGAAAGAAAGAAATAAAAAAAATTACATTTATAAATTCCAATCTCAATTGAATTCTACGCGGTGGCCTAATGAGCGTATGTGAGAAACAAACTCCGCATCCTTCTCTACTTCCCCTCACACCTCCTCCCATATAAATACCCCACTAGTGGCCCTACAATATTCCCTCATAAGTCATAACCTTTTTTTTCCCACTAACCAACAAATCAATTACACAATAGTAATAATAATAATTTATAAAGCTCCAAATTTATTTGAATAATATTTATTTTTTTGTTGATTCGATAATGGGAACTGCGGTGTTACGGCCTAACAACCTGATGGTCGAGCGGTTCCGAATCCAGGCGACGACGTCGTTTCAACGCCACCGGCGGAATTTTCCGGCGAGGAGGAACTCAAATTCATCTCCCTCCTCCAGATCTGATAATAAGCGGAGATCCGATCGGAAGCATGACGTCAGCAGAAGCGGCGGAGCACATGTGACGCTGTTGAAGCGAGGCGAATCGCTGGATTCGATCGGATCTATCAAATCGAACGGCGGAGATTCATCGACGAATCGGAAGCCTACTTTTCAGATCCGCGTGCCGCCTCAGCAGACGAATAGCGTGTACGCCGGATCCGCGTTCTTCTCGTCGCCGTCGCCGCGAAACCTGCCGTTGCCGTCGTTTTCGACGAATTTTAATAAGAAGAGTGAATCTGCACCGTCCGATGATGATGAGCTGGCATCCAGAGATTTGAGGCGTTTGCTTCGACTTAATTAATTAATTAATTAATTTTTTTTATTTTTTTGTGAAGAAAATTTTGTGGAATTCGCTTCCGAGCTTTGAATTCCGAATATCTGACGTGGAATTTCGAAACCGTAGAATATATTTTTTCAAAATACGGATTTTAGAAAAAAAAAGAAGAAGAAGGAATTTCGTGTTGGATTTTGGAGCTCAGAGAGGATTTGAGAAGCG
The DNA here is from genome assembly GCA_948329865.1 of Linaria vulgaris. Classification (NCBI taxonomy): domain Eukaryota; kingdom Viridiplantae; phylum Streptophyta; class Magnoliopsida; order Lamiales; family Plantaginaceae; genus Linaria; species Linaria vulgaris. The sequence continues at coordinate 105,751,890 of OX415253.1, read as the reverse complement.
ATTTCAGTAGTGTGATCCATATGATATATATATTGACTATTGAGTTAGTATTTGGAGGGAAAAGTTGGAGTATAGAGAAATTAGCAGTTTTGTATGTATTGTCAATGGAAATCATCAGTAATTATTAATTTATTATAATAATAAGGAATATATATATATATATATATTTATTTAGGTGATTGTTTGTTTTGTGATTTTATTTATAGATGATTATGAATGTTCTAAAGTTGCATGAATTATCAATAAGGAAAAAGAAGCTCCAATCCATTAACAAGCATGGTTGTCAAGTTCCAAATTCCTATTCAATAATCTAGTTTAAAGAGCCTAATTCAGGATAATCTTCTACGAGACGATTATCTCCAACCTATCAGAACAAGGTACTTACTTACTTAGGTTTTACTTTTGAAGTTATTGTCCTTATTATTCGCTGTCTAATCGACATAAAAGTACACCAGATTGACAACATGTCATACTTCACTAGGAATTTACAAGAGGGGGGGCAAGATTATGACAAATATTTTTTTATTTAATTAAAATAATAATATAAATATAAAATTATTTTTTATTAACGATAATAAATTTGAGATTGAGGAACATTTATAACTTCGGAAGGAGTTTCATCAACATCGGGATTATTTGTCACAAAGAAAGTATATTATTAGTCTCATGAGAAACCATGTAATTTGTTCGGCTGTTCCCATCTAAATCTAATGAAACTCTTCAACAACTGATAATAACAAAATATACAATTAACAATTAAACAATGCCCATATCCATTACCTTTAAAATGGTCATGTACGAAAGTAGATTGAGATGCAAAACAAAATTAAATATCAACAAATTAAAGAGAACACATCGTAGTCGTACAAGCACCAATTTAGATAAATAATAAAAAAAAACCTAAACGTAATCGAATTAATTTCTGGTTATAAGCGTTCAAATAAAATCTCTAGAATATAATAAATCTCTAGAATATGACAAAACAGCATACTAAAGGAAAAGTTCATTAACACAAAACAAAGAAAAAGAAAAAAAAAAAAGAGGATGTGCAGTCGCAAGCAACACTTACAGTTGATTTGCAGAAAAAAAAAATTGAGAATTTGCTGCACTCTGTCTCTTTCACCTTCACCTTTCAGCCGGCTGAAAAAAGAGGGAGACATTGGATTGATTTTTTTTTTCTCTTTTTAATCAATCCAAGCCTATTTTGTATTGATGTGGGCTGAACTTTTTTTATTTTTTTAATTATTTTATATAGATGTGGCCCATATTTCTTTAATCAATCCAAGCATGAGGCAAGCTGGAAGCCCAAATCTAAGTGGGGGGTGCAAATCATCTGATGAACCCTAATTACATAACATTATATACTTAATATATATATATATATACATTTTTTTTTCTTAAAATGTTGGGGGGTGCAGGTGCACCCACATGCACCCCCCGTGGCTTCGCCCCTGCTTCACTTAGGTTGATCTCAACTTTCATGTGCAGTGTTTGAATGTAGGTAGGACTGTTCAATGGTTCCACGGTTTGGTTAAACCGTGGAAACCAAACCAAATAAGACAGTTTGGTTTGAACCATTGTACATATTTGTTACTGTGGTTCGGTTTGGTTTCGAACCAAAACTGTTTTGGTTTTATTGTTAAGAAACCAAATTAAACCAAACAAACCAAACAAACCAAACCACTGAAAAAAAATATTAATTTATAAAGAAAGAAGCCAAAAATGTCAACACACTTACACACAAATAAAAAAAACCACATAACCCACCCGTCGGTTTTCCTACATCCCTAATCCCCAATTTTTTTAAATCCCCAATTTCCAACACCGAACCACCCGCACGAAATAATAAACTTCATATTTGACCCTCCAAACCTTGGAATTTGCCTAAAATCACGTGGACGTAAGAACATTAGTCCTTACATTTTGCTCGGGATGCTGTTTCTACTTGGAAAAATGGTATCGTTTGTAAAAAACTGACTCCGTTGACTTTCTGGTCAAATCTCAACTCATTTGGATCTTGAATATGTTCTTCTCAATCTTGAAATCATCATTTTTCTACACTTCATCACTTCTCGTTTCAAGAAAGTTTAGTTGTATGCTTAATTAATGATCGAATAGTCATTAAAAGTTGCATCTTTAAGCTTGAATCGCAAATGGGTTTTGTGAGTTTTCGCTAAAAATCTTGATTAATCTACTCTAATATAATTTTAGTTCAACTTTAATGAAAAAAGAGGGTAATACAATTTTTCTTTAAAAAAAGATAACTTTATTTTTTCATAATTGAACAATTTCTCAAATTTGGTTTTTTTGGGTTTAACCGAACCGAACCATGAAACCGTTTAAACCAAACCATACTGTATGGTTCAGTTTGGGTTTTTCTTATTTGGTTTGGTTTGGTTTATAGTTTTCTTATTTGGTTTAGTTTGGTTTGGTTTGGGACAAATGAACAGCCTCAAATGCAGGTGTAACCAATTTAAAGTTGATTAACGAACGCTATGGGAATTCAAATTGACTTAACATAGTGTCTAGTGGTTCAATTAAGATACCCCGCATTCGTGATGTAGCTTGTGACAATACTTAGGTCATAAGAAAATGTACGGACTATACCCATCGTTTAGCCTCTTTTACAAAACTATATCCAACCTTTGAACTTTTGCAGGGAAAAAATCAAACTACATACCATAAGTTGGCAACACGGTGGTAAAACTCAATTGCCGCCTCTAAAATAAATGTTGACTGCCGTTGACCGCCTTTGAACGCCTCTAAAATGAGCTAAGGGCATGAGGAGAGTTGATTTTCAATTTTTTATTTTATATATTTTTTAATTTTTTTTCCAAGTCAGCGTCCTAATCTGCGTCCAGGTGTCAAATTCATGCCATAATTTTTAATTTGGGGGTTAACGGCGGTCAATGTTTATTTTAGAGGCGGCAATTGAGTTTTACCATCGTGTTGCCAACTTATGGTACCAAAACCGTAAGGAGCCAACTTATGGTACCATTTGTGTTAAGGAGCCAACTTATGGTATGTAGTTTGATTTTTTCCCCAATACTATACCCAACCTTTGAAAACCGTAACTATACTATACCTATACTAAATTTCCGGCCAAAATTCAAAATTTTGAGGGGTAAAACAGGTAAGTCACTATTCCCAACGGTAACATAACGACTCCCTCAGCTATTAAACCGAATTTTCCCCCCCAATTCGTAACCCTAATTTATCCAGTTCAATTATTCAAAAAAATTGGTCGATTAAGATGGATAATCCGCAATTGTGTCTTTGTGGGATAAGAGCTTCGTTGGAAACATCTTGGACCGACAACAATCCAGGTCGTAGATTCTCTCAATGCACTAGGCCACGGGTAAGTCGCAAATTTGAATTTTTTTGGTAGTAATTCGTTTTAATTTGATTTCGTCGTAATTCGATTTTATTTTTTAACAGGGATTAGGCCGTTGTAATTACTGGGTTTGGGTCGACCCACCAATGTGCGCTAGATCGAGGCAAATAATACCCGGCTTGCTCCGTAGGGTGAGAGTGCTTGAAGATGAATTGGCTAGGGTGAAGAAAAGGGAAAAAATGTTTAAGATTGTACTTGTTATCGTGTTCATGTATGTACTTTGGGGTTTCTTTTGAACGTTTAAGGTTTTAGGGAAAAAATGATGAATTGGCAGTGGTTCGATTTTGTGAAGGAGTATGTTAGTTTGTAAGTTCCAAGGTTGTGGGTGTATGAAATGAAGTGGCTTTAATTGAACTGAACAAATCGGTTTCCAAAGTTTGATGTGTGGGGAAACGGTGGCATTGGTGACTGTTCGTATAATGGACTGAAGAGTCATGTCCATACGAACAGTCACCTTATGACTTATAAACCCCCCTCTAAACATCAAACTTTAACCAACAATCTTAATCCTCTAATCCTCCAAACTTGTCTGAATCTTGTAAGAGGAAAAAAATGGAGTTCCCAAACCACAATGAAGTAGCTTGGTTGATTCACTATGGGGAGTTCAATCTCTATTTCGAGAAGGAGTTGATGAAAAAGTTGTGTGACTATGGGCGTAGGCACCGTTTGAGGAATTCGGCTACTCTCCAGGCTGGCTTGAGACTGATCAAGCCAGAGTTGGATGCCCTGCGCTGGGGCGGTGGTGAATTCAAGATGCTCACCATCTATAAGAAGATCAACGAACTGAGGTGCCGATTCTTCAGGTGGCAGGAGTTTCTTGCACTACCAGGAGTGCACTGTGCCCCGCCTGAGTGGACAGTGAACATCGATGCCGACTATCACGCAATCCCTCGCCAGGTATGTCTTTCCTTTTATATTCTTTGGTTAGATTATTTACTCTTAAACAAGATTGTTCGATTGATGTTCTGTCTTGTGTAGAAGACCAATTTTGAGAAGTTTTTTAGGATGTACGGTTGCGAGAATGCTGGATACCTCCATGAACTCTTTGCGATCCATTGGGTGGCACATCTACCTGAGGAAGAAGAATGATGCTGTTGGGACTGGAAGCTTGAGTTTTATTTATGCTTTTATTTATTATTTTTATTTGATATGTATCTGAACAATGGTGAGGTCCGAGTGGTTTTAATTTATCGTTTTTATTTGATATGTATCTGAACAATTGATATGTATTGGTGCTGCTGGTAATGCTTGTTTTATGTGGTTGTTAATGTATGATGTTTTGTTTGCTTATTATGGTTGGTGTTTGCTTGTCAATGTATGGTGTTTTGTTTGCCATTGAGATGATATTAATAAAAGTTCTTGGGTTTTGTTGTCTATCCTTGCTTATTCTGTTTTGTTTTAGCACTATATGTAGAATGAAACAAATCAAACACTTCAAAAGCATTAACAAATGTAACACAAGCAAACAACATCATTCAAAATGGCATTCACTCTTTCAATGAAAAACCAACATATAACAAAAGCAAATAACTTGTCTTTGGCACATCTAATAAAGATGTAGAACTGTACTCTAAGTACATCAAAATGGATGATGATGGCAAACCGAAAATACTGTACTCTAAGTACAACAAAACTTCATCATCATCACAATACTTCACCATTATCAAATGTGCAAAAGAGTACTAAACACTAGCAAATTACTCCCAGTTGATACAAAGGATCTTGTCACTGGCCTCTTAGGTACTCCAATCTTAGGCCTTGGTGCAAGTGCTTTGAACTTCTTCCTTCCAGGAGGAGTTAGTTCCCGATTCCCATGTACTGGTGCACTTGTGGATGGGATATTTGTGGGAGCTTGAGTTGATTCTGGAAACAACCTTCTCTTACTTTCCTCAACAGGCTTAGATGTACCACTTGTAGTAGGCATAGCTTGGGGAGGTTGGCTTCTTGTATGTGGTCTGGTTGGAGCTGGAAATTTGGGCACAACTGCATCAGAGGTTGCTTTTGAAGGGGTTGTTTGACTCCTTGTTATTCTCCTGGGTGGTTCTACCTAATAACAAGGGATAAATTAAGAGCATCAATTCATATATTCAACACTTTAGTAGCCCACAAATGTTCTTTAAGAAAATATTAACCTGTGATTTTCTCTTCTGTCCTGTTGAATTAACAGCAACATGTACTTCACTTGCTGATGACCACTGATGGAACTGGTTTACACCTGGTTCACTAGTTGTTGCTGTGTTGTATGCTAGTGGTGGCACATTTGTAGGAGCAGTTAATGGCTATTACAACATATCAAATGAGTATTTAGCAATCTACAAACACAATCTTGCAGCTACTATAACATATATAAATGGGTACAATACCTTAGGGTTCTTGTAATATCTAGCCTGTATTCTCTTCTTTTGAGAGGTCCAGCATTTTGAGGGGCTGTACCTGTGTTAACAGATGAATTTTGGGTGGAAGAGTTGTTCCTGGTTCCTTGTAAGGGTGCTTGGTGCACTGAAGAGTTCTGTGTTCCAATACCATCTTCAGCCTAGGACAAGGAAATTGTATAACAGTTAGATCAAGGATAAGTACATAGTACACCAGTTAATTCAAGGAAAGGCTAACCTGCAAATTTGGCTCATTCTGACTAGCTTTCTTCTTAGGCTTCTTCTTAACTGGTCCTGCTAGAGGATTGGATCTTCTCACTTCACAACCTCTTATGTTATGACCTTGTTTACCATAGTAACTACAAGTCATACCTATTCCAATTCTACTAAGTTTTCCAGCCTCAATAGAATCTTCAATCCTTTTCTTCTTGACTTCATCATTCTTTGTGTTCCTCTATCCTTTATTTGGTCGACCAGGCATAGCTGTAGGCTCTGGGGGTACTAACTTTGCAGCTGTGGTGCTAGGCATTGGCCATGCTTCTCTTCCCTCCATTGGCATCATGAAATGCCCATATATATTCATGTATGTCTCTCTGTGATAACATGGGTGGACAAATTGTTCCAGATTCTTGTATTTCATATACTTCATGCCACTGATGGCATGGACACAAGGTATGCCTGTAAGTTGCCACCTATTACAGCTGCATGTCTTCTCTGCCAAATTAACTACCCTCACTGATGTAAATGGGCCAACAACTTCAAATTGCAGACTCCCATTCCAATTGGCAATCCATTGGACAGAATCATCAACCAGTTTGTTAAACATCACATCAATCTTGGGACATAGCAATGTTGTCTCCCTCTCCATTTCCTTCCTCCTTACTCCAATTCTCTTCATCAGAAGCATTCTAATATACTCCCACATCTCAATGATAGGCATAGATCTTGCCTTCACAATTAAAGCATTAAAGCTTTCTGACATATTGTTCAGCAGCAGGTCACTCTTGCAGTGATGTAAGAAGAATGCTCTACACTAGTGAGCAGGTGGTCTTTCCACTAACCAGGCAGCAGCAGCTGGATCTTGTACTCTTAGTTCATTGATGTATCTATCATAATCAGCTTGCTTAGTTGCTCTTGCAGCATTCCAGAGAATATGCTTCAAGGTTAAACCCTTGAATTCCTTTCTCATGTTAGCCCAAAGATGTAGCACGCATAATCTGTGCTCACTATTTGGAAGTAACTGCTCAACAACATCAATCAGCTCTTTCTGCTTGTCACTCATGATAGTGTGAGCTGTTATTGATGTTGAGATTTCCAATGAGTAGCTGCAGAAACCAGGACCAGGTCTTAGTTTTCTCCTTCTCCACAACTGCATAAGCAAATGGATATGTGCTATTATTTGCATCAACTCCTACAGCTGTTAACAAGATCCCACCATTTTTGGTCTTTAAATGGGTACCATCTAAACATATTATTGGCCTGCATCCTGCCAAAAATCCACTTTTCAAGGCACCCCAACATACATACATCCTCTTGAATTTGCAAATCTCACCAAACAACTTGCATTTTATCTTCACAGTTGTTCCTGGTTTTGAATTCATCATTTCTTCTGCATATCTCCAGAGATATGAGTACTGTTCAACATCATCTCCTTTTCCCATTTCAAAAACTTTGTGCTTGCACCTATAAGCTTGGGCCTTAGAGAAGACCATGTTGGTATCCCTTCTGAAAATAGTCAACATTGACTCTACATGCCAATTTGGATCAGTGATGATTTTATCATAGTACTTTTTGGTTAGCCATGTTGATGTAGCCCGTCTCACTATGTCTTCCTTTTGACATTCATGTGGCTCTATGAGTGTCTTTATCATCATGGTCTTCTCACCATTCATCTGTGAAGCATATATGTACCAAGGGCATTCCAAGTCAGCACACCTTGCACTAATCTTCTTTGGACAACTTTTAACCATTCTGATTGGCCTTTTTTCATCCCTAGCATATTGGTTAATAGCATCCTTTAAGTGATCATGATGCTGGAATACCATCTTCACTCTGAATTCAATCTTTGCCATGTCAATCAATGGATTGAAGACTTTATGATTTCTGTAAGTCTCCCTTACAGGTTCTAGTAATCCACTTTTCTTCTTCCTTTTCACAAGGCTTTCACTAGTGAGTGTAGAGGAAGCAGGGGGGCCATCAGACACCCATGTTTGAGAGGCAGTTGTGTTAGGTTAAGCAGCTGATGATGGCTCTGCAGTGGCATCTGTACTTGGCCCATTAGCATTTGATGGCTCTGCAGTGGCATCTGCAGATGGTACTGCCCTGGAATCACATTCTCTTATAGGTTCTGTGTTGACAATTGCACTTTCAAGATCAACATTCACTGTGTCAAGATTGGCTTCCTCCCTTGGATCATTATCTTCATCTTCCATCCCATCTGAGTACTCAGAATTAGACCCCACAGAAACCTCACCATCACTGTCATCACTGATCACCAAGTCTATTATGGATGCAACTAGTGGCCCACAGTTCTCTAATATAAAACTTGGCAAATCTCTTACATTGCTGCCAGATGCAACACCATTCTCTTCAGTAGTAGCAGGTTCTTTTGGAACTCCCTCAGTTGAGGTCTGTGCTCTATTTGTTGTCTGTCCACCAGTTGTTGACTGTCCAGCACCATCATCATATGTCATGTCTATCCTCTCACCAAAAGCATTAATAGATGCTCTACATCTCCTCTTCCCTCTAAGTTTACCCTTACCTTTCTCCTTAGCCTTCTCCTTACCCTTATCTTGTTTACCCTTACTTCTGTCACTGCCACAAGAGAGTTCTTCAACTTGACTTGCTACTCTTTCCAACTCTTCTGCAAAGCCATCAGGATCCTCTTCACCACCAAACCCATAATTCCCTTCATCATCACCACCATAGTTAAGGGGCTCACTAATTGGAGGGAGAGGATCTGTATCTTCACTTGCCTCGACATCTAAAAACTCAACACTATCATCATTTGACAGAGAGGCAGCATTGGGTGTTGGTGATTTCATAAGGTAAACCTCCACCAGTTTGTGTTGAGCAGCAAATTTGGCCATGTGGTCAGCTTCATCATCATTGGTAATGCACGCAAGTTGAAGACCAAACACCGCTGGCTCATCCTTGTAAAATACCATCCACTCATCACCCAACCCGAGGTCAACAACCATATTTATCAGCTCAAGTCTTGACATTTCATCAGCTGTGCAGTAGTCCACAAAGCTGATTTGTCCCTCCATATATGTAGGTTTGCCCAGAAACACCATATTCCCAGAGTGATGAATCATGATTGAAAAAAATCCTCATCACCCCCTGCATATATACAACAATACCTTCAAAACCCTAACAATGGGACACAAAAGACCACTAAACAGTTACATAACAAAAGAAAAAGGTAGTAAAATGCCAAACCCACAAAACCCTAGTTCAATAATACAATTATTTAACCACCCACTACCCCAAATGCTGCAATCGACAACAACGTAGTATGATTAAAGTGAAAAAAACAAAGTTGGTAGGGACAAAAAGTTTACCATAGTCGGGAATCAAGAATCCTTGAGGCAAAAGTGTGTTTTCGTCTCGAATTTTCCACCCCATTGTCGGGAATAAGCTTAGAAGCTTTGATGTTGTCGGAATTTCGCAGAATTAGAGAAGGAATCGGTCGAATTTAGGGTTTTTGAGAATCCCCAATTAAAGTGCGGGAAAATTGGTGTTATGTGACCTTATTCCCTCCTAAATAAGAGGTCATACCGAAAAGACTATATTACCCCCCTCACTTGCCGAGACATGATGTCACTTTGTCTGGAAATGACGTTTTTTGGCCGGAAATTTAGTATATGTATAGTATAGTTACGGTTTTCAAAGGTTGGACATAGTATTGCAAAAGTTTAAAGGTTGGGTATAGTTTCGTAAAAGAGGCTAAACGATGGGTATAGTCCGTACATTTTCCCTAAAGATTAATTAAAGAGTAAACTTCTCTTACTAAAAAACGTAAAGAGCAATCACTCAAAACACCACTTTTCTAGCCCTTGCACTTCTGGTACTTCACCAGACACATCAGCCACGACTTGAAGGTGTAGCATTGTTGCTTTCAGCCTTAGCCATGGTGCAAGCACAAAGGTGGCTAATGAGACAACTATCGTTGCTCCCGTTGGAAGCTAGGCTTAAGCAAGAGTAGAGTAGAGACGCCTTAATTCAGTTCCACGGTCCATAATTGTCGAACACTATACATGACAACCTCGAGAAGCCTAGGCGTGGCTTGGATTTTTTATTTCTATTTCTGAGATGCGCTTGATACGACCTAAAAAAAACAAATGAATGTGTTAAGGTTGCACCGCTCTTCGTGACCTTTAAGCACTTGTACTCCGTCTCAAAGTTGAATTCTCTTATCTTTTTTTTTTGTCTCAAACTCACTTCTTAAATGCATCCCTCAAAGTTTAATAAAATTAAGTATTATGGGTTTTTTTTTCCAGAAAAATCCTCCATAGCGCTTTCACTATCATTACAAATACATACCTACACACACATATATATATATATATATATATATATATATATATTACTTACAAATGTCAATAGAGCTTACCAACTAGAAATAAAAATGAAAATATAATATTGAAAGTTTGAAGACAAAGGTGTCACTAAATAGCTTTAGCCAAGTTGCAAAAGTTTTTAATTATTTTTTTACAATATTCAAAAATTACATATAGCCAAATAGCTAGGCAAAACCATTCATTACATTACATATAGTGTTTATGTTAGATTTAGTTTCCAAATAATAAATCTTGTGAGAGGTATCCCACATTGGTTATGTGTTCATATGATGTGAATGCAAAGTATAATAAAAATCTTATTTGAGTTTGTCCCACATTGGTAAAGTATGTTGTGCTCTAACTCATGGTAGCTATAAGGACTTTTATGGGCTTTAAGAGCTTTAGCTCATATCGGCCAATTTTACTAAAGTGGCTTAAGTGTCCCACATAGGAAAAGTAAAAACTTATTTGTGGGTTTATATATGTTTGCAGGTGGTGCTCATGCACACACGCGCCCCGAGTCGAGCCCGTGCCCGGGCTCGCACGTGGCGCTTTTGTTTGGCGCACTTAAAAGCACTTTGCACGCTTGCATCGCTCATCAATCAAGGCCGTATATTTTATTTAATTAATTAAATAATATGAACGATTGTGATTTAATCTGAATATTAAATTAATATAAATTAAATTGGATGGCGTAGATTTAATCTTACTTAAGATTTAAATCCGACGTCTCAGATTAATCTGAGAAAATATGGAAATAATATTTAAAACTCAGATTTTAAATATTAACATTCACATATTTTGGAGCAGAAAAGTTGTGTCTTTCTGTGAAAGAATACCAGTGGAAAAGTCGTGACTTTTTCGTACAACTTTTCAACGTCTATATATTCGTGAGATTATCAGAGACAAAAAACATCAATTTTTCGTATCTCTCATATACATACAAAAATAATTGCTGCGGAAATTATTTTTTGTATTAATTGCATTCTTGTTCTTTTTCTGTTTATTAACTTTGTAAGTCCAAAACGCAGTTAATAGTTCTTTTATTTTATGGGCTTAAATTGTATTCTAAGAGGCGATTCGTTGTAATCTTTTTGGCACACGAGATGGGGGCGAATTACGCTTTAAGAAAAGTGTCTGTATTTTCGCGATTTTCAAGTTCCAGTATTCGACATTTTCGACAAATTCAACAGTTTAGTGATGTCATGGCAAATAAATAATTGTTAGTGGTGCTACTATTTTGATTGGACAAGGATATTTCAATTTTCAACGGTCTGATATAATATAATGGAATTAATTACTTATTCGAAATTTGTGTCGTTTATGAGATGCGATATTTTCCCCTACGAATGCGACACGTTGGCCTTTTTCTTCAGATATTTCGCTACACTACACGTAAAAAAAGGCGATGATGAATTATTAAAGCTGAATCGCTCTCACTTTCACTTTTTCTCGCTCGTGTATAAGAACCACTCAACTCAGTACAGAGGAAAAAAAAAAAAAAAAATCTGCTCTCGGTCATTCATTTTGCTTCAGCCACTGAAAATATTATCTTTTGGATAAGATTTCAGTATTGGTCATCACTGTAAGGTTCTTATTTTTAGCCATTCTGCTGAAGCTCGTTTTTGTTTTAATCTCATTCATTGATATTCATGTGTGGAATTAGAACTATTTTTGGCTTGCATTGTTCGATATTGAGCTTAATCATGCAATCGATCGGCATTTAGGTGACAATACACTTTACGAATTTGATGTTGTTTGCTGCGATTTAGCTGAAAACCTACGGTGATAATGTAGATTCGAATCGGCATTACGATATGAAAATGTTGCTGGTTATTATAGGAGATTTAATCGACGTATGTGAAATTTTGTTTCGTAATCTTTTACTACTACTTCATGAGTAGTTTTCTCTTATGTTTGGTGATGCATTATTGACTGTTGGTAACAGAATATTGTCATGTTATGGATTTGTGGTGTTTCGATGGTTTAAGGTGACTTTTTGTCGAAATTAGTTATTTCGCTTGAGCTACTTCTGATTGAATATGCGACATGTCTTTCTTTGTGGCAACTAAGAAATACGATCATTGAAGTTTCACGGTCTCGATACATGATGTTTTCAAATCTAACGCATAAGATACAGAGATTTCATGTACCAGACTCGACGTGATTCACTTATGTTCTCCAATTTATTGGGATTACAAGCTTGGTTATTGTTGTTGTTGTTGTGATGTTTTTGAGACAGTAGTTACCTTGTTTAAGGTCCAACGTGTCGTTGAGGATTGGAGTGGTTCCATTGATAGTACTTTGAGGATCGAAAAGAGACAAAAAAATTGATATTTGATATTTGATTCTTGATGATCGTAGATTAGGAGTTTTGCGCTGTAGTTTCAACTGTCGAAGCATCATCATTCCTTTTATTCAGTAATTTTTGCTGTTGCGGTTTGTTTTATCTTATTTGGTATTCTTATGTTTATAGTTTAAATTGTTACTATTTCTTACTATATGTTCCGTGTTTTTTTTAAAGCTTTTCCGGAGATGGCATCTATGCAGGCTAGTTTGGCATCAGCTGTTTGCAACAACAGAAACAGCTCATCGTCTCTGAAGTTTCTGAGCAGCTCCTTCTTACACGGGATTGATTTGAATGGACAAGCTGTCGGCATACGGAGAAAGGATATGTGCCCGTCGTCTTTTTCAGGCGTCAAAGCTACATTGACTTTTGATCCCCCGTCGACCAACGAAGAGAAGGTTAAGCAGAGGAAGCACACAGCAGATCCAAGTGCTCCTGATTTCCTTCCACTTCCATCCTTTGAAGAATGCTTCCCCAAAAGCTCTAAAGAATACACGTGAGCTATTATCTACGATATCCTGCATTTGTCTTTTACATATTCTGTATCATCATGTGGCCAATCAACACCATACGCACGACTAATCACTGGAATATGAATTTTCCGTTGTTCAGGGAAGTCATTCATGAGCAATCTGGTCAAGTGCTGAAAGTTCCATTTCGACGCATCCACTTAGCAGGGGACGAGCCTCATTTTGATACATATGACACTAGTGGTCCACAAAACATCAGCCCTCAAATCGGTGAGCTCGCTTATTTTTCTAGATTGCTGCATTATTCGTCGCTTAAACCCTACTTAACCTTCTGGTTGGTAATTAGTTGTTTCATTTATGCTAGTGTCTTATATCTTCAGCTTTCATGCTTACAGGCATCAAGCTCTTCATCTGCGTTTTATCTATGGTTATTTTTCTTTTTGTTTAGATCATAGTAGCTATCTTTTGAAACTTGGTGCTATTTCAATGTGCATTCTAAAGAGGCCACATGACTCTGGAAATTTTGCATCCTTATGCAGAGAAAAACTTATGATTTCTTAGACTTGTTTGAGAATAATTCTTGAAAATCTTTGTTGTCGTATGTTTTTTGTTAGGCTTAGTTATATATTTTGTTGGCAATGGGTTGTTGGACAGGACTCCCGAAATTGAGAAAGGAATGGATTGACAGAAGGGACAAATTGGGTGGACCGAGATATACTCAGATGTACTATGCTAAGCAGGGAGTCATAACTGAGGAGATGGCCTACTGTGCTGCTCGTGAAAAACTTGACCCGGAGTTTGTGAGATCCGAGGTTGCTCGTGGTCGTGCAATCATCCCGTCAAATAAGAAGCATCTAGAGTTGGAGCCAATGATAGTCGGACGCAATTTCTTGGTCAAGGTAAATGCTAACATTGGGAACTCTGCCGTTGTAAGCTCCATTGAGGAAGAAGTTCACAAACTTCAATGGGCAACGATGTGGGGTGCTGATACTATTATGGATCTTTCAACTGGTCGTCACATCCATGAGACTCGTGAATGGATCCTCCGCAACTCTGCTGTCCCTGTTGGAACTGTTCCCATTTATCAAGCACTAGAAAAGGTGAATGGGATTGCAGAGAATCTTACTTGGGAAGTTTTCAGAGAAACCCTGATTGAACAAGCTGAGCAGGGTGTTGATTACTTTACGATCCATGCTGGAGTCTTGCTCCGGTACATCCCACTAACGGCTAAGCGAATGACAGGAATCGTTTCTCGTGGTGGATCTATTCATGCAAAGTGGTGCTTAGCTTATCACAAAGAGAACTTTGCATATGAACACTGGGATGACATATTAGACATTTGTAATCAATATGATATTTCATTGTCGATTGGTGATGGATTGAGGCCCGGATCCATATATGATGCTAATGACACTGCTCAGTTTGCAGAGCTCTTGACTCAAGGAGAATTGACTCGCAGAGCTTGGAAAAAGGATGTCCAGGTACCACATAAATTTTTATGATTAATTTACAGAATAATATATTAGTGTAGTTTGTTCTAACTGATTACCCACGGTAACCATATTTATCTAATGTTCTTCATTTACGATGCTTTCTGTAATATGGTATTCATTCAGGTAATGAATGAAGGGCCTGGGCACATCCCGATGCACAAAATTCCCGAGAATATGCAAAAACAACTAGAATGGTGCAATGAAGCACCGTTTTACACACTTGGACCTCTTACAACTGATATTGCCCCGGGATATGATCACATCACCTCTGCAATTGGAGCTGCCAATATTGGAGCTCTTGGTACAGCACTTCTATGTTACGTCACTCCTAAAGAACATCTCGGTCTACCTAATCGAGATGATGTAAAGGCAGGAGTTATTGCATATAAGATAGCCGCACATGCAGCAGATTTAGCAAAACAACACCCGCATGCTCAAGCTTGGGACGATGCACTAAGCAAGGCAAGATTTGAGTTCAGGTGGATGGATCAATTTGCTTTGTCGTTGGACCCTACGACTGCCATGTCGTTTCATGATGAGACTTTACCATCTGATGGTGCTAAGGTGGCACATTTCTGCTCCATGTGTGGGCCTAAGTTTTGTTCTATGAAGATCACTGAGGATGTAAGAAAGTATGCTGAGGAGCACGGTTATGGGGATGCGGAGGAAGCCGTGCAGCGAGGTATGGATGCTATGAGTGCGGAATTCTGGGCTGCAAAGAAGACAGTTAGCGGAGAACAACATGGTGAGGTTGGGGGCGAAATCTACTTGCCCGAGGAGTATGTTAAATCCATGAAAAGTTGAAGGTGAGCTACAAATTTAACTTTCCATCAGTTGTCTAAAATGAACTGACTCATGATGCATGAACCATTTCCTTAGGATTAGTGGATCTAAAGTTTTCTGTCCACTTTTAGGCATAATTATATATACAGCTCTGGAGGCTTGGTCTAATTAAGAAACTTCTTTTACTATTGAAATATTACAAAATTGCCTTCTAAAGGTTAGAACATTGCAGATAGAACCACTTGAAGTTTGAACAATTACAGAAACACTGCAGATAGAATCCGTACCTTATAGTGTTTCTAAAGGTTCAGACGTGTCTCTGCAATAATTCAACTTAAACTTTATGGAATTTCTTGTGATTAATCATCTCTCTTTTTATCGACTCTGACCTCGTGTCCTGGCTGGTTTTATCTCATGGATGGCAGGGATTCTTGTGGACAGCCGGTAATAAACTCCGAGGCATGGTTTAGAATCTGCGAGTTATGATGCATGGATGGTCCGTAAAAGACCTCGTATCCAAGTGTTGGGTAAGTAAATATTAAATAAGTACTGTCCCAAGATTGTAAAAAAACTTGTGAGGAACATCTTGGTGTGATTCTGCTCATGTCTAAGTTGTAGTCAGTGGCAAAGATATTTCCCTTCAGCTTGTTTTTTCTATGGAACGTTCTTTTAACTCGATTATTAACGCAAAAACGCACCAGGGGTGCTTGTATCTGCTCAAGCAGGTCCAGGCTGAGAAAGTCCCTTTGAACCTGAACAGGTTAATGCCTGCGTAGGGAGTGTGCATTTTTCTTTTTCTGTGCTTGCATAGGACAGGAGATTCACACACAGGTCGGAGTATTTGCTCCGCTGGGGCAACTTCAAGTCTCTATCTTGCTCGGAAGTAGATTGAAAACTAAATAGTTTTCATCTCGTCTTCATCGTCCATATTATGTGCCGTTATCTGTCTATACTTTTCCTAAATTGACAAATCGAAAATGACATTCTCCTGCAGAAAACTGATCGAAAAAGGAGATTGTGATGAAACCTATAAGAAAAATAGCTGAACGAACAGATATGATAAGAGACATAACAATATAGTTTCTTTAACCTCATAGTTATGAAACTTCCAAATACTTTTTCAAATATCTAATTCTTTGCGGGATGGAATGGATAAGCGAGAGGATTGTGTATTGAAAAACCTACAGACACACAAGGTGACATGGAAGCTTAGGTTTACGGAGAGGTCATAGTGAGAATTCCCAACATAGCAAAATTATCTGTAAAGGTTATGTCGTTGCCATTCCACGCTTGCAACAGTCTTCACAACCTATACCGCTTACATAATCTCCAATCACTAACTTGCGACGCTCCTGGAAGATCAGATTTCTTGAAAAACCTCGAATTACCTCTATCTCTCAAGAAGCTCACGTTATTTATTTGTTCATTTTAGTTGGAATAGTCTTACAACAAAGGTTGGATTGCTGCCCAATCTTGAAAAGCTCAAGCTGGATAGTTGTTGTCGACTTTTAATAACTACATTATTAAGTTGTATAGCTATGTGTAATTTCCATGGTCTAAAAAGAACATAATATACATTTTATATTAGTATCCTGAGTTATCAAGCTGGAGGTCTATGTGCAAATGAGTTAATTCTTAGAAAACTAGTTGGTTATCTTATATTAGCATCCTTAGTTATTAATGAATTAAGCCAAGAAATATTGAAAATTAATTTAAGAAGCTAGTCTAGTTTATTTCAAATGAGAGCTTCCACAACTATATATATTAGGACGAATTATTTTTTCTGCCCTGTAACTTTTTCTTAAATTCTTAAATGCCCTTTTTGGTTCGGGCCAACTAAATATGCCTCGTAACTTTAGATTTTCCTACTAAAAATATTTGGGCTAAATTACTAACTTGGTGGTCCTGTCAAAAAAACGTCACGCCTAGTCAAAAGAATGTCCCGCCACGTCAATAGTTTTCGCCCAAAAAATGTTTCTTAAAAGTACCAAAAAGAAAAAAAAAGTACCCAAAAAAATTAAAAAATTAAAAAATCTCAATTCATCTTCTTCCTCACTTCACCACCTCCACCTCATGGCCACCACCACCACCACTTCGCCGCCAATTTCTCTCCCCACCATCCAATCCCATCAGTCCAATCACAATACCTCGATTTTGTCTCCGATCCCAAATCCACGCTCACTTCTGACGACAACCACCACCGATTTCATTTTCGACGTCCACCTCCCTCGCCGACCACATTCTCGTCGGGAAACCCATTCGTGGTCGTCCTCATCCCATTCAACCCGTACGACCTCCCACACCCAAAGTTCGCGTCGTCGTACTGTTCCTAAACCTCAACTATTTTTTGCAGATATTCGTCATAGTTTTTGGCAAATCTTCGGGCTCGTGGTGGTGGTTGTTGGGGGTGGGGAGGAAGGAAGAAGAAGAACCGTTACAGCCAAGTTTAGTTTCACATCAATTCATGCCTGAATTCTCACTCCAAATTACAAAATGTATATTCTCGTTCAGGGAAAAAATCAACGTTGGTACCTTAACTTGTCCTCTAAGCAGACTTGGTACCATAACTTGTCCATCCTCGCAAATGGTACCCTAAGTTTGCATTTCTCCTTAATAGTTGCAACCCCGTGTTGAAGCTGCACAATTGTCGCCCACAAATGCACATGTGGACCTCAAGTTGGCCTTAGAATTAAGGATTGTGACCAGTTTTTTTTTTCAAATGGACCTACTGACTATATTAATGAATTAAAATAATTAAATAAAAATATGACTAATACTACTATATTCTGCCCATCGTCACAACTCTCCCGCCCATTTCAGCTCAGAACGGCTCACTCTAAGGTCAACGGAGGTCCGTGTGTGAATTTGGGGGCGAAAATTGTGCAACTCCACCATAGTGGTACCACTTTTAAGGAGAAATGCAAACTTAGGGTACCATATGCAAGGATGGATAAGTCAAGGTACCAAGTCTGCTTAGGTGACAAGTTAAGGTACCAACGTTAAGGAAAACCCTCCACAAACAAACCGTGTGACCTATATTATATATATATATATATATGTATGTACATGTTGAATGTTACAAGCTAACTAATTAGCTAGGACATGTATAAAAAATATTGTTGAATTTGCAAGCTTAGACGACAAAAAAGAATTTTAATTAAACATGTAGAAAGTGATTTCTTTTTTGTCGCTAAAACAACTTTTTCTCTTTCGAAGGAAGAAACCAAATAATCAGTTTGTACAAGTTTTATTCTCGAAAATTCAAAATTAATAAAAGGGATAAAAACATCAAGTCCCCTTAACTATGCATGTTTTTGCGACTTGCGCCCTAAACAAATTTAATAAGCGTTTTGCCCCCAAAACTATGCACGTCTGTTCGATTTGTCTCTTTAGTGGATTTTCGACCATTTTTGGCCGGAATATCCCCATGTACCCGACTCATGTGTTGTACTAGATGTATTATGCTAGTTGATGACAATAAGTTAAGGAAAAAACACCTCGAACGGGGTATTCCGACAAAAAGTGGCCGAAAATACGATTTACCGCTTTAGTGTATTTTCAGTATTTTTTTGGTGAAATATTTTCAGTATTTTTTTTGCTAAATTTGTTTAGGGCACAAGTCGCAAAAACATGCATAGTTCAGGGGGCTTGATGCTTTTATACCTTAATAAAACTATAGAACGAAGTTTACGCCTTTTTATAACTCAGATATTTCACTATTTTCATTCTCTTTCCTTTATAAATACATCACTCCTAAATCCTAATTCAATTTCACCATCTTTATTCTGTTTAGTTGTTTAGCTCTCGTTCACCCAATCTTTATATTTTTCTGTTGGGATAAAAACATCGAACACCCTTACCCTATGGGATTTTTTGACATTGCCACCTAGGTAATGTTTTTTCACCATTATACCCATTAACCTTTACCAGTTTGTGCCATTTGCCCCTCCTGTGTATTTTCGACCATTTTTGACCGAATTTTTTGCCCCGATGCGACTCATATGTGTTGTACTAGATGTATTTTGGTAATTGATGACAAAAAGTAGGCGAAAAAACACCTTGGTCGGGAATTATTTCGGCCAAAATGGCGAGAAATACGATTTGCCCCTTCAGTGTATTTTTGGCCATTTTTGGCCGGAATATTCCTCTTACCCAACTCATATGTGTTGTACTAGATGTATTTTGGTAGTTTATGACAAAAAGGAGGCGAAGAAATACTTCGAACGGAGAATATTCTGGCAAAAAATGGCCACAAATGCACCAATGGGGCAAATCGCGCGCACAAATGAGCATAGTTTAGGGGACAAAACGTTTATTTAATTTGTTGAAGGGGCAAATCGCAAAAACGCGCATAATTCAGGGGGCTTGATGCTCTTATCCCTTACAATTAACCATCAGTTTCTATTAGGCCCTTTATATATTCTTCTAGCCAAAGGGTAGTAATAAACCATAGCCTTAGCCAATCCCCGTCGAATGGTTTCGCCAGGGTCCGTCGTCGTCGTGGTTGAAGCATGGTAGAAAAATATCACCGGTATTAGGAAGCGAAGGGCACCTTAATCGCCTATATCTGAGAGGCATTTGATCTTGTGGGGCGTCGATTTGGCAGATAGGACTAGTTCCGGCTCGTGACGTTTCACGCTGAACACGAACGTGTTCGACAACGCCATTAGTTGGATGAAGAAAAATGTGCGTGCTTGGAAATGGTGTGGTAGAGTTTATATATATAGCTGTGAAGCTCGTTTGGAATACAACTAGTTTAGCTTATCAAAATAATTTTCAATATGTCTTGGATTATAATTAAGGATGCTTATTTAAGAGAATACAAAATAACCAACTAGTTTTCTTAAGAACTAACTCAGTAAAATCTATACGGTAGTAGAAAATAAATGTAAACAATATATTTAGAATAAATGAAATATGTAATGATTAAATACATAATTGTCTTACGTGTAAATAATAAAAATATCAATGAGACTAAACATATATTGTATCTTACTTATTAATAAATTTACTCCCCGACTAATATTTTTTACTAAAGCAAGTCGTACATGGTATTTAATATTTAATATAAGAAGTCACTATATTAATCAAATAATTTCAAAATATAAAAAAGAATGATTCGGCATTGAAAACACTAGAGGCTCATATTGTTTTTATATAATAACCCAATAAATTAAAATCGGATTAGTTGAGTAAGTTAAAAGTTGTTTTGTATGAATTTGTAAGTTAGTTCAAAAGAAAGTTAGTTGGTCATTTTATTTTCTTATATAAGGTTGTTAAATTGAATAAAAAATTTAAAAAATAATATTATTAGTAAGCTATAGTATAGTTTTCAAGGAGCTCATAAAAAGTTAGGCGGTGTATAGCCCCTCAAGCCTCTGTTTCGATTCAAGGAGCTCATAAGTTAAAAGTAGGTTTATACCAATTCCAAAATTGCGAGGTGGCTAAAAAATTGTTTTAAAACAGCAAAACAGGGCCTGGACTTATTGTCTTATATACACTTTCAGTATCGATATGTGTCTCCAATCTGATCAATTAAAAAAGCTGATAGCAAGTAAAATGTCTTCTATTTTTAGTTAGTTTTTGTTGAAGCGTTTCTACAAGTTACACGAAATTTGGAGTTAGATTTGGCTTATGTTACAAGCTTACAAAGTAACCTTGGCTTCAATATTGACTGCAAGTTATTTAGTTGATGTTGCATACGAGTGTCCATGAATTTCAAAGCTAGGACTCATTCGTAATTAAGATGAACACGAAGAGGAATCGAGGTTGTATTGTCGAGTATGAGGTGCAGATGTAGTTATTCGTAAGGCGTTAGAGCCTATCTTTAAAAACTTTCTAAGAAAATATTGAACCATATCATTTGCTCAACCCAGAAAACACAAAGTCCAGTGATTGTGACACTAAGAAATACAATATAAAATGTGCTCTATTATTGTTCTGCATACAACAATATGGTAACACAAAGTATAGCAAAACGAGACTTTCTATTTCCCTATACATAATGAAAGTGCAAGAAAACAATGGGACTGAAGTGCACCAGATTCTTTTAACAACTACAAACAAAAAAGCAAGCAGCAAATGAACAGAAACTCTCGAACAAATCAAAATAATCAATAAAAAAAGAAAAACCAAATTAAAAATAAACTTGTCTGGAAAAAGAGTTGAGCTCCAAAGCAGGATTCTCCAATCTTCTTTTAACGCCTTTTCCATCTACATTTTCTCCAGACATTCATTTGTTTTGTCCCTTTGCCAGTTTGCCCAACGCCTTCCAGGAAGTTCATATCATTCCAATCTTGAATATCAAAAAACCAAAGATTTAAAAAGCAAAAAGAAAAAAAGAAACGAATTGAGGCAGAGAGCCTGAACAACTTCGTTCGTATTGTAGTTTTATTTAAAAGTTTCCATTAAGTAATGGTGAGACGAAGATCCTCATTCCCAAGGCTCTCTTGTTCCTCTACTATTTCGTTTGCAGAGCCAATAACAGAAAATCCACAATCAAACAACTTGATTGATTGAACCGTGTCCCCAATGCCGGAGGGGATGCTCTCCAGACTTTTCATACTATTTAGAACAAGGTGTTGAAGGAGCGGGAAATGGGTACCCTCTGATGTCCAGCGTACCAGTTTACCACCTGCTGAATGCCAGTACTCGTCAATTCGCAAGAATTTCAAATGAAGGAATTTCCCCTCAACTGTGTTCCACTCGTCTCCTCCATAGCAACGATCCAGCTTAAGCTTTTCAAGATTGGGCAACGATCCAACCTTTTCTGAAAAAACATCCCAATCAAATTCACTGCCTCCTAGAGTGAGCTTGTTGAGAGATTGAGGTAATGCGAGGTTTTCCAAGAAATCCACTTTCGTAACAAACATGCAAGATAGAGATTGGAGATTATGTAGGTTGTTTAGGTTGTGAAGACTGTGGTACTTTGGGATCGGCGTATAACACACTAAATATAATTTCTTGATGTTGGGAATTCTCCGTATGACCTCCTCCGTAAACTTAAGATTGTGTGCCCTCTTAAGTGTCTGAAGATTTCTCAATATGAAGTCCTTTTTTCCATCTATTACGCTGCGCATAGTATCAGATATATCAATGTAGGGCCAAGCAACAATATGCCTGAGCTGTGGCATCTCCCAGATTTCACACGGTGCAACGAAGTTGCCCACTCCTGTAAGAATCAATGTCTGCAAATACCACAATTGGCACATCATTGGAGGAAAATGTGCGTTGAGTACCCGACAAGAAGATTTAAGGTATCTCAAGTTTACTAGTTGAAGAGTGCTTTCTAGGCTGTAACTTTCAGCCCCAGCCAGTACCCGGATCAATCTGAGATTATGTACCATTTCCAATGATAAACATGAGGGCTCAATATCACATGACACGGAACGAACGAATGGTTTGGCATACAAGGCAAAATCAATTCTTTTGATTGCCTCATTATTCCATTCTCCATCATGAAAACTTATGCGACGCTCGTTATCTACAGATTGTGCATGCTTCTTGACAACGCAAAAGAACCTGTCTTTTCGTGCTTCCTTCAAGCATAGATCCCTTAGAAGATCATGAATACCACATGTTTTCATGTTTCCAATGGACCCCCACTCACGAACAAAAACAAGATTTCTGTCGATAAGATCCTTCAAGTAGTCCTCGCCAGCCTCTTCCAAGCTTTTGCCTTTACATGGTTTTAGGAATCCCTCGGCAACCCATAGTTTGATAAGTTTAGAGATACGTATATTATGGTCTTCTTTAAAAGAACCCATATAAAGAAAACATGATTTCAAGTGAATAGGCAATTGGCTATAACTCAAATATAATATATTTAGCCAACGACCATTTTCCTCAGAGTTTACAATTTGGTTTATATGTTCGGCAACATACTCCCAGTACTTTCGTGTCATCTCAGACTTGGCGAGTAGCCCTCCTATCACCACAATCGATAAAGGAAGTCCTTTGCAATTTTTCGCAATGTCCTTCCCAATTTCCTCTAGTTCCAGAGGACAAATACCATCACGGCCAAACACCTTTGTGCATAACAGACTCCAACTTTTGTTTTCATCTAAAAGGTTCATCTTATAAAGGTGGGAAGGCTCAGAACCATCAACAACATTCAACAATCGTGTAGTTATTATGACTCGACTTTCGTTGTTGTAATTTGGAAGGAACAACTTTAGTTTTTCCCATACATCGGCACTCCACATATCATCAATTATAATCAAATACTTCCTGCCTAACAAATGTTTGTGTAATCTTTCTCCTAGTTGATAATATTCACAACATTCTTGTTTATCAGTAGATAACCGAAATTGATGTAGAATGGGAAATAATATTTCTTTGAGATTATATTCTTGAGATACGGTAACCCAAGCACGAAAAGGAAAGCATTCCACAACAAGCTGATTTTCAAAAATATATCTAGCGATTGTTGTCTTACCTATACCTCCCATTCCAACAATTGGAATGATTTGGAGATTGGATGATTGCCCAGTAAGCTTATCCATGCTTTGCTCCAAGTCTTCTTCATAGTACTCTACCTTAATATCCTTCCTAGTGGTAGGACGTCTTGATAAGACAACAGGCACTAGAATATCGCTTGACTTCTGATCTTCAACTCTTGCTTTTCCTTTAACCACCATTACTTCCTTCTTGATGGAATCTATGCTTTCTAATACCCTCTGCAGACCATGTGAGAAAAGATCGGAACTGCTTTCTCTATGACTTGTGGATTCTTTTTTTTCATTTGATTGTTGTTGTGAAGCTTGAAGAAGAATAGTATCAACTATATGGGATTCAATGATATCTTCTGTGGCATAAGCTGCCTCTGCAATTCGGCTCTCCAAACCCTCTTGCGCAATATTATTACCTTCAGAAGAATAAACTTCAAGAAAATCTTGCAAGAAACTGACCGTTTTTTGGAGCGACTTGAGTTGTCTCATTTGCTCGTCAGGAAAAAAAGGTCGTTGACAATGATGCTCCGCTATGTTCTCAATGATATGCGTAAGAGAAACTAGAGCTGCATACGATGCCGCCATCTTCGAGGAATCTGTAAGGTTTAAGACAAGTATATTAACAAAGTTATACGAACTTGTTATTTAAATGGAAAGATAGAGAAGGGATCCGTGCGTCTATGCTGATTTCCTAAGAAGACTTTAATCATCCATATATTAACAAAGTTTAAGCGTTTGTTTAGGCCTAGTGGTTATCATTATCATTAGTATTATATAATATTCTTTCAAGTTGTTTGTTCATTTAACGTATGAATGCAAGGAACTATTTGTTGCCAAAAGTCTTCTTAGAATTGTCAAATATTCTTTCAAGATGCTAATTTACGGGATTAATGGCGTAGTTACGTACATTTTCTTAGTTACAGGGATTATGAGTGGCTTTCATGACAATATTTATTTATGCACAACATGAACATAAGAAACAATATGTGCAACTTACAATATTGCGTTTTTTTAGAGAGGGATTCAATTTTACCAAGGCAAAAATTGCTGTCCATACCAAGGCTTAGAAAAGAAGATAAGTTTGCAGTGGACAACATCAAACCTAAGACCAAGTTTTGATGTGGCAATAAGATAATGACTGTAGTGATTGATTCGTAAGGAAAGTAGTGCAGCATTAGCTGCTGCCACCACCATCCTTTTAACCTATTGTAAACTTAGTACTGATCTATTTGTCATTACGCAAATGGAATATAGAGAAGGGCTGGATGAATTCCGACATGGAGACCTTACCGTCGACAGTGTAACTTGTTAATAATTTTCAAAATTATTAAAGAAATTAATTATTTAGTTTTCAGATTTAAATTGTTTTCAGAACCGTTGGTTTTGTGGTTTAGAGTCTGTTACTTTTTCCCTCCAATGCTTAAAATGAACAGACACTTTTGTTCAAACAGAAACCTCTTTTTTGAAGTGTTGTGCCTTTACGGTACGAGTAATAATCTTTATTATAAATAAGAGTCCAAATCAAATACAGAAGAGAATCCTTACATTCAATATACACATTCTGTACGTTTCATTTGAGAGAAGAAAAATCAGATTTTATATTCTGGAACATAACTTACTCTTCTCCTTTTCAAAGCAGAATATCCTTTATATTACAAAACATAGTATACGGTTCATTTCTGGGAAAAACACAACCTTCATTGATTTGAGTATTTGTGATTATATTCGAAAGTGCAATTCGCATATAATCAACAATCTTTAGATTGGGCTTCATTGTATCCTGGGACAAATTCGCTGTTAACTCGATTGCATAAATAGTGGGGGCGAATATTGTCTTGAGGGGAGCGTATATTTTGCGCGACTTGGAGCGGGTTCGTTGCTGCAGATTTCCAGATTCGTTGTTGCGGTTTGTTCGTGTTTATTGCTGCTGTTCGTTCGTCGGAAAAGGTGCGGAATATATCTAACAATCTCAAGACAATATTATGGCATCTCAAAACTTGTTGCAACTCACCACCGACTTCGTCAAATTGGAGAGGTTCGATGGAGGAAATTTCCGACGATGGCAAAAGAAAGTCTGTTTCCTTTTACTCACTCTTGCGGTGGATTATGTTCTAACAACACCGAAGCCTCAAGAGCGTGAAAATGAAACTTTGGCGGAATCTCGAACGCGAGTGAAATGGGTGAAAGACGACGAAATCTGCCGGGGACATATATTGAATGCGTTAACGGATAATCTGTTCGATGTGTACCAAAATGTCGAGACGGCGAAGGAACTTTGGGATTCTCTCAATAATCGGTACTTGACTGAAGATGCTACAAGTAAGAAATTTCTATCTTCCCAATTCATGAATTACAAAATGGTTGATGGAAAATCTGTAAGTGAGCAATTTAATGAATTGCAATGCATCTTAGGACACATGAAAAATTTAAATATGCACATGGATGATTGCATTATTGTGTCTTGCATCATTGATAAACTTCCACCTTCATGGAAAGATTATAAGAAGAGCCTAAAACATAAAAAAGAAGACATTACTGTAAAAGACTTGAATTCTTACTTTCGCATTGAAGAACAATCTAGGATGCAAGAAAAAGAGGAATTACATGTAGTTGGCTCTTCTTTGGTGCATATGGTATAAGAAAATAAAGAGTCTAAACAATCCCAGCACTCCGGACAGAATAATGAAAATCGGAAAAGAAAGGGGCAGTACACCAAGAACCAAAAGAAGGAAAACAAAAAGAAGAAGGGGGCTTGTTGGCATTGTGGAAAACCAGGACATCTCAAAAAGGAGTGCAGAACCTTGAAGAGAGAGAAGGATCAGCAAACCAATAAAGAAAATTTTGTGGCTGTTGTTTCTGAAGCAAACATGGTACAAGATGATGGTTCTTGGTGGATTGACTCCGGTGCCACGAGGCACGTGTGCAAAGACATAAGTTGCTTTACCGCTTATGAGCCTATTCATGATGGCAATGTCTTGTACATGGGCAACTCGTCAACGGCAGTTGTGAAAGGCAAAGGAACTGTGGTTATGGAATTCACTTCTGGAAAGATTTTAACTTTAAATGAAGTGTATCATGTTCCTGAAATAAGGAAAAATTTGGTTTCTTGTAGCCTTTTGAATAAACATGGCTTTAAGCTTGTGTTTGAGTCCGATACATTTGTTCTGTCTAAGAGTGGTACCTTTGTAGGCAAAGGTTATTTGTACGAGGGAATGTTTAAACTTAATATCAATAAAATAATGAATGATTCTATTTATATGGTTGACTCTTTTTCGTTGTGGCATAATAGATTAGGACATGTAAATACTAATCGTATGACTGATATGATTAAATTAGAGTTGATTCCTAAACATGAAAATGATATATTTGATAAATGTCAAGTATGTGCACATACAAAAATCACTAGGAAATCTTTTCATTCGGTAGAAAGAAAAAGTGATTTATTGCATCTTATACATAGTGATTTATGTGACTTACATGCTACTCCCACTAAAGGAGGAAATAAATACTTTGCCACATTTATTGATGATTACTCAAAATATTGCTATGTATATTTGTTGCATGCAAAAGATGAAGTACTTGATAAATTTAGAATATATAAAAATGAAGTAGAAAACTACTTAAACTCTAAGATTAAATGTCTAAGATCTGATCGAGGAGGTGAATATCATTTTCCTTCTTTTTGTGAATCATTCGGTATAATTCATGAGACCACTACACCTTATTCACCACAACAAAACGGAGTAGCAGAAAGAAAGAACAGAACTTTAAAAGAAATGGTGAATGCTATGCTTTATAATTCTGGTTTAAATAAGCGTTTTTGGGGGTGAAGCGTTATTAACGGCTTGTCATATTCTTAATAGAATTCCTCATAAAAAATCTCATGTTACACCTTATGAACTTTGGAATAAAAGAAAGCCTAACTTGAACTATCTTAAAGTTTGGGGTTGTAGAGCAATTGTTAGATTGCCGGAACCTAAAATTAAAAGTTTGGGTGCAAAAGGTGTAGAATGTATTTTCTTAGGTTATGCTGAACATAGTAAAGCCTATAGATTTTTTGTAGTAGAGCCTAATGACTCAATAAGATTAAATACCATAATTGAATCTAGAGATGCGATGTTCTACGAGAATAGATTTAGTTCTATTCCTAAAATCTGTGAAAATAAAGATGTTAGTGATCTAAATCTTAACCATACAAGTAATGATGATAAAGAGGATGAAGTTAGAAAGAGTAAAAGAATAAGAACGCCAAAATCCTTTGGACCTGATTTTGTGGTTTATCTAGTTGAAGGAACTAGGGATACTCTTTGCACACCTTATGCTCCTTTGTCTAACATTGATCCAGACCCTCTTACATATGAACAAGCAATGAAATCTCGTGATGCTAGTTTCTGGAAAGAAGCAATTAATGATGAGATGGAATCCATTTTAGGTAATGATACATGGATACTTGTAAATTTACCACCGGGATCTAAACCTATTGGATGTAAATGGATTTTTAAAAAGAAAATAAAAGTTGATGGGACCATTGAAAAATTTAAGGCAAGGCTAGTAGCTAAAGGTTTCTCTCAAAAAGGAGGTATAGACTACTTTGATACATATGCTCCTGTGGCAAGAATCTCTACAATTCGATTACTTATAGCTTTAGCTTCTATTCATAATTTTGTTATACATCAAATGGATGTTAAAACAACCTTCTTAAATGGTGAACTAGAAGAGGAAATTTATATGGACCAACCAGAAGGTTTTGTTATGCCTGGTCAAGAACGAAAAGTTTGCAAATTAATTAAGTCCTTATATGGCTTGAAACAAGCTCCTAAACAATGGCATGAAAAATTCGATGAAGTTGTCATCTCTAATGGATTTATGATACATGAATCAGATAAATGTGTTTATAGTAAATTCCATGATAATAGAGGTGTTGTTATTTGCTTATATGTTGATGATATGTTGATCTTTGGCACTGATTTAGAATCAGTTGAGCATGCTAAATTATTTTTATCTTCAAACTTTGACATGAAAGATATGGGCATAGCTGATGTGATTCTTGGTATCAAAATCATTAGAAATGATGAAGGTTTGACTCTTTCACAATCTCACTACATAGAAAAAGTGCTTAAGAAATTTAATCAATATGATTGCATGCCTGTTAATACTCCTTTTGATTCTAGCATTAAGTTGTGTACTAATTCTGGTAGAGCTATAAATCAACTTGAGTATGCTAGAGTAATTGGTTGCCTTATGTATGCCATGACTAGTACTAGGCCTGATATTGCTTATGCTGTTGGTAGACTAAGTAGATACACTAGTAATCCTAGTCATGATCATTGGACTGCTGTGAATAGAGTATTAAGATATTTGAGAAAAAACCATAGATTATGGTATTTGTTTCAAGGGATATCCTTCGGTTTTAGAAGGATTTACGGATGCTAGTTGGATAACTGAGTTGGAAGATCATAAATCCACAAGTGGGTGGATCTTCACCCTTGGAGGTGGGGCTATCTCATGGAGCTCCAAGAAACAAACTTGTATTACAGATTCAACTATGGCGGCTGAATTTGTTGCACTTGCTTCGAGTAGCAAGGAGGCAGAATGGCTAAGGAATTTGTTAATTGAAATTCCAATATGGCCGAAGCCTGTGCCGCCGATATCTATTCATTGTGATAGTGAGGCCACACTATCAAAAGCCTATAATAAGGTGTACAATGGGAAGTCCAGGCATATTGGACTAAGACATAGCTATGTTAGACAATTACTCATCGATGGAGTAATTACTATAGATTTTGTACGATCTAGTCAAAATCTGGCTGATCCTTTGACGAAAGGACTGACGAGAGATTTGATATTCAAAACTTCTCGAGGGATGGGACTTAAGCCCATTGAATATAACCACCAATGATGGAAACTCAACTCTACTCTTGAGTTTCGAGGGACAGAGTTCAATGAGCAAAGTACATCATATGCTTTGTGGTTGAAGCACTTAATAATATTCATCCCAAGGTGATTAGTGCTTGTACATGTAATGTTAAAGGTAGGCTGAGCATCGTGCTCTTAATAGACTTATATCATATATTTGCTAAAGTGTTTTATGTTACATGTACACTTTTGATAGGTCTACCTATATGAATGTCGAAGGTGGTGCCGCCTTCTATGAGTTATGGGCTTAACTCTAGAGCGTTCACGAAAACAGGATATAGACACAAGGCCAGTTCACATGTCGGCTTCTTGAATACTCAAAGCACTTGGAATATGTGTGTGTTTGTGTTTCCGGTTAATCATATGAGAAATTGGTTCAAAGATACGTCTACCAAAATTTTCGATTAACTTTGAAATGCTCTCACTAGATAATGGTTCAAGTCGTGAGACACCATTATTAAATCATGTATTCCTGTACCGAAGTAATGTTTTTCTCTACTCATCTTATTTTGAAAATTGTGGGGGAATGTTAATAATTTTCAAAATTATTAAAGAAATTAATTATTTAGTTTTCAGATTTAAATTGTTTTCAGAACCGTTGGTTTTGTGGTTTAGAGTCTGTTACTTTTTCCCTCCAATGCTTAAAATGAACAGACACTTTTGTTCAAACAGAAACCTCTTTTTTGAAGTGTTGTGCCTTTACGGTACGAGTAATAATCTTTATTATAAATAAGAGTCCAAATCAAATACAGAAGAGAATCCTTACATTCAATATACACATTCTGTACGTTTCATTTGAGAGAAGAAAAATCAGATTTTATATTCTGGAACATAACTTACTCTTCTCCTTTTCAAAGCAGAATATCCTTTATATTACAAAACATAGTATACGGTTCATTTCTGGGAAAAACACAACCTTCATTGATTTGAGTATTTGTGATTATATTCGAAAGTGCAATTCGCATATAATCAACAATCTTTAGATTGGGCTTCATTGTATCCTGGGACAAATTCGCTGTTAACTCGATTGCATAAATAGTGGGGGCGAATATTGTCTTGAGGGGAGCGTATATTTTGCGCGACTTGGAGCGGGTTCGTTGCTGCAGATTTCCAGATTCGTTGTTGCGGTTTGTTCGTGTTTATTGCTGCTGTTCGTTCGTCGGAAAAGGTGCGGAATATATCTAACAATCTCAAGACAATATTATGGCATCTCAAAACTTGTTGCAACTCACCACCGACTTCGTCAAATTGGAGAGGTTCGATGGAGGAAATTTCCGACGATGGCAAAAGAAAGTCTGTTTCCTTTTACTCACTCTTGCGGTGGATTATGTTCTAACAACACCGAAGCCTCAAGAGCGTGAAAATGAAACTTTGGCGGAATCTCGAACGCGAGTGAAATGGGTGAAAGACGACAAAATCTGCCGGGGACATATATTGAATGCGTTAACGGATAATCTGTTCGATGTGTACCAAAATGTCGAGACGGCGAAGGAACTTTGGGATTCTCTCAATAATCGGTACTGGACTGAAGATGCTACAAGTAAGAAATTTCTATCTTCCCAATTCATGAATTACAAAATGGTTGATGGAAAATCCGTAAGTGAGCAATTTAATGAATTGCAATGCATCTTAGGACACATGAAAAATTTAAATATGCACATGGATGATTGCATTATTGTGTCTTGCATCATTGATAAACTTCCACCTTCATGGAAAGATTATAAGAAGAGCCTAAAACATAAAAAGGAAGACATTACTGTAAAAGACTTGAATTCTTACTTTCGCATTGAAGAACAATCTAGGATGCAAGAAAAAGAGGAATTACATGTAGTTGGCTCTTCTTTGGTGCATATGGTAGAAGAAAATAAAGAGTCTAAACAATCCCAGCACTCCGGACAGAATAATGAAAATCGGAAAAGAAAGGGGCAGTACACCAAGAACCAAAAGAAGGAAAACAAAAAGAAGAAGGGGGCTTGTTGGCATTGTGGAAAACCAGGACATCTCAAAAAGGAGTGCAGAACCTTGAAGAGAGAGAAGGATCAGCAAACCAATAAAGAAAATTTTGTGGATGTTGTTTCTGAAGCAAACATGGTACAAGATGATGGTTCTTGGTGGATTGACTCCGGTGCCACGAGGCACGTGTGCAAAGACATAAGTTGCTTTACCGCTTATGAGCCTATTCATGATGGCAATGTCTTGTACATGGGCAACTCGTCAACGGCAGTTGTGAAAGGCAAAGGAACTGTGGTTATGGAATTCACTTCTGGAAAGATTTTAACTTTAAATGAAGTGTATCATGTTCCTGAAATAAGGAAAAATTTGGTTTCTTGTAGCCTTTTGAATAAACATGGCTTTAAGCTTGTGTTTGAGTCCGATACATTTGTTCTGTCTAAGAGTGGTACCTTTGTAGGCAAAGGTTATTTGTACGAGGGAATGTTTAAACTTAATATCAATAAAATAATGAATGATTCTATTTATATGGTTGACTCTTTTTCGTTGTGGCATAATAGATTAGGACATGTAAATACTAATCGTATGACTGATATGATTAAATTAGAGTTGATTCCTAAACATGAAAATGATATATTTGATAAATGTCAAGTATGTGCACATACAAAAATCACTAGGAAATCTTTTCATTCGGTAGAAAGAAAAAGTGATTTATTGCATCTTATACATAGTGATTTATGTGACTTACATGCTACTCCCACTAAAGGAGGAAATAAATACTTTGCCACATTTATTGATGATTACTCAAAATATTGCTATGTATATTTGTTGCATGCAAAAGATGAAGTACTTGATAAATTTAGAATATATAAAAATGAAGTAGAAAACTACTTAAACTCTAATATTAAATGTCTAAGATCTGATCGAGGAGGTGAATATCATTTTCCTTCTTTTTGTGAATCATTCGGTATAATTCATGAGACCACTACACCTTATTCACCACAACAAAACGGAGTAGCAGAAAGAAAGAACAGAACTTTAAAAGAAATGGTGAATGCTATGCTTTATAATTCTGGTTTAAATAAGAGTTTTTGGGGGTGAAGCGTTATTAACGGCTTGTCATATTCTTAATAGAATTCCTCATAAAAAATCTCATGTTACACCTTATGAACTTTGGAATAAAAGAAAGCCTAACTTGAACTATCTTAAAGTTTGGGGTTGTAGAGCAATTGTTAGATTGCCGGAACCTAAAATTAAAAGTTTGGGTGCAAAAGGTGTAGAATGTATTTTCTTAGGTTATGCTGAACATAGTAAAGCCTATAGATTTTTTGTAGTAGAGCCTAATGACTCAATAAGATTAAATACCATAATTGAATCTAGAGATGCGATGTTCTACGAGAATAGATTTAGTTCTATTCCTAAAATCTGTGAAAATAAAGATGTTAGTGATCTAAATCTTAACCATACAAGTAATGATGATAAAGAGGATGAAGTTAGAAAGAGTAAAAGAATAAGAACGCCAAAATCCTTTGGACCTGATTTTGTGGTTTATCTAGTTGAAGGAACTAGGGATACTCTTTGCACACCTTATGCTCCTTTGTCTAACATTGATCCAGACCCTCTTACATATGAACAAGCAATGAAATCTCGTGATGCTAGTTTCTGGAAAGAAGCAATTAATGATGAGATGGAATCCATTTTAGGTAATGATACATGGATACTTGTAAATTTACCACCGGGATCTAAACCTATTGGATGTAAATGGATTTTTAAAAAGAAAATAAAAGTTGATGGGACCATTGAAAAATTTAAGGCAAGGCTAGTAGCTAAAGGTTTCTCTCAAAAAGGAGGTATAGACTACTTTGATACATATGCTCCTGTGGCAAGAATCTCTACAATTCGATTACTTATAGCTTTAGCTTCTATTCATAATTTTGTTATACATCAAATGGATGTTAAAACAACCTTCTTAAATGGTGAACTAGAAGAGGAAATTTATATGGACCAACCAGAAGGTTTTGTTATGCCTGGTCAAGAACGAAAAGTTTGCAAATTAATTAAGTCCTTATATGGCTTGAAACAAGCTCCTAAACAATGGCATGAAAAATTCGATGAAGTTGTCATCTCTAATGGATTTATGATACATGAATCAGATAAATGTGTTTATAGTAAATTCCATGATAATAGAGGTGTTGTTATTTGCTTATATGTTGATGATATGTTGATCTTTGGCACTGATTTAGAATCAGTTGAGCATGCTAAATTATTTTTATCTTCAAACTTTGACATGAAAGATATGGGCATAGCTGATGTGATTCTTGGTATCAAAATCATTAGAAATGATGAAGGTTTGACTCTTTCACAATCTCACTACATAGAAAAAGTGCTTAAGAAATTTAATCAATATGATTGCATGCCTGTTAATACTCCTTTTGATTCTAGCATTAAGTTGTGTACTAATTCTGGTAGAGCTATAAATCAACTTGAGTATGCTAGAGTAATTGGTTGCCTTATGTATGCCATGACTAGTACTAGGCCTGATATTGCTTATGCTGTTGGTAGACTAAGTAGATACACTAGTAATCCTAGTCATGATCATTGGACTGCTGTGAATAGAGTATTAAGATATTTGAGAAAAAACCATAGATTATGGTATTTGTTTCAAGGGATATCCTTCGGTTTTAGAAGGATTTACGGATGCTAGTTGGATAACTGAGTTGGAAGATCATAAATCCACAAGTGGGTGGATCTTCACCCTTGGAGGTGGGGCTATCTCATGGAGCTCCAAGAAACAAACTTGTATTACAGATTCAACTATGGCGGCTGAATTTGTTGCACTTGCTTCGAGTAGCAAGGAGGCAGAATGGCTAAGGAATTTGTTAATTGAAATTCCAATATGGCCGAAGCCTGTGCCGCCGATATCTATTCATTGTGATAGTGAGGCCACGCTATCAAAAGCCTATAATAAGGTGTACAATGGGAAGTCCAGGCATATTGGACTAAGACATAGCTATGTTAGACAATTACTCATCGATGGAGTAATTACTATAGATTTTGTACGATCTAGTCAAAATCTGGCTGATCCTTTGACGAAAGGACTGACGAGAGATTTGATATTCAAAACTTCTCGAGGGATGGGACTTAAGCCCATTGAATATAACCACCAATGATGGAAACTCAACTCTACTCTTGAGTTTCGAGGGACAGAGTTCAATGAGCAAAGTACATCATATGCTTTGTGGTTGAAGCACTTAATAATATTCATCCCAAGGTGATTAGTGCTTGTACATGTAATGTTAAAGGTAGGCTGAGCATCGTGCTCTTAATAGACTTATATCATATATTTGCTAAAGTGTTTTATGTTACATGTACACTTTTGATAGGTCTACCTATATGAATGTCGAAGGTGGTGCCGCCTTCTATGAGTTATGGGCTTAACTCTAGAGCGTTCACGAAAACAGGATATAGACACAAGGCCAGTTCACATGTCGGCTTCTTGAATACTCAAAGCACTTGGAATATGTGTGTGTTTGTGTTTCCGGTTAATCATATGAGAAATTGGTTCAAAGATACGTCTACCAAAATTTTCGATTAACTTTGAAATGCTCTCACTAGATAATGGTTCAAGTCGTGAGACACCATTATTAAATCATGTATTCCTGTACCGAAGTAATGTTTTTCTCTACTCATCTTATTTTGAAAATTGTGGGGGAATGTTAATAATTTTCAAAATTATTAAAGAAATTAATTATTTAGTTTTCAGATTTAAATTGTTTTCAGAACCGTTGGTTTTGTGGTTTAGAGTCTGTTACTTTTTCCCTCCAATGCTTAAAATGAACAGACACTTTTGTTCAAACAGAAACCTCTTTTTTGAAGTGTTGTGCCTTTACGGTACGAGTAATAATCTTTATTATAAATAAGAGTCCAAATCAAATACAGAAGAGAATCCTTACATTCAATATACACATTCTGTACGTTTCATTTGAGAGAAGAAAAATCAGATTTTATATTCTGGAACATAACTTACTCTTCTCCTTTTCAAAGCAGAATATCCTTTATATTACAAAACATAGTACGGTTCATTTCTGGGAAAAACACAACCTTCATTGATTTGAGTATTTGTGATTATATTCGAAAGTGCAATTCGCATATAATCAACAATCTTTAGATTGGGCTTCATTGTATCCTGGGACAAATTCGCTGTTAACTCGATTACATAAATAGTGGGGGCGAATATTGTCTTGAGGGGAGCGTATATTTTGCGCGACTTGGAGCGGGTTCGTTGCTGCAGATTTCCAGATTCGTTGTTGCGGTTTGTTCGTGTTTATTGCTTCTGTTCGTTCGTCGGAAAAGGTGCGGAATATATCTAACAATCTCAAGACAATATTATGGCATCTCAAAACTTGTTGCAACTCACCACCGACTTCGTCAAATTGGAGAGGTTCGATGGAGGAAATTTCCGACGATGGCAAAAGAAAGTTTGTTTCCTTTTACTCACTCTTGCGGTGGATTATGTTCTAACAACACCGAAGCCTCAAGAGCGTGAAAATGAAACTTTGGCGGAATCTCGAACGCGAGTGAAATGGGTGAAAGACGACGAAATCTGCCGGGGACATATATTGAATGCGTTAACGGATAATCTGTTCGATGTGTACCAAAATGTCGAGACGGCGAAGGAACTTTGGGATTCTCTCAATAATCGGTACTTGACTGAAGATGCTACAAGTAAGAAATTTCTATCTTCCCAATTCATGAATTACAAAATGGTTGATGGAAAATCCGTAAGTGAGCAATTTAATGAATTGCAATGCATCTTAGGACACATGAAAAATTTAAATATGCACATGGATGATTGCATTATTGTGTCTTGCATCATTGATAAACTTCCACCTTCATGGAAAGATTATAAGAAGAGCCTAAAACATAAAAAGGAAGACATTACTGTAAAAGACTTGAATTCTTACTTTCGCATTGAAGAACAATCTAGGATGCAAGAAAAAGAGGAATTACATGTAGTTGGCTCTTCTTTGGTGCATATGGTAGAAGAAAATAAAGAGTCTAAACAATCCCAGCACTCCGGACAGAATAATGAAAATCGGAAAAGAAAGGGGCAGTACACCAAGAACCAAAAGAAGGAAAACAAAAAGAAGAAGGGGGCTTGTTGGCATTGTGGAAAACCAGGACATCTCAAAAAGGAGTGCAGAACCTTGAAGAGAGAGAAGGATCAGCAAACCAATAAAGAAAATTTTGTGGATGTTGTTTCTGAAGCAAACATGGTACAAGATGATGGTTCTTGGTGGATTGACTCCGGTGCCACGAGGCACGTGTGCAAAGACATAAGTTGCTTTACCGCTTATGAGCCTATTCATGATGGCAATGTCTTGTACATGGGCAACTCGTCAACGGCAGTTGTGAAAGGCAAAGGAACTGTGGTTATGGAATTCACTTCTGGAAAGATTTTAACTTTAAATGAAGTGTATCATGTTCCTGAAATAAGGAAAAATTTGGTTTCTTGTAGCCTTTTGAATAAACATGGCTTTAAGCTTGTGTTTGAGTCCGATACATTTGTTCTGTCTAAGAGTGGTACCTTTGTAGGCAAAGGTTATTTGTACGAGGGAATGTTTAAACTTAATATCAATAAAATAATGAATGATTCTATTTATATGGTTGACTCTTTTTCGTTGTGGCATAATAGATTAGGACATGTAAATACTAATCGTATGACTGATATGATTAAATTAGAGTTGATTCCTAAACATGAAAATGATATATTTGATAAATGTCAAGTATGTGCACATACAAAAATCACTAGGAAATCTTTTCATTCGGTAGAAAGAAAAAGTGATTTATTGCATCTTATACATAGTGATTTATGTGACTTACATGCTACTCCCACTAAAGGAGGAAATAAATACTTTGCCACATTTATTGATGATTACTCAAAATATTGCTATGTATATTTGTTGCATGCAAAAGATGAAGTACTTGATAAATTTAGAATATATAAAAATGAAGTAGAAAACTACTTAAACTCTAATATTAAATGTCTAAGATCTGATCGAGGAGGTGAATATCATTTTCCTTCTTTTTGTGAATCATTCGGTATAATTCATGAGACCACTACACCTTATTCACCACAACAAAACGGAGTAGCAGAAAGAAAGAACAGAACTTTAAAAGAAATGGTGAATGCTATGCTTTATAATTCTGGTTTAAATAAGAGTTTTTGGGGGTGAAGCGTTATTAACGGCTTGTCATATTCTTAATAGAATTCCTCATAAAAAATCTCATGTTACACCTTATGAACTTTGGAATAAAAGAAAGCCTAACTTGAACTATCTTAAAGTTTGGGGTTGTAGAGCAATTGTTAGATTGCCGGAACCTAAAATTAAAAGTTTGGGTGCAAAAGGTGTAGAATGTATTTTCTTAGGTTATGCTGAACATAGTAAAGCCTATAGATTTTTTGTAGTAGAGCCTAATGACTCAATAAGATTAAATACCATAATTGAATCTAGAGATGCGATGTTCTACGAGAATAGATTTAGTTCTATTCCTAAAATCTGTGAAAATAAAGATGTTAGTGATCTAAATCTTAACCATACAAGTAATGATGATAAAGAGGATGAAGTTAGAAAGAGTAAAAGAATAAGAACGCCAAAATCCTTTGGACCTGATTTTGTGGTTTATCTAGTTGAAGGAACTAGGGATACTCTTTGCACACCTTATGCTCCTTTGTCTAACATTGATCCAGACCCTCTTACATATGAACAAGCAATGAAATCTCGTGATGCTAGTTTCTGGAAAGAAGCAATTAATGATGAGATGGAATCCATTTTAGGTAATGATACATGGATACTTGTAAATTTACCACCGGGATCTAAACCTATTGAATGTAAATGGATTTTTAAAAAGAAAATAAAAGTTGATGGGACCATTGAAAAATTTAAGGCAAGGCTAGTAGCTAAAGGTTTCTCTCAAAAAGGAGGTATAGACTACTTTGATACATATGCTCCTGTGGCAAGAATCTCTACAATTCGATTACTTATAGCTTTAGCTTCTATTCATAATTTTGTTATACATCAAATGGATGTTAAAACAACCTTCTTAAATGGTGAACTAGAAGAGGAAATTTATATGGACCAACCAGAAGGTTTTGTTATGCCTGGTCAAGAACGAAAAGTTTGCAAATTAATTAAGTCCTTATATGGCTTGAAACAAGCTCCTAAACAATGGCATGAAAAATTCGATGAAGTTGTCATCTCTAATGGATTTATGATACATGAATCAGATAAATGTGTTTATAGTAAATTCCATGATAATAGAGGTGTTGTTATTTGCTTATATGTTGATGATATG
This sequence comes from Linaria vulgaris, assembly GCA_948329865.1. Classification (NCBI taxonomy): domain Eukaryota; kingdom Viridiplantae; phylum Streptophyta; class Magnoliopsida; order Lamiales; family Plantaginaceae; genus Linaria; species Linaria vulgaris. The sequence continues at coordinate 105,712,797 of OX415253.1, read as the reverse complement.
TTAATCTTTGGCACTGATTTAGAATCAGTTGAGCATGCTAAATTATTTTTATCTTCAAACTTTGACATGAAAGATATGGGCATAGCTGATGTGATTCTTGGTATCAAAATCATTAGAAATGATGAAGGTTTGACTCTTTCACAATCTCACTACATAGAAAAAGTGCTTAAGAAATTTAATCAATATGATTGCATGCCTGTTAATACTCCTTTTGATTCTAGCATTAAGTTGTGTACTAATTCTGGTAGAGCTATAAATCAACTTGAGTATGCTAGAGTAATTGGTTGCCTTATGTATGCCATGACTAGTACTAGGCCTGATATTGCTTATGCTGTTGGTAGACTAAGTAGATACACTAGTAATCCTAGTCATGATCATTGGACTGCTGTGAATAGAGTATTAAGATATTTGAGAAAAACCATAGATTATGGTATTTGTTTCAAGGGATATCCATCGGTTTTAGAAGGATTTACGGATGCTAGTTGGATAACTGAGTTGGAAGATCATAAATCCACAAGTGGGTGGATCTTCACCCTTGGAGGTGGGGCTATCTCATGGAGCTCCAAGAAACAAACTTGTATTACAGATTCAACTATGGCGGCTGAATTTGTTGCACTTGCTTCGAGTAGCAAGGAGGCAGAATGGCTAAGGAATTTGTTAATTGAAATTTCAATATGGCCGAAGCCTGTGCCGCCGATATCTATTCATTGTGATAGTGAGGCCACACTATCAAAAGCCTATAATAAGGTGTACAATGGGAAGTCCAGGCATATTGGACTAAGACATAGCTATGTTAGACAATTACTCACCGATGGAGTAATTACTATAGATTTTGTACGATCTAGTCAAAATCTGGGTGATCCTTTGACGAAAGGACTGACGAGAGATTTGATATTCAAAACTTCTCGAGGGATGGGACTTAAGCCCATTGAATATAACCACCAATGATGGAAACTCAACTCTACTCTTGAGTTTCGAGGGACATAGTTCAATGAGCAAAGTACATCATATGCTTTGTGGTTGAAGCACTTAATAATATTCATCCCAAGGTGATTAGTGCTTGTACATGTAATGTTAAAGGTAGGCTGAGCATCGTGCTCTTAATAGACTTATATCATATATTTGCTAAAGTGTTTTATGTTACATGGACACTTTTGATAGGTCTACCTATATGAATGTCGAAGGTGGTGCCGCCTTCTATGAGTTATGGGCTTAACTCTAGAGCGTTCACGAAAACAGGATATAGACACAAGGCCAGTTCACGTGTCGGCTTCTTGAATACTCAAAGCACTTGGAATATGTGTGTGTTTGTGTTTCCGGTTAATCATATGAGAAATTGGTTCAAAGATACGTCTACCAAAATTTTCGATTAACTTTGAAATGCTCTCACTAGATAATGGTTCAAGTCGTGAGACACCATTATTAAATCATGTATTCCTGTACCGAAGTAATGTTTTTCTCTACTCATCTTATTTTGAAAATTGTGGGGGAATGTTAATAATTTTCAAAATTATTAAAGAAATTAATTATTTAGTTTTCAGATTTAAATTGTTTTCAGAACCGTTGGTTTTGTGGTTTAGAGTCTGTTACTTTTTCCCTCCAATGCTTAAAATGAACAGACACTTTTGTTCAAACAGAAACCTCTTTTTTGAAGTGTTGTGCCTTTACGGTACGAGTAATAATCTTTATTATAAATAAGAGTCCAAATCAAATACAGAAGAGAATCCTTACATTCAATATACACATTCTGTACGTTTCATTTGAGAGAAGAAAAATCAGATTTTATATTCTGGAACATAACTTACTCTTCTCCTTTTCAAAGCAGAATATCCTTTATATTACAAAACATAGTACGGTTCATTTCTGGGAAAAACACAACCTTCATTGATTTGAGTATTTGTGATTATATTCGAAAGTGCAATTCGCATATAATCAACAATCTTTAGATTGGGCTTCATTGTATCATGGGACAAATTCGCTGTTAACTCGATTGCATAAATAGTGGGGGCGAATATTGTCTTGAGGGGAGCGTATATTTTGCGCGACTTGGAGCGGGTTCGTTGCTGCAGATTTCCAGATTCGTTGTTGCGGTTTGTTCGTGTTTATTGCTGTTGTTCGTTCGTCGGAAAAGGTGCGGAATATATCTAACATAACTACATTGAAATGAGAAAAAACATAATGAGATTGAAATCAAAATCACGACGTACAAGAATCGAAATTGAATGTAACAAGTAAAATCGCAGCAGAATGAATTGAAACGAGAATTCACATGAGATTAACACAGCGGAATTGGATCGAAAGCTAGGCGTATGATGTTGAGAAATATTGTCCCACATCGCTTGGGTATGGTCTTGCATTAATGTTAATAAAGAGAAGTCCCCCATCCACTTAATAAGGTCTTTTAAGTGGAAAATGATGGGCTTCAATTTCTATCAGATGATACCATGAAAATATCAAGAAACGAACATAAAAGATATCTTGTGTACATGAGGTGGTGATTAAATGAATGACTGATCCTTGTGTGTTTGTTCTATTTAAAATAATTTTATATACGTGTTACTTAATACACGCGGATCATGACGCGAATCAGCTAAAACTAACACAAACTAACCCAACTTAAAGAAACACACAGCCTACCAAAACTTTCCAAGTAAGGTTGCTCGTGGTCGTGCAATCATCCCGTCAAACAAGAAGCATCTAGAGTTGGAGCCAATGATAGTCGGACGCAATTTCTTGGTCAAAGTAAATGCTAACATTGGGAACTCTGCCGTTGTAAGCTCCATTGAGGAAGAAGTTCACAAACTTCAATGGGCAACGATGTGGGGTGCTGATACTATTATGGATCTTTCAACTGGCCGTCACATCCATGAGACTCGTGAATGGATCCTCCGCAACTCTGCTGTCCCTGTTGGAACTGTACCCATTTATCAAGCACTAGAAAAGGTGAATGGGATTGCAGAGAATCTTACTTGGGAAGTTTTCAGAGAAACACTGATTGAACAGGCTGAGCAGGGTGTCGATTACTTTACGATCCATGCTGGAGTCTTTCTCCGGTACATCCCACTAACGGCTAAGCGAATGACAGGAATCGTTTCTCGTGGTGGATCTATTCATGCAAAGTGGTGCTTAGCTTATCACAAAGAGAACTTTGCATATGAGCACTGGGATGACATATTAGACATTTGTAATCAATATGATATTTCATTGTCTATTGGTGATGGATTAAGGCCTGGATCCATATATGATGCTAATGACACGGCTCAGTTTGCAGAACTCTTGACTCAAGGAGAATTGACTCGCAGAGCTTGGAAAAAGGATGTCCAGGTTAACAGAAATTTTATGATTAATTTACAGACTAATATATCAGTGTAGTTTGTTCTAACTTATTACCCACGGTAACCATATTTATCTAATATTCTTCATTTACAATGCTTTCTGTAACATAGTATTCATTCAGGTAATAATCTCTGAGGCATGGTTTAGAATCTCCGAGGTATGATGCATGGATGGTCGGTAAAAGACCTCGTATCCATGTGTTGGGTAAGTAAATATTAAATAAGTACTGTCCCAAGATTGTAAAAAAACTTGTGAGGAACATCTTGGTGTGATTCTGCTCAACATGTCTAAGTTGTAGTCAGTTGCAGAGATATTTCCCTTAAGCTTGTTTTTCTATGGAGCGTTCTTTTAACTTGATTATTAACGCAAAAACGCACTAGGGGTGCCTGTATCTGCTCAAGCAGGTCCAGGCTGAGAAAGTCCCTTTGAACCTGAATAGGTTAATGCCTGCGTAGGGAGTGTGCATTTTTCTTTTTCTGTGCTTGCACAGGACAGGAGATTCACACACGGGTCGGAGTATTTGCTCCGCTGGGGCAACTTCAAGTCTCTATCATGCTCGGAAGTAGAAAGAAAACTAAATAGTCCTCGTCTCGTCTTTATCGTCCATATTATGTGCCGTTATCTGTCTATACTTTACTTAAATCGACAAATCGAAAATGACATTCTCCTGCGGAAAACTGATGGGAAAAGGAGATTGTGATGCAACCTATAAGAAAAGTAGCTGAACGAAAAGATATGATAGAGACATAACAATATAGTTTCTTTAACCTCAATAGTTATGAAACTTACAAATACCTTTGAATTGCGATATGCTCATCAAATGCATTAGGTTAATATATGGATGTATTAGGTGCTAACAAACGCCAGTTACAACTCAAAAAAAAAAAAAACGCCAGTTAGAGACAATATAATTACGTATAGCAAGAAGTGTCACTACAACAATGCTTCAATATATCAGTTGGATATGAGAGGCGATTAAAAGCCTTCCACAGTACTATGTAATATAGGAGGCGAACCCATCTGTGCAAAGACCAAGCCTAACAAGCCTAACAATTCTGGCCTCAGCGGCGTAATCAGGATACTCTTGATCAAAAGATTTCCATGCATTACCACCAGCTGGGTGAATCATCGTATCGTTTTATCCTTGACATTTCAGATGTCACGTCATGTGTTGTGACATTGCTTGAGACATATACAACCTCTGCAATCGAGATGTCAAAGGAAAGTACCACAATTTCTTTTTGGGAATGCGTTTGACCCTTAGATTTGTACTCTCTCTCGCCCTCGAATCTGTCTGCTTTGCACACTGGACATTGAGTATTACTGCTAGCTTCGGACTGCCCGTAGTACAAGAAACAATTATTCTCACATAGGTCATAAGTCTTCTTTTCCAGGCAAAACCTTTTTAATACACGCTTCATCCCTCTAACATCCTCCAGAATTTTTTCGCGATCCTCTGGAGTCAACACTTTGTGCAATTGTTTTAGCCATTTGTTACAACTAGCTTCAGTCGTGTTGTGCAAAATCTTATGGACACGAATTCCAAAGTCGTTTCACAATTGCCAGTACTTATTCACGTCTTTGATTGTCACAATAATTCATAGAAGTCTCTTGCCTCGGAGTTTGACACCTCCTTTGCCTCTTGATTAGACTGAACATTCTCATAACGACCACCAAACACATCGTCGACCATTTCCCTAATACAACCACTGCATTGGGATATAAGAACTCGACGCCCCGCGTGTGTTACCAAATGACTCACGGTGCGCTACCCAAATATAATAATCTGGAAGAAAATCCCGTTCGTAAAGATCACACTTAATTATGTATGTTGTATGATACTTAGTGTTACAACATTTTCTGCAGGGGCACTTAACTTTGCCCCGATTGAGCAAGTTAGTCTGAGAAGATGCATATTCTACAAACCTATCAACACAATCTACAAAACTCTGGTCGAGATAACCATCAGTCACTCTATCGTACATCCAACTCCGATCTTCGTTGTTGTACATTTTAGATCTACACCAACAATCACAAATCGATTTTATTTACTAACAGTAAACATTACATACCAAGTCATTACTACTAACAATAAACATTACAATCACCAAAAATCTACCCTCAATAAACATTACTAACAAGATTTACCACAATATTAAACCAAGCCAATAATAAAAAATATATGTAATGTATTGATGAACTCGTAATTAAAGACTTAAAAAAAACATTACATACCTCTTAATGTTCGACTTCTGCAGATCTAATGATACATATATAATTCCAATGTTTTGTTACAAAATAAGAGGCAAGTTATGATTTTTTTTTCTTCTTCTTTGAGATGTGCAACAATGGAAGAAAATAAAATCTGAATATGGTGACTAGAGGTTGAAGGGAGAGATTTCCGTGCAATAATAGAGTTACTTCTGCTAGAAGGAGATTAATCCATTTCTAAAGTCAATATTACTATTTTCGCAATTTTTTTTTAAAAAATTTGGGAGGCGAATTTTCGCCTCCCACCAACGAAACAACGATCCGCGTGATACTAGAATTGGAAAGTTTCCATCGTTAGATTTTCTCAATCAGCACATCTGCACCGTTAAACTTCCACCATCTGCTAAGATATTAAAGGCGAAAATTCGCCTCCTATCTCTGGAGAAAAACTATAAATAGCGCTTCCAAAGAACATCACAACATGAAATAAAAGTTATTACAAAAGTCCTTCACAACCCTCACAACCTAGTTGGTGTTCATATTCAAGATGAAGTTATTACAAAAGTTACAAGGAAGAATACAAGGAGTAATTATTGCAAGATGAAGATGGTGTTCATATTCTTTTTATTGCTAGCTAGTTTTATTCGTGAACACAATAAATAGCTTTTTTAGGATTTAATATGTATATATTAGAATGTAATGATGTATCTTGCAAATTAATTATGTTTGTATTTTTCTATTTACATGTCATAGTATTTATTAAATGTAGCTACTTAATTTGATGATATTATATGTATCTCATCATTTTATAATGTTAATAATAATTTTTTGTATATATTAATGTTGGTAAATTAAAATATGGTGTGTTTTCAAATTTAATTCTTAATTTTAAAAATAAGGCAAATAATGAGCTGCAAATTCAAATGAAATTTTGGGGAGAATCAAATTTTGTGAAAAAATTTAGCGGCAAAATTTTGCCGCATTCTTTTTTCACAATTCTGCAAATGGTTGGAGGCGAATAATCACCTCCAACTCTTCTCATTTTTTTTTACAATAATTAAAACCTGAAAACTATTTTTTTAAATGATAAATTAAATATAAGAGGCGATGAGATCGCCTCCCACCACATCATGAACGTAAAATAATTTATTAAAGAAATAATAAGCGGCAGAGAATATTCGCCTGACCTCACATACACTGCAGTCCATTAATCGCCTCTCACGCTAAAATATTGGAGGCGATTGTTCCACTGCCACGCGCCTTTAATAATACTAAAGGCAAATAATCACCTTCCATCTAGTAAAATGCGCCCATATAAGAGGTAAATTGTAGCTGGTACATAATCGCCTCGTATCTTTTATATAGGAGGCGATTTTGATGATATAGAAGGCCATTCTACCCCTCCTATATGGAAGTATTGTTGTAGTGGATAGCGCCCAATTAGCAATTAAGTAAAAAGCTTATATAAGAGAATCAAATAACCAACTAATTTTCTTAAGAATTAACTTATAAAATCTATATTGTCGTAGGAAATAAAAATAATAAGTAATATATTTGAATAATTGCAAATTTGCAATGATTAAATATATAATTATTTTACATGTGCATAATAAAATATATTATTATAGAATTTAAGTATATACCTATGAGACTAAATGGAAAAAATAATATTTATAAAGAAAAAATAATGATTCAGAATTTAAAACACCATAATTTTTTAATAACTACAAGAAAAAAAGATTAGATCTGGATAAGTTGAGTAAGTTAAAAGTTGTTTTGAATGAATGTATATTAAAAAATTATAAGTTAGGTCTAAAAAAATTAGTTTGTTATTTATTCGTTTATATATAAGGTTGCTCAATTGTTAATAGATTAAGATTAAAATTGAAAAATAATATTACTAGTAAGCTAGTGTATATATAGTTTTAAAGGAGCTCAAAAGTCAAAAGTAAAATATAGCCCCCAAAGCCCTACGCCACTGTTACTCTTTTTTAGTAACATACAAGGGGGCGGAACATGGTTTACGTGACAGACGCGAAAATGAATTGGTGATGTCAGATAAACCAAACGTTCAAGTCCAGGAAGGTAACATGACCATATCGCTTAAAAGGGTTGCCGTATCGAGCAGTCTACCGGTGCTCGATTGAAACTTTATCGAGCCAGCACATCCGCGATACTATTGGTCTCGCGGTAGATTCACGCGACATCCCGCTGAGCAAAGCCTCTCTTTCGATTGGCCTAAGTTGTTGTGAATATTATCATATTATTAGTAGTACTATGTTTCAAGATGCTAGCCTTTATGTTATTAATGGCTTAGTTGTTGTATCTTAATCACAATGATCAATGACCCAAACGTTGGCTGCTGGTGATGGTGTGTGTGGTTTCTCACATTTATAACAAAAGTAATGTATGTATGCACTATGATAATAGTTTATTGTCCTCACAAATTCTTTAAACGAAATGCGGTGAACGAAAAAGAAAAGTATAACTTGCCTTTGTTTTAAAGAGGCATTAAATCTCTACCATGACAAACGTGTATTACCAAAATAAAATAAATATCAAGACAAAAATGAAAATAAAAGGGAAAGAAAATAATCTTACAGTACGCAAGAAAATAAAAATATATTTCTTCATTTTTCAAATACTTTTTGGCTAATAAACTAAGAAGATCGTGTGTTTGTACAATTTGCTATCAAACAGCAGTTTAAGATTGGACTCCTTTGAATCATTTGTACGCAATGTTAGAATGCATAATCCAAGATTGAATATTGTTCAAGAATATGTGGTATTTAATGATTTGACTAGTGATGCAGATAATGATTTTTTTTTTGTTTATAATATTACCCCAACATTGGAAACAGATGCAAATACTCAAGAACTTTTTGTTTATGATGTTATCCCAACATTGGAAACAGACAGTGTTATTCCATCACTACCTGCAGATCCAAAACCTGAACCTGAACCAGAAGTTGAGGTTATGCCAACATCGACCAGTCCTGATGTTGACACAACATCCGAGCAGTCAATCTTATACGATGAAAAGGTTCAAGTTCAAGAAGTTTGGAGGGCTACAACTGATTGGATTCAAAGGAATCATCCAACATCTCAGGTTATTGGTCAAATCACTAACGACATCAAGACACGCAACAAAAAAGGGTAAAATATAGAGATATTATAATGTTGAGTGTTTGCATGTCTGCCACGTGTTATGAATATTGTTTAGCTCAAAGATTTGGTGATGACATTGTCTTTGTTTATACTAACAAATCTACTTTAGACAAGTTTGTTGAGGCTTTGGCAGGTTCATTAGAGATTAGCATGATTGATGAACATGATTTCTTTTTGGTGAAAAGATTTGGATAGGAGGAGTCAAAATCTAGCAAGACTCAAATGTCTTCTACCTTGCTGAGTGGAAAAGGTGGCATAAGAGACAATGTTGACACAACATTGTACAGATTCAGGATTGAAAGCTTGTTATATCTATCCATCACTCGCCCATATATTATGAAGTCGGTTTGTGTCTGTGTTTGTGCCACGTATTACGCTGAACCTAAAGTTTTTCACTTAATTATTGTGAAGCGAATACTGAAATATATATTTGGTACTGTAGACTTAGACATTTGGTATATACATGATGCAATTACAAACCTTGTTGGTTTGGATTCTGAATGGGCTGGAGATTTAGTTGATAGATTATCTACATATGGGGGTTGTTTTTATTTGGGAAATAATCATCTTTCATGTTATAGCAAGAAACATAATTGTGTGTCATTGTCAACTGTTGAATATATTGCAGCTTGTAGCTGTGTTACCCGACTTATATGGCTTAACCATATGTTGCATGACTATGGGATAAAGACTGACACATTTTTATTGTTTTGTGATAACCTTAATGCCATTAGCATATCAAGAAATATGGTGCATCATTCCAAAACAAAACATACATTTTTTATGCATCATTTCTTGAATAATCTGGTAGATGACAAGATGATTCACATTGAACACATATAGACCAACGCTCAGTTAGCTGATATGTTTAAGAAGCCCGTAGATAGCGAAGGGTTTTTCAATTTGAGGAATGCTCTCGAGATAAATATTATGTGAACATTGTTGCATTCCAGTGTTTCCATAACACCATTGGCTAACACCGTAGACTATTTGTGGTGTATAAGATTGCATTAGATTATTTATGTTTGATTTTTGTTTTTGTTCTTGGTTGTCTTCATGAATGTTTGACATTTTTAGTTTGTGTGATTGAACTCTGTGATGAGAAACTCTTTCTAGTTATCAGTTTCACATATTTGTTTTGAAAAAGTAATAAAACTATTCTATTTGTCTGAGGTTGTGATATCCTAACATATGGAGAAGCTGGGTACACAAAGTTCACTGCTTTGATGTCTATTCAGGTGTGTCTTATTCATATGAAAGGTGGACATGACATGTGGAGAAGCTAGGGTACATGATGTTGATGGCTTCAATGTTATTCAGTTGTGCTTATTTGCATGTTTTTGTTTGTTTGGCCAAGGAACACATAATGGTGATCCTTTCTACTAGGGTATTTGGGGTTTAGATTTCTTACACTTGGTAGCACTGACCACTTGGTGAATTTTCTTGAATGCGGGTTGGAAAACAAGTATGCATAAGGAGTTGGGGTGTTGGGGTGCATGATAAATGAATTGCCAACATTCAAGGCCTTTGTACTTGCCTAACTTGTTGCTGTTAATGTTGTTAGTGGGGTGTGTGGAGTTCAGGCTTCCCTCATTCAATAGTGACATTAGCTTTGTGTTTAGCAACCTTCAATTTTTTGTTCAGATAAGTTATGAAATAATAAAGATTTGATGTGATGTGAAATGGTGCTGGTTTGAGAATTTTTTCACAAGCGTTTACCATCTTCCAATGTTGTCATCACATTCTGCATTCTGCATTCACTTAGGCCTACATTCATTCATTCTTTCCTTGTTGTGTCTGTGTCGGTTTTGGGCTTAAGAGGGAGAAATAGTTATGTTCTCATGTGAAGGAAAATATCTTGGGTGATTCAGCTGCGGTGACACACTACATTGTCTCTTGTTATGATTTGGAAGTAGATTAATTCCTTTAATTTACTTCATACCCAAAATGTTGGATTTTCTGTTAACTAACTCTCATTTCCATGTATAGGTCTGATATATCTGTGGTACTAACTTGCTAATATGTCTTTAGTTTCAGATATGTGTTTTGAGATCTAGCTCATGCTTTTACTTGAAAAGATCTTGAGGGTAAGCTCAATACCTCAACATTCACAAGAACCAATGTTGATTCAAAACAGCTGTCAATGTTGTGCCAACATCAGTCTATAAGCATGTTGTCTCAACATCCAAGTTTATCATTATGACTTATAAGTTTTTCGTGAACTGTTCTGGTCATTTGTGAAATAAACTCGGTGTCACGTGTTGTTTCAATAGGCAGGAATTATGCATGCTTTATTTTAAGTAATCGCCATTTACTTCTTCCACTTGTGATTTTAATGTTCTACTATATTTGTGCCTAATTCTCTCAAATACTAAGGGTTCTAACTTGCAATAGTTTTCAAATCCTTGGCATCTATCTCTTATCTTAATTGTGGCTCTTGATGTGGAAAATCAATGAGATAACCCCACCCCTACTCCTAAGTTCTTTCTCGTAGGTACAACACTCATTCCATAAATTGATGCTGAAGACAACACAAGTTAAAACTGAGGAACATGGTGTTGTTGATGTTGTTAATTCAAACACGGTTGAAAAGACGGTGGTTGAGGAACTTTTTCGAGAAGAATGATTTGATTGAGGGGGAGAACACTATAGTTGCTGGAGAGACTAGAGTGGGTGATCATGGTGGTTTTGCCGCTGGTTCTAATAAAGAAAAAGAGGTTGATGATGTTGTTGGTTAACTGCAAGAAAATGAGGAGAAAAAGAAAGAGGACAATACGGTTGAGAATGAAAAGAAAGTGGGGAAGAAATGGAAGATGGTTTTGAGGAAAATGATAAGGAAACTAAGAATGGCAATGATGAAACTGTTGAGATGAAGAGATAAGGAAGAAGATTTTGAGAAGTCTCAACATCAGACTTGAGGTAATATTTGCAATTGAGGCTAACTTTTTTTTTTCCTTTCAGAGAGATAAGACTATGGTTATGGAAGATTTTAAGAATCAGTGGATGGTAGAGTTTCTAGAGAGAAAAATGAAATAGCTGCTACAAAAGAGCTATATAAACTTTTTCCTATGAAGTGATTTGTCAAGGTTTTGCTTTCCTCACAAAAATGGGGAGAAGTAAGTCATTTTAGCTTCATGTTTATCTATTGTCTCTGAAAGTCTGAAGTACATTATGTTATCTTAGTTATGCTTATTGTTGTGATGATTAACTCTTTGTGTTTTCTGTTTAGTATCTTAAGGATACATGATTGAAATTGTCATATTAAGAGGGAGTAGCTTAAGATATTAATAATGTTGGGTTGCTGGAGCACTGTACATGAAATACATTGTGAACATTTTTGGTTTTGTGAAGAAAGACAAAAAGGGGGAGATTGAAAGTGCAAGGTATTCTGGAATCAATGTTATGCGATGTTGGGACAACATTGATGATAACAATGAAACCAGAAGACCTGCATGCAATCTGTTTAAAACTGCGAAAATTATTGTTTTGCCTTTATTCACTTACTAACTTAGTTACACGAGTTGTAGTTGGTATTTTTATGTGCTCCAGGTCTAGAGACTTCAAGGATGGATTTATTTCCTTAAATAAAAGTTGTCATTCAATAAGTTTCCAAAGAAGAACTTTCCTTAATTGAAGACGCGTGCATGCTGAAAAGAAAGGAAAGAACAAGAGCGAATTAGGAGTGAAGATTTCCAGAGGATAATCCTTTCAATTGAAGACTTCTATAAAGAGAAGGAAACTTCCCTTTGAAGAATTCAAATTAAAGAAAGAAACATTTCCTAATTCAAGAAGGAAAGCTGTATGCGCTGCAATGGAAAGAACAAGGCGCGTGATTTGCAAGAAGGAAAGAAGATTACTTGCAGTAGAATTCTTTCCATAGAAGACTACAAGGTGCAGTAAGATTCCTTCCATAGAAGACTACAAGATGGAGAAGGATTCTTTCCATAAAAGACTACAAGATGGAAAATGATTATTTCCTTAGAAGACTTTCAGTCAAAGAAGGAAACCTTTTCATTGAAGATTTTCAGTTGGACAAGGAAACCTTTCCATATTGAAGAAGACTTGCCATGAATGAAATTAGAGTCATACAAGGAGATCTAATAGCAATAAAAAACGTGCACAACATATCTTGGACATCAAAGAAGACTACATTATAAATAGGCATGTTGGGCATCAAGAAAAAGACACAAAGACAAGAGCGAAAATCTCCCGTGAGGAAATTATTAGAGTCAAGTGTCTTTGTCTTGTTTTTCCGAGATTTGAGATTAACGAGTTGAGTCTAAAAGTCCTGTTTAGATTTAAAGAGTTGATCTTTGTTTGCTCGATTGAGTTCAAACAACTTGAGAGTTGAGAGAACGACTTTTGTTAAAATCATTATTCCGATAGTGGTTATTTCGCATAAGCCTCGGAAGATTATAAACCCTTATAATCTTCTAAAAATTATCTATTTGTGTTCTTTACTTTTTCGCTGCGTTATATTATATGTCAAGTAGATTGGTCCTAACGTTAACTACTATTAACGGATGTTAAGATAACACTGTATCCAATGATATCATAACATTGGAAAAGAGTATCAAGTCCCGATCCAACAATTTCAGTATTGGGAGAGAGAAGACCCTAAAAGGCGATATCATCATTGTTTAGCCACATACTGAGTATATTAGTTTTGATACTTGTTATGCTAATTGATGCCACTAACATTATTATTTGCATGTCTTTTAGATAGAAAATTGTGATCTAAAAGAATGGTTTGATCCCCAATGTAGCACAAAGCCAAGAGCATTAAACCGAGTCTATTCAAGAAAATTGACACTTTAAGACGACGACTCTCAACTCGTTATGAAAGTTTATTATTGAAGGCAATGTACTAATAAAAAACTTGAAGATGTGTTGTTCCCTGTTCAAATATTCACAATATTTAAAAGAAACAAATAAAGTTTTATTCCACAAATTAACATAAAATATATCATTGCTTCTCTATCGAGTTAATCATGAAATAAAATAGAGAAACACATAAGAAAAATATTACCTCATGCGCGAATCGGATGAATGTTACCTCAAGTATTGATAAATTACCAATCATATTAAAATAAAATTGGGATGAGGCACAGACTATGTCACAACTCTCTTTAAGACGATTCACGCCCCTATTCACGAAGAATATGCAGTAGGGTAACACCATGCACGTTCGCCTCCAGGATACAACAATCCAACTATTCCATGTTGTTAATTTATCTAAGTCTGCTCTACTAGAGAAATTTGAAGCGTAGCCTAACACTTTTCTTTGACCATAATTTTATTTTCACACCATATGTTATAATGTATAATATATTTGTACATATAAAGAGAAGAGTGTATGTATACTGAAGAAATATGATTTTCTCTTGTTCTCTTGTTATCTTGTAAATTAGAAGTGCATCCCCCTTTATAAACATGACTAAAACACATGATTTTATAATTTTCTCATAATGTCAAGTTTAATGCGTAGTGTAAATAACTATTTTATTATACCGTATAAATATGATGTTATTACATACAATTATAAGTAGGAGAATTATTTTTCACATTAGTGTGATAGTAATTGTGTAGGTTATTGTGTCTTACCACTTAATTCTCAATAATTCACACACTTATAACATGCAAGACATTTGACCCCCACTAACCAAAGAAATAATGTCTTGAAAATAACATCAAAGTAATTAATTTTTATTAAAGTATCCAACAAGATGCATAACAATGTTTCGAATTGTCAAGCCCACCTCTGTAAGTGAGGGAAGTTGTGCGCCCTATGCACACCAGAAATTCCCACAATGTCTTAGGAAAACAAGCCACAAGATGGCAATGCACCATAACACGTGCATTCCCTATAGAATAATGGGTAGGTTGAATTGATTTAATTACGCACTATTGTAGCAAGCGTTGATATTTCCATTGTCGAAAATTCAATTTATTGGCAAAAAAGAATTTTAGTATATGAAGTTATGCGCCGTAATATAAAAGCGAGCATATCAATCAACATTTTACACTTAACCACTGCGATACATATTTAAAATTATGTGATCACATTGTTCGAACCCACCTCAACCAAAAATTCAATGCACCTGGAATCTTGTGTACTACTAACAAAATAACAAAAATAATTCGAGCATAGAAATAAATCAGAAAATGTGTAATTTACTGAGAATTGTTTTTATAAGTAAGTCTATTCTTTTTGGAAGGAACACCAGAACAAACAAAAAAATAATAATTAAAGAAACAGAGGAAAAAACAAAAAAATTGCAGTAGTTGGTCCATCAAGAACCGCTTAATTCACAATCTTCACTCTTGGTTCTCACATCTGCCTGTCCCACGGTGCTACCCTCTTTCCTTCCATTGCTGCTACCACCCACGCGGTCCCTACAACTCACTTCAAGTCCCAGCCCGCTGCGTCTCTCAGCCTCAAAATCTTCCCCACCTACCTCCTCCCAGTTGACATGTGTTGTCCTATATCTCCCTCACCGCCTCCTCGTATAAAATATCTCTAAAATTCTGCCACCCCAACTCTGCCAGGATCCGCGAAATAATGGGCCCCATCGTCTGCGGAAAGTCAAAACTCTCGTGGACCTAGCCACACGTTTCTTTCCCTCATCGGAGATTATAAACTCTAACAAAATCCAAGTATACTGAGGCCTCGACATTATCACCAACAAAATCCCATTTTCCGACCGCAACTACGTGGCCACACCACCTTCTTGGCGGATTCGACTCGTCCGAGTCACATCCCGAGTTCACCCTTTTCGATTTCCAACAGGGCCATCTAACTCAGTTCATTCATGCCCTATTAGCCAATAAATTCGACCACATGTTGGACGTATTAAGAGGAGTCGAAAATCGGAAGGGGTGAACTCGGGATGTGACTCGGACGATTCAAACCCTCCAAGGAGGTGGTGTGGCACGTTATTGCGGTCGAAAAATAAAATTTTGTTGGTGATAATGTCGAGACCTCGGTATACTTGGGTTTTGTCGGAGTTTATGATCTCTGACGAGGGAAAGAAGTGTGTGGCTAGGTTCACGGAGCGTTTTGATTTTCTGCAGTCGGTAGGGCCCATTCACGGAACCTGGTTTGAGTGGTTTCAGGTTGAAGAAGGCTATTGGGGTACCGAAATTCGAGAGATATTGTATGAACTGGGCGAGTTCAAGGAGACAGTGAGGGAGATGAAGGAGAACACATGTCAGCTGACAAGGAGGCAGATAGGGAATATTTTCAGGTTGACATATGCGGCGAGATGGAACTGCATAAAGAGGATTTATGCGACGGCGTTCGTGGTGTAGGCGATGGAAGGAATGAGGGTGGCGGCCTGGGGAAGGCAGGTGTTATTGACGGACAGACTTTTCAGCTTGATCTCCATAAAATTATTTTCCTTTTTTTTTTCTCCTTTCCGTTAACTTTTTTCTCTTTGTTTGGGGCTGTGGGTGGGCTTTTTATATATTTTTCTTTAGCTCTTGTTCGTGTACAAGATTGAAGAGTTTCTGTTATTTGCTGCTTGCTTTTTTGTTTATAGGTTGCAAAGAAATATGTTGAATTTTAGATACAATGTTTGCCTGTATATATAGAAAACAATAATAGAGCATTTTACACGTGTATTTCTTAATTGTTAGAAAATAAACTTTAGATAC
Organism: Linaria vulgaris; assembly: GCA_948329865.1. Classification (NCBI taxonomy): domain Eukaryota; kingdom Viridiplantae; phylum Streptophyta; class Magnoliopsida; order Lamiales; family Plantaginaceae; genus Linaria; species Linaria vulgaris. The sequence goes on along the minus strand of OX415253.1, from coordinate 105,696,426 downwards.
AATGTTTGCTTGTATATAGAAAACAATAATAGAGCATTTTACACGTGTATTTCTTAATTGTTAGAAAACATGCCAGCCGTGTAGTCTTTCTCAATAATACAAAGCATTGAAGTATGTTAGGCTGCCTAGCTAATGAGTAGAGTAATTCCAATTTCAACTTACTTTTATTTGGTTGTCTCTTTGCAACTCATGTCGGTCGGGATTTTCTATTTCATTTTCTCTATTCCAGTTCCTGTACCACCAGCTATAATTGGACACGTGGGGTGACAGTCCAAGGGAGAAGCACTGAATAATCCCTCACTTCTTCCTTCTCAGTTCTCACGTAGGAAAGAGAAAACTGAGAAAAAAAAAAAAAAAAAACTTCTTTCTCTCTCCAATATTTTTTTGCAGAAATCTCCATGGCTTATCGGCCCCATGAGAGATGCACTGAAACAAACCTCCCTTCTTCTTTCTCATTCGGGGAAATAGAAAGCTGGAATTTTGAAAGAATAAAAAAGCCATTGTTCTCTCACTGTGAATGATAAGAAGAAAGAAAATATAGTTTGTTATTAAAACATAAATGACAAAATGGAATTAAAATTAACTTGACTTTTTCTCCTCCATAACTCTCCAATCTCCATCTTCAATTCGTTTTTATTTTATTATTATTGATTATTTTTGGATAAAAAAATAGCTTAAGGTAAATAATGGAGCTTATTTTGGAATGCAGTAAACCGAAACAATCTTAAGACTTCATTTCACGACACTACATTTACTTCATATATTTTTAATTTAGTTGTTCAATTATTGAATGTGATTAATTCTTTTAATTTGTTCTAAATAAATATTAATTATGATTATAATTTTCTAGTCTTACTTTTATCAGTTTATGGAAGATTTCTGCAAAAAGAAATCATGGAGAGAGAGCAGATGTTTTTTTTTGTTGTTTATTCATTCAATATCCAGTTTTCTCTTTCCTCCACGAGAATGAAGAAGCGCGGAAGTTATTCAGTGCATTTCCCTTTGGGCTGCCACGCCACGTGTCCAATTTTGACTGGTACCACAGGAACTGGAATAGGGGGAGTGGAACAGAACATTCGAACCGCACTGTACCTCTAAGAATGTGTGTGTGTGTGTGTTTTTTTTAAATGTGCGTTTATTCAATAAAAGCATAAAATTATTATTACTCTAAAAAATTAATGTTACAATCACTGGACTAATTTCTCTCTGTGTTTTCCGCGTTTAACAACTGAATATGGGAACTGTCTTTATAAACTTAAATGATATATACATATATATATATATATATATATATATATATTGATGGGATGATTTAAGATAGGCCCAAATCTAAGATTGGGCCGGCCCAGCAGCAAAGGCCCATTGATAGGAGAGCATCGAACAGAGGAGGTTCGATGCAAGTTTAGCATCGAACCGCGCATGTTCGATGCTAGCTCTCCAGTTTTAGGAGGGTCCCACGGAACGGGCCTATAAATACAACGCCATTTCCTTCTTAGGAGAGAGAGAACGCACGACACATATTACTATCGCATCGAACGCCTTGATTCGACTTACTTTTCTATTCGACACTACTTAGTGTTCGACATTGACCTCGCTAACACTGGCTAAGATCGAACCGGTCCCCATTCGAGGTTCAGCGACGTCGAATTATCCCAGTTCGACACAACCGCATCGAACCAAAACGGTTTGACACTTCTTCAATTTGATTGACAACACTTTCGAACCAATCAAGTTCGATTTACAACAGCATCGAACCAGCCACGTCCGATGCGCACATCGAACGCCCCCTATTCGATCTACACGTTTATTTGTCTTATTAGGATATCTAGAGCAATTCAATACTTGTAATAGACAGTAGGTGTTCCGGACCAAGTTAGTCCGTTTATTATATTGGATTAGCATTATTTTGGCATTGTCAGGCCCATTTGTAATTATCTTTGGTGTATTGTAACTCGGACGAAATAAGACCAAAGTATTGGCGCCGTCTGTGGGAAACACCGTTTGTATTGTATTTAGATATAAGTAGTTAGGATGACAAAGAAACGTCATACCCTTTCGGATGAAAAGAAGAAAGCAAGAAAGAAGATCAACGTGGTAACAGACAAAAATGGAAAGCGATCTGAGCCTAAGGAGCAGGCACGGGAGAAAGCAGAGAGTCAGTTATTGAAACAATGGCAATAATGTAAAATGGAACCCTTAGAGGAATTCAAAATTGTGCAGCTATTTAGGGAGAGCGCCGAAAAAATAATAAAAATTGGGGCAGGAATGGACCGAATAATAGAGCCGACTTTGGTGGACTGTCTCAGGCGTAATTCAGATATATTTGCATGGTCTGATTCCGACTTGCACGGAATAGACTCCAGAATCATAGTACATCGGTTGAATGTAGACAATAGCGTAAAGCCGATACGACAAAAGAAGCAGAATTTTAGCAAGGAGAAGAATGAAGACGCCGAGAAAGAAGTACAAGAACTCTTAGCGGCACAACACATTTATGCAATAAGGATTTCAAAATGGTTAAGCAATATCGTTTTAGTTATGAAAAAAGAAGCGACATGGAGAATGTGCGTGGATTATACGGACTTGAACAAGTACTGTCCAAGGGATCCTTTTCCATTGCCTAAGATAGATCTACTAGTTGATTCGACTGCAGGATGTGCGCTGCTGAGCATGATGGATGCGAAAAGTGGATTTCACCAGATATTCATGGCGGTGCAAGATCATAGCAAAACAGCTTTTGTCACGGATACATGAGTGTACTGTTACAGGGTAATGTCGTTCGGATTGAAAAATGCAAGAGCGACATTTCAAAGACTGGTAGCCAAAATATTTTACCATCAAATTGGAAAATCAATAGAAGTGTATATCGACGACATACTCGTGAAAAGTCTCAAGGCTGAGGAGCATGTGTGTCATTTAGATGAGGCTTTCGCCATCATGATAACCTACGGAATGAAATTGAACCCCAAGAAATGAACTTTTGGGGTGACGGCGGGGAAGTTCCTAGGCTATGTGGTGAACGAAAGAGGAATCGAAGCCAATCCAGATAAAATAAGGGCGGTGTTGGATCTACCATCACCAAAACAGTGAGGGATGTACAATGTCTGGTGGGCCGATTGACAGCCTTGGGAAGGTTCATATCGACATCTGCAGAAAAGAACCTTCCTTCCTTTAAAGTCATGAGGCGAAGCAAGGATTTTGTTTGGACGCCAGAATGTGAAGAGGCTTTCAGGCAAATGAAAAATTATTTGGTGAGCCCACCATTGTTAGCTAAACCGGAGGAAAATGAAATATTGTATCTATACCTAGCGGTATCCTCATACGCCATTAGTACGGTACTAGTCAAGCAAAAGGGAACTCAGCAGATACTTATTCACTATGTGAGTAGAGTTCTGCAGGGGACAAAAATGAATTACCTGGAAATAGAATTGTTCGCATTAGCAATCGTTGCTACCGCACGAAAATTGAGACCATACTTTCAATCTCACCCAATCACGGTGGTGACAGACAAACCTTTAAAACAAGTGCTGGCAAGGCCCAAAACTTCAGGCGGATTGGTTAAATGAGCGATTGAACTCAGTGAATTCGGATTGGAGTTTAAACCGCAAACTGTAATTAAAGCACAGGCCTTAGCGGATTTCATGGCTGAGATTCTGGGTAACAGTGTAGCCGAGATCGTAAACTGTATCTTTTATATATCAGACCAAGCCAGAACCAGCGGGGCAACCACACCATGGATATTACACATGAACGGATCCGCAACCACTCACGGAGGAGGGATTGGAATCCATTTTCTGTCCCCCGAGCAAAGAGAATTTGATTCGCTACCAGTCTACACTACATGGTAACAAATAACGAAGCAGAGTACGAAGCAGTTATTGCCGGTGTCAAAATGGCTCTCGGACTCAACATTGAACATTTGGATATATTTTCCGACTCGCTCCTAGTGGCAAATCATTTTTCGGAAAAATATGAGATACGAGAGGAAACAATGAAATTGTATGCCACGAAGGTAAAAGAATTGGCAAGGAATTTTAAATTCTTTGATATTACTTAAATTCCAAGGGACGGCAATGCGGAAGAAGATGCGCTATCTAAATTCGCGAGTTCTTCGAAAACTATGATAGAGAAGAGATTCACACTTATGGCCGCTGACAAGCCCTCGATCGGAATATCAAAATATAATGCTACGGAGTCGCGGGTGGAATTTATATTGGCAATACAAGAAGACCCGTCTTGGAAGGACGAGATTATGATTTATCTTCGGGAGGGTATTCTCCTGAAAGATTCGAATGCACAGCGCAGAATGCAATATAAGGCCTACAGATTTACTATCAGCAATGGAGAGCTATACAAAAGATCTTTCGAATGACCACTGCTGAGATGCTTGACTCCAACCCTGGCCGAATATGTCATGAAAGAAATTCATGCAGGGTGATGTGGAAATCATTCAGGGGGAAGAGCTTTAGCTCGGCGAATATTGCGCCAGGGATATTATTGGCCAACTCTATGAAAGGATGCAACAGCCTTTTCGAGGCAATGTAACAGCTGTCAGTACCACGCTCGTCTCATTCATAGACCTGCACAACCGCTACAACCCATCGACGTAGCATGTCCATTTGACCAATGGGGCATCGATATTGTAGGACCTTTTCCCTCCGGCTAAAGGTCAAAAGAGATATTTGGTAGTGGCAGTTGAATACTATACTAAATGGGTCGAAGCAGAGGCTATGTCGTCGATCACAGAGAAGAATATGATTGAGTTTATCTGGAAACACATCATATGTCGTTTTGGAATTCTGAGGTATATTATATGTGACAATGTCATGCAATTCAGCGGAAAGGAGATTAAATCATGGTTCGCGGAATTAAAGATATCTCACAATCTGACCTCAGTTTATCATCCCCAGTCAAATGGTCAAACGGAATCCACCAACAAAACATTGAAGGATTATCTTGAAAGGAGGGTGATAAGCACAGAAAAAACATGGTCAGAAGAGCTTCAAGGAATATTATGGGCATATAGAACAACTCCAAGAACATCGACAGGGGAGACTCTGTTTGTTCTTGTCTATGGTACCGAGGTTGTTCTGCCTGCAGAATAGGTATGCCGACGCGCAGGATTAACGATTACGACCCAAAACAATCGGCCCGATTAAGACAAATGGATCTCGATATGATAGGCTCAACAAGGGACGATGCGTATCAAAGCACAGTGGCTTTCAAGGCAGCAATGGCCAAAAGCTACGATAAAAGGGTTCAGTTTCGAAACTTTGAAGTAGGTGATTTGGTCCTAAGAAGCATTGCAGCAAAACAGCATATCGAAAAGCTCGAACCAAAATGGAAGGGGCCTTTCAGAGTTATACGAGCAAGTTCACGAGGATACTATTACTTGGAGACTATACAAGGTGTTCAACATAAGCGTCCATGGAATATGCAACATCTTAGACGTTACTATGCATAGAAATTGAAACAATGTCATCTGGTCTTCAAATAATTGTATGAACTACGAAGGCTTGAGTCCCATGCAAAATGGGAAACTTAGGCACCTCGGTAAAAATCAAGCTCAGTCCTTTTTGAGTTACTAATTATATTTTCTATCCGTCCAATGACGCAGGTGGGAATGACGACAGAATAAGAGGCCCAAAGTGGTCCAACCCCTCATGCACGACACGAGCGTCATGACGGCAGAATAAGAGGACAAAGTGGTCCAACCCCTCATGCACGACACGAGTTTCATGATGGCGGAATAAGAGGCCCAAAGTTGTCCAACTCCTCATGCATGACACAAGCGTCATAACGACATTATAAGAGGCCCAAAGTGGTCCAACCCCTCATGCACGACACGAGCTTTTTGATGGTAGAATAAGATGCCCAAAGTGGTCTAACCCCTCATGCACGACACGGGCATCATGATGGCGGAATAAGAGGCCCAAAGTAATCCAACCCCTCATGCGTGACACGAGCGTCATGATGGCGGAATAAGAGGCCCAAAGTGGTCCAACCCCTCATGCACGGCACAAGCGCCATGACGGCAGTATGAAGTGCCCAAAGTGGTCAAACTTCTCGTGCACAACGCAACCATCATGACGAAAATGCAGAGCGAAATTGAAAATGATTGTAAGACATGACATAACTATGAAATCGACAGCAGACAAAGGCAATTAAATGTGCATTGAACTGGATTAAAGAGAGTAAATTGTACGAATAAAATATAAATAAAAAATTATGATATCAAGCTGTAGAATCGGTCTCGTTCAAGAACCGCTGCGAGATAGATACAAGGATTGTTTACACAACAAAAAGCCTAATATCATCAAAATGGTGTAACCTAAGTGTTGCTACTCAGTTGAAGACTGGGGGGACTCAGTACGAAGGATCACACCCACGGAACGTGCATAATTGGTACAATTTCCCTGAATTTGATCCTCTGTGAGCACCAAGTCATCTGCTTGTGCCCAACCTTCGGGAAAAATAACTTCATCTCCTTTAGAGGCATTGCCAAGTTGATATCTGCTCAGAGAAATCAAATTCTGATCATTGAGCGATTGGTCGGGCACAACAACTTTAGTCATGGAAGCTCCAAGATCTCGAGGAGTGTACATTCTGGTTGGCAGAATCATTGTCGGACCAGGAATCTCGAACACGGGCATAACCTTTTTCCCTTATTCACAGCCACAACAGACATGTGTTGAAAACCCGACGTCCTGGGAGGACTTGATAGAAAAATTGTAGACCTGGATGTTTTTAAAGGCAGTTCAGCTTCATCATCACTCTGACCGAAAGCGGCGTGAAGGGCTTTATTGACCAACTCCAGTTTGCTCAAAGTACCGCTAGGAGCATCTATATCTATTCCCTCATGCATTAGAGGCGGATTTGAATTCAAAGAACTGGAACCAGTCGCACCCTTTCCCTTGCGATCACGTCATACGGCATAAAATGGATCATCGGGTCTAGGGGCCTGTAAGTCATCGTCGTCATCACCGCTAGGCTTCGGGATCTCCATCCTAGGACCACGGCTCGCATCCAGCATATCTTTTCGAAAACCCTCTCTGAGATATCCGAGATAACCAGCCTGGTCGACGCCAAGTTCCATACCATATTTCATGTCCGCAGCACCATGGAGTAACTCAAGAAATTTATAAACATTACTCCGCATGAAAGATTTGGCAAATGAGCACTTGTAATCCTCCAATTCGAAATTTTGTATTCGGTGACCCAAATCGGCTATGACACTATCCGCAGCAGCATTTGACGCTTTAAGAGAAGAATTATCACGCTTCAAAGAGTCGTTCTCTCTCTCTTCAATGCAGCTATTTCAGCACGCAATGCGACAACACTTTCCTCAGTTTTCTTGGCCATTACTCCAGCATCGTGGGCATCACGAACAGCCTTAGCCGCCACCTTTTCAGATTCTTTGCCGTGTTACAGCGCATTGAGTCGGCTATTATCACCACTACGAATACTTGCGTGCAGCCTATCAATGACGGAATTATGTTGACCTTGTACCTCAATCAAACCACTGTAATCCCGACATAGTCGATACACTCATGTAGTAATAGCAGCAAAAAATAAACAACCAAAGCGTGCCAGATCACGGTATCCTAACCTATCAATTACAACTTGGTGATCAAGTTGAGGCCATAGGCCTCGCATAATCTTTGTCGCATGTTCTTCTCTCAATCGATATCCGCCCAAAGTAGCACTCAAAGATTCTGAATTCTCATCATTAAGAAAATCATAATGAACGAGACTCCCTGGAGGGGTCGGTCTCGGATTACCTGAAGGTCGAGGTCGCCTAAATGGGGGCGGAGAAATATCCTGAGCTTCTCGAGCAGATTCTTCCTCAGTTAATTTTCTCTTAGCAGCGGCGTACCAATGCTCACCTCCTGAACGAGAGGAAATCGCTCCATCCGTACTTCGTACACTCCTAAACAGGGGATTGGCTGCATTAAAACAAGCCAAATTAGTAGCAATCCTCTCATCTTCTGCATCAATTTCTTCCATAGCTTGAATTTGATAAATTAGTCTCAACCTTAACGCGCCCACTAGTGGCAGTTGGCGTCATCACCAATCTCCACGGGACAAAATCCTCGTGACGTTCTAAGTTACTCACAATAGGCACCCGATTACCCGCATTGACGCCACTGAGCCTCATGGTAGAACAGTCAACTGGGGGAGCAATGGAGTGACCTACACCCCAATTATCGGATAAAGCTCCAGGGGCCCTAATTGTAGCGGCCTCTTCTGGGGATCCTTCCGAAGAAACACTGGCAAATGACGGGCCCATGTCCGAGGCTTCTTTTTCCTCACTTCTTTTTCGAACATCATAGATATTCTCGGGTGACACTACAGGCTTACTTCGGGTCTTAGATTTTTTCTTCGCCATTTCAGGTCAATTATGGAGTGATATCTGGATCACTGAAGCAAAGCAAAATTTACATGAGCATCAAATCGCTGGAATTCGACACAATTGGGAAGGTCGAACACTGACGGTTCGATGTTAACTGTGTCGAACCCTCTCCGTTCGATGCGGTCTAAAGAACAGTTAAAAATCTCTGTCGAAGAAGAAAATGAAAATGAGGTGGAAATTGGCCCCTTATAAAGACCCACCCACCGCCTTTCTCCGATTCCAATGTGTCAGCATCGAACAGATCTTGTTCGATGCGCCCGCATCGAATGCACGTGATTCGATATTCACACCTGCGTACATCGAATTGCAAACGTTCGATGCTGCCACCCAATGCATCGAACGGCCAGAATTCGCAACGTTAAAAAAAAATTGTCACTCAATTATCACATCCACATCCTCCGAGATTGGACCCCGATCTTCTATCAAGATCGTCTCCCAATCGGGGGCATGGTTTTTGAAGAAAATAAAGAAGAACACGTAGATTTATAAGTTTGGAAACCGCTCTCTAATCGACACCGTCTCCCAAACTGGGGGACTATATGATGGGGATGATTTAAGATAGGCCCAAATCCAAGATTGGGCCAGCCTAGCAGCAAAGGCCCATTGATAGGAGAGCATCGAACATAGGAGGTTTGGTGCGAGTTCAGCATCGAACCGCGCCTGTTCGATGCTAGCTCTCCAGTTTTAGGAGGGTCCCATGGGACGGGCCTATAAATACACCGCCATTTCCTTCTTAGGAGAGAGAGAATGCATGACACATATTACTACCGCATCGAACGCCTTGATTCTACTTACTTTTCTATTCGACATTACTCAGTGTTCGACATTGACCTCGCTAACAGTGATTAAGATCGAATCGGTCCCCATTCGAGGTTCAGCGGCGTCGAATTATCCCAATTCGACACAACCGCATCGAACCAGAACGGTGCGACACTTCTTCAATTCGACTGACAACACTGTCGAACCAATCAAGTTCGATTTACAACAGCATCGAACCAGTCACGTTCAATGCGCACATCGAACGCCCCCTATTCGATCTACACGTTTATTTGTCTTGTTAGGATATATAGAGCAATTCAATACTTGTACTAGACAGTAGGTGTTCCGGACCCAGTTAGTGCGTTTATTATATTGGGTTAGCATTATTTTGGCATTGTCAGGTCCATTTGTAATTATCTTTGGTGTATTGTAACTCGGACGAAATAATATATATATACATATATATCATTATTTTCTTAAATTTTCTTAAATTTTTTTTTAAAGAAAGGCTCTAAAGACGTTTGAATAACTACATTCATGATTAAATTACCAAGGCATATTACATTATTACTACAAAGTGAAATGGCGCCTTGCAAAAATGAATATAAGTGATTAAGGCTTTACCAATGCTGATTCCATCAACGGTACTCCACATTCAAGCCTGGGCCCACGTATGGGGCCTGATTGTATATGATTGTTTGTTTAATTACTTGGTTGTTGATTACACAATTTGCGTACATATCTTTTTTGTTGTTTGGCTACCCTTCATACAAGGGTCTAATTTGGCACTCTCACCAAAATGGTCCCTTATTTAGTCACCTCGCCAAAATAGTCCCTTAAGTTGGTTTTTTGGTCCCTTCACCGGCCCAAATTTAAAATAGCTCAGAAAATGCTGATGTGGCCACCGGTTGACTACTGTTCACCGATTTTGACCAAGAAAAATAATATATTATTCATCTATTTGCCACCTAAATATCTAACTAAGCAAAAAAAAAGGAGAAATTGAAATATATATTTAAGACAATTAAGTTAACTATATATTTCAGACAATTAAGTTAACTAAAAGAAAAAAATTAACAAAAAATAAAAAATAAAACATTATCTCAAAATTATTATAAGGTCAGAATTATATTCCTTTTAAAATATAACATTAATCTAAAATATAACATTATTTATCTCATTTAAAATATAACATTAATCTAAAAATTTTAAAAGTTTATAATAATCTAATCTACTTCGTATAACCCCCCCCCCCCCTCAAGTCCTCCTCCACCATGAGCAGCGGTGGATGCTACACCGTCGCTCCGCCGCTCACACCCAGAACGCCGCCGCATCGGAGCTTGAATCCATCGCCAAAACCCTAACCTCCAAAAATCTCCCCCTTTTCTTCTCCTCCATCTCCGCCGCCGACTCCTCCATCTCCGCCACCGACGCCTCCTCCACCATGAGCAGCGGTGGATGCTACACCGTCGCTCCGTCGCTCACACCTAGAACGCCGCCGCATCGGAGCTCGAATCCATCGCCAAAACCCTAACCTCCAAAATTCTCCCCCATTTCCTCTCCTCCATCTCTGCCACCGACTCCTCCATCTCCGCCACCAACGCCTCCGACAAATCCCCCGTCCGCCGCCACTGCGTCTGCCTCATCTCCGTCCTCTCCGAACACCACCACGCTAACCTCCTCTCTCCACACCTCTCCAAGCTAATCATCTACGTCACGCGCCGCCTCCGCGACCCGGACTCCTCTGTACGCGCCGCCTCCGCGCGACCCAGACTCCTCCGTATGCACCGCTTGCGTTGCCACATCCTTCGCGTTAACGTCGAATCTCGCCTCGTCCCCTTTCTCGTCGATCTCCAGCCTTTAAAAGTAGCCTTTCTCGTCGCCTCGCCACGCTAACCTGTTCAAGAAGAAGAAAGGATTATAATTTTTAATTTGTTTTTTTGTTTATTTTTTTGTTTTTTCATTATATCTCAAAAAAGGATTTTAATTGTTTTTATTATGTGGATATTCCAGGTGTTAAATATTAATTAAAAAAATATTTTCGTTGGTCAAACAGAGAGTAAAACGGTCAACCGGTGGCCACATCAGCATTTTCCGAGCCATTTTAAATTTGGGCCGGTGAAGGGACCAAAAAACCAACTTAAGGGACTATTTTGGCGAGGTGACTAAATAAGGGACCATTTTGGTGAGGGTGCCAAATTAAAGGACAAAATGGGTTTTTGACCCCTTCATACAACCCTAATCCTTACAAATAATGGTAAAGTTATTAATGTGCCCTTATAAGTCTATATTATGATTTCAGTAATTTAGTACTATCTGCGATAATGTATAATGCAAAATAGAGAAGGGTGTCAACCCTGTCCTCGCACCACATTATGTACTTTTTTGGCCCCGGCCTTGATTAATAAATAAATAATTTATGTTTAAAAAAGAAAGTAAAAAGTTGCATTATCATTATTATTTTTAATGTGGTACATCGGAAACATTCATGAGTTTTATTTACAAATTGTTTTTATTCGTTATAATTAGAGTAGGAAAGGTAATTAGATTAACGATATTTAAGGGTATTATTTTGGACTTAACGTCGCATGGCAAAACCAAACCTGACCCTGTCCTTGTGGAGAAGAAGATCAAAGAAATTTACGAGAGCTACTGTGTTGTCACTAATCCAATCCAAGATCAGATTGCTGCTGACCCAAAGAATTGGAATCCTCCTTATCAAGGCTGGCTTAAACTTAATGCAGATGCGACGTTTGACAGCAACACATGAATTTTCTACGGTGCCTATTATATTCATAATCATTCAGGTTTTCTTTTGTGGGCAGAAACAAATAGATCAACTATGGCAGATCCGATTGCAGCTGAAGCGAGAAATCTTAAATTGGCCCTCTCCAAGCTCGATGCCCTTAAAATCGCTCAAGTGGTAATAGAAATAGATTGCAAAGAAGTTGTCCACCAGGTTTGCAATCATAATTGCCTGCTCAACTGGACGGCTAAAAATGATATCACGGATGCTCGCCTCTTCATGGATAAATGGCCGTTTTGGACGCTAACATTTATTCCTCGTGATGCAAATTCTAAAACACATAATATCGCCCAATGGGGAAAAAACAACTCACTTTTGCCAAGAGATTGGGGTTAGATTTTGTCTCCGTTGTTGTGTTTCGCTTTTGTTGATCAAGTATGATCTTTTTGAGGTTGTTCTTCAACATGGCTGGTTTTGGCCTCTATGTATTTGTTAAACTCGGTTTATTTGAATGAATGAATGTGTTTACCCATAAAAAAAAACTAGTGGGGCTCATATAACATTAAAAAAGAAAATAAAGTACAAACAAGTGGAAGTATCGAAGAAAGTAAGCAAAATCTAAAGCTCTCTTTATAATAATCATTATTGACTAAGTTTGCAATCAAATTAGGACTAGAAGGCCACCAATGTTCTCCTTAATTCTCAGCGTCATATTTAGCCAATGCATATGCCACTTTATTGCCTTATCTAAATTTATGTGATGCCTAAAAATAAATAGAGCTAATAAACTTGAGGCAAGTCGACCAACGACTCCTCATTTTCCATGACACTTTGTGAAACTTAGAGTTCAATAAGTACTATATAAACGAGGAAATGAATTGGTCAACCCGTATTTCGGTCATATTATGATCTCCCTATTTTTTTAAAATTATATAATAGATTGAGGTTGAATATTATATGAGCCTACCAAATTAGAATTCCAATCGTGCATATGACTATTATGGTATGTGCTTATTGTACTTTCGACCTAATCTGTACATTCTTATCAATCGACTTCATATCATACAATGGATAATTTTATGTTTTTTTTCTTTCACTACGGTTTTCTCCTCGCGTCGTTAAGATCATGTTTACGTGTCATTAAAATTCACTATGTAGAGAATTGGTACAAGTACATAATTTCACTCATCCAACGATCCCCACAAAGCCTATTCACTTTCGCTGTTCCCTAAATTATCCCCACACAAGTACTCGAGGTACTAAATTGTATATTTAGGGAATACAAAAAGAAAGTCTGAATAGGATAATTTCCTTTCCTCATGATTCTGCTATAAATAGCAGAAGAGCAAAGAGCTCCATGTGATGGCATGTCCATCTCAACAAATACAAGGAAACAAATTACAAACATTGGCTTAGCTATATATAGGATGATTTTTTATATTTCTTTTGAACGAGTATATAGGATGAAATTCTAACATGACCAGTTGGACATATATAATTTGTTTGTAGTTAGCTAGCCAAATAGATAAACAAAGTAATAAAGTGCATACCACATATCATGATTTTATTCTTGCTAGAGCCATATATAACTTAGCATGACTTCTCACAAACATAATAGAATGATCTTAGTTTTGCAAGTTTTCTATTGTTCTTAGCTTGTTTGGTTGTTAAATAAAACTATAGCTTGGAAATATGTTCATCACATACCATCTTTTTGACCTCCATTTCGAACTTGTCCACGGCTAGTGGTGGCATGGATATGGACACCACAATTCCCATGATTTCGCCCTTGTCGTTCTTGAAATTCGACAAGACGCCACCTTGTGAATTTGCCCATGGCATACCAGCATACAAAGGTTTTCTTTCCATAGCCAAAATCGAGCTCATCGAGGCCAAGGCTTCTTTGGTCCGAGACAGCATAATTCCATTTGGACACAAAATTTGGACGAGTTTAATCACCATGTAATCCGCCATGGACCTAACGTATTCTTCGTTCGCCTGATAAGTTCACTTGTTGAATCAACCCAAGCGTGTAAGCTAAGGGCCTCGTGCACATATTCTCAGCACTTGACACTGCAGCGGGAAAAACGCATGCATTGCTATAATACGAATCTGGTATATGTATCCCTTTTACAGTACCACGAATATTGGTAACACACGTGTTGGAGATAATATATAAATATTAAATGCTTACCCTCTCTAACAGCTTAAGCTTTTAGATGAGATGGCAACTCAATATGGTATCAGAGCTCAGGCCAAGGAAGAGGTCTTGGGTTCGAATTCCACCGGTAACCGATTATCAAAAAGTGTCACGTGACAGGCGTAACAAAAGATTTACAGCCTACACGTGAGGTGGGCGTGTTGGAGATAATATATAAATATTAAATGCTTACACTCTCTAACAACTTAAGCTTTTAGATGAGATGGCAATTAAATATGGTATGAGAGCTCAGGCCAAGGAGGAGGTCCTGGGTTTGAATCCCACCGCCACCCGATTATCAAAAAGTGTCACGTGACAGGCGTAACAAAAAGATTTACAGCCTGCACGTGAGGGAGCGTGTTGGAGATAATGTATAAATATTAAATGCCTATCCTCTCTAACAGCTTAAGATTTTAGATGAGATGGCAATTCAATAGTATGCATTGCCATAATACGAGGCTGGTATTCGTTTCTCTTTTACAGTACCACGTATATTGGTAACTCACATAATGCGAACTACCTCATTAGGTTTGGTTCGAGTGCTATCGTGTGACATTTCCAAAAGCACGCGGATATCAACTCAAACTTGGTAAAAGTACAATGGTTACATGATTGGAAAGAGCTTTTATCTCCCGGGGGCCAAAGAAAACTGCGACACGAACAAAATTATCATTGATGCTCGAGTAGGATATTTTCTTGAACGTATCTTCGTATTCGTTGTGGGTGCATGTGATTCTTGGAGGAGATCTCGCGCTTAAAAGCTCGCGTTGCCACAGTCGTCCCAGGATGGCGGTGCACCTTTCACTAGTTCGATACAGAAAAGAGGACGAATTGAGCTCTCCAATTCATGCTTGAATTCTCACTCCATCAAACGGATGTCGATGACGGTTTGTGGTAGCTATTGAGCAGGGGCTTGTGATCATAGCTAGCTAGGTTTGCGGGCGGCGATTGAATTGGAAGATTACGACGTGAACAATGGATTTCGTCGTGAACAGTGGTGGTGGTGATTGTGAGTGGGAGGGGGGGTTACGGGAACAAGATGAAGAATTTAGATTATTTTTTATTTTTTTTAATCTAATTTCTTTCTTGTTTTCAAAAATCAGAAATAAAAGTTATGGAGTGAAAGTAAAATTTCAAAAAATTATAAGGGTTTCGATTAAAAATATTTTTTGGGGTAAAATTATGATGTCGCGGGGCGTTGTTTTGACTAGGCAATGTCTTTTATTGACTGGACCACCACGTAAACAATTTAGCCCGAATAAGACGATTTAGACATTTTTTGTAGAAATAATAGAAGTTACGGGGCATATTTAGTCGGTGAAACAAAAAGGGCATTTAAGAATTTAAAACAAATTTATGGCACAAAAACAATTATCTGTCATATATATTATATAAACCCTATCTCCATTCTCCACTTTCCAAAAATTTCATGTGTTTCTTGAATACATATCGAAATTCTTCAATTCTGACTCTACTGATTCAAAACATATGTGTAATTTCGATGTCGATTACAACTACTAATAATACGGATACTTCGAAACATGTGGAAAGTTTTCGAGTCATTGCAAAACGTTTTCTAATTTTTAGAGGAACGAAACTTAAATCTAGACTTGCTACACGGCTACATTCCTCTATTTTTTGGTGGGTCCAAACATGCCCTTAGGTTAAACTTTTAAAAGGAAAAAAAAAGCAAATGAAAGAAAGCTACGTCGTTTTGGAATGTTAGGGCTGAAATTCTGAACTGATTCAGCTAAGGTCAGGGGCGAAGCCACCAAGGGGGCTTGGGTAGGCTCCAGCCGGGGGTCGATTTTTGACGTCGCCTATAATATGTATTTAAAAAAAAGTAGCTCTTATAATAGAACACATAAATAATATAAGGATGATTGACGTGAAACTAGGCTTGTGGCGGTGGTGAGGCTTTTAATCTTGTAGGCTGCAGGTTCTGGGATCGGTTCCTGGCAGAATCATTTCTTTTTTCGGATGTATCAATGTTTTCAAAATGAATCTCAATTCATTACTTGTTTATGTTACATTTCAATATTCCCTATCTTAAATCTCAAGACATCAATAATTATTTTTTTCTTTTTAAAAAAGCCCAAAAACTAACGAATCAATAAATATAAGAAGGAAAATCCAGTTTAAAATATCTTTACACCTAAAAAGCCACCCTTCTTAGTCTCAAACTGATACCGAATCTTGAGATTTTTAGTAAAGGTTTACTAAGTTATATTATTATATATAAAGAGTATACTAAATTTGATGTTTAAATTTATTTTCAAGTATAGACTTGTGCATTCAAACCAAATTTATTCTTTGTTGGGGCTTTAAAGTAGGACTATTAACTTTTTAATATATGTCTATTAAAGTATTCTTTTGTTCTAGTATAGATAAACGGATATACTAATTAAAGGAGAACCATGTACATCCGAAGAGCTCGTGTACAAACGTTATTGATCAATTTTACTCTTCACAAAAATATAGATAACATCATTATTTACGTGTCACTACAAAATTTTTGGGTCATTCCCGACCGCAATGCTGGTCGGGAATAACTCATTCCAGACCGATTTTCGGTCGGGACGGGCCGGTCGGCGTTGCTTCGGTCGGAAATAATTTCTCGATCGAAGTTCGGTTGTCCCGCGTTTTTCCCGACCGGTAAATCCCGACCGAAAATTAGTCGAGAGTTTCCCGACCAAATTCCGGTCGGGAATAGTTTAAATGTTATTCCCGACTGAAATTCGGTCGATAATAGTTTAAATATTACTCCCGACCGAAAATCGGTCAGGAGTAATAGAAATATTATTCCCGACCGAGATTCGGTCGGAAGTAATATTTAAACTATTCCCGACCGAATTTCGGTCGGGAATAAAACTCGCCAGAATAAAAAAATAATAATATTCCGGTAATAATTACCGGAATATTATTATTTTTAATATTTTAAAATATTTTCGATTTATTACCCAATCTAAAACAATCTTTAGCTTTTTTGTTTTTTAGAGGGGCAATTAAATTTTGGATTTATTGCTCAATCTAAAGCACAAAAAAGAAGAAAATGCTTGTTTCAAGTTGAAGAAAGAAGAGGAAAAAAAAAATTGTAAAAAAAAATGTTTGAAGATGAAAGAATAAATTGTGTTTGTAGAAAACAATTATTGGAATAAAGAGAAAGTTGAAGAAATAATGTAAAGTAGATGAAAAAATGAGCAGAATAATGAAGTGTATTTATAGGGAAAAGTTAAAAATTTTGAATTTTCGTAAAATTTGAATTTCCCCCCAAGTCCCGCCAATTTTTTCGAGTATTCTCGACCGAATTTCAGTTGGGAAAAGTTTGAAATTTGAAAATTTAGCCAACCCGCCAAATTTTCAACATTTACCGACCGAATTTCGGTCGGCAAATTATTTATGCCCAGAAACGGCCAAATTCCCGATCGAAATTCGGTCGGGAATACCTATGAATATTATTCCCGACCGAAATACGGTCGGGAATACTTATGAATATTATTCCCGACCGAATTTCGGTCGGGAATGAGTTATGAATATTAAGTTAGTTTGGAGTTTTGCATATATATTAATCACACATAGTATAGAGTATTCTCAATTGACGATTAACATTTGTTACAAACGTTAGTATAGAGAGGCTAATTTTGATATATATTAACATATGTTTAACATAATCGTAAGTAGTTACATTATTAACAGCTATATATACCAATCTATTTATAAGTGACAATATGAATCGACGCTTCAAACGATTCATCAACGTGCAACTAATTTTTTTTATTTTTTTTTTTATTTTTTCAGTAATATATAACTAACATTGATGTACTTGATCATTAAATCAATGATTTATCTAAAATGGAGAGCGAAATTGTGAATTAAAAATATGAATATTATTCCCTACCGAAAATCAGTCGCCAATACCCCTAATTCCCTACCGAATTTCGGTCGCGAATAAGTATTTTCGACCGAATTTCGGTTGGGAATACTTATGAATATTATTCCCGACCGAGATTCGGTCGGGAAAAAGAGAAAATTTTACTTTTTGAAAAATCTTGATGTGTTTGTTAAGTATAACTATAGAATCTCACTAAATACATGAATTGCACTAACATTTAGTTAGTTTAATGTTCTTTTAATTATAAAATTAATATAGATTAACATATAAGTTAAGTTAGTTTGGAGTTTTGCATATATATTAATCATACATAGTATAGAGTATTCCCAATTGACGATTAACATTTGTTACAAACGTTAGTATAGAGAGACTAATTTTGATATATATTAACATATGTTTAACATAATCGTAAGTAGTTACGTTATTTGCAGCTACATATATCAATATATTTATAAATGACAATATGAATCGACGCTTCAAACGATTCATCAACGTGCAACTAATTTTTTTTTTTTGATTTTTTCAGTAATATATAACTAATATTGATGGACTTGATCATTAAATCAACGATTTATCTAAAATGGAGAGCGAAATTGTGAAATTAAAAATATGAATATTATTCCCTACCAAAAATCGGTCGCCAATACCCCTAATTTCTACCGAATTTCGGTCGCGAAAAAGTATTCCCGACCGAATTTCGGTCGGGAACACCTATGAATATTATTCCCGACCGAAATTCGGTCGGGAATACTTATGCATATTATTCCTGACCGAAATTCGGTCGGGAATACTTATGAATATTATTCCCGACCGAAATTCGGTTTGGAAAAAGAGTAAATTTTACTTTTTTTTGATCTTTTGGAAAATTTTGATGTGTTTGTTAAGTATAACTATAGAATCTCACTAAATACATGAATTGCACTAACATTTAGTTAGTTTAATGTTCTTTTAATTATGAAATTAATATAGATTAACATATAAGTTAAGTTAGTTTGGAGTTTGCATATATATATTAATCATACATAGTATAGAGTATTCCCAATTGGCGATTAACATTTGTTACAAACGTTAGTATAGAGAGTCTAATTTTGATATATATTAGCATATGTTTAACATAATCGTAAGTAGTTACGTTATTAGCAGCTACATATACCAATCTATTTATAAGTGACAATATGAATCGACGCTTCAAACGATTCATCAACGTGCAACTAATTGTTTTTTGATTTTTTCACTAATATATAACTAATATTGATGGACTTGATCATTAAATCAACGATTTATCTAAAATGGAGAGCGAAATTGTGAAATTAAAAATATGAATATTATTTCCTACCGAAAATTGGTCGCCAATACCCCTAATTCCCTACCGAATTTCGGTCGCGAATAGTAACGCCCACTTTTCCGACCGAAATTTGGTCGGAAAAAGTATTCCCGACCGAACCGCGATCGGAAATACCTATGAATATTATTCCCGACCGAAATTCGTTCGGGAATACTTTTCCCAACCGAAATTCGGTCGGGAGAATTACCGACCGAAATCTGGTCGGGAAAACACCCGAATTCTTGTAGTGTGTATTTTATCGTATTGTACTTAACATTCGATATTTTTCATTCTATTTTACACCATATATATATATATATATATATATATATAAGTTAATAGCAGCCCGGGGTCCGAAAAAATCCTGGCTCCGCCCCTGGCTAAGGTGTGTCTTTTTCGAAATCATTTTTATGCTGATTTTGTTATATTAAATTAATTGTATGAATTGATGTTGAATCTCATTTTTAGAGCTTTGATTCACAGAAGTCTATCTGTTATCAGGGTTTTTAATCCAACCCATAATAGTAAGTTGTGTTGTGTTGAAAGCATCCCCTTTTGTTCAACAGCTGCTAAAAAACCCATTTCAGAAACTGTAAATCAAGATTCATTTACTGTTAATTACCTCATAAACACATTTGGGTTCTCCAAAAGATAAAGCCTTTACTGCCTCCAAGTATTTGAAAGTCGATTCGACTGAAAACCAGATTTAGTCGTAGCATTGTTCAAGAGCCACGGTTTAACGAAAGAACAAATCGATAACGTAGTAAGAAACTTCCCTCCCATCATATTATGCTATCCCGAAAAGACCTTGTTGCCCAAGATCGAATTTTTCCGGTCCTGCGACATTTCTGATGCTGATATTACCAAGATTTTCGTGAGAACGCCTTCAATTTTCAAAAGAAATTTAGAGAAACAAACAATGCCATCCTTCAACTATGTCAAGAGGTTGTTTGATTCAAGTGGGACGAGCCTTGGCTCGATATATCGCTCGGCTGAGATCTTGAATGTTGATATGGAATTAGTGTTGCTTCCTAATGTTGAGGTTTTAAGGGATGCAGGGGTACCCGATTCAAAATTTGTAGT
This sequence comes from Linaria vulgaris, assembly GCA_948329865.1. NCBI lineage: Eukaryota > Viridiplantae > Streptophyta > Magnoliopsida > Lamiales > Plantaginaceae > Linaria > Linaria vulgaris. Next base: position 105,676,009 of record OX415253.1, on the reverse strand, counting down.
CATGTTGCTACGCCAGTCTAGAGCATTCATGGTATAGACTGAAACGTTGAGGAAACTTGTGGAGGAGGTTAAAGGAATGAGGTTTGATCCATGTGAAATGAAGTTTATTTCAGCGATAAGGGCATTTATATCAATGAGTAAACCAACCGAGTGCGCCATGGTAGGTAATTTGGACCATCGAGTTTGTGGAGACGGGTGGGTTATTGTTAAAAGAAGAATTGGTTTCAAGTGTTGTCATTGAAAAGAGTTGCGGAAGCCTGTAGGATCGAATAGGCGTTTGCCTTTTAGAGGGATGATACCATGTAAAATAATAATGTTGAAAATGTTTTTGGCTCACTGACTTTGCCTTTTCTATTGCCTTTGTATACATAAGCGTACATCATAACAGAAAGAGGAAAAATAGCTAAACAGATATACATTAAAATCAAATCAAATACATAACAAACTTTTGAAATATCAGTGATAGAGATTGGGAAATTAATTTCCAGATTTCAGATTTTAGAGGGGTGAGAGACAGAATAAGAAGAACAAGAAGAGAACAAAAAGAAGACAACAATTGCTCGGCAATTCAATAATCAATAATCATTCATAAACTTGTCTAATAATAATCCCTTAGCCTCATATTTATAGGCTAAGTAACAAACACCTACCAAAGCTAGAGTTTTTAATAAAAGCAACAATATAACTTAGAATCATAAACTTACCAAACTATTAAATCACTACCTAATAATAATTAAAAATACTAGGAAACTAATATTTAAATAATATTTTATCTATAATTTCTATCATTCTCCCCGGCTTGAAAAAAACTCGCCCCCGGAGAGTTTGCATGAAATAACTCCACTGAGGTGGAGCGAGTGAACTTGAGAGCTGGTCAAATTAGGACGACCTTTCCATCGAACTAAATACATGAATTGCTCATCTCTTGTGTTGTTGACTACATAGGCTTCCTTCAAAATCAACAATTGGATCGAAAGTAGAGGAGGCACCAAAATTGAAGTCACAGAACCACACTTTCAGAAAATTTGGGAACATGAATAATGCTTATACTCATAGTCAAATCCTCACTATTTGGACTCTCAAATAAATTTGGAGGCAAGTCCAACAAATACTCATCATAGACAAATTCTGGTGTATGCAATAACAATGAGGACTCAATTTTCATCGTAGAATCAATTTTAGGCAATGAGTACGACAACTTTCTATTTTTAGTGGCTAGAAAAATTTGGTTGATACTCATATCCACCTCGGATTTATCAGTGGGCAAAATAGGTGGAGTTTGCATTGGTAGGGGCTTAATCTCAGAGTTTAGATTCTGAAAATCCTTAGGGGTCGAATTCTCTGGAGATTTATGGTGCATGTCTAGTGTTTCGTGGACTTCCTTTGTATGATACATGTCAACCGGAGGAGAAACATTGGGGAACAATGGACAAACATATATATGAGCATTCAATTTATTCTCAAAGTTAGTCTGTAATGTTGTGAATCTTTCATTAAATTCATCATTCATCGAGCAAAGTTTAACATCCATTGATTGAATCATGTTAAACAATTTCTCAAGTTTCTTATTTGTCGTCAATTCACTCATGGTTATGCAAAAAACTTGCCAACAAATAATTTCAAGTCCAAATTTAATAAAAGAATTAACGTTACCCAATAAATTTGATCACACCAAACTTCCGAGTCAATGTAGAGCACTCCTTGTTCGATTTAGGGCTTTGATGACACCAATCACGACTGTAGGGCAAGGCATGATAACATCAGCAACTTAGAGGATGAGAATGTAAATAACCCAAAAGGGCTAACTGCAAATTTCTGTCTTCTTCTTCACTGAACGATTTTCCAGCTGACTCCTATGGTGCAACAGCGGTGTAGGCGATAACGTGTCTGACTGGCAGGCTAGGATCGATGTGTTCTTCGGCGGAATCCGCTGGGTGGCGACGGGAATTAGGTGGCAGTGGTGGAGCAGGACTCCGGGTTGGCGGTGAACGGGTGCAACAATGAAACTTGCAACGAGCGGTGCACTGGAGGTGCTGGATTTCACTGGGGATGGACGGAGCAGCTGGCGGCGCCGAGCTGAAGTAGAACCGCGTCGTTCCTAGGGTTTGACAGCGGCGCACGCAACAGTGTGTGTTGCTGCGTGTTTCTTCCCTTTTTTTTCAGAATTGCAGAAATTGCAAAACTAACCCTATACTACCAAAAACACTGTAAACTGACTCGATTTTTTTTTCTATTTTTGTTTTTTTTTCTAGAACTCGATTAAATTTTAACTGAAACTACTGACACAGCGAAAAAAAGAAAGGATATGAATGGCTCTGGTGCCAATTTGATAGAGATTGGGGAATTAATTTCAGATTTCAGATTTTAGAGGGGCGAGAGACATAATAAGAAGAACAAGAAGAGAACAAAGAGAAGACAACAATTGATCAGCAATTCAATAATCAATAATCATTCATAAACTTGTCTAATAATAATCCCTTAGCCTCACATTTATAGGCTAAGTAACAAAAATCTACCAAAGCTAGAGTTCTTAATAAAAGCAACAATATAACTTAGAATCCTAAACTTACTAAACTATTAAATTACTACCTAATAATAATTAAAAATATTAGAAAACTAATATTTAAATAATATTCTATCTATAATTTCTATCAATCAGACTTTATGGTGAACTCATCCTAAAGAATAGGAGTAAGTTTCTCAGTAAGTCTAACATTGTTGGAGCGACTCGAGCTGTTTCTTTTGTTCGTCAAGAAAAAATTGTTGATAAGGATGGTGCTCCGCTATGTGCTCAATGATATTTGTGAGAGAAACAATAGCTGCATACGCTGACGCCATTGATATCAACTCTATTTTCTTCTGAGGAATCTGTAAAGTTTAAGACAAGTACATTTGTTAATGAAAAGATAGAGAATGTGTGGCTATGCAGACTTGTTAAGAAGACATGATTGACTTATTCATTATTATATATTTAAGGTTAGAAAATAAGTCGCATGCTGATCCAAAAACAAATTTATATCGTTAAGAAATAATTAATTGTTTATATGATATACATATTTTTCGAATGCAAATGGTTATATTATTTTTAATATATTCAAATAATATATTATTCAATTATTTATTCAACTTGAATAAATAATTTTGTTATCTTTTTTTGAAGTTTTTTTTTAATAGCGTTGCAAAATATGCTATATAGCTTTAACACATCAAATCCCGGTTGCTATCTTTGTAGACGACACATAGGATTTGGCACAAGCCAAACATGCAAAAACTCATTTCGCCATAAGGTGAGCTATACAATGTGTCATAATAATATTCTATTTTCTCGATTGAGTCACGATAAGTGATTTTCTCCTCTTCGTTTTGTGTATGATGCTACACCTAATTTGTAACCAATATTTTCATTTCTTCTTGTATTACCACATTCAACCATAACAATAACCTCATCTTCTAAACGGGATTTTTTCGGATTTGGTCCCATAATGTGTACCCGTTCCAATTTTAGTCCCACAGTGATACATTTTCCAATTTTAGTCCCACAGTGTACAAATTGTACAATTTTAGTCCCATTCTCTCTAATCCCACTAATAAGTGTCACGTGACCTCACGTGACACCATTAATCAAAAATTACCAATTTTTTAACCAAAAAACACAAACTCTAAATTTGAAATTTGATTTTTAATAAAAAAAAAACGAAAATAACTTAAACAAAGAGAAACAAACAACAAAACAACAAACACATTTTCTCTCTCCCCGAATCGGCTCAAAATTAGGGTTCTTCAAAGGGGAAAAACCCCCAAATCAATCTCAACACCAAATTCGCCCGATTTTCACCTATTTTTTGTAAATTAGTCTACAACCCAACACAACCCGACCCTCACGGAGCGCAATGGCGCCGACGGTACGGTCGCATGACCGTAATTACGATCCGACACCTATCTATAGTGAGTTTTTCTTGCTTCTTACTAATTTCATTTAAATTAATGTTGTTTGCTACGGTTGCACTGGAATTAGTTGTGTTTTTTGTTTACTTTATTTTCCCCCAATTTTATGAAGAATCCTAAATTTTTCGAACCCTAATTTTGACCCGATTTTGATTTGGCTAACCCGAATAGGTTGTTGCATTATCTTGGAAAGCAAGAATGTGTTTATTTTGATTTTTAATTTCTGGATTCTCAAAACTAAAATTGGATTTTTGGGATTCTTATGTTTTAGAAAAAAAAAAAAAAAGAAACAGATTAGTGTTTAGTTGCTGAAATCCAGAAAGTTTCTGGATTTTAGCAGCTGAAATTTCAGCAGCTTATTTGCTGATATTTCAGCATTTTTCAGCAACTTAATGCTGAAATATCAGCAAATAAGCTGCTGAAATTTCAGCAACTTAATGCTGAAATCCAGTCCAGAAACTTTCTGGATTTCAGTTTAAGTTGCTGAAATTTCAGCAATAATGCTGAAATTAACTAATTCTCTTGTCTATTTCATTATAAATTTGAAATATTTAATTTTCTAATGATTCCTCTTAATTTCAATTTGCAGGCCGTTTTACAAATATCATCTCACTTAGAATGCAATATGGAGGTAAATTTTTCAATATTTTAAACGGCCTCCATATTGCATTCTAAGTGAGATGATATTCGTAAAACGGCCTGCAAATTGAAATTAAGAGGAATCATTAGAAAATTAAATATTTCAAATTTATAATGAAATAGACAAGAGAATTAGTTAATTTCAGCAGCTTATTTGCTGATATTTCAGCATTAAGTTGCTGAAAAATGCTGAAATATCAGCAAATAAGCTGCTGAAATTTCAGCTGCTAAAATCCAGAAACTTTCTGGATTTCAGCAACTAAACACTAATCTGTTTTTTTTTTTTTTTTTTCTAAAACATAAGAATCCCAAAAATCCAATTTTAGTTTTGAGAATCCAGAAATTAAAAATCAAAATAAACACATTCTTGCTTTCCAAGATAATGCAACAACCTATTCGGGTTAGCCAAATCAAAATCGGGTCAAAATTAGGGTTCGAAAAATTTAGGGTTCTTCATAAAATTGGGGGAAAATAAAGTAAACAAAAAACACAACTAATTCCAGTGCAACCGTAGCAAACAACATTAATTTAAATGAAATTAGTAAGAAGCAAGAAAAACTCACTATAGATAGGTGTCAGATCGTCATTACGGTCATGCGACCGTACCGTCGGCGTCATTGCGCTCCGTGAGGGTCGGGTTGTGTTGGGTTGTAGACTAATTTACAAAAAATAGGTGAAAATCGGGCGAATTTGGTGTTGAGATTGATTTGGGGGTTTTTCCCCTTTGAAGAACCCTAATTTTGAGCCGATTCGGGGAGAGAGAAAATGTGTTTGTTGTTTTGTTGTTTGTTTCTCTTTGTTTAAGTTATTTTCGTTTTTTTTTTATTAAAAATCAAATTTCAGATTTAGAGTTTGTGTTTTTTTGGTTAAAAAATTGATAATTTTTGATTAATGGTGTCACGTGAGGTCACGTGACACTTATTAGTAGGATTAGAGAGAATGGGACTAAAATTGTACAATTTGTACACTGTGGGACTAAAATTGGAAAATGTATCACTGTGGGACTAAAATTGGAACGGATACACATTATGGGACCAAATCCGAAAAAATCCCTCTTCTAAACAATCCACGCGACATACTTACAACTTTGCAATTATTTAATTTTCTCATGAACACGTACACGGATTTTATAAATATTTAAAAATACAACACAACTAGAACACGATTGAATTTTTACAATAGAAGTATATATAATATCTCCAAAACATACAAAAGTAATACATTTAGTTTTAATATTTTAATTTTCTTACTATTTTCTGTTTTAACATCTAAATGATATATTATAACACCATAGGAATAATCTATGACAAATATATAACAAATCAAACTTCTTTTCTATGCTGCACAGTGTCTAGTACACTCACGTGTGTTTGCAGAATGTATACCTCGTTTTGCAGAATGATAAAGCAAAGATTGAATATCAGCTATTAAAAAAATGATATCTGCTGTAACAAATATATAATATGACTAAATCGTCAGTTGCTCATGAAGTCACGTTACGATCAAACACACAGAATAGAACAAAATAAATTAATAATTCCGAGTTTTATTTGTCAGTAATCGGAAAATACATTTTGCTTCCATTTCGGTGCACACAAGAGATGGAATTAATTTGTTGGTTTTGTAACTTTAATAAAAGTTTCCATACCGTAACTCAATATTTACTAAGGATATTTACTAATGATTAGACAAAGATCCTCATTCCCAAGACTCTTGTTCCTCTACTATTTCTTTTGCCAAGGCAATAACAGAGCTTCCACAACGAATCAACTTGATCGATTGAAGCGTGTCTCCAATAACGGAAGGGATCTCATTCAGCTTTTCCATGCCCATTAGAACAAGGTGTTGAAGGAGCGGGAAATGGTTACTCTCTGATGTCCAGCTTACAAGGCTACCACGAGATGATCCTGCAAACTCGTCAATTTGCAAGAATTTCAAATGAAGGAAGTTCCCCTCAACTGTGTTCCACTCGGCTCCCACATCACAAGTATCCAACTTGAGCTTTTCAAGATTGGGCAACGATCCAACCTTTGTTGTAAGACTATCCCAATTCAATTGACAATAGATTAGTGTGAGCTTCTTGAGAGATTGAGGTAATGCGAGGTGTCCTAAGAAATCAATTTTTTTAACAACTTCGCAAGTTAGTGATTGGAGATTATGTAGGCGGTCTAGGTTGTATAGGCTCTGGTCATTTGGGATTGACGACGTCGAACACCGTATAGATAATTTCTTGATGTAGGGAATTCTCGCTATGACCTCCTCCGTAAACTTCAAACCGTAAGCCGTCTTGAGTGTCTGTAGGTTTTTCAATACATGGTCCTTCTGCCCATCCATTCGCGAAGTAATAGGCATCTCAATGTAGGGAGTAGCAATTATATGCCTGAGTTGTGGCATCTCCCAGATTTCATATGGTGCGACAAAACCAGAATTACAATCAAGATCCAATGTCTGCAAATACCATAGTTGGCACATCATTGGAGGAAAATGCCCGATTCCCTTAAAACGAGATTTAAGGTATCTCAAGTTTACTAGTTGGAGAGTGCTTTCCAGGCTGTAACTTTTAGCCATATACAATACCCGGGTCAATCTGAGATAATGTACCATTTCCCATGACAAACTTGGGATCTTAAAATCACATGACATGTAACGAATAAATGGTTCGACATACAAGGCAAAATCAATTCTTTCGAGCACCATCTTATAATCCCATTCTCCTTCATGAAATACTATCCGACGCTTGCTATTTATAGATTGTGCATGCTTCTTCGGCTTGACAAAGAACATGTCTTTCCGTGCTTCCTTCAAACATAGATCCCTTAGAAGATCATGAATACCACATGTTATCATTTTTCCGACAGACCCCCACCCACGAACAAAAATAAAGTTTATGTCGGTAAGATCCTTCAGGTAGTCCTCGGCAGCCTCTTCCAAGCTTTTGCCTTTACATTGTTTGAGGAATCCCTCGGTTACCCATTGTTTGATAAGGTCGAAGATACAAATATTATGGTCTTCTTTAAAAGAACCCATATAGAGAAAACATGGTTTCAAGTGAATAGGCAATTGGCTATAACTCAAATATAATATGTTCAACCAACTGTCGTCGTCTTCTGAGTTCACAATTTGGTTTATATCTTTGGCAATGTACTCCCAATACTTTTGTGTCCTCTTAGACTTCACGAGAAGCCCTCCTATCACTGCAATAGACAAAGGAAGTCCTTTGCAACTTCTCGCAATGTCCTTCCCAATTTCCTCTAGTTCCAGAGGACAATTACCATCATGGCCAAACACCTTTGTGCATAACAAACTCCAACTTTTCTTTTCATCTAAAAGCTTCATCTTATAAAGGTGGGAATGGTCAAAACCATCAACAAGATTCAACAATCTGGTAGTTATTATGACTCGACTTCCGTTGCTATAATTTGGAAGGAACAACTTTAACTTTTCCCATACTTCCGTACTCCACATATCATCTATTATAATCAAATACTTTCTACCTGATAAATGCTTATGCAATCTTTCTCCTAATTGGTGATATTCACAACTTTCTTGTTTATCATTAGATAATCCAAAAAGGCCAAAGAATATTTCTTTCAGATTATATTCTTGTGATACTGTAACCCAGGACCGGAAAGGAAAGCATTCCACAACAAGTTGATTTTCATAAATACTTCTAGCTAGTGTAGTCTTACCTATACCTCCCATTCCAACAATCGGAATGACTTGGAGATGAGACGGTTGTCCAGTAAGCTTATCCATGATTTCCTCCAAGTCGTGTTTGTAGTACTCTACCTCACTATCCTTCCCCATGGTAGGAGGTCTTGATAAAAGAACGGGCACTAGTTCGCTTGCCTTGTGATCTTCAACTCTTGCTTTTTCTTTAACCGCCATCACTGCCATCACCGCCTTGTTGATAGAATCTATCCTTTCTATTACCTTCTGCAGACCACGTGAGAAAAGATCGCAACTGCTTTCTCCATGACTTGTAAATTATGTCTTTTCCTTTGATTGTTTTTTAGGACCCTGGACAAGAATAGTATCCACTACATGTGATTCAATGATATCTTCCGCAGCGTAAGCTGCCTCCATAATTTGACTCTCCAAACTTTCTTGCGCAATGTTATTACCTTTAGAGGAATAATCTTCAAGAAAATCTTGCAAGAAACTGACCTTTTTTTGGAGCGACTCTAGCTGGCTCTTTTGTTTGTCAAGAAAAAATGGTTGACGAGGATGATGCTCCTGTGTCTGTTCAATGATATGTTCAAAGATATGAGAAAAAGAAACAAGAGCTGCATACGCTGCTGCCATTGATATCAACTCTGTTTGCTTATGAGGAATCTGTAAAGTTTAAGACAAGTACCTTAACAAATTACAAATGGAGAGATATATAGAAAATGTGTGGTGTGTGGCAGTGGCTATGCAGACTTACTAAGAAGACTTTAGATTGACTTATTCTTAAATATTTATATATAAATAAAACGCCTGATTCAAAAAAAAAAAAAATTCTATCCCTAGGACTAAATTAATCAGTTTTTAAGAATTTTGTATTTAGATCCCTAAAGAATAATTGCTTAATTCTTAAAAATCTATATCCATATCCCAAAAACTTTACTAAGTACTAACTAACTCTTAAATACTTGTAGGCCTAAAAAATAAAATATTAACAAAATACTAATAAATCATATACTATTAATTTTTAATTAAAAGAAAAATAAATTCTCTTTTTTCTCCAAAGAATCCCCCACCTCCAACTTCTCAACACTCTTTGAAAATATTCAGTGTACCAAGATTAGTTCTAACAGGACTCGGGAAATTTCTCACCGCTCGTCGAAAAAGTTGGAGAAGTCGCAAGATAGAATCGGTGGTGTGGAGGCGGGGTAGGGTGGAGCTCGAGGTGGGATGGGTGGTAGACGGGTGTGTGTGAATGGAAGGTCATTTAAAAAAGAATTGCAAATTTATATTAAAAAAAGTTTATTATCATTACCTATTATTTGGTAAATAAATTTAAGTTTTTGAGAATTAACCATTTATGTTTAAGGATATAAAATATTATTTTAAGAAATGATTAAATTTTTATATGATATAAATATTTTTTTGAATGCAAATGCTTATATTGTTTTTCAATATATTCAAATAAAAAATGATTCAATTATTTATTGAGCTTGAATAAATAATTTTGTTATCTTAATTTGAAGATTTTTGTTTTTTAATAGCGTTGCAAAATATGCTCTATAGCTTTAACACCTCAATATCCTACTCGTTATCTTTGTAGACCACACATACGACTTGACACAAACATGCTAAAACTCATTGACGGGTGAGCATAAAAGGTCAGGTTGTTGCCAAGTTGAAAGACTTTTTGCCAGTCCAAAAAATTACGGAACAAAAATTACAATGACAAATTAAAGTTAGAGGACAAACTTAGCATTTCTGCCAAGAAAACAAAATGGTTGACGAAAAAGAAAAAGACATCTTGCAATGTTGTTTTTTGTTTTAAAGAGGCATTCCAGCTTTACTATGGCAAACGCTATTGTTCAAACTACGACAATAATTGGGCATGTATAGGTCGGTCATATGAATCAAAGAGGAATTTGCGACGAGCTTAAAATATGAGCCTGTTTATCTCCATTCGTTGCGAATAAGTATAGGACCTCTCCGTTAGACTTCTAAGTTCCTTCATCCCCAAAAATTTTCGTGGTCTTCGAATTTATGTGCTCTAAGTTGAGAGCTCCAACGTATCATAATAATCCATGTATAATTCGTCTATTTCCACGCCTGGGTCACGATAAGTGATTTTCTCTTTTTTTTTATGATGCAACACTTAATTTGTGACAAATATCTTCATTTCTTCGTGTGTTACCATATTCAACCATAACGGTAACCCCATCTTCTAAACAATCCATGGTGACATACTTACAATTTTGCAATTATTTAATTCTTATAATGTAGACGTTAATTATTTATAAAAATAGGTTGTTGTTGTTGTTGTAACTAACTATACTTATAAATTCTTAGAATATTTTTTATTAATTATTACTTCCATCTTTGATGTATGAACCCGTACACGGTACGTCTTCAAGTTTTTTAAACATTTAAAAATTGTGAAGTGGGAACTTAAGAATATAATTAAGATGATTTAGATTTAAGTTTTTTTTTTTTAACAAGGCCACAACCACTTACTTAATGCAAAATGTAAGATTCATTACAAGGAAAAGAAGAGTGAGCAATACAAAATACAAAATTGTTCATATCAAAAAATAGTTAAGGTTCCATTCATGAGGGACAAGTGTCTCATAGGTAATTCTTTGCAACCGCCTGATCCGTAATGGCTTCTGTTAGACTTGAATGTGCTCCAATTTCGGCAAGTTGGTCTGCAATCTGATTAACTTCTCTATAACAAATGTGAAACTAGTCAGGCGAGTTTGAATCTCTCTGAGAAGACCCGTGAGCTTTTTATTTGTTAAAGTTGGAGGAAGAGGTTTTCTCACCACCTTTTTGTTTTAAATGATATATAATAGGGTAAATTATGTTAAACCTCTTAACTTTTACTACGTCTTTTACCTTGTTGCTAAAGTTTTCTAAATTAGCAATTTTTCTCTTTACATACGTTGAATACCCCCTAAACAAAACTAGACAAATAAAAATGAGAAAACGTGTCCAAAATGAACGATTATGAGTTCTATCAATACCTTATGGGTGTAATGCTTATTTTGAAATCTTAGAGGTGAAGTGAGAAACATAATAAACGTAAGGGGACCTAACGGGATTTGTTTTATATTATAGCACCATCTATGACAAATATACAACAGGACTAAATCGTGAGTTTCTTAAGTCGCGTTAAGATCAAACTCAGAGAACAGAAGAAAATAAATAATAATCGAAAAATACACTCGGCTCTGCAGTCTGCTCCCATTTCAGTTCAGGTAATTTTGATTTTTTTTGGGGGGTATTTATTTGTTTGTATGCAATTTCGAAGAATCTCACTGTGTTTCAATATCGAATTTACGGATTCAATCGCTTCAACGATTCTCACGATTCAGCTTTCACAGTCCGATAAATCGAATAGGAATTATTCATCTCGATTTTTTTATTTTATTTTCTGCAATTACCTTTTTTTCTTTTTGCGGATTTATTAGGTTGAAATTGGTACAATCAATGTTGGCTATTACTTTCAAGGAATTTTTAATTGCTTTGAAGGAATTTGATAGTTGAGTTAATAAGTTTATAAAATGATATTAGAGCCATTGATTTATTATTATGCTTATGTTGGATCCTCGAATCGGAGTTTTAGTTAGTTTTGGAGTATTTTACGAGTTTGCTAAGATATCGGCTTCTGTTACGAACTTACAGACTCATTTTTGTTTTCAGTTGATTGCTTACGAGGAGAGGAGCGTTAAGTTTGTTAAACGTCGTGGTTCTACTCATAGCACTGATGAAAGAGGAGGATGTATCATCCAACTCTGAGGTAATCATCTCTACTCTCGCTGTTTATTGTTAACAAGCATTGAGGTGAGTTCAGTGTGTTGACTAGTTTTTTTAACATCATTCAATTTGGTCGTTGATTGTGCTACTGTGCCGCTGATGTTTACCTCATGTGTATGTCTAATTGTGCCAACACAATCTTTTTGTCTTTCTTCTTTCATTTCCTACGTAGTTTGGTTTGTCCAGGGAGAATCTTTCTCATATGTTACATTCTGATGCAAAGGAGTATCACTTTATTTTTGGTGGAGATGTTTATGCAGTGTGTCTCATGAGGTGTTTATTGTGGGTTTGGTTTGCAGCTCACGTCCGCAGTTTTCCAAGACCTTCTCGATTCCATCATTGTTGATGTTGCATCAGAGTGTCACCGTATTGTGAAGCTAGGGCTTGATCGTAATTTGGATGAACAGGAAGAGGAATTGAGGTTGTCTGCTGAAGCACGAGCCAGGGCATCTGATCCAAGCCATAGCGGTGAAGCCAATGGCAAATATGTCGTCGATATATTTGGGCAAACACACCCTGCAATAGCCAGTGAGATATTTGAGTGTATGAACTGTGGCAGATCTATTATGGCTGGCAGATTCGCGCCTCACTTGGAGAAGTGCATGGGCAAGGTAATTTTGCCTCCCTCTCCACCCAAACAAACATATCTTCAAAATCTCTTTATACTTCGCTAAATCTAACTTACTGCAATGCAAACTACGCTAATGCATAGCAGGGACGCATTTGAATTGAGTCACAGTCTTGCATATCCTTTATAGGAAATAGCGACAAAAATGTGTAGTAGATTTTCAACATCGTTGAACATAGTGTCAGGCTATGTTTTGCAGCTATTGTGATGTTGTAATGGACTTAATAGTTTACGTACAAACTGTGGTATAACAAGGCTTACAGTTGTTGGACATGAACCTATTGTTGTCTTGTACTTGATAGTGAGATTTTGAAATTATTCTCATCTTTCTCAAGCTATAGTGCTCTACTAATTCAGTAATATCCTATAGACATAAATAATCACAGTTCTTTTATCATTTTATGGATTTCAAAAGGCAGCCTAATAGTATTGCTCTAATGCATACTTTTAGTCCCTCACTAATTTTTCAGTTGCTCGTTTTTCTATAGGGTAGGAAGGCACGTCTCAAGTCAACAAGAAGCACCACAGCTGCCCAGAACCGGCAATCACGGGCAAGCCCTCTTTCAAGTCAGCCGTCATATTCGAATTCCACCAGCACAAATCGCGTGTCAAACGGAAATACTTACACCGCAGGTGATGAATATTCAAATGGCAGTGTGGGAGAGTCTTGAAGCAATGTAGGTTTGTGTTTTGAGGCATACTCAATACCCTTATACAGGTGCTTATGTCACCCCCCACCCCGGGCCCCCTCCACCTCCACACCAACCCACCCAAACCGAATGTCACTACTTTTGTGGTCCACACTCCACAGTGAGGGACTGGTTCATGTAATGCTTAGAGACAGATCCCTGTTTTTTGGCTTAATCTGCGGATGTTTTTGAACTGCAAGATTTACATATGTCATTCACGAAAAACCACATTTTACTTTATATTGATGATCGTCGCATAAATCGCAATACTCTTCTTGACAAATTTGGGATTATGGTTATGTAAAGACAGTAATTCAGATTGGAATCAATCGCAGAGGACAAAATGAACTTAGTACATTGCACTTTTCTGGTTGTCTTTTTTTCTGAAGAGAACTTTCCTGGAATAAAAACACTGTGTACCATGTGAAACACTTCTGCTGGGTTCAAACTGCCAAAAACCGAAATGGGAGTTTGAACACTCGGGAGGCTGCAAAATGCCAATGCAATTTGGGGTACAATGTACTTAGTCTTATAATGTGAAGTGAAGTGCCAAAATGATCTAATTTGGAGATGTGAAGGGTCAAAATTCCAGAAGGAAAATCCCAGAAAGCGCGATAGAGTACGTAGGCATTTTAATCGAATCGCGATACTTATGTCAAATTGCATGTCGCTCATTTGTTACATTAAATTTATAACATGTATGGATGTTGTATTGTATTGTGCTATGGATAAATTTATGGCACTTGTAGGTAAAGTGTGGTGAGATCTTAATCATGTTCTTGTGGCTCATTCGAAAAGCCGTATATACAACTCTACATATGGGATCGAAATTGCCAATTCCTCTTATCCTTCTAGGAATCAATTTGTCAAGCTCAAAGTATAGCTAGAGCTTTTAAGCTCTAGAGAGAGAAAGTAAAGTAATGAAGTAATTTTATTATGAACTGTCAACTGAATTACAAGAGGGAAGCTCTTTAAATATACAGCTCGAGCTAAAACGGGAAATAACAGAATCTGAAACTAGCTAACAACAACTAAGTATTTACAGAAATGTCCTAGTAACCAACTTATTTACAGAAAAACCCCATATCAACTAACATCCTGCCCTCAAGTTGGAGGTTGGTGAGCATCTCCGACACCCAACTTGGATAACCAACGATGAAACACAGGGGAAGCGAGAGGCTTAGTAAAAAAATCTGCAAGTTGTTGAGAAGCAGGAAAATATTGAGGCAAAAGGAATCCAGTCTTGAATCACTCCCGCACAATGTGGCAGTCGATGTCGAGATGTTTCGTTCGTTCGTAAAAGATTGGATTCCTGGTGATGTGCACTGCAGATTTATTGTCACGGTAAAGAGGAATAGGGAGAGAAACTCTCAGTTGAAGTTCTTGTAAGATGTAGCTGATCCACTGCACTTCACAAGTGGTGGATGCCATACTGCGTTATTCAGCCTCTGTTGATGAGCGTGAAACCGTAGCTTGCTTCTTCGTTTTCCAGCTAATGAGAGAACCACCCAAAAAAACACAGAAACCAGTAATGGAACGGCGTGTGTCCTTACAGGAAGCCCAATCGACATCACTGTAAGCATAAAGAGATCCAGGTGCAGAAGATTGAGGATAGAAGAGTCCAAGAGAAGGACAACCTTTTAAGTAGTAAAGCACATAAACAGCTGCATACCAATGGTGTTGACATGGAGTCTGCATAAACTGACTCAATTGATTAACTATGAAACAAATGTCTGGACGAGTGAGATTTAAATATAACAAGCGCCCAACTAATCTCCTGTATTGATCTGGTTTAGGAAATGGAACCCCTTCAGTGGAAAGGTGAGAACCTTTTAAGAAAGGGATATCAACTGATTTTGCTCCTGAAATCCCAACATCAGCAAGAATATCCAGCACATACTTGCGTTGGTTGATATACATACCATCTAAGCATCTTAGAATCTCCAGTCCAAGGAAGTACTTAGCTGGTCCTAGATCTTTAATGGTAAAAGCCAAGTTAAGATGTTTCTAGACAGCAGTTATCTTGGCAAAAGAAGGTCCAGTGATGAGTACATCATCCACATATGCTAATAAAGCCAGAAAGTCAGCTCCAGTGCCCATGATAAAGAGGCAATGATCAAATGATGACTGTTTGAAGCCATACGCTATAAGACACTTGGTAAATTCCAGATTCCACTGGCGAGAAGCCTGCTTTAGACCATATAATGATTTGTTAAGCTTGCAACACTGTCCTGGAAGAGCCTTTGTGTAACCCTCAGGGGGTTTGAGATAAATCTCCTCATCTATAAATCCATGCAGGCATGCATTATTAATGTCAAGTTGATGTACAAGCTAGCTGTGTTGAGTTGCTACAACAAGTAGTATTCCGACAGTGACCAACTTAACTACAGGAGAGAAAGATTCATTGTAGTCAAGTCCAAACACTTGGTTGAATCCTTGAGCCACCGATCTTGCTTTGTGGCGCTCAACACTCCCATCAGGATTCTATTTGAGCTTAAACACCCACTTTGATCCAATTAGATGTTTGCCAAGGGGTAAGTCAACAATGGTCCATGTGTTGTTGCTCTCAAGAGCAGTAATCTCAGAATCCATAGCTTGGATCCAGTTAGGATCATGACATGCATCTTTGTAATTCTTAGGTTCAGTTGTTGAA
Source organism: Linaria vulgaris (assembly GCA_948329865.1). Classification (NCBI taxonomy): domain Eukaryota; kingdom Viridiplantae; phylum Streptophyta; class Magnoliopsida; order Lamiales; family Plantaginaceae; genus Linaria; species Linaria vulgaris. Next base: position 105,659,976 of record OX415253.1, on the reverse strand, counting down.
GATATATTAGTAAGAAATAATATATAGGAAGGTGAGAAATGAGAGGGAATCTGGTAGGGAAAAGTTGGTGGAGTATATGCAGATTTAAGATGAGGGGGAACAGTAATGGATAAAGGATTAATAGTGCATGTGAGTAAGTAGTCTTTGAGATGTGAGGGGTTTTTTGATGTTCTGGTACTGCGCTTGACAACAGGAACAGGAGTAGGAGATACAGGAGGTAAACAGGAACAGGAGCTGGAGATACAGGAGGTAAATTGTGTGAAGGAGAAAAATTGTTGTTGGGTGGAGTAGAAGTTTCAGTGAAGGAGGTAGAAAAAGTAGAGGGATTGGCAGGAGTAGGGTTGGTAGGAATTTTAGGTGGAGGTTTAGAGAATGGAGTTGCATCATACTCAGACAAATCAGAGATCAATTGTGGGAGAGGTCTAGTAGATGAATCCAAATCATAGGAGTGGAAAGGAAAACAGGATTCATAGAAAGTAATATCCCTGCTAACCATGATCCTTTTGTGTTCAAAGCTATAAACCTTGAAGGCCTTTTTATCCTGGTGCAAAGCCCAGAAAGCAACCTTTAAGAGCTCTTGGGGCAAACTTGTCACTGGGGGTTTTGGTGTTAAAGAAGCATAAGCAGCCAAATACCTTCAAAGAAGTGTAGCCAGGTTTAACTGAGTTCAACAACTCATATGGAGTAGCCCAGTTCAGAGATTGAGTGGGGGTTCTGGTGTGTTGCCATAAGTATAGCATGACCCCAGAAAGTTAATGACAAGTTGGCTTGGTAGAGTAAGGCTCTAGCTACCTGTAGTAAGTGTCTGTGTTTCCTCTCAGGAACTCCATTTTGCTGAGGGGTATAGGGAGTAGAGTGTTGATGAATAATGCCCTGAGTGCCAAATAAGGTGTGACATTTGGAATTCATGAACTCTGACCCATTGTCAGTTCTAATGATTTTTATCTTAGACTGAAATTGAGTGTCAACATAAGCTACAAAATGCTCTAATAGTGTAGGAACTTGAGACTTGCTTGTAAGCAGAAAAGTCCAAGTAGACTTACTGAAATCATCAACTAATGTCAGGAAAGAATTTGCATTAGTAACAGTGGAAAGTTTGTAAGGCCTCCAAACATCAGCATGCGCAAGATCAAAAATTCTTGAAGAGAAAGAAGTATTGGATGGAAATGAAGATCTGGTATGCTTTGCAAGATGACAAATGTCACAGATAGTGGTATTAATAGAAGAAGGAAACTTTCCAGTAGATAAGTGCAAGTGTTTTAAGGCTTGAAAGGATGCATGTCCAAATCTCTTATGCCACAACAGTACATCCACATCAACAGTATTATTAGCATGAGCACTATGAGTTACAAAGGTATGAAGATGAGGTTTAGAAATAAAAGTGCAAAAACTCTTATTACAATTGTCAACAGAACAGTTCTTAGGATCCAGAATATAAAGGTTACCTACCATGTGTCCTTTGGCAAGAAACCTCTCACTCTGAAGGTCCTGCAAAACACAATGAGTAGGCAAAAATGTGAATTTGATTTGGAACTATTGAGAAAGTTTAGGCACAGACAGTAAGTTAAACTTAAAGTCATGGAGGTGAAGAGCACTTTGTAAGCAAATATGTTCAGTGAGCTTGACATCTCCTATGAGAGTGACCTTTCTATGAGTACCATCAGGTAGGTAAACAGGAGTATGACAATGAGGAACAATAGGGGTAAGCATGCATTTAGCATTTGCAACCATATGGTTAGATGCACCAGTATCAATAATCCACACATCAGGAGATATGTTATTAATAGCAAGGAGACTTTGTTGAATACCAGCAAAGTCCCCAAAATGGGCATAGTTGACATGACCAGCATCTCTGAAAGGAGTAAAGTTCTTCATCTTATCCTGATTCATCATGACTCTCATCATGTTCATGAAGTCAGTCTGGAACTGATCAAAAGGCATAGTAGAGGAAGAGGAAGCTTCAAACTGAGAGTGAGTTGGGGCAGAATCCACAACATTAGCAACAAATTTCTGAGCAGAAGTAGGCTTCTTGTCCCTCAATTCTTTATACCAATCTGGTATACCAACAAGTTTGAAGCAAGTGTCCTTCAAATGACCTATAGGCTCTAGCTTTACAGAAATCACAAAATATGTCAGAGTTCTTCTTCCTAGGATCCTTAAGAGGATATGAATCCTTAGGAGAGTATGAGTATCTGCCAGGTTGCTTGGCATACTTAGCAGAATTATCCTGTATTGCAGAATAGTGAATCTGAAGCTCCTGTTGTTTTTCAACCCTCAAGACCATTGAATAGGGCTTTTCAACCATAGGAAGTGGATCCTGACCAAGGATCTGACTTCTAATTCCCTCATAGAAATCATTTAGACCAATAAGAAATTGCATGAGTCTAGTAACAGAGTTAGCTGTAAGAGCTTGCTCAGCAAGTTGACAAGTGCAATTAACAGCAGCATCACAATGACATAATAACAGGCTTAAGGCAGTTAAATTCATCCCAAAGCTTTTTCAACTTAGTGTAGTAAACTGAGACAGTGAGTGTGCCCTGAGAAACAGAAACAACTTCTCTCTGAAGCTGATATAACAAAGGACCATTACTCTGACCAAAATGCAGCTCAAGCTGAGACCAGAGATGATGAGCAGATTTTGCAAACATAAAAGCATCAGAAAGTTCATCAGAAATAGATCGCAGCAACCACGAAGTAATCATACAATCAACACGCTCCCATTCCTCGAATTCAGGATCAGTAGAATCAGGTTTCGGTATAGTTCTATTAATAAAACATAATTTCCTCTTCGCACCTAATGCAATACGCACAGATCTAGCCCAAGTAAGGTAGTTCTGAATACCTGAAAGAGAGGAACTGATGTCAGAGTGAGACCAAGTTGATCGGAATTGTGCAATTGAAGCAATCCTGCGCGAGATCGCAGCGGCAGCAGTGAAATTGGAGTGCGACATTGCGGAAGACAGCGAATCGACGGCCGAAGTGTCACCAAACATGATCGAACTCGATCGAAAGCGAAATTCGCAATCACGAACATTAGTAGGTAAGGCGAATCACTAGATCCGCAGTAAACCAATGATCGGAGCTGAAATCCAATCACAAATGCAGGTAAATCGGATCGCAAATAGCGAATGATACCATATTAAGCTCTAGAGAGAGAAAGTAAAGTAATGAAGTAATTTTATTATGAATTGTCAACTGAATTACAAGAGGGAAGCTCTTTAAATATACAGCTGGAGCTAAAACGAGAAATAACAGAATCTGAAACTAGCTAACAACAACTAAGTATTTACAAAAATGTCCTAGTAATCAACTTATTTACAGAAAAACCCCATATCAACTAACAAGAGCCAATATCCAAAAGAAAGCTATGAAGAACCGAAATATATTCTGTTATCTTGGCTCAAAATGCTTAATACATCACATTCATAAATGGTAACCAGTATGAACGTTAATAACTTGGCCTTTATTACATATTTATTTCAAATAATAAAGTTTCAAACACAAAATTTACTTACATTACATGTAAAATCCTTAGCATACAAAACATTCTGAAATATGGCACCTATAAACCTCTGAACTTGCACAACATGAACTAGTAAAAGAACTGTCGCCTTCTTCTGATTCGCTTCACAGGCGTGGTTCTATCGCCATTACCTGGGAACTCCCAACGGGCTAAGACACCGTCCCACGAAGAGCTGACAATCATAGGGTAGTAAGGGTGCCAATTGCAGTCTCTTATGGGATCTCCATGAAAGTCAAGTTTCGCAACCTGATCACCACTCACCTATGAAAGAAAAAAAGTCGAGCATGCACGATTAACATCGTGATAAAAACATAAATGCTGAATATTAGATGCCAATCTTTGGAATTTATTTCAAAAATGTCCCCAGGGGCGGGGGGTGGTGGGGTGGTGTGATACTTACCACTTCATAAATGTACACGGAGGAATCGGTCGATCCAGTGTAGATATACTTTTGGCCGGTGCTGAAATAGTCAAAAGCAAAGACTGTAATACGACTTTTCGACTTGATTTATGATTTTTCAACTACAAAACCATTGTAAGGAGCAAATTGTGAAAGCATATTACCTATAAGCTGGAGAGAAATAACAGCGTATGAGAGTTCGCAAGACTGAGTGGCCTTTGTATGTAGCCAAAGAAATGTCATCGGGATGTTTCATATTTTTAGCCTGCTCTGGGTATTCCATCCATCGGTAATCCCATTGTGCATATCGACGCCTTGGAGTGCTAAATCAGAAAGAAACCAAACCCCCGTTATTGCAAACAAAAATCATGATGCTAGAGTATAACCTCAATCTTAAAAACACGAAATCTCAAAAAGTACAAGTTGATTATGGTGGAAAATAAACATAAAAAGTTCATAAAAGTATTTTAATCACAATCAACTGATTTACGGATTCCTCGAATGACGAAAAGGAACAGAAAGCAGATGTATGGAACATAAACGTACTAATTGACGTTAGACGACATTTTCCTAATATCCCAAAGTTTGATGGACTGGTCTTTTCCATTAGAGATCAAGTAACGGCCATCCCCACGGGTATCAATGAACGTAATTCCTTCTAAATGTCCCATCAAGACTCCAGCAGCCTGTCCCCTGTTCACAAAGCATCGTCTGTCCCAAACCTGAAATAACCAGTAAATCACAAATGCAGATAATTATGCAGTTGTTCAAAAGTAAAAATATGCAAAAAGAAGCTATCCATTTCATCATTTACATTGCATTCAACAGTTAGATACACCTTTTTCAATCTAAATATGAAGCTTCTGGTTTTACTATGGTTCAGCCATCCAATAATAGGCCAGACGTACCTTACGTTAGATAAAACTCAGTTAAAAGGTTTGGATACACAGAAACATTACTGTGTTACAAAGCTCGAAATTCTAGTTACGGTAACTCTAACCATAGAAGGACAAATGTAGAAAGTAAGGTTGTTTTGACATAATATAGGATATGAAAACAGGTTTATAGAAAAGAGAAAATGAAAAAACCAGATGAGACTGCTATTTTTTGGGTTAACTTGAGCAAACTATCCAATTGAACTACCTTCAACAAGTCACAAAATATGCTTCTCATCTAAAGTCAAGAACAGGTTAATTTGTTTTTGCAATACCAACAAATATATTGGATAGGAAACAATGGTTCAAATGCAAGTTTTGTCCTTTTTAAAGTGACAGATAAACATTACCTTGCAGAGGTGATCATCACTGCCAGAATATATGATATGGCCACTTTCATCCGCGAAGCATACAGCATTAACATCAGACTGCGATAAACATTTAAACATATTAGCCCTTAATATCTCAAATTCAAGCAGAGAAGAATGGATAAAACTGCAGATGCTCTTATAAGTTGTAGGAAACTACTGAGGTCATGACATAACCAATCAAAACTTAATAAGGACTCACTGCAGATTATTGGGAAAGGTGAAGATCGGTAATGTTAATGCATGTCATTATAGAAAGGGATACAGAATCTTGAAAATTACTACACAAAAGAAGAAAAGATGACAGTGATAACATGCAACCTATCAGTTAAACAATCTGGAAATGAACTAGACGCAATGATATTGTTGCGAGCTTAAGTATGATTATCGTTACCATATGAGCCGGAATTCTGAGGCTTAGCCTTTTGGCTTCAAGATCATAAACATATATCGCTTCATCACTGCTAGCAGCGACAAGTTCTCGTCCATCCGTTGAGAATTTCACTGAGAAAATGCCGAAAGAATAATCGTCATAATCATCAGGGCTAGTGGCAAATTCCAGGCCTTCATGAATCTCCTAAATAAAGGAAACAGTAAATATGATTGTTAAGCTCACTACAAATGACGGTTCTCAAATTAGCAAAAACAGCACTTATATCCAAATGAAAAGTATGAAGTCTCTAAATGGAGGTCCAGCAAAGACACTTGACAAATACTTTTAACTCTTGAAGACTAACCTGCTGACTTTTACTTTAATCTCCTCGCACAACAGACATTATCTAACCTCAGATTTAATTAGATGAGTAGCTTTTAAAGGGCGAATATGAGCCAGGATATAAGAATTAACTTGTAACATTAGCATCTCCTAGCAGAGTTTTATTAGTTATATATAAAGTAGCAGAAGGAGATTGAAATACAGACCGTCACGTTTGCATGAGACTCTTTTGTTGAAGATCCAACATCAACAATATGAACAACAGGTGAGATGCTGGAATAAGCCTGTCATGATTGCATCAAAAAAGCTGTATTAGAAATCACCAGCTCAAAATGGGACAAAGAGGCAAATAGCGTATCATATTAATTCAATTCAAAGTCATTCTGAATTGCTGATCACTGTCCAAAACTGATAACTCAAATGGTGAACACGAAACACAGTAAATTTCATATTCCATATCAACATAAACAAAATGATATCACTATTGAGTACAGATTTCTAAAACTTCACATTACATTATTGGCCTCTTTTGATAAGAAAGTATATGTGGATCGGGTGCAGCGAAGAAATATAGGTGTCCATTGTCTTCAATTACAGACATGTGGTGAGCATGTCAATACAAGACTCTGAGTCTAGGGCCATCTGTGAGGTTTGCTTTCATGTATCCCGCAGTCCAATTAACGAACAACATTCTTACCCAACATATTTAACTTTGCTTCTTCAAGAATTGCAAACTATAATACATAATACTAACTCAAAAGCAACCAATACAAAATTTGGGGTAATCACAACAAACTTACGAGAAAACGACGATCAGGTGAAAGAGTAGTATCAGTAATAGTCCATCTCAGGCTCCTCGCCCGAATATCCTTGTGAATTTTCCATCCCATATCAACATTATATATCCGAATATGGCTCTCCTGTTCAAAACACAATATCAAATGCACACCAAACTAATCAAATAACCATTCAAGAAACTCATAACCATCCATAGAAGCTCAAACACCACATCACAATCTTCCACAACCAATACCTGAAACCCAGCAATAAACAACGACCCGTCCGCCGAAAACTGAGACACATATGCACAGCTCTTCATCTTATCAATCACAGAGGGACTATAAACAGGCAAATACCTGCTCAAAACATGACAAGAATCCGACAACGAAAATCTCCCTCTCCCACTATAATTACATTCCCTGCCCATCAACATTTTCACTGGCGAAACGGGTAACTTACCCTTCCCCGGCAACGCCCCTCTCAGACGATCGTGTGGGGCGGACTTAACCTTCGTTATATGCGTAAATTCCTCGTCTTTACAACCCAGAAACTCATTCCGACTCCCAGATGATGCAGCAGCAGCAGGCTCATTCACATCATCACTAGCCTGAAAATACCTCCCCAACCAACTCATTTCACCCAATTCTTCACTCTTACCTCACCAAATCAACAAAATACAAAATCCCAACAGACAATATTTTACAATCAAATCAAAAGGCTACACCAAGCTCACAAAAACCCTTTTATCTTCTCACCATAAAATAAAATAAAAAAACTAAAAAAAAAATATCAACAAAAACCGACTGATTATATATACTGTGAGACCTATATTTCAACAGAATCCAATTGTGTGTGTATAAATCATCCAACACAGCTCAACAAGTACATAACTATAAAAGTCAAAAAACCCAACTTATTTCAACAATTATTAAAGCAATAAATTACCAATAAAAATGGTAACTTTCGAGAAAAAAAATGGTGGTCAAACTTACAGCAATGGAATTAGAGAAAAGGGTTATGTGGGTTTGACAAAGGAATTAATTTTGATTACTTTATTTATCAATATCAATACGCTAACATTTTCACCAACACACAGATGGAGCAGAATTGGGACACGTAATCAGTGACGTCAGTACTTGGTGGAGACTGGAGAGGGGTTTTGGATCTTTTCGATTATAATCAGCAAATGAAAGTAGTGTGAGATTTTTTATTTTATCTTTTTCCCTTTTTGGATTTTGTTGGTGTGTGTTGTTGTGGGGAATTTTTCAAAGTTGGTCCTCTATAGTAACCAACTTTCAAAATTAGTCTTTTATAGTGTTTCGGGCCGATTTTAGTCCTCTAAAGTAACAAGAGTTTCAATTTTGGTCCTCCAGCCAAAATTCTGGTTTAAATTTGGGGATTTTTCAATTTTCCCTCCAAAATATTTTTGTGTAATCACACTTACACCCCCAAATATTAAAATGTGTATATTTGCAATTATAAATTCCTTTAATACTACAAAAATAATTTAAAATATTGCAGTTATGCCCTCAAACTTTATCAATTCAACTAATTTAGGTTATATTTTATAATTTTATATAAATCTTTATAATTTACCTTATAAATTCCTTAACATAACAATAAAAATAATAATAAATTTAATTCCTTAACATATATAAATATATATAAAAAAAATATATCTTTATATATTAAAAACAATAACAAATTTAATTCCTTAACATATATAAATATATAAAAGAGTATATATTTATATATTAAAAACAATATATATATATAATTTTTATTATTGAAATGCAAAAAAAAATCAAGATATATAATTTTTTATAACAAAAAAAATAAAAAAATAAAGTTCATCTTCCCCACCCCCCCTCTCCACCTCCCCGACCCACCCCCCAAATCCCCACCTCCCCGACCCAACCCCAACCCCAAACCCCCCGGCCCCCAAACCCCACCACGCCACCGCGATTCGCGGTGGTGGTGGCGTCGATTATGTTAAGGAATTAAATTTGTTATTATTTTTAATATATAAAGATATATTTTATATATATATATTTATATATGTTAAGGAATTAATTTTGTTATTGTTTTTATTGTTATGTTAAGGAATTTATAAGGTAACTTTAGTATTAAGTTGAGGTTAATAAATATTTATATAAAATTATAAAATATAACCTAAATTAGTTGAATTGATAAAGTTTGAGGGCATAACTGCAATATTTTAAATTATTTTTGTAGTATTAAAGGAATTTATAATTGCAAATATACACATTTTAATATTTGGGGGTTTAAGTGTGATTACACAAAAATATTTTGGAGGAAAAATTGAAAAATCCCCAAATTTAAACCAGAATTTTGGCTGGAGGACCAAAATTGAAACTCTTATTACTTTAGAGGACTAAAATCGGCCCGAGGCACTATAAAGGACTAATTTTGAAAGTTGGTTACTATAGAGGACCAACTTTGAAAATTTCCGTTGTTGTGTGTGTGATCAACGAGGGTAGGTGTCTACTTAAATTGCATAAACTACTCCTATATTATTTTGAATTAGTAAGTAGTCCTTTGTGTGATTCTTAATAGCGAATATTTCCGCAAAATTTATATATTGCACGAGGTGTATAAAATTATAAAGGACTATTCGATAGCTAGTAGCGAACAGTAATTGTCATCCTTGACCCCATTCAAGAATTGTTATCGATCCAATTGGTTGCAATCAATAGAGAACACAAATTATTTAGAATACACCATACTCGACTTGATTGTTGACAGAGTAAATAGTATATCATGCACTATTTTATAGGTGGGGAAGGGCGTAGCTATCAGTGAGGTACCACCTCCCTCGGGAATAATTAGAAGTCTAACATTGTGTTGAGATATACGGGACGAGCAACGATCTTACATAAATAACTTATTTGGGGATAGGCCTCCCAACAAGTAACAGGGGTGGACGGAATTCGATCCTCGAGTGCAAAGTGGCCAGAGAGTTTGACCGCAACACCCACCTATTGAGTAGGAAGGAAAGTGAGACTTAGTAAACCATATTAAGTATGTGTGTCAGCTTAGTATAGACTTTTTGACATTGTGATAAAAAGTTATATTAAATTTAATCTAAAGGATACTATGCATCAAATAAGTACCCAAAAAAAAAGGTATTCTTTGTCTTTGATTTCATTATGTACAGATCAATTAGTTGTAGTATAGGGTAATTACTAATTCTTAGATTTTAATTTGCAAATAAAATTGAGCAACTAATATTTGTGTAGGTCATGGATTTTAATATTAGAATGCCCCGTAAGTGTGGGAGGTGATGATTTTTATGCTAGGTAGGCCATGGAGAGTGGACTATTGACATGACTGTGGTAGATAGTCAATTATTAATTAGTTCATTTAAAATTATTTAAAAGAAAAAAAACTCTAAATTATTGTAGTAAAGTGCTTGTTGAGTTTGTAAACTCTAAAAACTTAATCTACACCTCAAATTATAAGAAATAAAATATATCGATTACACTAAAGATCACCATTTGCTCATGATATTTTCTTTATTTGATATAGATCATATTACATTCATGACATCTAGATTTTATTCGTGAACCCAAAACCCATCTCATTAATTTACCAGTATAGTATTAAATTACCTATTAAATTCACAACAGTAATATAGGTAAATCATAAATGAAATAAATACCAAATGACATGAATGCAATATATGAGTTCTTTGTTTTTATTTTCATTACTCTTCCTCATTTACTTCTGTAGAGACTTTGAAAAGTTTATGATATTCAATACTCGCACATTGAAATAAAAATTCAATTCAAGATTCCCACAAAGCTGAAAAGCCAGTAAGGCTTTTGACCAGAAGCAAATAAGAGGAAACCAATATTAATTCTTAAAATTTGATCGAATTATAGAATCATTTCTTAAACTTGAATAATTGCACAAACACCACAGTATAAGTGGTTTACAACTTACAAATAACATTAGAACATAACACTAATGTTTTTTAAAACATTTAAATACTTCCCTAATCATTTTAAATTTCAACGCAATTGTCTTTAGATCGCCAAAAGCAATAGGGTAACATTTCTTTCTAAACAACCAGCCAACAAAAACATTTCAGCTTTCATGCTAGCTAGCCTTGAGTTTTCGTGCAGTCGATCACACTACCAAGAAATAGACGGTGACTTCAGCCATTTCTCGCCTCCCTCATTATGCGGGAGTAGACTCATGAGCGACTTGAAGACGCCATAAATACAACCGAATATACATATAGTTGAGGAAAGTAACCAAACAAATTCCCAAGACCGAAGTGATCAGAATAGCTAAAACTAACGCTAAGTGAAGCTGTCAAATAAAGCAAAAAGGGAGGGACGCGGTAGATAAGTTGAAGCTGGAGATCAAGATCAAACAGAGAAAATGGTCTAGCTTGGGCCCAAATTTTACGATGTCAGTGAAGAAATGTCCAGGAGGAGGGGAGCCTTGGCGCACCGGTAAAGGTGTTGCTGTGTGACTGAGAGGTCACGGTTCAAGTCATGGGAGCAGGCCTCTTATCAAATTTGACAGGGGAAGGCTTGCCCCTTATACAGCCTTGCGGTGGGACTCTTTCCTTTTTTTTGTGGGGATGCTTTCGTGCACCGGGCTGCCCTTTTTTTTAGTGAAGAATTGTCCCAAAAAAGACTATTAAAATGGAACAACACTAACATGACGAAATAACTAAACTACGCGAAAGATAGAAATACAATAATTCTCACACAAAACAGACCAGACTAAGCGATAAAAGATTTGAAATGCCATTCTTCATTGTTTCTCTTTTCTTTTCTTTCTGGTAACAAGTAAGACGGGCGTGACAAAAAACAATGATACAGGCTATTGAACCATACATACACATACATACACTCAATCACCTCAGCATTGGAGCCATTTTCTACTAAAAGCGCGATTCTCCTTTTTACGTTTTTATATTTAAATTATAATTCTTTAGTTTCAAACTAGTTGTTGTATTCAGACACCTAATTAAGTTAGTTGGTCCTACTTAGTTCTGCTAATGTCCGTACAGAACTGAGCTGGATAAATAGCGGATCAAATCCTCAGATCATTCGCTTTTGTATTTTAGATCTAACTCCAAGGAGAGAGAAACCTCATAAGTCATATCTCTCAATCAGAAATAACCATTCAATAAAACCACTCATGTTCCTTCGATTAAATTGATGCTAAATTACAATCTCAAGATGGTATCAATCGTTGGATGAAACTCTGATCATGTTCTTCCACTGCATTCCGTGTTCAATTTGGTGTTGATTTGTTGATTCAACGGTTGAATCAAGCGATTCTCTCCTCTCTTTATGCAATTTGTAATCGAATCGATAAATTTCTCTTTGATCTTCTCCTCTTTACTGGTTTATTTGTGAACAATGACACTCATGCGATGGATTCTACTAGGATTGGTGCTAGTTCTTCCACCAGTGTTGGTGTGAAAAATCCAAGAGGCGATTTTGGTTCGATTTACTTTTTAGGCTCTTATGACTTCACAGAAACATCGGTTGTTAGTGATAAATCCAATGGAAATAACTACATATCTTGGCGTAAGAGCATTCTTATGGCACTAACTATCAAGAACAAGTCAAAATTAGTTGATGGATCCTTACCATATCCTGTTGATTCTGATGTATCTAACAAAACTTGTTGGCTTAGGGCTGACACTTTAGTTTCTACTTGGTTGCTTACTTCTGTCACTTTCACTTTTGAAGTGAAACAAACTCTTTTGTTTTGTAAAACTGCTTATGACATTTGGCATGATCTGGAGACTAGATTTTATAGGACTGATGGATCCAGGGTTTACCAACTCCAAGAAACTTTGTCCACCATTTCTCAAGGAAATCAGTTTGTTACTGAGTTCTGTAGTGCTTTTAGAAGTGCTTGGGATGAATTCTAAAGTCAAAGACCTCTTACTAGTTGTTTTTGTGGCCAATGTATTTGTGATGTCAACAAGAAGATGTTTAAGAAGATGTTTACTCTCATGCAATCTGACTGTGTTATGAAGTTTCTTATGGCGCTCAATGAATCTTTCTCAGCTTTGAGAAGTCAAATTCTCCTTATCACTCCTCTACCATCTCAGTCTCAAGTATATTCCATGATACTCTAAGAGGAAAACCATAGGGCATTCTATACTATTAGTGCTCCTCTTGAGTCACTTTCTATGTTCACAAGGTATAGACTACCTGCACCTGATGCTAGCTATGGGAGAGGTCAACCATTTGTGCCAGGCGATGCGCAGGGCAACACTCGACAAAAGTTCACTAAGTAAAACTATTCTAAAGACAAGAAAAAGCAGTGGACCTGTACTCATAGCAAGTTCAATGGCCAGAGTACACTGCAAGTTCAATGGTCATACAATTGGTAGGTGTTTTCAGTTGATTGGCTATCCTCTTGGATTGGAGGTTACTAAAGGAAGGAGGGCACCACCTCAGTACTTTGCAAACTATGGTGGAGCAGGTGATGCAACAACTCTACTACCCAAGCCTCTTCCTCTACTTCAGACCGGCAGGCACTCTTTGCTCATTTTCTGGCATTTCAACAAGCTCAACAAGCTCAGTCAGGACTAAACTAAACTCTCCTCCTCACTATGCTACTATAGCCCTCTCTTCCTATAGCAGTACATCTAATATTATGACTAAGTGGATTATGGACATCGGGGCCACAGATCATATAATTTGCAACTCTAGCATGTTCATCCATACCATAAGCAAATAAATTCTTTAGTCAATCTTCCTAATAATAACACTACCCCAGCTACTCTAATAGAAGATGTTAGACTTATGAACAATCACATTCTTCAAAACGTTCTTTTTGTTCCATCTTTCACATATAATCTTTTATATGTCTCCAAACTCACCTAGGCTTCAGACTTGTGTTTATACTTCTTTTATTCTTCTTGCATTTTGTAGGAAACCCTCAACAAGAGGAGGATTGGTTCTGGTGGTCTTATTAACAATCTTTATGTTCTTGACACTAATGATTCTGTTTGTCTTAAGTCATAAACTTTTTGCAATTCTGCTATTTCTAATTGTGATCTGTGGCATAAGAGATTAGGCCATCCTGCTATGGATAAACTTTCATGTATCTCTGGTTTGAATGTCAGTCAATCTAATAAAGTACCCATTGTGATGTGTATTATTTTTCCAAACAACACAAGCTCTCTTTCCCTATGAGTACAAGTAAATCTTATGCATTGTTTGATCTTATACACTGTGATGTATGGGGTCCTTATAAGGTGATTTCCACTGAAGGTTATAGGTTTTTCCTCACTATTGTTGAGGTTTACTCAAGGTGCACATGGACATATTTTTTAAGCAAAAGGCTGATGTCAAAACATGCATTTTACAATTTTATACACTCATTTAAAATCAGTTTAACGCCAACATTAAGACCATAAGAAGTGACAATGGAACTGTATCTTTACTTCATGATTTTTACAACTCTAAAGACATTGTGCATCAGACTAGTTGAGTGGAAACACCACAACAGAAGGTGTTGTTAAGAGAAAATACCAACATATTTTACAAGTAGCCAGAGCTCTTAGATTTCAATCTAACTTATCTCTTGGATTCTGGCCTTATTGCATATTCACAGCTGTTTTTCTCATTAATAGAATTCCTTCTAGAGTTTTAGATAATAAAACTCTTATTGAAATGCTTTTCAACAGAACTTCTGACTACACAACTTTAAAAGCTTTTGGTTGCTTGGCCTATGCTTCTACTATATCTGATAACAAGTCAAAATTTGATGTAAGAGCCATCAAGTGCCCCTTCATTGGTTACCCTAGAGGAACCGAGAGTTATTAGATGCTTAATCTAAATACTAACTAGATCTTCATATCCAGGAATGTTAAATTCTATGAGGATACCTACCTTCTCCTTATGTATTCTAACAATGATCATCAATCTACTATAGAACACATACAATTTTGCACATATTATTTCATTATTCCATAGGTACCCTCAAGTACACCAAATGCCATTGTTGATCATCCTATGATCACTCCAACTTTCAGCAACTCAAATGATGCACTCCAGGTCCCAGCTACACACAGATGCTTAAAGCCACTTCACTCTTGATAACACATCAACCTCTACTATTCCCACGAATAGCCTTCCCACTGAACAACATCATGAAGTTCCTCCACCACCAACCAGAAGCTCCACCAGAACTATAGCTCCACCCTCTTACCTGAAAGTATATGACTACTCACTCCCACAATCACTCAACAAAGCCAATCTCTCTATTGGCAATACTTATCCCAATGAAGACTATATCACTACATCTAATCTTGGTCCCGCTCATAAAGCTTTCACTGCCTCCATCTCAATGATCATTGAACCAAAAACTTTCAATCAAGCAAACAAGTTCAAGGAATGGCGGGATGCAATGCAAAAGGAAATATAAGCCTTAGAAAGGACCAAAACATGGGAGCTCACTACTCTTCCTCCCAATCGTCACTCTATTGGTTGCAAGTGGGTCTATAAAATAAATAAAAAACAAGTTTAATGGCAGAATTGAGAGGTACAAAGCCATAATTTGTGTGTATGTTGATTACATCATCCTCTTTCACTTGTCTTTATGTGTATGTTGATTACATCATCCTAGCAGGCAATGATATGAATGAGATCTCAAATATCAAGCAAAATCTTGATGACAGATTCACTATCAAGATCTTGGCAAGTTGAAATATATCTTAGGCATTGGGGTGGCCAGATCCTCTAAGGGAATCAACCTTTGTCAACGCAAGTATGCCTTAGACATACTCACTGAAACAGGCTATCTTGGTTGTAAGCCTTGCTCCACTCCCATGGACACACACAATAGATTACATATTGATGATTCACCTCTCTTAGATGATCCTTCTGTGCATAGAAGATTAATGGGAAGATTATTATACCTCATCATTACAAGACCTGATATTATCTATAGTATTCAGTGTCTATCTCAGTTTGTGTCTAAGCCTACAACTAACCATCTTGTTGTTGCTCATAGGGTTCTCAGGTATTTGCAAAATGGTTCTGGTAAAGGCATTTTTCTTCAAGCTAACTCTGATAATCATTTAAAAGCTTACTGTGATAGTGACTGAGTTGGTTGCCCATACACTAGAACAAGTATTACTGGTTTTTCTTTTTTTCTAGGTGATTCATTGGTCTTGTGGAAAGCAAAAAAACAAAAGACTGTAAACAGGTCCTTCACAGAAGCTGAATACAAAGCTATTGCTTCAACTACTTGTGAGTTGTTGTGGCTAATTCAGCTGCTCAAAGACCTCAACATTAAGCAACCAAAACTTCCCTTTCTCTTCGCTGACAGCCAAAGTGCACTATGCCTTGCCAACAATCATGTCTTTCATGAAAGAACAAAACATCTATAAATAGACTGCCATTTTGTGAGGAAAAAAGTGCAACTGTAATTGCTCAAGATTTTTGAAGATTTCAAGTGATCGGCTTCACAAAATCATTGGGAATTCAACTCTTCAATCAGATGACCTCCAAGACGCTCATGTCTGATATCTACGCTCATATTGCGGGGATATTGAATCATACATACACTCAATCACCTCAGCACTGGAGCCATTTTCTACTAAAAGCGCGTTTCTCCTTTTTACGTTTTTATATTTAAATTATTATTCTTTAGTTTCAAACCAGCTGTTGTATTTAGGCGCCTAATTAAGTTAGTTAATCCTACTTAGTTCTGCTAATGATTCGTACAAAACTGAGCTAGATAAATAAAGGATCAAATCCACAGATCATTCACTTTTGTATTTTGGATCTAACTGTAAGGAGAGAGAAACCTCTCTCGATCAGAAATAAATCATTCATGTTTCTTCGATTAAATTACTTCTCAATTACAATCTCAACACACGCTTACGTTTTCATTCCTCAACACACAGATAGAGCATAATTGGGATGCGTAAGCAGTGACGTCAACACTTGGTGAAGAGGGGTTTTGGATTCTTTTCGATTATAATCAGCAAATATATATATATATATATATATATATATATCGTATTATTAGAGTGTGTGATCAACGAGGGTAGGTGCGTCTATATTTGGAGGTGTAAATTGCAGAAATGACCCTATCTTATTTTGAATTAGCAACTAATCCCGTTCCAAATCTTCTATCTCACTTTTTATGTCTCGCTTTGTACCTCAATTCCACTGACCATTGGCCCTTCACTTCATGTATTAAAACAAGGACATCACCAATAGAATGGAACACATAAAAGAATGGTGGGGTGGCTTAGGGACACAACGTTGAACACAAATAGGATAATAGATCTTGATAATGCATAAATTCATCAGACACCGAAAAGATCAAAATATTTTGCAAGACCACATATGGCGCCTCGAGAAAAGGCCATTCCTATAAAGAGTTTTCAGTAGCCTTCTTACTAGAAGGTCTCATACCACCTTGTGTGGTCACCAGTCTCGTACGATGGATGTCTTAATATAGTTAGACGTCTTAATAACCCACTTGGAGGAATCAAGCGTGTAATAAACACATGTCAGCATAATTGGTGCGTGTGATCAACATTAATCATTGTTAGCAGACCCAACTCACACGAGGCAACATTAAATATTATTGGACATTTGTTCCATAGCAGTAATGGAGGCAAAGTTGCTTCGACCTTAAGTACACTCAAGACCTTATAAATAGGTGGGAAGTCTCCTATTGTAAACCTATTCAAATTGGCACAACACATTTTTACTCTGATTAGCAAAGCAATTTATCTATAAGTATTATTTTCTTATTTTTACCCTTCATAAACAAATTATCGCTATGGTTTTTTCTCTAGAATTAATGAAGATACCTTCCAAACTACATAAAAATAACAATAATTAATGAATTACCCTACTTGATCATGTGTTATCATATCCTTATGTGTTTCTATTGTTATAACTGACTATATCAATTGATAACAGTTATTTGTATCAGACGCTTATAAGTATTTGCTAATCAACTAATTAATATAAGAATTTTTTAGATTGTTACAAAATCAATTTAAAATAAGTCAAATAATTACTACCATTTTATTTTTTTTATTTATCCATAATGTCAAAAAAAAACTCAAAAAACAAATTGAAGAAGCTATACAGAATTATATATCCATAAAGTAAATTAAAAGTTCATTTTTTATCCTCTCAATCTAATATGTCGTCTACAAATACAACTATGGAGTATATTTTGCAACGCAATTAAAGGAAAAATCTTCAAATTAAGATAACAGCATTATTTATTCAAGTTGAATAAATAATTGAATCATACATTATTTGAATATGTCAAAAAACAATATAAACATTTGCATTCGGAAAGTATTTATATCATACAAAAAATTAATTATTTCTTAGCAAGCTGCATGTCTGCATAGCCACACCTTCGTTATCTTTGCAAAGCCACACCTTCGATCTCTACCTTTCCATTTGTTAATGTACTTGTCTTAAACCTTACAGATTCCCGGCAAAAAATAGAGTTGATATATATCAATGGTGGCAGCATATGCAGCTCTTGTTTCTCTTACTCATATCATTGAGCACATAGCGGAGCACCATCCTCATCAACATTTTTTTCTTGACGAACAAATGAGACAACTCGAATCGCTCCTACAATGCGTCAGTTTCTTGCAAGATTTTCTTGAACTTCATTCCTCTGAAGTTAATAACACTGCACAAGAAGGTTTGGAGAGTCGCATTGCGGAGGTAGCTTATGCCGCGGAAGATATCATTGAATCCCATGTAGTGGATACTATTCTTTCTCAAACTCCCAAGGAGCAGTCAAAAAACAAAAAGAAGGGAAAAAGAAACTCATAAGTCACGAAAAAAGCAGTTTTGATCTTTTCTTGTATGGTCCGCAGAAGGTAATAGAAAGCATAGACTCTATCAAGAAGGAAGTGGTGGTGGTTGAACAAAAAACAAGAGTTGAAGATCATAATGCAAGTGATTTAGTGCATGTTGTTTTATCAAGATGTGCTACCATGGGGAAGGATATTAAGGTAGAGTACTACGAAAACGACTTGGAGCAGATCATGGATAAGCTTACTGGACGATCGTCTAATCTCCAGATCATTCCAATGGTTGGAATGGGAGGTATAGGTAAGACTACACTCGCTAGAAGTATATACAAAAATCAACTTGTTGTGGAATGATTTCCTTATCGTGCTTGGGTTACGGTATCTCAAGAATATAATCTGAAAGAAATATTCTTTGGCCTTTTACATCAATTTGAGTTATCAATTGACAAACAAGGAAGTAGTGAATATCATCAATTAGGAGAATGATTACACAAACATTTGTCTGGAAGGAAGTATTTGATTATAATAGATGATATGTGGAGTGTCGGTGTATAGGAAAAGTTAAAGTTGTTCCTTCCAAATTACGACAATGGAAGTCGTGTCATTATAACTACAAGATTGTTGAATCTTGTTGATAGTTCTGACCCTTCCTACCTTTATAAGATGAATCTTCTAAATGAACACAAAAGTTGGAATTTGTTATGCACAACAGTGTTTGGCCATGATGGTATATGTCCTCTGGAACTAGAGGGAAGCGGGAAGGACATTGCGAGAAATCGCCAAGGGCTTCCTTTGTCTATTGTGGTCATTGGAGGGCTCCTTGCTAAGTCTGAGATGACACGAAAGTACTGGGAGTACGTTGCCGAACATATAAACCAAATTGTAAACTCGGAGGAAAATGGTCGTTGGTTAAACATATTATATTTGAGTTATAGCCAATTGCCTATTCACTTGAAACCATGTTTTCTCTACATGGGTTTTTTTTTAAGAAGACTATAATATCCGTGTCTCTGATCTTATCAAACTATGGGTTGCCGAGGGATTCCTAAAAACATGTGAAGGCAAAAGTTTGGAAGAGGCTGTTGAGGACTACCTGAAGGATCTTATCGACCAAAATCTTGTTTTTGTTCATGAGTGGGGTCGATTGGAAAAATGAAAACATGCGGTATTCATGATCTTCTAAGGGACTTATGCTTGAAGGAAACACCAAAACACAAGTTCCTTGGTGAAAGTGCAAGTATTCTGGCAATGTTAGATGGTCAATGTTAGAGTAACATTGACTGTCAGAATCTGTTTTACAATCTTGTTTTGAATATCTTAATTATTGTTTTGCCTTATTCACTCGACTAATTTAGTTCCACAGTTATGATTGTCTTTGGTTATTATTCAGGAAACAAACTTGTCATAGGTCGATCATCCAAAATTTCCATAAAGAGAAGCTTCCTTAATTAAAGTTAACCGCTCAACATATAAGGAAAGAAGAGCTCGAGTACAACTAGGAAACATCAAAGTTGAGCTCTGATTTGAAGAAGGAGTTTTTCCTAAGTTAGTTTACTAACAAAGGAACTATTATTCACGAAGAACGACGAGAACAAGAAAGAGGAGTCCGACAAGGAAATTGGAATAGTTACCAACCGTGTACAACACACCTTGGAGTCCAAGTCAAGACCCTATATATAGGTGTGAAGTACATCAAGACAAACACAAGACAAGAGCTAATAAATCCAAGAGATTAAACTCGCGAGGTGTCGAGTGTTGTCTTGCTTTTGCAAAGTTTGTGAGTTGTTCAATTAGTTCTAGATTTAGAATTGAGAGAATAATTCTTGTCTGCTTTGTTGAGTTCGAGCAATTCAAGAGTGAGGAGCTTGAGAGTTGTAAGAAACATATTTTGATAAACCCTTGTGGTATTTTGCCTACGGCTCAGAAGTTAATATTAATATATTCACTTCTTAAATCACTACAAGATTTGGGGGTCAATAGTGACCGAAATGCAGTCACTATTGACCCCCCCCCCCCTCCGGTCCCTGATGGTCAATAGTGACCGCCTTTGAGTCGCAGATGACCGGTCACTATTGACCTCGGTCACTTGCCATCAGTGACCGCAATTAGGTCGCTGATGAGGGTCAATAGTGACCGGAAGATTAGTGACCGCTTTCCGATCCCTGCTCATTTTAAAAAATTAGTGACCGCAATTAGGTCCCTACTAATATTTATGAATATTAGTAGGGACCGAATTGCGGTCACTAATATTAAAAACAGTGACCGCAAATAAAAAAACACTAATATTCTGGATTTAATCCGGAATATTATTGTTTTTTTTTTGTAAAATTATGATTTTAACAAGATCAAAACCATAAAATAATGAAGAACAAGTTAATATAATGACATGAATGTAAAAAGATGAAAAAAAAAATGTCTAATAATAGAAAATATAATATGAATGAAAACAAAAAAATGAATGATTAAAAAAGATGAATGAAAGCAAAAAGATTAATGAAAACAAAAAGATTAATGAATAAAACAACATGTGAAAGAAAAGTAAGAAAATAAAGTGTAGATCCAAAAAAAAAGTGAAAGAAAGAAAGAAAATAAAGTGTAGATCCAAAATAAAAAAAAAAAGTGAAAGAAAGAAAGAAAATAAAGTGTAGATCCAAAATAATGAAAGAAAGATAATAAAGTGCAGATCCAAAATAAAAAAAAAAGTGAAAGAAAAGAAAGTGTAGATCCAAAGAAGTGAAAGAAAAGAAAGTGTTTTTTGGATTTATGTTGTTGTGTTGGTGTGTTGGTGATTTTTGGAGAAAAGAAGAGAGTGTTGTTATGTTGGTAATTTTTGGAGATAATGAAATTAGATGTGTAAGAGTGGTGAGTATATATAGAGGAGAGGGTGAAATTTTCAAATTTTCGTCAAATTCAAATTTTCCTCTCAATCCCGCCTAAATTTTTTGCCCAATTTCAAATTTTTGGATTTCAATGACCGCATTTAGGTCACTAATATATATTAGGGACCGCTATTAGGTCACTAATATTTTGTAGTGACTGCAATGCGGTCCATGTTGCCATATCAGGGACCTAAGTTCGGTCTCTAATAATATTCATCCATTTTAAAGTATGAATATTAGTAGGGACCGCAATTCGGTCACTGTTGAGTCAATAGGGACCGCAATGCAGTCCATGTTGAGTCAACAGTGACTGCATTGCGGTCCCTATTGACTCAATAGTGACTGCGTTGCAGTCCCTATTGTCTCCCATACTTTAAAATCGATTTTTTTATTGATTTTGGTGTGTTTGTGATTCTTAGTAACCAAACTCATTGTAACATGTGAATTGAAGTAATAAATGATTGCAAAACCAACCTCATAATAGTTTAGTTGTGGATTAATAGATTGATTGAGATTGAACGAGTTATTAACGTTGGAGATATATTTCATATTCTACAACTAATCATCACTAGTTAGTTGTAGTTGTTATTCGTTTTTATGCTTTACTTCACTAATGTTAGCATATATATGATTATGAGGTATAAGTCATCACATCAAGTAATCATTATACTTATATGTATATACAATTAGTTTGTCATTATGACATTTGTCGTACAAAATAATAAGAGAATCGTCAAAGTGGTCCGTTCTCTTTACATAACGTTTGGATTTACAATGCGTCGTTGAAATTATTGTTGTTTTAACTCTTATAATGGTTATTATGAACTAAAAAAACAACGCGGCACCTCGAACCATCTTAAAATATCGATTTTAAAGTATGAATATTAGTAGGGACTGCAATTCGGTCCCTGTTGAGTCAATAGGGACCGCAATACAGTCACTATTGTGTCATTAGGGACCGTTATTAGGTCACTAATATTTTGTAGTGACTGCAGTGCGGTCCCTGTTGCCATATCAGGGACCTAAGTGCGGTCCCTAATAATATTCATCCATTTTAAAGTATGAATATTAGTAGGGACCGCAATTCGGTCACTGTTGAGTCAATAGGGACCGCAATGCAGTCCATGTTGAGTCAACAGTGACTGCATTGCGGTCCCTATTGACTTAATAGTGACTGCGTTGCAATCCCTATTGTCTCCTATACTTTAAAATCGATTTTTTTTATTGATTTTGGTGTGTTTGTGATTCTTAGTAACCAAACTCATTGTAACATGTGAATTGAAGTAATAAATAATTGCAAAATCAACCTCATAGTAGTTTAGTTGTGGATTAATAGATTGATTGAGATTGAACAAGTTATTAACGTTGGAGATATATTTCATGTTCTACAACTAATCATCACTAGTTAGTTGTAGTTGTTATTCGTTTTTATGCTTTACTTCACTAATGTTAGCATATATATAATTATGAGGTATAAGTCATCACATCAAGTAATCATTATACTTATATGTATATACAATTAGTTTGTCATTATGACATTTGTCGTACAAAATAATAAGAGAATCGTCAAAGTGGTCCGTTCTCTTTACATAATGTTTGGATTTACAATGCATCGTTGAAATTATTGTTGTTTTAACTCTTACAATGGTTATTATGAACTAAAAAACAACGCGGCACCTCGAACCATCTTAAAATATCGATTTTAAAGTATGAATATTAGTAGGGACTGCAATTCGGTCCCTGTTGAGTCAATAGGGACCGCAATGCAGTCACTGTTGTGTCATTAGGGACCGATTAGCGGTCCCTATTGACCGAACAGTGACTGCATTATAGTGACTGAAAAGTGGTCACTATTGAGAACAACTAATGTCAGTAGTGACCGAAAAGCGGTCATTATTAACACCGGATATTACCAATAGCGACTCAAGTTGAGTCGGTGATTTCTGCGACTCAAGTTGAGTTGATGTTGCCTTCACAAGTCGCTGAAGACAAGTGACTCAACTTGAGTCACAACTGGGCGGTCACTATTGACGCCCAAATCTTGCAGTGAATTTTGTGTTGTTTAAATTCTGCTGCATTGTTAGTCTGAACGTTATTAAAGTAACATTGAGAAGTTAACAACTAACATGTATCAATCGATTCACAATTTCACTTGGCATCATCAAGAACCGTGCACAATCTGTAGATAACAAGAGTCGCATTATATCTCATTACAGAGGATTGGGAAGAATTAAGTTTCCCTTGTATGACAAACCACATATTCGCTCTATGTCTCGTCATTTTGGCTCCTGGTGGTTACCATGGAAAATGGTATATAATTTCATATTGACCCGGGTATTGGGTAGGGCTAAAGCATTCTCCAACTACTAAACTTGAGATACCTGAGATCCTGATGCAGTCGAGAAGGCGTTGGAGTTTATGGTGAAACGGGGTCATCCCAAGATGAGAGGTTGATTTTGGCTCGGTCCATTTTTTACGTGCGATCTAAAGATCATTAAGGGATCGGATTTTAGCCAAATTCCATTGTTTAGGCCTTGAAAATGTCGTTTTTGCCGTTTTTAGTAATTTTTGTTTCAGTTATATCTTTATTTCTAAAACTCGGAATTGCATTCCGCTTGTTGGAGTGTGTTCCTTATGAGTAGTACTTTTAGTTTATACTTTTATTTCAATTTTTTCTATTTTTGAAAAAAAAAACGTTTTTTACTATTTTTAATTATGCTTTTAGGGTATATATTCTATGTAAACCCTAAGAAGACGGTTGGTTGATTATTGAATAAAGTTTTTGAGAGTTTCTCTCTTTTTGCATCAATTTCTTGGCATTCTTTACGGAATCAACAAGTCTTTGATTATCGTGTGTTGTTCCAGTCTTTCCTATAAGCTTCCGCTACGTCAGATCCTTTTTTAGTTTTAGATCTACCGTGCGTCTTCCTCCAACGATGTGCCAATTATGGTATTTGCAGACATTGATTCTTAATGGTGGTTAAATCTTTGTTGCGCCATGTGAAATCTGGGAGATGACACAGCTCAGGCATATTATTGTTTTTCTCTCCATTACAATACCCGATACTTTGTGTGGGAGAATGGATGTGCAAGATGGATGTGTATTGAGAAACCTACAGAAACTCAAGATCGTACGCATTAAGTTGACGGAGGAGGTCATAGTGAGAATTCCCAACATCAAGAAATTATATGTTGAGTGTGAGTTCTCGCCAATCCCAAGTCATCAAAGACTTCACAACCTAGACCGCTTACATAATCTCTGTTGGGTGTTCGTTCCTTTCTCGTTCCGGGTCAGAAACCCTTGAGGTTTCCCACTCCTCTTTAGTGCACCACCAAGACCACAAGGTCTACACCAACTAAAGAGCCCACACTAAGTAGCTCACTACACAAAGTAGATATCCCCCCCGCACACAAAGTGTTTAGGTGAAGAGGGGAAGAAGAAAACCACAAAGATGAAGAGTACCCATAAAGACTCTCTTTTCTCTCTTCTCTCTCACTACAATATTTCTCTCACTAAGATAGGAATAATGGTGGCTAACGCAAATAAGCTTGTCTTGGAAGATAATGGTTTACAAGACTACATTAGGGCATAAAGGAAATTGGGCTTTTGTTTGGGGCTTTTGGGCCAACACAAAATAAACCAACAATCTCCACCTTTGGCCCAAGATGGTGCACTAAGGACGCGGAACCGGAGGACTCATCATCGTCGGGCAACTGCAAGTTTACTAAGAAAATGCAAGTGACAATGGAGGATACCAAAGTAAACTCCTGACCACACAGGTCAAAATATGTAATAACCACCTAGGCAAGCACATAACAGGCAACTAACAGATATAGCACATAGCACACAAATCATCCTTCACAAAAGTTTAAAATCCTTAAACACGAAGTAAGCTTCTCAACAGGCAAACACTTAGTTCCCATATCAGCAGGATTAAACTCAGAATGAATTTTGTTCAACTTAACAAGCCCTTTCTCAACTATGTCTCGAATAAAGTGGAACCTAACATCAATATGCTTAGTTCTATCATGAAACACTGGATTCTTACACAGTTGAAGAGCAGATTGACTATCAGAAAATACAACCACATCTTGTTTTAGAAATCAATTTCAGACACAAGACGCTTTAACCAAAGAGCTTTTTTGAAAGCTTAAGTAGCAGCTACATACTCAGACTCGGTAGTAGACAAAGCAACAATAGGTTGTAATTGAGATTTCCAACTTATGCAAGCACCACAAAAGGTAAACATATAAGAAGTAGTAGACTTTCTATTATCCCTATCATTTGCATAATTAGAATCCACATAGCCAACAAGCTTCACACCATCAGGGCACTTCGAAAAAGTCAAACCAAAATTCGCAGATGATTTCAAATATCTTAGAAGCCATTTCAAAGCAGTCCAATGAGGCATACCAGGATTAGACATGTATCTACTCAAGCAACTCACAGAATAAGCAATGCCAGGTCTAGAACTAACCATCAAGTACATGACAGAACCTATAGCACTAGCATATGGCACACTCTTCATTTTCTTAATTTCAGAATCAATCTTTGGAGATCGATCCTTACTTAACACAAAGTGAGAAGCAAGCGACACATTCTTAGGCTTAGCAGAAGACATGTTAAATTTACTCAAAACCTTTTCAACATATGAAATCTGGTTTAACACAAGAGTAGATTTCTTCCTATCCCTCACAATATTGATGCCTAAAATTCTTTTATCATCACCCAAGTCTTTCATAGCAAAATTTTCACAAAGATTTTTGCACATGCACAATAGACTCAAGGCACGGACTGATAATCAGCATAGCATCCACATAGATTAATAGAAACACGGGCATAGAAGCAGTATTCTTAAAATACAAGCAATGATCATAAGCACTTTTGACAAAACTCAACGACTGCATGCATTTGTCAAACTTAATGTTCCATTGCCTAGGCGACTGTTTAAGGCCATACAGAGCCTTCTTCAACAAACAGACACAATCAGGCTTCTTAGGATCCAAAACTCCCTCAGTTTGTTTCATATAAATCTTCTTGTCAAGATCACCATGCAAGAAAGCAGTAGCCACATCCATTTATTTCCCAATCAAAATGAGCAACTAAAGCAAGCATAATTCTAACAGTAGTGAATTTGACCACATGAGCAAATATTTCAGCATAATCGATTCCCTCCTTTTGAGTAAATCCTTTAGCAACAAGCCTAGCCTTAAATCTAACATTTTGAGATTCCTCCTTCACTTTAAATAACCATTTACATTCCACAACAGAGCACTTAGCAGGTTCGGGGACAAGTATCCAAGTTTGGTTAACATGCAAGGATTCCATCTCACTTTTCATAGCACTAAGCCATTTATCACATGGTTTAGATTCTAAGGCTTCACGATAAGTCCTCGGTTCATTGGAAGCAAGAGATTCAAACACATTAAAGGCAAATGCAGATATTTCAAACACATTGAAAGCAAAGTCAGACATTCTATCAGCCTTTTTCACAATGTTTCTTTTACCTCTATCCATAATGAGTTGATACTCTTGAACACTAAGTTCATCATGCAAAACATGCTCATCAACCTCATCATGCAACTATCATCGTGTAACTCATGCTCAACATGCTCATTATGCAAATCATGCTCATTATGCAACAAATGCATATCATCATGCAACACATGCTCCACTTCACTTGAGGTGGTCTCATCTTGATTGTCAACATGCAAATCACTCTGATTATCATGCATCTCTAGAGTATTATCACATTCAACAGGCTGAACAGGCTCACACACACTAGGCACATACTCCACCTCAAAAGGAGCAGTATCAGATTCATAATTAGCAACACCAGGTAAAGACACAGACAAGCATGGAAATTCACTCTCATTGAATATCACATCTCTACTTATCACAACTTTAAAACCAGGTTCACTTCTATTCCACAATCTATAGCCTTTAACCCCATCAGGATACCCTAAGAAAACTCATTTCTTAGACCTAGGTTCAAGTGTATCACCACTTTGATGCACATAAGCACTACAGCCAAATACTCTCAAATTAGACAAATCAAGTGGTTTTCCCGTGAAAACCATTTCTGGGCATTTCCCTCCCAAAGGGACAGATGGTGACCTATATTAATCACATAGGTAGCAGCACACACGGCTTCACCCCAAAACTTCTTAGAGAGCCCAGATGAGGACAACAAACTCCTCACTTTCTCTAGAAGTGTTCTGTCCATCCTCTCAGCAACACCATTTTGCTGAGGAGTATAAGGAACAATTTTATGACGCTTAATACCGCATAAAGCACATAATTGATCGAGTTCCTTATTACAGAATTCAAGTCCATTACCAGTTATAAGCATCTTTATTTTCTTCCCAGTTTGATTTTCCACCAAAGTTTTCCAGTTTTTAAATTCATTAAAAACATCAGATTTTTGCTTCAACAAACAAACTCAAACTTTCCTAGAAAAATTATCAATCAAGGACAAAAAATACTTTTTACCACCATGAGTAGACACACTAGCAGGACCCCACACATCAGCATGAACATATTCAAGCACATCAGTATACTTAGACTGATTGGGGTAAGAGAAAACACGGAAAGAAACCTTATGTTGTTTACCTAAAACACATGATTCACAGAAAGGCACAGAGAACACATTATCATTACCAAAATGACCACCTCTTTGCAAAATGTTAAGACCTTTATTACTCATATGCCCAAGCCTATTATGCCATAACACATATTTATCATCTTTCACAGCATTCACAAAGTCAGAAACAGGCTTAGCACAACAAACATACAAGCTAATTCTCCTTTCAGCCTTAAACAAAACAAGTGAATTTTTCAAGATTTTCATAACCCCTTTTCCCCACCTTCCCTCCAAACCATCATTCTCAATAGCAGAAGCAGATATCAGATTAAAGCATATATCAGGCACATGTCTCACATTTTCAAGGTATACACAGAGCCACAAGAAAATTTAAGACTTATATCACCAATTCCTAATACATTGCATATCTTTTTATTTGCTAAGGACACAACGCCATGCTCAAACTTTTTATAACTAGAAAACAAATTTCTAAAAGGAGATATATGGAAGGAACATCCAGAGTCAATTAACCACTCATGTTCATGCAAAGAACCAGACACAGAATTTACATGATCACACATCATAAAAATATCACCCAAATAAATAGCCACATTAGCATGCTCATTCTTCTTGGGATTAGGGCAATCCTTGATAAAGTGTCCAGAATCACCACAGTTATAACAACTTCTATTCTTGGACTTAGACCTCTTCTTTCCTTGATCATTAGTTTTCTTACTATTGTTATCATGCTTTTGGTTTTGAAATCTATTCTAAGATCTCCCCCTCACATGCATAACCTCACCAGAATCTTTAGACTGACTATTCCCACCCCTAGAATGCTTCAAATCAAGTTCTTTACTTCTCAAACCATTCACAACAATGTCAAGAGTAATGTCATCTCTACCATACTTAATAGCAGATTTCACATTATTATAAGAATCAGGAATAACATTCAACAACACAATAGGAGTATACTCATCTATATGTTTATCACCAGCTTGTTTGATATTTTGAATAATCTTATTAAACACATCAAGATTCTCATCGATATCTTTGTTTAAATCCAATTTAAAACGAAAGAATTTTTCAAGTAAGAACAACTTTCCAGGCAAAGAAGTATCCGTAAACAAGCTATCAAGTTTATCCCAGAGCACTTTGGCAGACTCCAACATACCAACTTTTCTAATCACAGAGTCAGATAAGTTCAAGTAAATAGTGGAACACGCCATCTCATTTGATTCAGCAATTCTAGCCTTCTCTTCAGTTTCTAAGTACTTTTCAGTTATAGCTCTAAAAGCTTTTTGTTGGATTAAAACACATTTAATCTTTTGCTTCCAAATATCAAAATCACCTTTCCCATTAAATGGGGCCATACCATAGTGACTCGTGGAGGAAGACATGACAACAAATAACTCACGTAAAAGCACACAAGAAACTAGGCACACAATCGGAATCACACCGGAGCCAAAACACACAACCGGACTTACACCGGGGCTAACACATACAACCGGACTCACACCAGGATCAACAATGCTGAAAATTAAATCGCTAATGTAAAACCTGAATCACACAGGTACCAAGTGGAGTTTAAGCTAATTTACCCGAGCGGGATCCCATGAAAGGAATCCCAACTTACCTATGCGCAATCGGAGTGCGCGGAGCAGAAGCGAAAGGGGCTGTCCGACAACGACGTGGCAGCGACGTGGCGGCACAGCGGCGGTGACGTGGTGGCAGTGGCAGAGCGACGAACTAACGACGAAAAAACGACCCTACTGATCTGATACCACTGTTGGGTGTTCGTTCCTTTCTCGTTCCGGCTCAGAAACCCTCGACTCGGTTTTCCGCTCCTCTTAAGTGAGCCACCAAGACCACAAGGTCTACACCAACTAAAGAGCCCACACTAAGTAGCTCACTACACAAAGTAGATATCTCACACACACACAAAATGTTTAGGTGAAGAGGGGAAAGAAAAAAACCCACAAAGATGAAGAGTACCCACAAAGACTCTCTTTTCTCTCTTCTTTCTCACTCCAATATTTCTCTCACTAAGATAGGAATAATGGTGACTAACACAAAGAAGCTTGTCTTGGAAGATAATGGTTCACAAGACTACATTAGGGCATAAAGGGATTTGGGCTTTTGTTTGGGACTTTTGGGCCAACATAAAATAAACCAACAATCTCCAATCACTAACTTGCAAAGGTGTTAAAAATACGGAGTTCACCGAAAACCTCTCGCATTACCTCAATCTGGAGTGAATTTGATTGGGATAGTTTTTTCAGAAAAGGTTGGATCGTTGCCCAATCTTGAAAAGCTCAAGCTAGTTTGCTGCAGTGGAGGAGCCGAGTGGAACATAGTTGAGGGGAAATTCCTTCATTTGAAATTCTTGCAAATTGAAGAGTGGTTATCACCTTGTAACCATGTATGTTGGACATCAGAGAATAGCCATTTCCCGCTCCTTCAACACCTTGTTCTACATATATAGTATGGAAAGAGCTGAAGGAGATCCCTTCCGGCATTGGAGACACGCTTCAGTCGATCAAGTTGTGGTATTGTGGAAGTTCTGTCATTGCCTCAGCAAAAGAATAGTAGAGGAACAAGAGAGCAACGAGAATGAGGATCTTCGTCTCACCATTATTGTACCGAGGTATAGTATGAAGACTTTTACAAAACGAACAAAGTTGTCCAGGCTCTCTGCCTCAATTCCGTTCTTTCTTTCTTTTTGCTTTCTAACTCTTTGTTGTTTTTTTTTTTTTTGACTTTCAATATTTTCAATTCATGACATGAAGGCATAGCGCAAAAGGAAAAAAAATAGTGGATGTCGGACGAAAGGTGAATCGAGGGGTGTCTCAAGAAGATTGGAGAATTCTGCATGTATTGGACGGAAGGAAAAAATGTTGCTTGCTTTTTTGTTTGTAGTTGCACTTCATTCATAGAATGTTTGACTGTACTTTTAATTCTGTATCCGTTTGACTATAGCCTATGTGCATGTTTAGTTGCCTATACATTTAGTTATCTTATTAAGGTCAATAAGCTCACCAATCTTGGGCACGTCAGTATGGTATCTACGCTTTGATCGTACACTGAAGTCGATATCTCATTATGTTTTCTTTTGATGTAGTTGGTAGTTTCAACACCCGTAGTATAACGGAGTAGCTTTCTTTTCGAATTCCCCCTTCTCTTGTAACGAAAAAATCATTCTTGGTATTATGACTTTATCTCATAATACGAGATAAATAATCTTACCTCCCTAGCCAAGATAAATAATCTTAATTTTGTTTTATTCTTTGTCCACTAAATTGTCCATTACACCCTTTTATATAAATTAAAAGTTACTTCACTTTTCATTACAAAATTAGATAAGATATTTTATTGAAGCTCTAAATTACAAAATTGAAAAAACTATATTTACATGTTATATTTCTAAAATTTCCATGGACAATCACTTTATTGTTTACTAATCAAATATCAAAAGAAAAACTATTTTCATAGTTTGTTAGTTTTAGTATTTAATCACACAAATATATACACATATCTATATACCTATATATTATTTTGCAGTACGCACCAAAATTTTCTATTTAGTGTCTCGCATTTATACCTTACGCTTTACACGTGATCAAAATCATGAAATAGGCCAAGACTTTTCGAAGTCACTCGTGGGATTCGGATAGGAGGGTCATTTCGATTTTATATCTGGTACGAAGAGATTTAAGAGATGAGAGAAATACCCACTAGAAAGATTAACCCTAGCCTAGAAAAATACAATATTTTTGTTACTCGACGAACCATCTGGACAAGCAAATAATACTAGTAGTACCTAAATGATAGATGGTTATATAATATTATATATTGTGTTTCTGTATAAATATTTGTATACATATATATAGTTAGAGTTAGCTTTACACTTTTAATTATACTTCTATATTTGCTTTGTAATTAATTTCATGTTAACCCTTTTATTTAATTTACTACTTAATCCTATAATAATTATTAGACCTTAATAATTACTCAATAGTTTTAAATTTCATTACGTGAAGACTAACTAGTGTGGTATGGATAATTACTTTCTTAAATTTTAGTGGAAGGACCGAAGGAATTTGCAAATAAAACTACACAAATAGTGATTGTGCAGCCACGCGCTGAAAGTCGCGTATGGCGATTAGAATGCCCTTAACTATGGGAAGTGATGAAAATTACGGAATCATTTCTTAAAATTGAATAATTATACAAACACCACTGTATAAGTGGTTACAACTTAGAACTTACAAATAATAACATTAGAACATAACTCTAATACTTTTTAAACATTAAAAACACTACCCTAATCATTTCAAATTCCAACTAAAATGGTCTTTCGATCGCCAAAAGCAATATGGATACATTTCTTTCCAAACAACCAGCCAACATGAACACTTCAGCTTTCATGCTTGCCCTTAGTTTTCGTGCAGTAGATTAACAAAAGTTCCAGTTACCACGAAACAGATGTCGATTACAGCCATTTTGCGTCTCTTCCGTTTGAAATCACGCGGGATTAGACTCATGAGCCACTTGGAGTCGCCATAGATACAGACGAATATACATATAATTGAGGAAAATAACCAAACCAATTCCCAAGACCGAAGCGATCAGAATAGCTAAAACTGGCGCTAAGTGAAGCTGCCAAATAAATCAAAATGGGAGGGACGCATTAGATAAGTTGAAGCTAAAGATCAAGATCAAACGGGGAAAATGGTTTAGCTAGGGAGAAATTATTATATAACCTAATAATCTCTCTTAGCTTGGGCCCAAATTTTACGATGCCAAGTCTTTTAAGGAAAAAATGTGCCGAAAAGACAATTGAAACGAAAACAACACTAACGTAACAAAATAATTAAACTACGCGAAAGATGGAAACACAATGATTCTACACACAAAATAGACCAGACTCAGTGATGAATATTTAAATTGTCATTCTTCACTATTTCCCTTTTCTTTTCTTTCTGGTAACAATAAAGACAGATGTCGTCAATTTATGTGCAAAAACGATGATACAGGATAGCTAGTAATGTGACTACACAATTAACTAGAAAGACAACTTCAGGAATGATAGTCGGAAGTACATAAATTACCAAGACTCTAAATGTTCACAACCAAAGTGAGTTTCCTTCTTTTCTTATACACAGTAACTTCCATTTCCAGCGAGCGAGTATACAGGACTAAATATGATAGGTAATAGAATGTAACATCAGACAAAACATTTAGTTGTTTGATCGACATCGAATGGCAACAGCAAATATTCTATGTAGTTATAGTAAGATGTTTCTCACCATGGAATAGAAAATATGGAGGAAGAAAGCAACGAGTGCAACCTCCAGAGCTGCGTAGGTCCATACGTACTCTCTAAGTGCTGCAACAGATAAGAGAAACTTTAAGACAAATTCTCCCCAGTATCAATCATTTTAAAATTTGCATAATTTCGTACCTTGGATAACCGCTGACATAGACGAAATGACACCCAATGTGAAGGAGAAAGGTGCCGCAATGATAAGTGCTTGATTTTTCATCTCAGTTATCTAAAAACCAACAGACAACATAAACGAAAAATAAATCAAATCAACATCCAACGACTGAAAATAATTTTCACAACCATTACATGCTTCACAGTAATGAAAATGTAATAAGAAAAACGTATTAATATTAGAGATATTGAATATATTTACTAGCATATTATTCCTGAGGACATACCAGTAGCTGTTCGAGGAAGAAGAAATAGCATATCGTAGTAATCAAGAGAAGCACCACAAAATCTTGCCAAGGGCTGGATTGAATATGAAAAACACCTATTAGTTTCATTTAGATGGCGTTTTCTTTATACAAAACAAATAAAAGCATTATCACATTTAACTCGTAATTCTGAACTTCGACTTAGCATTCTTAATGACATTGGGGATATGATCTGAAGGCTAAACTCTAACCAAGAAATGAAATATGTTGACTGCGTTGATGTCTTACTACATAATGGAAAGAACGCTAGTTCTATATTAACAGCTACATGTGTAAAGATAAAAGAGTTTCTATCAGCAAGAACCATGGACGTGCTTTCCTTCTTTGATCGATAGCAGACATTAGGTAATCCAAAACTACAGCTAAACCCTTAAGGTCTAATTACAAAATCCTCCAAAATTACAAAAACACAACATGTAAGTAAAAATAACAAATCGACTTTTCTAAAATTCGGATAATAACAAAGACACCTAGTCAAGCTTTGAAAATACTACACATAGACTCCCTATATCTTAGTAGTTTTAAGGCCTCGGAAGGTGTCTCTGCAATTATTCAAACTATAGGGGAGGTTTCGGTAACTAGACCAAACATTATCAAGTTTTTTTTTTTTTTGCATACAACATAGAAATATCACCTCATTAAGTGTAGCTGGTTCTGGACCCTGTTATCCCTGTTATCTCTTTCAGTAGTAGTTGGCACACGAAGCAACGTGACAGGTAAATTCAGAACTTCACTCCTACAGACTTCACAAATTGTGTTTCCTTTTGTGCTAAACCATTCGATTGCACAATCTTCATGTACTAGTCTGAGTGCACCTTTACAACTGCATTCCATCTTCAACGTATTTCTTTCTTCACACGTATCAAGACAAATCCGGCAGACGGCTTCCTCTTCAGGTATCTCTTGATCGTCATAGGCAGGAGCTGGGATATTTTGATCTGACTTGTTGGTAACTAAAGGTACCGAGACAAAATGTAAATGAATATCAATAATTACTTGGTTAAACCTCCTACTAAGACAATGTAACTGAGGGTGCGAGGGGGTTGCCAATATTTTTCAATAGGTTGTGGTGCAAGTTGTAAAACAAGTATGTTAGGTGAAGAGTGGTAGAACGGCTTATATATATTGAGGGGTTTGCTGCGTTTTACTATAATTTCTTGACAAATATCTTCTGTGATAGAAGAATTAAACAACAAAACCAGACAACGAGTACACGTGCATGAAACATACCTCCATCCGTATCCTGAGCTTGATTATGGCGGGCTGCAAAAGACGAAGATCTTACAATAAGAATACTCCTGGCAGGCACAGAAAGCGACCTTGAAACTGCTGCTTTCAATGCAGCTTTCTGTCACGAGTATACAAAAAATTATCACCGACTTTATTAATCCCACCGCGCTGAGTTTAATTATTAAGTAGTGGCACTATCTCTTTTTCGATGATACATCTTTTTCAGAAAATCAGAGATAACATAAAACACAAAAGCATAAATATGACTTGGAATGGATACATAAAAGGGGAACATGGAAATCCTTTCCAGAGAAGGATCAGTGATAAAAAATGTAATAACTACAAACAGTACCATTAAAACACTATGCATTATAAAACCGAAAAAGTAACGGTAATAGCTCCTTCTTGACTCAAAATTTTAAATGCAAATATATCGATATTTCCGTAAACAAACTAAACAATATTCAAGTACTTTCAGTAAATATCTGTGAAAACAAACTTTAACGCAAAATTCCAATCATCCATGCTAGAAATATACTATATACTTGTAACAAGAATTTAATAACCAGGGACTGAAGAAAGATTCGAGTTCTAAAGAAACATTACCTGTGCCTTTTGCCTTTCACTGAATGTCCTGGATGACGTAAGGGCTTTAATCTGAGGAGACGAGTTAGCAACAGGGGTGACAGGTAGCGAATTACACTTTTGCCATGCCAAGTTTGACCTGAGATTCGAAAATACAGGGCTTTCTAGCGCTGCCGCTTTTGGGTCTGAATTAAGAAGGTAGCTTCTTTCACCATCTAACACAGTTGCCTTCTTTTTAAAGCTTAACGCCCGGAGGAAGCCCCCCGTTGAAGAGTTCCCGTTTAAGACGGCAGGAGACTGAAGCAAACCTTTCCCGCTCCGGCTGCCTAGACCTCCAGGCCTCGGAGGTATTTGAAGCTTGAGATCAGAATGTCGGGGATTAGGAACAGAGTCTGTGACTGCATTTACCGTCTCTCTGTCACGAGGATCATCCTGTACCTAGCGAAAAGTTTGGGACCAGTATAAGTTTCACATTATAATCTTATATGTACAACTGAACAAGGTTACAAGCAAGTGATCGGATCCACATTTCGGTAAATGATAAGGATATCTTCAAAGTGGCGATTAAGCTTTTGGTATCTGACATACCAAGAGCCAAGAACGAAAGCATGGCCAGAGAAGAAATTAGGCAATTAACTTAATATTAAAAGAAACAAGCTCCTTCTAAATGTACCAACGAAATTTTAAAAACTGGCGTCGATAGTAAATTGTGACTCAACGAGGTCTAGCAGTCAAATTCACGTTTCAGATTACCGCATTGACCATGCAGGTAATGCGATAATATTCTACAATTAGAGGTAAAACACATCTTTACAATCCTATTTGAAGAAAGATACAGCATGCTTCTGATCCACTTCGGTAAAACGTTGAAAAGACTTCACGAAGTAAAAAGGTCGATTGTCATGGTTCAAATAACAACACAATCAACAGAAACCGAACTAAACAAAGAAGCAAAGATTAATATACCTACGGTAAAATTTAGACTTGCAACATCACCAAGCTACAAAAAGTACGAAAAATTGCTCGTATAACCAACCAAAAAGAAAAAAACAAGATCTCCCTTGTATTGGATCGATGATTCTTTGAAATTTAAGCAACTAAAGTACCAGAATAAACAAACAAACAAGTCAATGACATTAATACTAAACAAGTACCAATTTTTTAACTTAAAATCAAAGCAAGTATGCATTTGAAACAGCAACTGATATTATAATCTGATAAAGGAAAATAAGTCAACTGTAACCACTCAAAATTCAACAGGGTCAAACTCAAATATCCATAAAATAGAAAGCAAAAACATTTTTTTAGCAAATAAAAATCCAATCTTGGACTGAAATTTGAGCTATAGGGAATAATAATCACAAGTAAAAATCCAAAATTTAGACACCCAATTGATCAAAAATCAGAAAATAAAAATAACCTGTGATGCTGATGCTGAGGTTGAAGGAATTTTATTTGACCCATCAATGGATTTTGGGTTTTCCATTTATTTTACTTTTTCCGCTCACTGCAAAAATAAAGGCATACGAAGATTTTGTACTTAGTTGAGACTTGAGACATGAGAGTGGAAAATGATTTCTTTTATTTATTATTATTTTGTTGGATTGTGGGAAAATAAAGAAATTAGGGACCCACAAATTGGACGTCAGAGTTTGTTTGCACTAATCAGTAAGGGACAGAAAGAGTGCATGTGTTAGAATTGAGATTTGTTTGTTTAACACATGCGGTTTAGAAAGTATGTGGGAGTGGGACCATGTTTTAACCATGATGTTATTAAGAAGAAAAAAAAAAACATGTTTCTATGATATGTTTTCATTGTGTAAGAAAGTGTATATGACTTGTATTAAGGGGTATTATTTTAAATTTTTAGTACCATTATAATTTGTGGTAGAACTATTATAATAATAGAAGCAAGAACCCGAGACATGTAGTTCGACCTACTCGCATTTTGTGGTATGTTATAATCTACTTTCTTGTGGGTAAGATATTATGTGGAGATTGAATTATACAAGTCGATCACTCTAATTATACAAGTAGCTTATTGTATATATTTCAATGGATGTAGAGATTTATCATTTATGACAACTCAAATACGTCAAATGTAAATCGTCTCAAAATGTTAGTATATAATACAAGTGTAAAAGGTTAATTTCATTGCATGTCACATTATATAAATACAAAATAATCATGGCAATACATGATAACCATCAAAGACCCCTCAATGCAGGACTATTAGAGACGACCAAATACCTAATACATCTTAGTAAATATATAGTAAAAACCGTTTATGCCTAGAGTTGGGGTAGTTACATAAACTTCCTTAGTCCTTGAGACCTTGACATTTCTATCTATGGCTAAAATGCTTTGATCCAAGAATCAAATGCATATTCCACAAGACTAGATGCAAGAAAAAAAAAAGATAATTTATTTCATCTTTAGACAAAAATGGGATAGCAAGTAACAAGAAAACAAGGAAGCAGAACAAGTTAGATTCTTCCCAAGCTATAGAACAAGAACTATAGAAGTTTCAATACGCGCCCACCCCATAGCAAGCAAACATAGATCTATATATGAAGCTTAAAGCCCTTTTTTTTGGCTCAAAAATTTTTCACACAAGGTTCTTTTCACATCACGAGGAGCTGCTCGATCATATCGGCTGCATCTTGAACCGTTGCAATACTCAGGGCATTTTCTTCTTTGACACTGATGCCAAACTCTTCCTCAAGTCCCATGACAATATAATCTCAACCTGGAGGGTAAGAGGCATCGAAACAGTTTGACATTATGGTGA
The DNA here is from genome assembly GCA_948329865.1 of Linaria vulgaris. NCBI lineage: Eukaryota > Viridiplantae > Streptophyta > Magnoliopsida > Lamiales > Plantaginaceae > Linaria > Linaria vulgaris. The sequence goes on along the minus strand of OX415253.1, from coordinate 105,621,599 downwards.
AACAAGCATTAAGTCGAGAGACATAATTTAATGCCACTACAAATTATCCGTAAAAATTATCTAAAGACCAAATGTCTCTCATTTTTTTTTTCCTTTGGTCGTGAATCGTGATGGCAGAGAAGCGGAGTTCAGAGTTGCATTGCATGAGAGTTCAATGAGATGTAGGTTTTTGCTCGACTTCAAATTTGGTGCTTGCAGCGAATGCAAAGGTTGAAAAGGTTTTACCGTGTCAAGGGAATCAGCACCAAGTGACGCAAACTTCGACTCTCCGTTGATATCACGATCATCGGGAAGAGCCAACTGCGTTTGATCTGATTATTTTTAAATAGTAATTAATTAGCAATCGAGAGGGAAGATTATTAAGAAGACTGAAGAGAGTTCACTAATTGCATAAATTTGTCCTTGAGTTATGTCTAATTAGCGAATGACCATTTAAGTGACTTTTTTCACTAGCAAATAGTTACACAAAATATTAAAAATTGCCAAATACTCTCTATCTTTTACACGTTTTTCAGTTGCATATTTTTAATTTTTTATTTTTTCTAATGACTTGAAAACCGGCAACCGCTACTCTTTGGAAGCGCAATTTGATTTTTTTTTTCTTTGTTTTTGGTTTTTTGTCGATTAAATAAATAGGGGTAATTTTTACTATTAACTCAAAAATAAGCTATATGATTTGCTGAAGACGAGAAGAAGAAAAGTGTCTTGAACTAACTCCATGTTATCTAAATAATACTGTTTCCAATTATGGATAAACTCTCTTGCATTCTTTTCTCTTCTTTTATATCGGTGCAATATAAACTTTCATTGAACTTTCCAAGAAAATTTAAACCTTCTATATATATATATATATATATATATAAACTTTAGTGGAATATAATCTTTGTTGAGAGATGGTAGAACTTAGAAGTTAACACGATCAGCATCTAATCTCTCTCAATTTATTATATTTTTTAATGATCGAAGACGTGGCGTTCTGGGCAAACTAGAAATCGAGCACGTAATTCAATTCGGTCAGGGTGAATATCACCGACGATAACACTTTCACCCGATCAAACCGTGCAGGTTGTGAGAAGCGTACAAGTCGCGTGCCATGTGAGCACCAAGAGTTGAATCAGCGCCCAAAGTTCGCAAGAGTCGAACGCCAAAACGTGCTTCGTGTGCACCCCACGGGCAGCCGGATCTAACACTCGACACGTTGGGGCTGCTTTTTACATTTCCATCACTTGGGAGATTATCATGTAAATAACATTGTATAAAGTCTTACACACTTCTATTGTAGGATCGAATCACGCTACGATGGAAGAGTGAAGAAATCTAACACCTTGGTTGGATCAAACTAACCCTCGTCGTACATTGGGTCAGGCAACTTGTATATACAAGAGGTCGTTGGTCATTTGCAAAGACATAAAAAAAAATCAATCTCAAGATCTCTTGCACAGTCCATCAATGAGTTCACCAAGAGTGCGCCATATGTGACTATATCTGGTTTCACACCACTACTTTTCATAATACTCAAACTGAAAGTGCCTGATCAACTTGGTGGTTAAATCAGAAACCATCACCAATGTGTTATGTGTCAAAAATCAGAAAAGAGAGAGTTTTATTCGATGCGGATTTGGGTCGGCCCTTTGAGTTTTTGGATGGTATACATTTGTTTCCACAGAAGCACACATCATCTTCTCCGGCTCACCAAATTCCTTCTCGTTGGCCAAGAAATTAACACAATATTGATCACTAAAATAAAACAATTACCTAGGGTTTTAGGACAGGATTTACTCACAAATGAAAAACTCTCCTAAGTCCTAAGCAATCACAGAGCTCTTTCGCGCTGATCCCATGTGCTCTACATCCTTCAGTTCTGTGTCGTAATCTTCAGCATCTGCCAAACACTCCTTCAAATTGTTTTCAAGATGTTATGAATATAATAAATGCGTGTTTTTGATTTCACGGCTTTAAAAATTGATCTTCGTTCCAAATTTATTGATATATACGTATATATATGATATTATATATAGTTTTTGATCAAGTTTAGGTACTTGCACATTAATTAACTGTAGTTGGGTGTGTTACATAATTTTGAGTTTCAAATGGTACATATGAATACAATCAAACTGTAACTATGCATTATTCACATTACAAGAATTTTAAGTATTTATGATTAAAAGTTGAAACTAGTTTAGTTTTATATATATATATATATATATATATATAACCTAGAATAATTGAAACAAGCTAGTTATTTGTGACTGTTTTGCTGACATAAATATAGGGAGATTTTTTTACCGTCCTTTTTCCAGTATCTTACTTTTTTGTTATTAATCGCTCTATAAGTCATTATTTATTAGTCAAAGCAAAATGGGTGCAAATATTTAATACAACTAAAATACGTAAAATGTAAATCGTCTCAAATTTAAGTACCTCTACCATAGTATATACAGCAGTATATATAAGTTTAGATACATATTTTCATTGCATGTCACATTTTATAATACAATAATACAAGTAATTAATCTCAGGACATAATCTGCAATGCCTCTCGAGTTTTACCAAGCATGTTAAAAACAGTTGCAGCAATGTGTGATGGAGTCAAACCAGCTTCCATCATTTGGTCATGTGGTGATCCATGGTCAATGTACCTATCTGAAAGCACTAATGGTCTCCACTGCACAATATTTCAATTTTCAGAAAATTAGTTAACATATATACTTTCATAGTTGTTAGTATATTATATTTCAAAAAAATAAACATAAAATAATACATTTGTATATAGGATTTGGTAAAATAACAAGGGGGGTTGGTAACTTTTTCAGATTTTTACCTTTAAGTTGCCATCAAGAAGTCCATCCAAGGCCATGAAATGAGCCACATGAGAACCAAAACCGCCAACGGATCCTTCTTCCACTGTGATCAACACCTCGTGCGATTTCGCCAAACTGCGAATCAAGGCGCGATCCAACGGCTTGCAGAAACGTGCATCTGCAACTGTCAACCGTAAACCGTAGGCCTCCACCAAACCGGCTGCAGTTACACAGTTCTGAACCGCGGTTCCATATCCCAATAGAGCCACTCTCTCCCCTTCGATCAATATCCGGCCTTTCCCCACCTTCAAATGAAAACAAAAGTCGAGTCACTGGTAATAAATAAATGTGCTCAGAGGGTAGAACGCGGCGGTTATTAATATAGTACCTCAATGGGAATGCCTTTGTTTCCTTTTGGGAGCTCGACACCAATCCCGTTGCCTCGTGGATATCGGAAACAACTTGGTCTGTCGTCTATGGCAGCAGCGGTTGCCACCATGTGAAAGAGCTCAGCCTCATCAGCTGGTGCCATCACAATCATGTTAGGGAGGCATGCCATGAAAGTCACATCGAATGCACCACAATGAGTCGGACCATCAGCTCCAACTAAACCAGCCCTGTCCAGTGCAAACCTCACGGGCAACTTTTGCAAATCCACATCGTGCACTACCTGGATGTGTAACCAAAATAGATTAAAGTTAAATTACACAACTTCCTCTACTATTTGCATGATTAAGCAACCAAGTTGATGAGCAATGGAAGAGGCAGTGGCATGCCTGATCATAAGCTCTTTGCATGAAAGAAGAGTAGATTGCGCAAAACGGTTTGATGCCTTCACACGTCAAACCTGCAGCAAAAGTTACAGCGTGCTGTTCTGCTATACCGACATCAAAACACCTCGTTGGAAAACGGCGCTGGAAGAGGTTTAAGCCTGTCCCACCTCCCATTGCAGCATGGATTGCAACAATGTTTTTGTCTACTTCAGCTTCTGCAATCAAAGCCTCGGCAAAGTAGGTCGTGTAAGATTGAGTTGGGGCAGTGGCCTTAAATTGCTTTCCTGTGGCTGGATCAAACTTTGTCACACCTGCAAATAATAATACAATTCACTCACAAAACATTTAACTGAAAATTGAACAAAATGCCTTCCTTGCAGCAAACTTTAGCTGGATTTTAAAAGTGTACCGCCTAAATGACAAAGTTGTATGTGTAAATAAGGAGACACTGAAAAGGGTCAAGAACATTTTTTTGTACCATGATACTTGTCTGCTGCTTTCTCTGCATACGGATATCCTCTTCCTTTCTCAGTCACAACGTGAATCAACACAGGCCCCGTCGTTTTGGTATTCTTAACTTCTTTGAGAATCGCCGTTAGATCATCAATATTGTGACCATCGACTGGACCAATATAGTAAAGTCCAAGCTCTTCAAATAACGATGATCCAGAACCGCTAATCATCCCACGAGCATATTCGTCCACCTTTGCCGCAATCTCATGCATAGGCCCACCAATTTGCTTAGTAACTCCCTGAAGTACAATTCCTTTACAATTAATCCAAATATCCGCACAAATGCGACAAGTAATAGAAGGTTCACTTTACACTCTTCAATTGTTTTAGTAACTAACCTTGGCAACTTCTCTTAATTCTCTGAGAGGTCGATTAGATTGTAATCGGCTTAGAGCGCTACTCAAAGCTCCAACGGGAGCGATAGGCCCATCTAAATTAGCAGTGGGTAAGGAAACTTGTTTGTTGTCATTAAGAATAACAATCATGTCCGAATCTAGGTAGCCAGCATTGTTCATTGCTTCGTATGCCTGACCTGCTGTCATAGCACCATCGCCTATTACGGCCACTACGTGGTTTTTCCTTCCTTTTAAGTCTCTGCCCACGGCCATTCCTACTCAACAAAGCAATCTAAAACTTTAAAATATATCGATTGTTGTATAATAATATAAGTACCTATTTCAATAAGACACAATACAAGATAGAAGTTACACAACTGACATGAAATGAAGCGTAGCCAAAACTGTCGAATTAGTATTAGACTTATGGGCTTATGTCCTCTAATAAAAATCGATGCATTGTTTATGGACTACAGATTATTACCTAACCCAGCTGAGATAGTGGTAGAACTGTGACCAGTACCAAAGCAATCGTAATCACTCTCAGAACGTTTCGTGAAACCAGCAAGACCGCCTGTCTGTCTTATAGTTGCCATCTTGTCTCTTCTTCCAGTCAAGATTTTATGGGGGTAAGACTGCAGCATACACCACAAAATTCACAATAAAGACAAAGATTCTAATAACCCTCAGCATGTCTTACTATAAGCTGTCTTTAAAAAAATGAAAAACAATTTGTTTGTCACCTGGTGACCAACATCCCAAAGTATTTTATCTTGAGGAGCATTGAATACATAATGAAGAGCAACTGTTAGCTCGACTACACCAAGGTTCGAACCAAGATGACCCCCGGTCTTTGATACATTGAAAATAATATCAGAACGTAGTTCATCTGCAAGTTGTTTTAGCTCCTGACCAAATAGTATAAATCAATCAATGACGCTAAAAGAAGAACCAACTTCTATTAAAAAGGCGTGGAATGTCAAACTTTGCGTTGTGTAATATACCTTTGTAGAGAGGTTCTTCATGTGAATTGGATAATTGATAGTGTCTAAAAGAGGAGTAGGAGGCCTTTGTGAGTAATACCCCCCTGCTTCTGACAATGATGCACAAATACCAGCTAACCTCTTCTTTCCCTTCAAATACTAAAAACAACTGATTTGACTAACAGTTCTAGTTCCAAACTGAACTTGAAGATCATTGCAACTCCTAACACCATATTTTAACATAGTACAAACAGTAAAGACAAACACACACAACAATAACATTATAATACACATCATCAACATAGTAACTAAACAACCAAGAAAAACAATAAGTTAAAAACATTAGTACTTCCTTATCCACTAACAACCACATAGTACTTCAAAATCTACCAATCTTTAAAATATTCAGATCATGATGAAAAAATGATCAAACATAAAACCTGGTTACGCTATCGGTAAGAAGCACACTGCAAATCCACCCCATATTTTAACATAGTACAAACAAACACACACACACACACACTTAACTGCAGCCCACACCAATCAAAATGCAACACAACAAAATGGACTTACTAAGAAAAAGAACCAACAACACAAATAACAACTACAAGAACATTCTCATTAAACCAACTAATCCTTTTTTTTTCAAAATAACAAATAAACTCAACCTTATTGTTCTTGAAGTAAGATTGACACTGCAGATCCACCCCATTTAGCCACTGTGACAATAAAACACTCTGCTTTTGAGGTTCACCACTTACAACAACCTTGCTCAAATTAGGAAATATACAAAGAGCCATACTGTAAATTAACAAAATCCCAGATGAAAAAAGTTCAAGATTTTCAATAAAGATTCAATCTTTACTGTATTAAACCGCTAAAAAAAGATTCCCACTTGGCTCTGCATTCAAGAACTACAAAAAAGTACAAAATGTTTGGTTCTCTTTTACACCAGTAGTGTGTGTGTGTGTTTGTGTGTGTGAAAATAAATGGTAGAAAACAAGAAATCACTATGAGTTAACAGACTGTTGTGTGCAATTAAAATTGACGGCAAATTTTGGTTCTGTTTGAAAAAGTTTATTATAAGGAGTGGATTGGAGCAGAGTGTAAAGAGAAAAAGGGCGCTTCTTGTTGGACCACGTCAGCAAAATATAATGAATGGATAGCATAATATGATAATGTCTTTATGTATATAAAATTATTTATTTTTATTTCTATGAATGTGTAAATAATATAACTATATATGTAGAAAAAAACTATTTTGCTCACTTAAAATAAAAACTATGTAGGAGCATCAAGCATTGATCAAACTTCTTTTTTTTTCTATGAAAAGTAACCAAACGTTTCGATTTTTGGCTTTATCGAAACAAAATAAGTATGTATTTTCTTATTTATGTGCAATTATTATTTTTCTGAATTTTTTGAAACATGTTGAAAAGATCTTAAAATATTGAAAATAAAGTCTAATATTTAACAGATCGAAACATGCTTCGATTTATTTGTGTGTGAGAGTATTGAAATTTAAGCTAAGTGTGCCACTATTATATTTATTCTTTATATATGTCTCATAATGGTGTGACAAGCTTTGTGCCACTAATATATTTATACCTAATAACTCTAATGTATAATCGCTTAAAATTAAATACATAGCAAATTAATAAAACCTATATTAAGATTTCACTACGGAGTTAGTCGTTATGATTCAACTAATGAATCAATTTTTTTTATGGTTTTTCAAGATACATAATGGATAGTTTTATCAAAAAAAGAAGAAGTTATATAATGGATAAGCTGAGAAAATAAATATGTAAAATCCAACTTAATTCAAGAAGAAAGAATTCATGAGATGAGAGAGACAGAGAGTTTGTTGTAAAATTAAGCGTAAAAACGTAATGAGCATGTATTGCATTTGCATGAGTTCTTAACAACCTTGACAACTCATCCTTTAGCAAAGCAATAAAAATAAATTGGAAAGAGGATAAAACAACAATAGGTTAAATACACGAATAAGAAACAAAAAAATAAAAATAAAAACAATTTAAAGACTCGGTGAACGACGTTGTTTCCCCTAACTCATATTTCTTCAAAACAAGCATTTGAGGTTCTTACATTATATTGTATACGTCTTCCTAACTTAGGTAATAATTTTGTTAGATAGAGACCAACTGATAAACCTACTTATTTTGTTTAACCATAGATTGTAACAATTCTCGATCTGATGTAGAGTTGGACCGAGAGTAAATGTTCTCGTATTGAAAAATCGTTTCACAATTCAATTCACATATCTTTTTATCATATGTATTATTTGGCTTTTCTGTTTTTTTTTTCATCTTATGATCTCATAATAACATGGGCCTCCACAATTTTTTTAAATTTTATTATTATCTTAAGATTCAATACATCTCCACAATTAGTGGCCAAAGTTAGTCCACTTGTATTGAATTTTTACTAGAACTCCACTATATTTTGGCATCAACTCATGATCGGGCCTCTTTATCCTTCCAATAACATTTATTTTTTTGGTAAAAATCCTTCTAATAACACGTAACAATACTTTCAATTATCTTATATATTTTAAATCCATGAGTGCACGCATATTAAATATCTTCTATAATTTTATTGGAACTACGTGTCGAATTTATGACGAAGAGGAATTGAGGATATAATTAAATGAGAAACATCCCCCATCCCTCAAAAAACAGGCCATTATGTTTTTCTGTGGATTCAGCTTTATTGGGATTTTAATAAATAATCTATTCAATTTTCACCATTTGTTGACGAAATGTACGAAATTTCTCATTATAACATGGAATTGGATACCTCATACTAAGACTGGTCTTTTCTAGGTCACATAAATTAGGCCACATAAATCAAATGGGGAGCTGCAAAAATCATATCCCATTTTATATAAGCTTTATGTGATTCCACATGAAAATGCTAGCAATATTGACAATTCATCCAAATAAAAAATCAATTAACTGATAATAGGTGATATATATGAAGCAATGTTTTTCGGCCGAACACATGAATTCTCTTATTCCACTTGTTCTGATTTAGTAAAACGTCTTCGTTTATATTTCTAAACTCTATATTGTTCTGTGTGACCCTTATCCACTTTTTTCCAGTCTCCGGGCAAATTCCATCTACCTCCCCTGAGGTATTACCCTTCTCATCTACCTCCCTCCTAGTTTAAAGTTTCTCATACACCTCCCTTATGCTATATAAAATATTATTTAATAGTTAAATCAAAGGGTAATTATGTCACTTTAATAATAAAACAAAATTTATGCTCTAGAAATAATATATTACCACTTATTCATTAGCTCAAACATAAATATATTGTTCTATTATATGCCTATTAAAAATTGAGGAGTTATTATTTTATATTGTCCTTTAATAAGTATGAAATATTTTCAGCACTTTTGTTTCCCACATCGAGTTTGTTTCATTGATTAAAAAAAATATTCTGCCCCAAATTGACTTCATATTTCTTAATAAAATAAATTATGAATATTTTAATTGTGAACTACATAGAATTTGTTGCTTTTAACAGATTAAAGTAGTTTTAAATTAGTATGTACCATTATTAATTTCCATGAAAAAAAAATCAAACTACAATGTTACCGAATAAACTAACAATATCATTAAATATGGGACACTTGAGCCAACCAGATAACAAATTTATTTTGTTATTAATTATTATTTTATTCTTATGATCTAATTAAAGCAAGTTAAATATTTTGTTAAAAAAAAGCACTCAAGGACTTTTCAGGGTTATGCAAGGAGAACTCGCTTGAGCTAACTCTAGGAAATATACAAAATTAGGATGGAATTACTTGGAAACTTTTGTTTGTTGTCGTAATTCTATAATGAATTTATCTCGCTAACAGAAAATGGAAAAGGTTTTTTTTTCTCCTCTTTTGTGTTGCACCGTGCTATTTATAAAAGGAAACCAATGAATAGGATTCCTATCTAATAAATAAATTTATTACTGAAAATATATTTTTTAAACTTTCTTATAGGATAAAATATGATATAATAACCTAAGTATTTAGAACTATTTTTCATGTTTGCAACAAATGGATAAGTGAAAATGCAAAATAAATTTTATTTTATTATTAGAATGACATAACTACCCTTTAATTTAATTATTAAATAATATTGTATATAGCATAAGGGAGGTGAATAAGAAATTTGAAACTAGGAGGGAGGTGGATGAAGATGGGTAATACCTCATGGGAGGTAGATGGAATTTGCCCATTTGTTTACCGTAGGTCGGAACTAACATGAACGATTTTCTCGTATCTCATGCCGAAGAGCGTCACCCCTAATTTATTTTGAATTTCTTCATTTACGACTTTGGAACATTGAGTAATACTTTTGAGGTTGTTCTTACCATCCCACAGCAAAATGGTCAACTCTGATCAAATTCAGCTTTCTTTCTTTCCAATGTCAAATAAAATCTAAGTAATTTCATCCCAGCTAAAAATAGAAGAGGGATGTCTTATTTCAGATTCAACATGATATAACATCATATGCACCTCTTCCATGAACAAGTATGAGTTTCTCCCAGCCACAAAAGCAGTCACCTGATTTCTCACTTCAACCCAACTGCAACCCGGCGTCTTCTTAACACCTTGCTCCGCCATTGCCTTCCTTAACGTCTCCGCTTGTTTCCATTTCCCGCTAGCGCAATACAAGTTCGACAACAAAACATAGCTCATCTCGTCACGAGGCTTCAAAATTTGTAGTCGTTCCCCCAGCTCAGCTCCTATGTTTAAATCACCTTGAGCAGAATACGTTCCAAAAAGTACTTCTAACGAGCTCGTTTTATCAGTGTTCAATCCAATATATTTGTTTGCCATCTCTTTCGCTTTTTCAAGTTTTCCACACCGACATAGCATATCTACCACGCAAGCTAGGTGATCAATTTCGGGAGAAATGCCGTAGAGGGAACTCATTGATTCGAAAAAGTAGAGGCCTTGATCAATCAAACCCAAGTGGCTACAAGTCATTAAAAGGCCTACGAAGGTTACTTTGTCCGGTTTAATTCCAAAAGCTATCATTTCTTCAAAAACTCGCAGAGCTTGGCTAGAGCACCCATGCAACCCAAAAGCAAACAACATTGTATTCCATGAGATCAAATCTTTTATCAGAATATCGTCGAAAGCTTTACACGAGTCACGAACATCCCCACATTTAGCATACATGTTGACCAAGCCATTGCCTACGTAGGGATAAGCATGAAAACCAGTCTGAACGACAAAAGCATGGACCATTTTACCGTGACCAAGAGTCGCCAAGTTTGAGCAAGCATGCAAAATGGCTCCAAAAGCAACATCATCCGGCTGAAAACCATTTCTTATCATATCAACAAAAGACGTCAAGGAACGTTCCCCATGGCCATTTCTCGTGAATCCAACTATCATAGATGTCCACGATATAAGATTCTTTTGAGGCATCGACTGAAAGACACGATATGCTTCCGTAACATTACCAATCTTCATATACGCATCTATTATTGTATTCCAAGAAACCTCATTAAACATCTGTACAGCCCCAACAGCCTTGAGAACTTCTACTTCCTCACCGAACTTCGTATAGAAACTAAGAACTGAATTTGTAATCTCCACTGCAACACTCCAACCACTTCGGACGATAAAACCATGCACCATACGACCATGCCGAGGCTCGCTCGTTTCAGCGCAAGCATTCATAACAGCACTCAACGTCCACTGATCCGGACTACAACACTCCCCCAACATCTCCTTAAACAAATCCAAGCACAACGAAACCTCACCCAATTTCGAGTAACCAGCAATAACAGTATTCCGGGCTACAAGCACCCTTCCCGGCATATCACGAAAAACCCGCAAAGCACCATCCAAAACCCCAACATTCACGTAAGCAAACAACAACGAACACCACGACACCTCATTCCTGAACCCCATCTCCCGAAACACTCCATTCGCGTCCTCGCAGCTAAAACACTTTCCGTACATATCGATAAGCGCATTACCAACCGGAAGGGACAAACCATAACCCGATACAACGACAAGCGCGTGCGCTCTTTTCCCCAAGTATATATCTTTTAAACCGGCGCAAGCGCTCAACACTGCGGTGTACGTGAAGTGGTCGGGCTTCTCGTTACCGACCCTCATGCTTCCGAACAACGACAGGGCTTCTTCGTGGAGTCCCATATGCGAATACCCACTGATCATTGCGTTCCATGCGATGGAATCTCTTTGAGGCATTTCGTCGAACACCTTGCGAGCATGTGATATGGCACCTGATTTTGCCAGTGCTGTGATCTTTGAAGTGATTTGAACCAAGTATGAACGCATGGAAAGCGAATGGGTGAGCTGAATTTGATGAAACCCATTAAGTATTGGAGAAGAAGTGGCAATTTTTGTGCCATTTGTGATTTGGAGACATGAAGCAGTTGAGCAGCTTATTATGTTTTCTCTTCTGTTATTTACTTATTTTAGTTGCAACTTTAATTATTAGCCACTTCTTTTATCATCAAATTTTGTTGTATATTTGAAATAATAATTTATTCACACATTTGACTTGTCAACAAATAATACAATTACAATTAACTAGTGTTGAAACTCGCTAGTAACGTGAGTAATTTGCATATTTATAATTTACAAGACCAATGTACGTTATTCATTTCAAGAATTTTATAATAAAGTACTCACATGGAGGTATATTTAATCAATTTCCAACATCCTATTATTTCTCGTTCCCATCGTTTGGCATGTGTTCTTTATTTATATAGCATTCATACAAAATCACGACTTTTATTATTAAGTACCACATATATTTAAAGTCCATTCAAGTATGTCGAACACGCATAGAATCTTTATGTATCCTATTAGGGCCGAATAAATCCACAAAATTACGTCTGATACTTCCTTATTATATAGGTTAAGGTGAAATCTCTATTTTTTTTTTTCTTCAATGAAGTCCCACTATTTGGTTCAATTCTCACCTAATTCTGTTTATTTCAACTATAAAAAACTCACTTATTAATAGAAAAAGTAATTCATATATTTTTTATGACTTATCCCACATGTCACAAGCATATATGTATTTTATAAATTATTACAAATCCAAGTACATCTAGGCTCTAGCCTTCCACCATTCAACATAAAAAGTTCAAGACCAAAGAAATTCCCTATCTATTCGCCTCTAACGAACAAATGAAATGCCAAATACAATATTAGGATGCCAATTCTCCTATTTCAGTAAAATATATAATCACATAGTTGCTTTTTTTAATATTTAGTTATCATTTATCAAAGAAAACAAAAAAGAATTTTGACAATGCATTGGGCAGGGGCCGCGCGAACGCAGGCCCCCAAAGTAACAAATTATGACGTAGACTCGACCACTTGGGCCGATCTTAAGCGGGCGCCATTTCAAAGTGCAATGAAAGTCGCCAGCCTAGGCCATGGGCCTTCATGATCGCCCATCGACCCCGTCCAGGTAAGTATGTAATCCAATGCAATGCCTTCTTTTTATATAGTACTTAACTCTGCCCTTACAGCATGTCAATTTCCGATATGGGATACATTTCTCCATCTCTTTTATATGCTCCTTCTTCCTTTACACGTCTCTTCTGTACAGGTCCTCACTCACTCGTAAGTATTTATCGTGTGATATTCTTTGTTTATCGAAGTATGGAGTTTTGGTGTTTAGTATAGGTATAAACACATAAATCCCGAGTAATGCTGCTATCCTGACAGTGAAAAATGAATAAGGGTGTCTTATATTCTCTTATTTCAGGTTCAATATTAAGATAAACATCATATGCACACCTTTGCGAAAACAGTCGCCTGATTTCTCACTTCAAAGATCAAACAAACTACAGCCACGATGTCATTGTAATACCTTGCTCGTTCTCAACATATGCGCTTGTTTCCATGGCACGGTAGCAGAATACAAGTTTGACAACAAGACATAGCTCGAGAGGCTACATGATGCACCCACTCTTAAATCACCTTCACGACATAATAAGTTCCCATTTCTCCATTATGTCGGCATCCTGTCTTCCTTTCATGTCTCTTTTGTGGTACACACCATCCTAGTGGCCTCGGACGACTCGTAAGTAAGTCGAATACGCTTCGATAAGTGTAGATGATTCATCGTATAATATTGTATGTTTGCCGAAGTATGGAGTTTTGCTGCGAAGTTCTCAGTTTTTGTACAAAAGGAAGAGAATGATGTTTAGTATAAGTGTGTAACCACATGAGTCTGAGAGATTCCATCCTGGCAGTAAAACAATGGAAGGGTATTCAATATTTAGATAAACATCATTGGCACCTCCTCTGTGAACAAGCATGAATGTCTCCCTGCCACGGAAACAGTCACCTGATTTTCTCACTTCAAAGTTCGAACATGTTACAGCCTATGGCCTGGTGTTTTCGTAATACCTTGCTCATTCCCAACGCCTACACTACTTTCCATTGCCTAGTAACACAATACAAGTTTGACGAATGACAAATAGCTCATTTCATCATGAGGCTTCAGAATCTGCAGTCATTCCCCAACTCTGCTCCTCTTTTTATCCTTGAGCAGAACAGTTCTCATAAGAACCTCCAGTGAGCAGGTTTTCTTTATTAGTGTTTGATTCTAAGAATTTATTTGTGATCCCTTTTGCTTTTTCAATTTTTCCACTCCGGCATAGCAGATCTACTATGCAAGCTAGGTGATCAGTTTCATGATATTAGTTGTAAAGGAGAGTAATGGAGGCCTTGATCGATAGTATTCAAGTGGCAACAAGTCATCAATCGATCTATTAGCATTACTGCGTCTGGTTTCGCTCTGAAGTTGTATTAGAGCTTGGATTAGAGCACCCATGCAATTCAATTAATAGATGAAATTAAATAGCTTCTTCAAGTTTCTCACCGACATAGCATATTGACTTACACAAGCTAGGTGATCAATTAGTAGAGGGAAGTCATGGGTTCGAAACAGAGAGACCTTTATAGATTATATTCAAGTACCCACAAGTCATCTATAGGTCTGTAAGGTTGGTTTCATCCCTGAAACCGTATTTCTTCAAAAACTTTCAGAGCTTGGATTACAGCACCCACCAATTCAATAGTGTTCCCTATGACCAAATCATTTACCAGAAGATTGCTAAATGCCTTAGTGGTTCGCGAATAGCCCCTCATTTAGCATAAATGTCTGATGTCTACGAGGCAATTACCCCCGTAGGGATAAGCATGAAAACCAGACTAGCGTTACAACCATAGATCATTTTACATGACCAATAGTCGCCAGTTTGACGTAGCACGCAAAATGGCTCCGAACACAATATCATCCGACCGACAACCATTACATCCTCCATGGCTATAATTATGGGTGGCCATGGTATTAAAGCACGATCCACTTTAAAATTGATGTTATATACTTCACCTGGATTAATGATAAACAACTACAAGAAAGGTCATTTGTATGCGTACCAATGGTATAGTTCAAAGGAAAGCGGCATGGTATTAACTTCACTAACTTGCTGTTGACATCATTTTGAATATTTTACTTAATATAGTTGACAAGTTTGGCATCTTGCCTCCACGTTGAAGCTAAACAAAAAAATTAATTTTGCTCTTGCACTTCGTTCTTACAATCAAAGATTTTGATGTTAGAACCGACCAACTATAGGGATACCACAACGTATATGATTGATGACGATACTCACCCAGTGTCTATGTTTAATTATTACTTTTTAAAGCTCTTAGGTGTGATAAATTCAATTTTAAGTTTATTGATTAATTGAATTAAAAGCTCAACGCAGGAAGATTGATAAATGCTCAGACAGGAAACATAAGCTAATGTATGCAAGTAATAACAGATAATTCTACATACTCAAATATAATTCTCGGACACCATCTAATGCAAGAGAGCATTAAAGCTTCAAATTCCGAATTCCACATGAAACTCACGACATTAAGACAGCATTGAAGGTTGAAATTACACATGAAACTCAAAGTACACTCCAACAAGCCTTTATTGAGAACCTTAAAATATAGCAAATGATAAAAGTGTCTGGTCACACATAACTAGATAAACGGGTATAAACCATGGCATGAATGGAGTGTAGCATAAGCTAGGTTGTTTCATCCCTGAAGGCCAATGATGCCTGCAAAACAATGCGATGCCATCAAATAAATGGAGTAGTCGAGATAGCTGCAGCAAGCTTTGTTCGTATTGTATAACTTCACGAGTAATCATTTAAAGTAGTAGCATACTCGGGTTGGAAATTTGACTTAAAAAGATTTTTCATGCGTCGATGAAGTTACATTATGCCAAAAGAATGGTTATGTATTTAAACTCACCACAAGCAACTCTTGCACCAGCATTTCCAGTGCTTTTGCTTAGTTCATGTCCACCTGAGGCAAAACAGAAACACAACTAAGTAACAATAGTAATCGAACATAAACCATAATTTTTTTTTCCAAAATCCTGATAATTTAAGAACTGATAAAGTGTCATCTAACAGCTTAATCAGCAAATTGGGCTTCTCTGCTTCGCGCTGCACACAAAACTATTTCCATTGTTTTTTTTTTCTTTCTGGAAATACTTTCTATGACAAATAGAGAGGAAGATACTCCGTGTACTTTCACCAGGCCAACATTGACGAATTACAGACCTAAGTATGAAAAAAAATAAAAGAAATAATGAACGGCCTACCCCTTCCAAGATCATCAGGATCACCGTGGACAACTACAGCTCTTCCAATGATGGCATGTGGTCCGGTAAGTGGGATCTGCAAAAAGCCATACAGTATTAGAAACTTCATCTAGAATTCCAAAAGGAAATAGTGAGATATGATGGTGAAGAAAGAGAACCTGGTTGTCTTTAATGGTAAATGATGCGGTGCCTGAAATTTATAGTAGGAGACAGGGAAAAAAGATCGAAATCAGAATTGATTTACGAGAACCATAACGCCACACGATTATGTTGTATTGTATTCACAATTGAAACATACATCCTACCCATCTACAAATATAACTTAACATTAAGCTTACAAGAAAACCTCACATGAACAAACAATGAAATGTTAAACCCCAAGTTTTCCACAGCAAACACAATTACAAGCATTCACTTTTATTCAAAAATCGAAGCAGATTACTTTCCCGAGTGGAATCGATAAAATTGGCATAGGCAGATATCAGGTACTAAACCATGTTAGCATAAGGTATCAACGCCACAAAACAAACAAACATGTTCAAACATTGCTTCAAAGAAACATGTCTGCAATTCCATTCTCTTTCTGTGTCACAAAAGAAATTACCATCTTCTCCAACTGTGACGTTGCCAAGGTCACCAGCATGGCGGGTCTCATCATCAGGAGCACCGTGCTCTTTGCCAGCTGGATTGAAGTGAGGTCCTACAGATTGAAATTGCAGACGTTACATGACTACTTCAACAGGAATAGATAAATGATGCACCAACGCCGTTACACATCCAATAGCACGTTATAAACATTGCAGGAGAATTTACCAGTTGACATACAACCATTGGTGGTGTCACCAAGAGCATGCACATGAAAGCCATGGAGTCCAGGCGCCAGGCCGGTTAGGTTTCCAGTAACAGTTGTTGGGCCTGATGCATGAATGGTTCAAAGATATAAGCGTCCAGCTAAACAGCCACTAACTACAGACACAGTTGTAAAATTTGAATAAATCGAAAAAAATACCATCCCCTTCTTGGGAAAAGTAGATGGTGCCACTAACACCAGCACTGCTGCTAAGGACTGCGACAGCCTTCACCATGATTATATGTTCTACAAAATTTATAATAAGTGGTTAATAACACAACAACATAAGGACGTGAACAGGAGAATAGATTTCCATAAACGATTATTCATAACAAATGTGCCAGTGCAAAGGGAATACACAAAAATTAAGGAATTTCAAACATCATCATTGAGGGGAAAAATACATAACACCCTCACAGAAACTTACATCATGTCAAATACCTCGTAGTTCACTTAGACACCAACACTTTACTCGTAGTTCACTTACCAAAACTCGTACACTCCCAATCAATCTCATTTAACAGGAAAACATGGGGAACAAAAGAACTCGCAATATTTTCAACACCAGTCTCAACGCTTAATCTGTATGAACTTTATTTCCTAGAATATCTGATAACAAAAAGATAAAGGCAAGTTCTAGAATTGACTTGAATCTAAGAAACCTCGAAAAACATGTCATAATAAATCGTTGCAACCGAATCAGCTAAACTGGATAAGACTACCAGCTATCAACAAGACCAGACATCACTAAAAAGTAACTAAAAATCGTTACCAATAAACACAACATGCTACAAATCAGCTCACCAAAAAGCAAATCAAAATCGAAAAAACACAGATCTATACAAAAATCATACACAGGACAATAAAATAAATCAGATCACTTAATACCTCGATAAAAAAGCTAACACAAATCTCCTCACTCATCGTAAAAAAATGAACAGCTCAAGTGCATACAAATCACGAGACGAAATACAGATCGATACACAGAAAAATCAAACACACACAACCAGATCAGTCAACAGCAAGCTAAATCATACACAAAAGTCAACGCAAGTAATCAAATCAAAATCAGATTTCAACAAAAATCGATTCGAATCGGTAAATGAAACTACGTATAATCGGATTGCAATAAATTTGTTGAGATTTGTACCTCAGATTACCCCTGCTGTGTTAATGAACGTAGTGAGAGAGAGTGAAATGACTTCTAGTGAACCTAACCAAATGGATGAGCAGATGCGCGGTTTATATATATAGTACAGATAGATAGATAGATAGATACATGATTTTATATGTATATATTTTAATTAAATAAGTTTCCAGCTTAATTGATTGACCAATATGTGGCCATTGATATTTGCGTTGATTCTGTTCCCACCTAATCCTGCACTGAACTCCACGCGCTTTGTGAATTGTGAAAAATCAGGTGAGTTTAGTTTATTTTATTTTGGGTAAAGAAAATTCAGGTGAGTTTTTTTTTTTTAATATCACATCATATTTAGAGCGCGTTTGGATGCCTCTTCTTGCAATTTTGATTTTTAATGTATGCATTAATAAATAAATAGTGTATTAATCATATGTTTGCTTTGTAAATTGGAACCCCTATAACTTTGTTAGTTAGCTTTATCCCACGTTTGGTTCCTGATATTACTCAAAAAAGTAATTGAAGGAGGCTTAAGTGAGCTAAAGATAAATAATCATAAGAGGGAGGGATATGATTAGCTAACATAAAACAAGTACAAAATGATTTACGTATGGTGGACTCCTGATATTAAGTCTCATGCAATCCAAACGTGAGACTAAGCCGGATAAAACTATTTATCATGCATTTTAAGGGAGGGGATGCAAACATGGTCTTACGGTATGGATTTTTTTGGTGTGGTATAATTTATTTTCTATGTTTCCATCAAAAGAATTTACTTTTATACATTATTTTAACGAAATTTTTAAAAATTAGATTTCAAACGGATCAAATCGTTACTTTAAGGTTTATACTCAAAAGTTGATTATGCATCGCATGAAATTAAATCCTAGTTTCCAGGCTCTCCTACTAGTTGTTTAATCATTTAATGCACCATATCTATATTTTTCTCGTAATTAGTTTAATTTTATTGGTGAACGTAATTGAGCGCAAATGGTGTTTGTAAAAGAATTTCGAAAAGTAGAAATGCATAATTTAATTAAAGGGTTAAAAGTACTTTTTAATTATAAGTAAAGAGTATTTAGAAATAATTTGAATTTAAAATTGATCTTGTTGTTATAAAACACCATCACGTGATGGAAGCTTTTAAGTTAAAAAAGAAATTAAAGTGTAGAACAAAAAGGTTAAACTTTCAAATATTTTGAAAGTACTTATTCGGACTCTAATTATAATTTTTAAAAAGTTTGCATGATGTAATAATAGTTCACTTAGTTTCTTTTTATTTTTTTTATTTATTGAGTTTTTTCTAGTACTGTCACGTGCATATTACTAAATTGTAATGCATGTGCGGATTGTGCGCGTGGGACTTGAAGTTTAGTCGTTTCACTACTAATTACTATTAAAAAAATATTGTGGTGAGCATACTTTAGCTGACCGCGTGGAACGCGTGGTATCGTATGGAAGGTGGGCTTCGACTGGACTTTTTCACACATTGTGTTTGTGGGCTTTAAAGATTTAGTAGCCCGTTATCTTTATAGTGGGCTGCTCCATGCAACTCACACTTTGATATTGAATATTTATAGAGACAAATAAGAAAAGAGGAAAGAGAAATCAACCATTACAATATTACATGATTCAATGGATAGTTCTAATGTTATTGTTATGGATGAAAGTTTTGTTTCTATACTTTATTTCGTTGAGTTAAACATTAAAAGAAATTCGCAAAGTTTTGAGATCTTTTCGACATGTTTCGGAAAAACTTTGATTGGTGGTTATGTTTTTTCCTCGTGCCAAGACGTTTGATGGGCAAATAATGATCAAGCCTCGATCATAATAGTTGTTGAACTAATTAATTAACTCAGTGTTATCTAAATACTACTTTTCTATATTATGGATAAACTCTCTTGCATTAATTATTTCTACGATCCACATAAGTGAATTTAGATGTGACAACCAACTTCTTTAGTTAAGTTTATAAATTGAGAGATATTAGATGCTGATTGTGTTAAATTCTACCATCTCTCAAAAAAGATTATATTCCACTATTGAAAGGTGGTGTGGCTCTCAAGCACGAGAGATATACTAGTGAAACGCAATATTACTAAAAACAATTTCAGGAAAAAGCATGAAGAGACACAATATTACCTGTAGTGCAAAACAGATATTAGCTTGGTTCAAGAAGAAAAAAACTAATATTAACTTCATCTACCTTGAGTGCTAGTCTTCCCAATTTGTCTTATCGAGATTCGCTGAGTGGTGGTGTTTGCAAACTATTCTTTAAAAACATAATTCCAAAATTTAAGCAAAAAAAATAAAAAAAAATATGTGTAATTCATAAGTTGATGGTGTTTGAAAAAAAAATCTAAACACGTTAAAAATATTGTAAAAAAATTTAAACAGGAAATAACTACCAAAAACTAAAAGTAGGGGAATATCAACTTCCAGATTGTGTCGATTATATGATCAAAATAAGTTCTTTTATCACTTTACCTTGTGTACCAAACCCAACGAAAGTGATTTAATTAGATTAAAAATTAATTATCGCTGGTTTAAAGAGTTCGCAAAGTATTCCCATTTCTATGCAATTTGAACGGAACAAGGCTTATTGTAATTATTTTTTTACGAAAAACAGGTATCTTTTTTACATGTGATGCTTTCTAAATAGTTGCACTTGGTCGGTCAGCCAACACTCTCCACATGCTTGAGAGTTTCAGAATGCCAACTGTTGGGACTTGATTCGATTTACAAATGTCGGTATAACTTTTGTTAATTACAGTCATATCATAATATTAGCTCTTATTATCCCCAAAGTCTGGATGATTATATTTTTTTTAATGACCAAAATGGTGGCTTTATGGGCTTACCAGGAATCGAGCAAGACATTCAATTCACTAAGGGTGAATCACTGACGGTAACACTTCCACCCGATCAAACGCGCAGGATGTGAGAAGCGTACAAGTCGTGTGCCATGTGCGCACCAAGAGTTAAAGCAGCGCCCAGAGTTCGCAAGAGTCCAACGCCACCATGTGCTTCGCGTTCACCCCACACACTGGCAGTCATATCCAACACACTACACTTCAGAGCTATTTTTTCACATTTCCATCACTTGAGAGATTATCATGTAAATAACATTGCATAAAGTCTTACACACTTCTATTGTAGAATCAGGCGACGATGGACCAAGATTATTTTATTATTAGAAGAGTGAAGAAATCTTAGCACTTTGGTTGGATCAAATTAACCCTCGTCGTCCATTGGGTCGGGTAACTTGTATATATAGAGGTCGTTGGTCATTTGCAAAGACATCAAGAAAATCAATTTCATGCTCGCTTGCACAGTCCATCAATGAGTTCACCAGGAGTGCACCATATGCAGTGTTTTGAAAATCGAACCGATTCGATCGGTGACCAGAGTCATCTTTAGTCCGGAGCTCCTATCAAAATTACAGTTAAGAAAATTCGGCTCAAACCGCTCATAACCTGGCAAAATTGAGGCAGATCGATTAGCCCTTTCGAACTTGTGGTCGACCAAATCTACCATTGTTGGCTTCAATTGAAGGTTTTCTACGTAAACTATGTATTTCTAAGCAAAATAGGACCGTATATGTTAGAAGAAGACAATTGTAGAAAAATAAGTGTAAATACAATCAACAATCAAAGAAAAAAGCATAATCATCCAGCTAATTAGGAAGAATTATAAAGAAAAAAAGAAGAAAAACTAATAACTAAAATGAACATAGGACTTTACTGCGCAAGTGTGGATAGAGAGGATACATACTTTAAGTTTTAGGGTGTGCTAGTAGACCCACTAAGTTTGTCTTTCTCGTTCAACATCCTATAGGAGGACCGTTCTAAGTGTCGTAGAGTGGTTCCCAAAAAGACTTCATCACGATGCGTGGGCTCATGCTGAGGCTTGATATGTCTCGAGAAAAGTTGAGTAGTGAGCCAATACGGGTTCTTTGGAACACTTACTTGGATGTCAGTTGATCGTTCCAACACCTACAAATTGTTTCCCTGTCGGAACGGTTTAATAACACTATAACATAAATGAAAAAAAAAGTGTATTACTCAAATAATAAAGATAGCTACACAACATTGTAGTTTACATACGTACAGATGAAACTCAATATTCATTAATACATGAATTGGTTTGTATATAGCATAAGCATACAGAAAAAAATGAGAAGATATTTCTTTAATACGAGAATCTAAGACTATTGTACTATATAGGTATCTTTGTTTCTTTTTTATAGATCTATTGTACTATATAACTTGTGTGTCTTAAAACATGAGAAAAAAGACTTTTATTTTGCGGTTTGATGTGTAACATAACCCGCTAACCCACCCGTCAATCTACCCAGACTCGCCTAAGCCGCACCCCGCATGGTCTTGAAAATGAATCCACCCACATGGATGAGATAATTAGTAACCCGCAAGTATTGGGTATGGTGTCTTATTCGACGACAGCCCGCTAAACCGACCGCGAACACCCTAAACTTATATCTATCTATCTACTATTATACAAGAATGAAAGCAAGCTTCAGGAGTTAACTTTTGCCACCGTACGTTCAACTAATTATTATATTATGTTTTATTTTACAGTAATAAATACTTTGTGGACCCGCACGTATAATCGATTGGACCCGCAAAATATAATTTTCTTAACACTTAATAGAGATGGGGCCCGGTGTAAATTGCAGAATGCCTTTTAATTTTTTAATTCTTTCAACCTTGCCTCAAAAGTTTTACGTTGTGTACTCATTGGCCCGCTGTAAATTACCGAATGGTACTTTGACTTTTTTATTTCTTTCAAATTTTCTCCAAAGTTTTATAGTATTTATTTATAGGGCCTATTGTAAATTATCGAATGGTCCTTTTAATTTTTAAATTCTTTCAGTTTCGCCCGAAAGTTTAGCTACTACATTCTTTTTTAGTTTTGCAGTAATAAGTAACTTGTGTTCCAGGCATATTAAACCATTGTGATCTGCTTAATATAAAATCGATAAACACTCAATTTATTTTTTGATTCTTTCAATTTTGCCTCGTGAGTTTACCCATACGCACTTATAGGTCCCGTTTGTTAAATGCAGACCCATAGATGCACTGGTA
The DNA here is from genome assembly GCA_948329865.1 of Linaria vulgaris. Taxonomy (NCBI): domain Eukaryota; kingdom Viridiplantae; phylum Streptophyta; class Magnoliopsida; order Lamiales; family Plantaginaceae; genus Linaria; species Linaria vulgaris. Next base: position 105,598,397 of record OX415253.1, on the reverse strand, counting down.
GAATGCGTTGAACATCTCGACTTGGGGCATACGTCTAGAGCTCGTGAGAGACCAAAGAAGACATGTATGTAGGTTATACGGAACGACATGAAATACAAAGACATAAGTGAAGATTTACTTCTCAACTAAAACAAATGGAGGCATGTATTCATGTGCACAAGACTCAACGTGATTCTTTCATGGTTCATATAGCCTACTCCAATTTATTGAGATTGCAGGCTTGATTCATAATAAAATAAACCAGTGCCATACTTATACTTTATAAAATTAAATTTCAAAGTTATATCAAAATTTGTTAAATATACACTCAAATTGGCTGTCGTTAAAATTAGAATAACACTTTTGAAAATGAAAATTAAATTATCGAATAAAATTAAATGCGCACGTGCCAATTACCTAGTGTGTGTGTATATATATATATATATATATATATATATATATGTGTGTGTGTGTGTGTGTGTGTGTGTGTATGTGTGTGTGTTAAGATTTGTACATCAGATTACCGCTGCTGTGAATGAAGAGTAGCAAGAGAGAGTGAAATGAAGCTTCTAGTGAACCTGGCTTAAATGAATGGGAATGTAACCATAAAAAACAAAAACAAAAATGAATGGGTAGGTGCGGGCTATATATATATATATATATATATATATATATATATATATATATATATATATATATAGGAATATACCGGTCGTGCTCCGCACGAACATGTTCGACCTCGAATGATTAAATAAAACATAAACACATAGAAGGTGCACACTTCATTACTACGTATTCCGGTGCAGACGTTGGTTTAGGACTGTTTAATATTGTAATTATTTTGACAATAAAATGGCCCAAATTGATTAATTTGTGTAGTGCCGCAATGGTTGAAGCGTTGGTTTAATTTAAGCAATAAAGAATTTAAAATAAACGATAACATTAGTACACGGGCCTCAGTGATTAATCTTATTTTATGGTACGCAGATCCCATTGACTTATATTAGGTGGACCCCAATCGATTAATTTGCGTGAGCCTATAAGGTATTTATTACTGCAGAATAAGATGGACGATGGAATGTGTCAAATAAGAAAGCTTTTAAAGGCAAAAATAACAAAATTTAAAATTCGAAGGACTGTTATGCAATTTACAGTGGGACCCATCAATAAATGATGAAAAACTTTAAGGGCATAGAGTTGAAAACTACACGCACTATGGGGCAATTTACAATATAATGGACCAAAAATAAGAAAAAATCAAAATTGAATGAATGTTTTACAATTTACCGTGGAACCTATAAGTAAATAAATAATTTTTAAAGGCAAAATTGAAAGACTTGAAAACTATAAGGACTATTATACAATTTGTAAGGACAAAAAAGGAAAAAAGTGGTGCGCCAATGATTAAAAGCGTTGTTCTAATTCTAATGATATCCAATTCAAAATAAATGATATACATTAGTACTCGGGCTACAATGAATAATCTTATTCTATGGTATACGGTCCAAGCGATTAATGTGCGCGGGGTTCTCAAACCACTAATTATTAAATTTGTATTAATTTAGGTGGGTCCCATGCGTGCAGGGCTCCCATATATTAGTGCGCAATTCCCCAAACTCTTAATTAATAATTTGTTTGATATTAAACGGGCCAACAAGATTTTCATTACTGCAAAATAAAATAAAATATCGTGACGACACCAATAAGTTAAATAACATAAAAGTTTTGGACAAAATACACAAAGTTAAAACTAAACGGACTGTTCTATAGTTTATTGTAAGACCCATATGTAAATAACATAAAAATCTTGGGCAAAATTATAAGAATTAAAAATCTTAAGGACTATTTGACAATTTACAACAGACTACAAGTTACTATTTCGTTTGATATTAGGTGGATCCCAAGGGTTAATGCGTGTGAGGCCTTTTGCTATTAGTGTGTGGGTTTCCAAACCATTAATTACTAATTTGTTTTATATTTGGTGTACCCCAATCGATTAATACATATGGACTCACATATTATTTATTGCTGCAAGATCAATACTATGAAAGTAAGCCGGTGGAAAAGATTCATTCATACTATAAATGGATCTATTGAGTAATTTGAAAGTTTTTAGGTGTCTTCGAAGAATTCGTAACATTCTGTGGAGTTCTTTAAAAAATTATAACATTGTGGAACCTTTTAAAATTTTATGTGTATTTGGAGAGTTTGTAACATTTTGTGGGGGTTTTAAAAAATTTGTAACATTTTGTGGGACCTCTTAAAGTTTTTAGGTGTCTTTTGATAGTTTGTAACATTTTGTGGGGTTACTTAGAAATTTATAACATTTGTGGGGACCTCGAACGTAGCAAAGGGAGTAAATACGTATGAACAAAAAAACGTAAAATCTGTTATATTTTTCTTCCACCTTACCAGCTTAAGTTATTCCACGTGTCCCTCTCATTGAACAACCCCATCTTTTACCAAGCTAAAAATTATTTTGGTATAATAGCTTAAAAAAGTAACACAACACATTTTTCAATTACAGATAACATTGAGACAATTTTGGGGTTTCGTATCCGAATTCAATATAACATAAGGTGAAGTTTTTTGCTAACAAGATTGACACGAGGGGTGTTCCAATTAGAATTAAAGTCAGGGTATCTTTTGTTACTAGTGATTAGTGATGCTTTTGTACAATTGCAATTTTTTGGGTGCGTTTGTAAAGTTTGTGAGATTTTGTGGGGCCTTTCTCGCTGGGAGAACACATTCGATTCAAAAGTCCTTTTCCTAAACCACTTTTCGTTCAGTTGCTAAAAGATAGAGAAGGTTTTCTAAATGAGATTAAGTTCCACGAATATGTAGGTTAGAAAGATGTTATTTGCTGCTATTCTATCTATTTGTGCATCAAGTTCGAAAAAATCCCGCTTCAAGAGACTTCCTATGACCGACAACAGATCCAAAGATGTGACCCTCATAATGTTTTCATGTATGACATTCTACGGACTTTTTTTAGCATGAATTCAACTATGAAGTTTATCAAGTGAACTTTATTAGATCTATTAATATTGCACTTTACATAAATGTAAATTAAAAATATTTTATTTGTTATATTTTTCTTCCACCTTACCAACTTAAGTTATTCCGCGTGTCCCTCTCATTGGAACAACCCCATCTTTTACCAAGCTAAAAATTGTTTTGGTATAATAGTTTAAAAAAGTAATACAACACATTTTTCAATTACAGATAACACGAAGACAATTTTGGGGGTTTTGTATCCGAATTAAATATAACATAAGGTGAAGTTTTTTGCTAACAAGATTGACGCGAGGGTGTTCCAATTAGAATTAAAATGAGGGTATTTTTTGTTACTAACCCATGAAAAAAGTGATTAGTGATGCTTTTGTACAATTGCAATTTTTTGGGTGCGTTTGTAAAGTTTGTGATAGTTTGTGGTGTTCTCTTATAAGTATTTAAAGATAAAGATTAAGGTGGAAATGCTCACTAATATGGGGCAATAATAAAAAAAAAACCAATTAAGAGAGAGAAAGGCCAGTGGCAAACGTTGTGGAGAGAGAGAAGGCAGTGAGTGACGTGGGGGAGAGGAGAGAGGGGAAAAATATGAGAACAAAATTTCATGTGGGGCTCACCAGCACTCTCTTTCACAAGAGGTCTCTAAATTGCCATCTATGAAAGTAAATAATGGCAACCTATGAAAGTAAATAATTTCATCTATGAAAGTAAATAATTTACTTTACAAGAGGTCTCTAAATTGCGGTAAATTACATGTTGCGCACATGCATTGTGCGCACCCCCCATAATGATTGTGATATATGGACAAAAAGACAAACCTTTGTTGTCTTTTTGTCCACATGTCACAATCCTGTGGGGGTGCGCACAATGCATGTGCGCAACATGTAATATACCCTAAATTGCCATCTATGAAAGTAAATAATTTCATAGGTTGCCAATACTCTCTTTCACAAAATTTCATGTGAGGCCCACCAATACTCTCTTGAGAGGTCTCTAAATTTTTTATTATTTACTGATAGGTTCCACTGTAAATTGTATAACAGTTCTTCGATTTTTTTTATTTTTTATTTTTTTTGCTCCTAAAAGCTTTCTTATTTGACTCATTCTATCGTCCATCTTATTCTACAGTAATAAATACCTTGTAGGCTCAGGCAAATTAATCGATTGAGATCCACCTAATATAATACGAGCTCGACACGCATTAACCCTCGCAACTCACCTAATATAAACTGAATTATTAAATAACAATTTTGGGACACACACACACACTCACATTAATCGATAGGATCCGCGTACCGTTGAATAAGATTAATCACCGAGGCCCGCGTACTAATATTTGTCATTTATTTTAAATTAATTATTATTTAAATTAAACCGGCGCTTCAACCACTGCGGCGCTACACAAATTAATCAATTTGGGCCCTTCTATTGTCAAAATAATTACAATATTAAACAGTCCTAAACCAACGTCTGCACCGGAATACGTAGTAACTAGTAATGATTGAAGTGATTAGATGATGAAAATACGCATACGTAATACGTAGAATAAATACACAAATGGAATGTGCACCTTTCATGTGTTTATGGTTTGTTTAATCGTTCAAGGCCGAACTGCACATGCGATATATTCCTAGTATGTATATATATATATATACACACGTGATAAAATTTATTTTTTATGTTTGCATGAGAAGAATTTACATTTATCAAATAGTATTTTAAACAATATATTTTTATTAAATTATATTATAATGATATTAGCGATTCTCAACCCAAATAAACAATGTTTGTTTGTTATTGCTTTTTATAACGGATCACATCGTGATTTTAAACTTGAGAATTTTATTAGGCATTGCATGAAATTAAGTCCTGGTACTCCTACTAGTTGTTGAATCATTTAATGCACCTTAATTTTTTTAATTAATTTAATACACCAACAAATGAATGCTGCCGTTATTTGCAAACTCTTTTTGAAAAGTGAAAGTTGGCAATGTAACCTGAGTTTCATAAGTACTTTTAATTTATGAGGTAAGAGTATTTAGAAACTAATCAATTATTTTATCTAAAAACGCCACTATCATAACTCAAATGCGTTTTTGCACTGTTTTTGAGATTGTACAAGTTTCTAGCTTAGAAAAACTCTATAATCAAAAAAGATAAATTTGCAAACAACTCAAAAGTACTTATTCAGACTATAAGCTAATTATTAGAGAAAAAGAAACTAATCATAAATTTTTTAGGAGTTTATCGTGATGATGTATTCACTTAAAACAATATTTTACGTTTTGTTACTTGTTGAGTTTTTTCTTCTGTAAAGTATAAAAACGTGCAGATTACTAAATACTAACTAAATAAATTGTGCTGCGCGTATTTTGGCTGAGCGCGTGGACGGCGTGGTGTCGTACGGCAGGTGGGCTTTTTCTCACATTTTGTTTATGGGCTTAAAGATTTAGCAGCCCGTCATCACACTCGAGCCCTTTTTTTTTTTTTTTTTTTTTAAGTAATACGTACTCAAGCCTTCATTATGATAATAATGAACAAATTGTTTATAATAAACTAGAAATGTCGTGATCAAGATCAAGAATTTATTTTAATTTTTATGATAAAAAAAAGCTTAAATGAGTAAAAAGTAAATATATAAGAATAGCGAGTTTATATAAAAAGTTTTAAATTTGAGAAACTTAATCAACAATTACCATAATTATTGTATTAATTACTCTACTTAAATCTAAGGTTAAATCAGAAACTTGATAATAAAATATTGTACCAACATTAAAATTGTAAGGCTACAATTGGAAATTAAAAATTTGGTGTCACAGTTTGTCTTTCTTTATATACTAGTATAGATTATAGATAGTGTTTATAAACTCTTTTAAGAAGGTACAATCTGCCTTTTGGGTATACTTTTTTCCAGATAGGGTATACTTTTTTCCAGCAGAATTTTATCTAACCCGTGCTTATATCTGTATCAAGCATCATAATAAACGCTCATGTAACTTCAATAGACCTCAAATTATGACACACGAACGCAAACATGTAGATAAAATTTCATGAGTGCGAGACAGACACAAACACGACACGGGATACGGGTTATTTTTTGGAGCGTCAGTGCGTTATAATCATAACATTACATGATAACCTAATAAGACCCCTCAATGTGAGACTATTAGAAACGACCAAATACCAAATACATCGTAGTAAATAATAAAAGCTTGTTCTGTTCATCGTAGAGTTGGGTTAGTTACATGAACCTCCTTAGTCCTTGACATTTCTATAGCTAAAATGCATTGATCCAAGCACCACATACAAATTCCACAAGACTGGATGCAAAAAAGATAATTTTTTCATCTAATTTAGACAAAAATGGGATAGCAAGTAGCAAGAAAACAAAAAAGCACAACAAGTCCCATTCCTCCCAATATATAGAACAAGAACTAGACAAGTTTCTATACAACATCCATAACCGAGCAAACATAGATCTATGTATGAAGCTTAAAGCCCCTTTTCTGCTCAAAACTTTTCACACAAGGTTCTTTTCACTTCCCGAGGAGCTGCTCGATCATATCAGCTGCATCTTGAACTGTTGCAATATTCTGGGCATTTTCTTCTTCGACACTGATGCCAAACTCTTCCTCAAGTCCCATGACAATCTCAACCTGGAGGGTAAGAGCCAAGAGGCACTGAATCAGTCCAACATTATGGTGAAACAAGCATCTAGAGTCGAGAGATAATTTAATATCATGACAAAATTTGTAAAAACTATATATGTAAAAACCAAATGTCTCTCATTTGTTTTATCTTTTCTATTTGGCCGTGATAGTAGGGAAGGGAGATCCGACACTGAAAGTTGAAAGTTTAATGATATATAGGTTTTTACTAGACTCGAAGCTTGGTACTTTCAGTGGATGCAGGTAGAAAGGTTTTACCGTGTTAAGGGAATCAGCAAGTGTCACAAACTTCGACTCTCCATTGATATCACGAGCATCGGGAAGAGCCAGCTCCTTTCTCACGATCTCACACACTTTGGTCACTGTATCGGGTTTGGCCTACTCATAAGAGTCACAAGGAATTGTTAGTGACATACCCCAATATATATAACACATGTGAAGGATAGTGTGCAACGATAGAGCAATTTCACAAATGTGGGTAATAAGCTATTTTTATCTCATCAAATTCATATTTTCAAAACAAATGTGATTATCTTCACCAATGAATTATGAGCTAAAAATATGGTTTTCAAGCAGAGTAGCATTGATCAAGTCAGGAGGATGCAAACTTATAGAATGAATATACTCTAGTTTTTTTTTTTTTTTTTTCATATGGGCCTTGACATATGTATTAGATGAATGTATTTAGTATGTTGTATTAGTCTAGCATCTTGTATTTTAGCATTCATCCTTTTACTTAAATACCCTTGTAAGTTACTATATGTACCTCTTGTAACTAATGGAAATATTCATTCTGTAACGCCCCAGATTTTTGAAACTATTTTTTTTCTAATAGTCTATATTATTAAATTCTTTTTCTTTTGTTTTTAAAATCACCTTCCTAATTTAATTCAAGAAATTCTAAAGACTTGTTACATGACTTATGAAATTGAGCTACTAAATATTTGATAATTATCATTTTCCTATATTGGGCTAACGACAAATTAATTATGTAACCAATTTTATTTATTTTGAGAAGTCCGACTGATGATTGACCCACATATCAGCTTTGTGTATGATTTATAAACTTCACTCATTAACGGAATGAATGTAGTAACGCTTAACAGATATAATTATCAATAATTGCATTATTAAAAGTATTTAATTAGGTAAAACGAAAGGTTATAGATTTATAAGGAAGAGTGCTAGCGCAGCCCTTAGTCTGGATAATCTCTCAAATATTTTCTCCACCGTTTCTTCTCTGCACTATGCGTATCCGAATTCTCCAATTTACACTATCTTGGTCAAGCTATTGCAGGTTATAACTATCTCTATATTTAATTATTTGTTCAACTCATGCATGATTTAGTTTAGGCAAATGCAATGCAATGATCGATCCATTACTTGTTTATTAAGAAGATAGTGGCGCGGACTCCACATAGAAGTTAAATAAAGAATTGGAAAATTTGGATTGTTCTTTTGCCTTGCCATGCTTACACGTGAAATCACGATTAGTGATTAAATGAACTTTATATAGAAAGAATATGGTTTTAATGTGAATTAGTGTATGATTTGTATTCTGCATATTAATAGGAGTAGTAGCATGAATAATTCTTAAAAAGTCACACGCTCACACGCACTATCTTAGGTTCATGATAATTATTATATTAGGTGAGGTGTTTTATTTGATGGGCTAATTACATGTAGTTGTACAAATCAGTGTTTAACTAAGGAAATTTGAATCGCGTACTTGTTATTCTAATTTGGTCAAACTGTACATTAATCTTCACTGTCCGCATTCTTAGCATAAGAGTAATTAAGTAAATTATGAATTAATATGGTGAGCATACATATACGTACATATGTTAAAACATGAAATATGTGTATAGTTATTTACCTATATGATCAGAATAGTAGATATCATTAAATTAATATGTAAGCATAATTATATTCTGTGAAGTGTACTTAAGGTTAATGATTAGAGCAACTTAGAGCTGTAGATGTTTATTAGAACTTCCTTTGATTCTTTTAGGAAGTGAAGGTTAAGGCGTTACTTGTACTCGTCATCTTCTTCGGTATATTTCCAGGTGCGTATATATATATATATATATATATATATATATATATATATATATATATATATATACGTACTAAAATTATTTTCGAAAAGCTGAAAGGTATGTGCTAAATGTTTTATAATCGCATTGCATGTGTTTATACTTATGTAGTAATATGCTCATTCGTTATCATGATCGTCTGTTATTGTATTCGTGCAACTTGCTACTTGTGTGTATGTCATGATTTTGGGTATCAAACATTTTGGTATTGATTGGATCCACGGCTTGGTCAGCACGGGTTACTACCGGGCAGTGGCGAGCTGTCGGTGGGATCTCGTGACGCCTTGCCCCTTTCCCTCATAAGCATCGGGAGTTCGTTGCTTTTGAGGGGATCAACGAGCATGTACCTAGGCATGTGTGAATGTTTTCAAGGTCGCTCCTTGAACGGAGTGACAAGGTAACGAACGTGGGTGTTATAAGGTGGGAATGAGTCAACGACTTAGCAAACGGTAAACGCCCTTCTAATGTGACTGAACGTGAGTACGTGCTTGACTGACTAACCTGTTGCATTTAAGTGTCTTATTCCTTGCACACACTCGTAACACCACTGAGATTTTTATCTCACTTGCGTGCCCTTCCTTCTGGTTTGATGTAGGCAAATATTGGGATCAGTGGAGAGAGGAGACCAAGGAAGCATAGAGCTTACCTGCAGAGTTTTACCTTTTCTGTTAGAGATACTTTTCTTTATTTTGAGACTTTGATGTTGAGAACTAGTTTACTTTCCTGTTTATAGATATTTCTTTCATGTAACTGGATTTTGTCATGGTATTTTGGCGCATTTAGGCCTTTGAAATTATTAAACCTTTTATGAATTATTTAGTCGAATTATGTTATTTGATTTAAAAAGTCGGGGCGTCACACATTCACTCATAATTACTAATTCACTTATATGATATCAAAAAACCTAATTTTCTAATGAGATTCTCTTCGATCCTGACCTAATGTCTCGAACGGGCTCACCTACCTACTCCGCCATCGATGCCGCGTCCGGTGAATCTTCTAGTACTCATGCCGCTCTGGCCACCTCCGTCCTACCGACCGTACCGCCCTTCAACGGGCCGTCCTCCGGCGGTGTGGCGTTGATCCCCATCACCTCCAATCAACTCCTTCTTCGCCTCACTGACACAAATTATCCGTCGTGGTGCTGTCAGATTCGCCACCTACTCTACGGGTATGGATTGTTTGGCTCCATTGATGGTTCGCACCCTTGCCCTGCATTGGGTGAAACTCCTGAGTCCTTGGCGGCTTATTTTCTGTGGACCCGTCAAGACTCCTTGCTTGTCACGGCGTTGGTTGGGTCCGTGACCGTGGAAATCTCCACGGTGATTATTTTCGCTCAAACCTCTGCGGGGGCGTGTAACATTTTGGAACGTATTTATGCCAAATGTTCTCGTTCTTGCATCATGCAACTGAAGGACGATTTGAACAACATGAAACTGGGTAACCATTTGGTTTCCGAGTCTCTACAGTCCATCAAGTCCAAAGCTGATGAACTCACTGCCATTGATGGCCCCGCGAAGGATGATGACATCACGTTGTATGTCGTCAATGGTCTTGGCCCTCTGTATCGGGATATTGCTGGTCCGATTCGCGCACGTGAGCATCCCATCCACTTTGGTGAGTTACAAGATCTCCTCGTGAGTTATGAGTTGTATCTTTGGTGCATGGAGGCCGAACAGTCAACCGCAATCGTCACTGCGAATTCTGCCGTCTCTCAGCCTCAGTCTAACCCTCATAACCACGAGCATAATCAGAACAGTTCGGGCCAGCCTACTCGCGGTGGTCGTGGTCGGAATCAACCCGCGTACCCTGCGGCTCCGTCTCATCTTGCAGCGGGTGTCTATCAAACACCTCATGCTCGTAGCCCGATAATTTGTCAACTATGTGGTATGAGTGGTCATGGTGCTCGAATTTGTCGTCGCTATCCCATGCCCAGTGCTAACTTTGCTGCGTCACCACCTACTACTAACCCTTAGGGTACTGAATGGCTTGCTGACTCTGGTGCGTCGCACCACCTCACCTCTGACTTAAACAATCTTGCTCTCCACTCTGAGTATGATGGTCCTGAGGAGGTGTCCACTGCTGGTGGTACAGGTTTGCATATATCATACACTGGTTCCTCTGAAATTACTCTTCGTGATCGTTCATTTACTCTTGATAATATTTTGTGTGTTCCATCGTCTCGATGAAATTTACCGTCTGTGCATCGTTTTAGTAAAGCTAATGATGTATCTATTGAGTTCTTCTTATCTCACTTTATTGTTAAGTATTGTCGTACGAGGAGTAAGCTATTTTGTGGGGCGTGTGTGGATGGCTTTTACCATGTGCGACTTCCAGTTTTTCGGCGACCTCCTGTCACGACTTTGGTTGGGGAACGCACGAGCTTCATTTGTTGGCATGATAGATTAGGCCATCCTCCGGGCAAAATCAGCAATTTACTTTCTAGAAAGTTTAATTTACCTATTGTGTCGTCCGCTGCGTCGGACCCTAGTTTTTGTTCTTCATGTTTATTGAACAAGAGTCAAAATCTTGCTTTTCGTGACACGTCTTTGTGTCTCACGATGTTTTGCATTATGTTTATGGTGATGTTTGTGGACCATCTCCCGTTGTGACTACTACTGGTTGTCGTTATTATTTCATTTTGGTGGATCACTTTACCAAGTTATGTTGGCTATTTCCCTTAATTGTAAAATCGGATGTACTACGTGTGTTTAGTCAATTTAAGAGTCTAGTGGAACAACAGTTTGGTAGGTCTATCAAGAATTTTTATTCGGACAATGGCGGTGAATTTTTGGCCATGCGCTCCTTTCTCACGTCGCATGTTATCTCTTGGTTGACTACTGCCCAACGCACGCCCCAACAAAACGGTACTAGTGAGCGGCGCCATCGTGTGCTGGTCACGATGGGCTGCACCTTACTCAGCCGCACCTCTTTCTCTTCAGATTTTTTGGAATATGCTTTTTGCACCGCGGTCTATCTCTATAACCGCCTTCCTACAATGGTCTTGGGTTCTCGTTCTCCTTTTGAGGCTCTCTTTGGTCGTGCACCGAACTACTTGGGTCTTCACACTTTTGGTGGTCTCTGTTTTTCACATCTACGATCTTATGTACCTGGGAAACTCACGCCCCCTCAGATGTGTCTATTTGTTAGTTATTCTACCTCTCAATCTGCCTACAAGTGCCTTGATCTCTCAACGGGTCGTCTTTATGTCTTACGACATGTGCGTTTCGTTGAAGACTCCTTTCCCGGGCCTCCTCGCCCCGGTTGTCCTCTAAGTTCGTGGAATCCTACATGGTCGTTAGTGGGCCTAGTACGGCCCCTCCTATTCCATCCTTTCCATAAAAAATGAGATTTTTAAACGATGAATTGAGATTTTTTTTAAAATGAATGGAGATTATTTTTTTGTAGTCTATAAGTTGCATAAAAAATGAGATTTTTAAACGATGATTTGAGATTTTTTTTAAAAAATGAATGGATATTTTATTTTTTGTAGTCTATAAGTTGCATAAAAAATGAGATTTTTAAACGATGAATTGATTTTTTTTAAAAAATGAATGGAGATTTTTTCTTAGTCTATAAGTTGCATAAAAATGAGATTTTTAAACAATGAATCAAGATTTTTTAAAAAACGAATGGATTTTTTTTTGTAGTCTGTAAGTTGCATAAAAAATAAGATTTTTAAACGATGAATTGGGATACTCCAAAATACTACACAATAAACTAACTAACTAAATAAGTTAATTACATACTACACAACAAACTAAATCAGTTTGACTTAGAATACATACCGAAATAACTAAATTAAAGGTACATAAACAATTCATGAGTTCAAAGCACAAATAACATAAATAGAAACAACATTGTTTATAATAACTAAACATAAACCACAATATCATGGCCTGCCAAGATCCTCGTCATCGTCCGAGGAACCGTCAAACCCGAGAGCACTGCATGCGTCCTGAGAACACTCAACGTCGTCTATGTCATCATGCCTCAGCATATCGTCAAACTGACAAGGAAACTGTGTGCTCGACGCATATGGATCTGCAAAACGTCGCCTCTGACGTCTCGGAGGAGGATCGACCGGTGGCATTGTCCTACGATAAGATGCACGGGCATCGCGCATGAGTCCATCTAGAGGGGATGGCGCCTGTGTACCTGTGCGAGTCTCGAAGGCCTGCGTCAACTCCCATATATATCGTACTACATCTCTCCATCTCGCTCCGTCCGTCTCCCTTGCCTCCTCGTGTCGGAGCTCCAAGTCCTTCACATATGCCTCATCCAATACGGGGTGTGATCTCCAATGGATGCCGAAAGCCTCGGGAGGTGCATCCGTCGGTAGCCCCATCTGTCTCCCCTTCTTCGGATCTCCGACCACGGTTCGCAAGCTTGGTCGAAAACAACCCAATCACTCTCTCGATCACCGTACTTCTGCCGCAACTGCGCTATGTACTCCATCTGTTCATATTTTAAGTGATATTAGTAAAAAGTTTAGTATAATTTGCAAAAAAAAACAAGTATCTAATTAAGTGAATTGAAGATTCTTACATAAAGCTTCTCATAGGACGGGTCAAGCCATCGGAGTACCGCTGGCTATCCATCGTGCTCCTTCTCAACAGTCTTCATGTGCAAGGCCCGATATAGCTCGTAATGTCTCACGGGAGGTCCATCAGGGCGTCGCTTCAAAGGACAATATTAAAATTAAGTAAGGAAAAATATATCAATTACAATTATTACATTACTAACACCACACGGTACTGGTTGTAGCCAATAGATCCTCTAGCGTAAGTGCCATCCGCCTTCGGTTTCCTCTCGGGCGACTTTCCTCCTCGCCTATTCTTGTGTGCCTTCTTCAACAATGCCTTCACTTCTTCCTTCTCCCAATATAACACCGCCTCGACCTCTAGTTCATCATTCATCCAAGTCTTTTTGCGGTTTGCCCATTTCGGATCTTCCTTCCTAGCATGGTTCTTTTGCTTCGCATCATGTATCATCCCCTTATACCTTTCCATAGCTTTGGCCTTAAATGCCTTGTGCGCCCGAAGCATTTCTATGTACGGAATCTTATATGTGTTCTACAAATCAAAAATTAAGGTATGATTATTATAGGCAATTTTTTTTAAAAAAATATTAAACATTAGATTTGTGCTTTTTATATATTAAATACTCACCCTAAAGCTTAGCCAAATTTTATCTTTCACGTCTTGAACCAATTTCGTCCAACATGGTACGAACTCCGTCAACAACTTCTTCGTAATTGCCGTAATAGTCTTCACAACCCTCTGCTGATCGACAAATAGTCCCTAGGAGGTCAGTAATAGCGGTCTACGCTATGAGCTATCCTGGGGTACCTCGTCTCCTCTAGTAACTCCTGTCGGAGGCCGTGTCTGACTGTGTCCTGATTATGGAGTAGACGATGGGCCCGCATGATCTGTACCGCTTGCCTCTCGTGGAGTAGATGATGTGCCCGCGTGCCTCTGGTGGAGTAGAAGATGAAGGCGCTACATCAGCAGAAGCGGGAGCTGGAGTAGTAGACGAATGTATACGTATGCGCCTAGGGTCTAATCTATCACTCGCAGGGGGGTCATCGCGACCCTCGGGGCGTGTATGATCGTCAGACATGTTGAAAATCTATTTTTAAACCTAAGTTAGGATTTCTAAAGGTATAATCGATTCTAATTTATAAGGATTTCTTAAATATTTATCATGTTTAAGTTAGAGATTCCTAAAGGCATAATTACGGCATCAACGAGATCTAAACTAATATACATGATAATTAATAAATAACATGAATCAAATATATCATAAAACTTAGTCTAATTAATCAAGTTACATATATAATCAACGTTCAAAACTAACAATTTACTAAATGAATAACATATATAATCAAAGTTTATTAAAAACTAACATTAAAACAAAAACTAACAATAATTTTGTAATGGTTCCTAAAAGATATAATCGACTAAACAAAGATAAATCTAATTTTAATATATTTAACAAATGTTACCAAATTTAACGAAAATGAAATCGAAACATATATAACCCAACGAACTATAACAATTCATAAAGCAATTCATTACCAAAATCTACAACGATATAACGAAATTGCAATCGATTCCTAACACATGATTTAAAACTAATTACATTCGATTTCTAACTAATTACCAAATTTAACGAGTCCAAACTAACAACAATCCGAAAGCTAAATAATGAAGATTCCAAATTTAACAATTCCTAACTAACAACAATCCATATTAAATTAACGATTCCTAACTATCTAATTTACCAAATTTAATGAATCCTAATTATACCGATTCGAATTCGTAACATGATTTCAACACCAATAAAACACTTTACCAAATTTAACGATTCGTAACATGATTTCAACACTAATTCGTAACATGCATATTTCAGGATCGATTTATGAAAATTGGTGTACAATCTTCAAAAAAACTAATTGAAGAACTTACAAGATCTCCAAAGTTGCAACGGTGCAGCGGCCGGCGACGGCAGTGCGGGGACAGGTGGCGACGGAAGTTGCATTTGCGTCGGTGGCAAGGGGCAGCAGCGACTGAAATGGGCGACGCGATTTTATGTTTATGAGGAGGAGGTGTGTATTTTTATACACTAGAAAAATGGCGATGGAATTCTCGTCGGTACTGATAAAGTAGCGACGGGCTTTTCGTCACCCCTTTGCCCAGCTGTGGCCCAGGACAACCCGCTTGTTGCCCTAAATGGTGGCGACGAAAATACCATCGCTACCCTTGCGAGGGCGATGGAAATTTCGTCGCCAGTGTGACCTAGCGACCGAACTAGCGACGAAAAGTCCGTCGCTATCTCTCTTGCCGTCTGACAGAGTGTCGCCACCTATGTTAGCGAGCGATTCTCCGCCGCTACACGCGTTAGCGACGGATTTTGGGTCGCTAATGAGTGGCGGTAATATACCGTAGCTAATGTCGTGAAATGACGGACTAGCGGTAGGTAATATGCCGTAGCTAATGAGTGGCGGTAATGACGGACTAGCGGTAGGTAACATGCCGTAGCTAATGCTGCAAAATCTTGTAGTGAATATACCCTTTGTGCATTAATTATCTATTTGTATCTTCCTTTATTTATGCATGTGATCAATAAATTACCGAATCTACGATAATTTGGAAATTGATTTTTGGTATCCTATACTTAAGATGGAAACGTTTATTATCAAGATTTGAGCAAATCATTAAAATTTATTATACAAGATATGATTTCTGACTTTTAGTTTTTCTAATTGATTTTGTAAGTTTGTTTTTCATCTATTATCAATTCAATGTGTTTCATCTCTTTTCTTTATAAATATTATTAATTAGTTGATTTGGATTCGTTCAAAATTAATTAATGACTTTTGCTTTTTACAAAGTGATATGGTAATAATGCAAAACTAAAAAGTAAAACAGTACCACAAAATATTTTATAAAACAATGATGCATTCTATTCTTTTAATCTGTCCCCATTACGTGCAGAATGAGAAGATACGCCGAGATGAAATTATTTGACGAAATAAGTTTCTTTTTCAAGTTAATTCATACCAAAAACTTTAAGTAATCATAAGTTCCAACATATTTTTGTTAACAGTAGTATTTTGATTTTAAATATATGCCACTATGCCAGCTAGCAACTCTAAATATTGATACACAACCACGAAGCAGATCTCATTCTCCATGGAAAAAGAAAATTCCCTTGCGCCATCAGAATTCATTTGCCATCTTTGTTTTAGTTAATTATCGGAATTTTTTATTAATTATCAGCAATTTAATACGATGATCCAATATTTATTCAACGGTCATACATGTTTATATAACAGGAGTTTTGACGCACTGTCATGTATATAAATATAAGGCAGAAATGTCAAAAATTCCCTATATCTTTCGCCAACTTTAGTTTTTGCCCTTTATCTTTTTAAGCCGTGTTTTATGCCCGTTATCTTTTACAAAAATGCCCGATTCACTATTCCTCCGCCAAATCGATAAATCGCGTCCAATGTGGCAAAATTGCACCTCCACGTGTAATTAATTTAGGACACCTGAATTCTTATTAATTTTAAACCCGATTTATTCAAATAAAAAAAAATTGAAAAAAAAGTATCATCGTCACCCCCCCCTGCACCTGCACCTGCACCACCGCGACACCTGGAGGTGATGGTGGTGGTGGGTTGGGTGGGGGAAAGTGACGAGGTGGTGGTCGTGGTGGGCTGGGTGGGTTGGGGGGAAGGGGAGGTGTGAAAGTGACGACGGTTGTGTGGGTGGAGGTGCGGCGGCTGTGGGGGGGGAGGGGTGTGAAAGTGACGACGACTCTGGGGGTGGAGGTGCGGCGACTGTGGGGGTGGAGGTGGTGATGGGCTGGGGGGAGGGGGGGGGGGTGCCGGCGGGATTTGGGGGGGTGGGGGTGAGGAAGACGGCCTATTTTTTTTATTTTTTTTAAAGTTTTTTAATTGTTAAAAAATTAAGTAATTAAAATTAGATTTATATATGAAGTTTTTATAATTAAAATGAATAAAGTTTATTATATTAAAAGAATATATTCTAGAGTAAGTTTTTAAAATTTAAATAATAAAGCTAATTATAAAGATTTAACTTTTTTATTTTTCTATTTTTTAAAAAAAATTAGTTATTAAAAATTTTAAATTTTAAAATAGAATTATAAATGAGTTTTTATAATTTATATAATAAAGATAATTAATAATTATACATTTTATGACATGGTAGCCACGTATTTTGGCCACATATGCCAGCATTTGATGACATGGCTGCTAGCCTGCTACTAGGCGTCAAACACTGTTTCGAGCATTTTTGACAAAGTTACAGGCCATAAACGACGGCTTAAAAAGATAAAGGGCAAAAAGTAAAGTGAGCAAAAGATAACAGACATTTTTGACATTTC
Organism: Linaria vulgaris; assembly: GCA_948329865.1. NCBI lineage: Eukaryota > Viridiplantae > Streptophyta > Magnoliopsida > Lamiales > Plantaginaceae > Linaria > Linaria vulgaris. The sequence continues at coordinate 105,580,726 of OX415253.1, read as the reverse complement.
TGCCTATATATAATCAAGATATAAAAAAATGTACAAAGAACAATTAGACATATCTAAAATAATTGGGATACATAAACCGTGAAACATCTTCCATTAATCAATAGAGAATTTTATATAAAATTACGAAAAAGAGAAGGAATGAGCAACAAGGTGCTGGAGTTCAGCAAACACCATTCGTGCACCGTACCAGTTGCCGACGCTTCTCAACCTATCATCGTTCAATTTGTAAAAAAATAAAATAAGTAAGAGAAAACAACAGAGGCACAACGATGGCTCACCTCTGTAGTCGACCCATAGGGGCTCGTATTTGATCATTCATATATTGTTGGACATAATTTTTGTATTTTTTTTGGGACGAAAGACATTTATTAGACGGATTACGAAAGATCCACGAGAGGATATCTTTTGTCACAAACCACGTTAATAGGAATGCCGCAAATAGAAAATACGTCACGACCTACCAGAAGATCTAGTCGAGACATCCAAATTATGAGCGGCAATATTGTCGTTTCTAGACAAAAATTTAAAACTTCCAGTTAGACTACAAATTCCAAAAGTGTCTAATAAATTCACATATCTTCATGTATTTTATTAAAAGTTTAAATATTGTACTTCAACAAATAGTTAAAATCAAATAAATAGGGAAAAAAAGAAAATGAAAATATTAGGGATATTAGTAGTGTAGAGGCGTGAAGCATCATGACATTTATATTTTTCTGTGTAAAGAGGTGGGGACCCACCTCAACAACCGGATTCCAAAGCAATATTGAAATACAGTTAATCACAAAAAAACAAAAATAAGAAAAAGGCAGAAAAAAACAGGTTGCATGACAAAGAGCAAGCTAGCAAAGAGACGCACGTCGAAATATTAGCAAAATTACAAACCGCTGGTATCGGTTATTTCCTCATCTGTAACGTCACTCTCTTCACTATAAATTACCGCCATTTCTTCTTTTCATATTCACACTCGATCATCTCTTCTCTGTTTCTGTAATAATAATAATTTGTTGTTGTTGCAATGGCGGATGATAAGAAGCGGAGCAGAGACGAGCCGGAGGAATTCGAGTTGCCGGAAGTGAAGCGGTTGAAGGATAAACTTCTCGGGGACGACATTGACGATGACCTGGAGTTTCTTGGCGCGAATCAGGAGCTGGAGTCGTTCATGAAGAGTTTGGAATCGGAGATTGGAGCTTCTCCGCCACCTCCGCCAGCGGATCCCGGCGTGTACAAGCCGGAGATTGATTTCTTGTTGGAGGCGTCTGATTTTGAGCTTGGCCTGCCACCTCCAACGGCGTCGTTTACTGAGCTGCTTCGGGTTGAGCCCGACGGGTTCTCGGATTTTGACCCGTTCGGGTTTGGGGAAACGGGTAATTATGTGGATAGTTTTTTTGATTATTGGGATGTGGGGTCCGGCTTGAATGGTGGTTCGGGGATTCCGGAAACGGTGTCGTCGAAGCAGTAGGGTGGTGGACATTTTTAGTTGCCACCATTGCATTGCATTGCATGAGTCCATGTGTTGGGGGGGGGGGGGGGGGGGGTATATAGTACTGTTTGTTATGAATTGCATTGCATGAGACTTAGTTTTTGTATGAATTATTTGCATCATTAGAAATGTTTTAATACTGGGTCGGTCAATATAATAAAGTGGAGTCGCTTAGTTTATGTTGATAATCTATACATTTGGACCACTTGTATGATTTCTTGGTAAGAACGGTTAAAAAAATGGGAAAACAGAAAAGAATATTAAAATTAAATATATGAGAATTTCCTTGAGGGCGTGAACTTTGAACACTTTTCTAAAGGTAATATTTTCACTATATAATAAGAAAATTTGCTTCCGAGGATACACCAAGGAATTTAAGAATACTTATGAGATGTCGAAAATGGCTAAGTGAATAAAAATGAATCTGTAGCATTATATTTATATAACACGAAAAGTTATATATGAACAGACATATTTATTCATAATGGCTGTGTCACGTAGGATAGATTTGCACCTTTCACCAATTAATTCAGATTTTAAATATAACCGAATCTTAAAAATAAAATACTACAGGTTGCAACTCTTCACCAATTTATTTCGAATTAAAATAAAATAAAATCCAAAAATAAATTATTATAAGTATAAGTTTTGAACTTTATTATTGCCCCATCATAGACTTATAATATATATATTATATATATATATATATATCAAGCCCAAATAGACCTAGCCCAACACAATGTACAAATATTAGAATTAACTCTTTAAGAGTCAAATTTTAAATAAGGTGTTCAAAACTCTTATCTCCTACCAATGTGAGATACTACATTGTTCACAACTAAAATACACAACAAGAACAGACTTATATATATTAGATATATAGTATATATATATATGTGTTGGTGATAACTTTTGTGAATTATACCTTGCCTAATCAAGACATCAAAGAAAATAGCGACAGTTGACTGTTATGAAAGTATAGAAAATAAATATTCAGTGAAAGTGGCATTAATTATGATAAATTATTAGTTGGTTTTTCAGGATCAGAAGCGTTCCTTAGTTACTTAATTTGATTTCTTGCACAAATTTATTATACTTTTTGAGGAAAGTGAAAAAAATAGCCATGTGTTATTTATAAATGACGAGTAGCCCGACGTGTTTATAGGAATTACCGAATTAGCCAAGAGACATTTTGCTTAATCCATAAAAGGTCGACGTGAAATTTCTTCATGCATGGCGTTTGATCTGTGGCCCCTTTCTTTGAATTCATTATTTCAAATCAGTACAAACTATAGTGAACTCAACCAGCACACGTGCATACAAATCACGAGATGAATTACAGATCGATACACAGAAAAATCGAACACAAACAACCAGATCAGTTAACAACAAGCTAAATCGTACACAAAAGTTAACGCTAATAATCAAATCAAAACCAGATTTCACAAAAATCGATTCGAATCAGCAAATGAAACAACATATAATCGGATTGCAATAAATTTGTTGAGATTTGTACCTCAGATTACCCATGTTGTGTAATGAAGAGTAGCTATAATTATCCCTATCAATAATATCATATTTAAAGCGCCTCTGATCAATGAATGCATGTTCTTACGATGTGTCCAACTTTAAATGTATGTGTTAATAAATTGATAATGTATTAGTCACATGTTTGTTTTGTAAATTAGAACCCCTATTACTTTGTTAATCAACACTTATCCCACGTTTGGTTCCTGATTATACTCAAAAAATTAATTGAATGAGACTTAAGTGAGCTCAAGATAAATAATCATAGGAGAGAGAATTATGATTAGCTATCCTAAGACAAGCATAAAATGACCTATTTATGGCGGACTTCAGGTATTAAGCCTCGATCATGCAATCCAAATTAAACGTGAGATTAGGCTATATAAAACTATTTATCATGCCTTTTGAGGGGAAGGAAACGCACTCTTACGGTATGATGAGGTGAGTTTAAGTGTGATAGATATTTTGACGTGGTATAATTTATTTTCTATGTTTCAATCATAAGAATTTACCTATTTTAATGATTTTTTTTATGAATTATATTTTAAACGAATCAAATCGTTACTTTAAACTCGAGTGTTAATTAGGCATCGCATGAAATTAAGTCCTAGTCTCTGGGCTCTCCTACTAGTTGTTTAATCATTTAATGCACCATATCTATATTTTTTCATAATTAATTTAATCTTATTGGTGACGTTATTGAGCGCAAATGGTGTTTGTAAAAGAATTCGGAAAGTAGAAATACATAATTTAATTAAAGCTTCAAAAGTAATTTTTAATTATAAGTAAAGAGTATTTAGAAATAATCTTGAATTTAAAATTGATCAGTTATTTTTATAAAATACCATCACATATGGAAGTTTTTAAATAAAAAAAATGTGTAGAACCAAAAAGGTTAAACTTTCTAATATTTTGAAAGTACTTATTCGGACTCTAATTATAGTTTTTAAAAAGTTTGCATGATGTTATAATAGTTCACTTACTTTCTTTTTATTTTTTAGGGATAATTACACAAACTACCCTCAAGTATGAGGTAATTACATAAATCACCCCTCACATTTGGGAAATTACACAAACTACCCTTATAGCCGAAAAAATTAAAATAATTAAGACAACATTTCAACTTCAAATCATAGCAGAGGCTAAAATTTGCAAGTATTTTATTTTTTCGTTGAGGATATTATTTGTTGTTAATTTTTTTTATCTTTTTGAACGAGATAAATGAGGTTTAATGCAACAACTTTGATTTAATTTTTATTTCTTTTGTAAAATAAGTAAAGAACATGAATTTACATTCAATGAAATGTAAAAAAAGTTATGAGAAAAATATTACCCCATACTTGAGGGGTAGTTTGTGTAATTCTCCTTTTTTTTATTTGTGGAGTTTTTTCTTCTATAAAGTATTGTCACGTGCATATTACTAAATTCAGTAAATTGTAATCCATGTGTGCGTTGGACTTGAAATTTAGTAGTTTCATTGCTAAAGGTGGTGTTTGCAAATTCTTAAAAAAAGCTATAATCAGCTTTTTATTTAAAGAAGTGATTTTTGGGTGTTTGCAAATCTAGTTTTTTCGGTTACACCACTTTTTTAAGCTAAAAAAGCCTACAATCTTAAAGCTGGTGTGGGGGTGCTTTTGACTTATGAACTTCTATTTTTCCACTAGAGTTTGCAAACACCACCTACTTACTATTAAAAAATTGTAGTTAGCATACTTTAGCTGACCGCGTGGTGTCATACGGAAGGTGGGTTTGGACTGGACTATTTCTCACCTTTTGTTTGTGGGCTTTAAAGATTTAATAGCCCGTACATCTTTATAGTGGGCTGCTCGATGTAACTCACACATTGATATTAAATATTTATCTATTGCTATATTAAAAACAAGGTCCTCTTCCTCACAAAAAGGTAGTTGGGATACTAAATTTTAATATTCCAAAAATGCCCCTACAGTTACAACGTATTTTATTTTAAAAAATGGATTTTAATTCATAAAATAAAATTAAATGCAATAACCGCAAAACCCACATATGACGGCCCAATTTGTTAGGTATTTGAGTCGACAAATACGCGCCCCCAAGATTTTTCCATCGTGGATATAACGAAGCAAACACGAATAAAATATGAGGATAGTAACAACACAAGGATTTAACGTGGAAACTCCAAAACTGGAGAAAAACCACGGGGCCCGAACGAAAATACACTATGTAGAAAACTGTTACAACTACACAATTTCTCGCTCAACCCAACCGATCCTTACAGAGCCTTATTACCCGTAACACTCCACGAATACACCTCACAATAATATATAAATATTACAAGATGAACTAAGGAAATATTACTCTGCAAAATGCTTCTGTATTGGATGAGAAATAAGATGGGAGAACACTCCTATTTATAGGACATTTTGGAGACAAAATATTAATGCAAACCGTGTTGCATCTCATCTCTCATCTAACCAATCAAAATAATTCAACCAATTGAATTATTATGATTCATTGCATATCAAAAGCACATGCATCTGCCAACAATCTACATCTTGAAGATGTGATTATTAGTGACTAATCACGTCTTCAAAACCATCTTCATTCCGGCATTGGGCAATCGCACACCCACTCCGCCTCAGAAAATCTTCACAGCTTTCGCTACCGCTGCAACCGCAGTCGTACTTTTAGAAGTACCATTCTCCACCATAAAGCATAACCACTCAGAATAAACTAATTTCGAGCATTTCTTTTTTTTTTTTTCCGACCCATGTCGAACATTAACCTGCTGATAGGATGGTGCAACTTCCCCTTTTGGCTCATCAGAAAGTCATCAGCCCGCCGACACGAATATATCACACCTTGCATTAACGCCAAAAGTAATGCATGTGTGCACACTAGACCCACTAACATTAACGTCCGGTCTCATGGCAACTTTTAGGGTCTCATCCCATCAGGACGAGCATGCCGCTTACAGAACTTCACTAGAGACACTGCAATAAGCAATGTTAGTATCACCTCCATTGTTTCCCTTTTCCTCGGAGCCATTCGCCGAACCGGCTCCCCTTGTTGGACAACTTCTTCTAATGTGACCAGATTCTCCGCACTGATAACACACTTTCCTCCTAGAGTTCGTCTTACTGCCATCGTAAGCCACCAATGCATTGTTTAAATATGAACCGTTACCCCCGCTCAGCCTTCTATCTTCAGACAAAAGCTTGCCCATAACTTTAGAGAGATTGATTTTCTCTTTCCCAAGCTCATCAACGATTCCATTCAGAACACTCAGGTGATCTGAGATACTAGCACCATCCGCCATTCGCAATGTATGCAACTGCTCCTTCAGGTACACGCGATTCGACATGCCCTTCGCCTGGTACAACTCCTCTAATTTTTCTCAAAGTCCCTTTGCCGAAGAAACCCCATGCACGTTCGCAAGAATGTTTTGGCCAGTCATCGACGAATTGCACTCGCAGCTCACAAATCTAGATCCTCCCAATTATCATCGTCCACCACAACTTTTATACCAGCTGCCTCGGAAGTCGTGCTACTACTGACGCTAGGTATAGCGACATCCCTCCTCTTTAAAGCCTTGTGTAACCCTGAATGAATTAACAAATCCCTGACTTGAACTTGCCACAAGCCAAAGTTGATCTTTCCGTCAAAATTTTCAACGTCAAATTTCACCACACTCGTACCCTTGCTCCCTGACATTGCACCAGTGAGTCTTTGTGAATTTCAAGTAGATCGAAATAGCACAAAGTAAACCGCCAAAAAGAGATAGCTCGTCTTTCCAGACAGGGTTTCAAGGTTCCCATGTAATTGGTGGGGTCACAACGGTCCCACTTAATAACCAATTACCTTTGACAGAATCGCCTTTATCAGCGTGTATTCCCACTATTATCACACCCTAGGTCACATAATTCGCGCACCCCCCCTCACGCACTAGCGCTCGGTTCGCGAACTCACGAATTGAGTGCGCGTGCGGCGCTCCAGTGCGAATTAGTATTTACTAATTCGCGAACTAAGAAATACTAATTCGCGAACTAAGAAATACTAATTCGCGAACTAAGAAATACTAATTCGCGAATTAAGAAATACTAATTCGCGAACTAAGAAATACTAATTCGCGAATTAAGTGTAAATGCGTAATTTGTGCACAAATTTTCCTTTTTTTTTCTTCTTTTTTTTTCCTTTTTTTTCCTTTTTTTTTACTTTTGAAATTCACATGAACAAAAATCATATATAGTTAAGATTTGGAGGAATTTTTAAATCTACCCATTAAGTTTGCCATTTTTCTAAAACTACCCAAAAGAATTTTGGGCTTCAAAAATATGCCGCAACTATATGTATACCTTGTCAAAAATACCCAATCTCTATTATTTGGGCTATTTGGTCCACGTGGCGGCCACATCGCCGCCACATAGAATTTTTAGGGCATTTTCATCAAAACAGCAAACAAAATGGCCATTTTTAATAATTCGTTCATAATAGAATAATTCTACTTACAAAAATTTAACATATACTTTCAGAAAGCAGAATATTTTCAACAGACATAATTGTTTAAAGCTATTTCGAATTAAAACATCAAGCTTAAAATGTATTAATTAGATTTGTTGCAAAAATTTAATTTCTGAAAATTTATATCGTTTAATCAAGATGAAGTTTTTTCTGAATTATTAATTAAATAAAAATCTAGTTTAATTAATGGAATTCTTATTTTTTTGAATTTTCTTTTTTTATCACGTTTTTAAATATTATAATATCAAAAAATTTAAGATATAAATATAAATAGTAGTTAAGTTTTTAAGATATAGATATAAAAAAGTAAGCAAAATAATAAATACTAGTAGTTTAGTTTTTAAGATATAATATATTTTGTTGATGATTGCAAGTGAGTGAAATATAGCATGTCACCACGTCATTCATTTTCTGAATGTAATAGCAAGTAATTTAGATGTTGTGATGAACAAACTGACATTTTGATGAATGAAAAGACTTATCTTGTTTATGATTAGTATTGTTTTGGGGGAAATAATCATTTTGTTGCCTAATATTAAAAAAATTACTTAATATTATTAATATTTTAATATTTTTTAATAGACGCATTAGAGGCGCATTAAGAAGTGAATTTTTGAAAATAGGCGAACTGGCGCACCCGCACCCGCACACGCACGCGCTCGCGTTTACGACTTATGTGACATAGATCACACCAGAGCTCCACCCCAACAAAAGCTCCACCTCCAGCAGAACCCGAGCTCTGATACCACTTGTTAAGCATTTTATTCAACGAATACGCGCCCCCAGAATTTGCCCATCGTGGATATACCGAAGCAAACACGAATAAAATACGACAATAGTAACAACACAAGAATTTAACGTGAAAACTCCAAAACCGGAGAAAAACCACGAGGCCCGAACGAAAATACACTATGTAGAAAACTGTTACAACTACACAATTTCTCGCTCAACCCAACCGATCCCCACAAAGCATTTTTATTCGTAACACTCCCCGAATACACCTCACACTAATATATAAATATTACAAGAGGAACTAAGGAAATATTACACTGCAAAATGCTTCTGTATTGGATGATAAATAAGATGGGAGAACACTCCTATTATTTTTTGCATTATGACTTCTCTTGCTAAAAATAATCCAGTGAGGTACTTCATAAAGTTTCCTGTAAAGGCAACTTGATTGTATTATTTCAATAGGAGTTAGAAAACTTTTCAACACCAGTTATTTCTCACGCAACCATTGTTATATGTATACCCCTTAATTATGTTTCTACTCTACTGGTGATCTTTTTCAATGTTTTGCACTAGTAGTAAACATAGCCTATGTAGGACGTCATTATAGTTTTACTACTTCCCTGAACCCAAGTTATCTCGCTACTCTTCTTGTTTCTAATAGATCAATAAAGATAAGATCACAAGGCTTGTAGTTTTACCACTATATCCTCAATATTCGATTTCAACCACGGGGTCAAGCGTCCGTGTTCTTCAAGAGATGTTTAGGTATAATATCATTACCTTATCAACTTATTATAACTGCAGCAGAATTCTCACTGAGAATTTTTTATTAGGGATGACGCAGTTTTATCAAGACTACCCGTTGCAATCATACAATCATGTTATCAGGGAGAAGGTTATATCAACTCTATGGCCAACTTAATTGAGAAGGAGTTGCAAGTTTTCCCTGAACCAAAAGAGGTGAGTTACATCACTAGTTTCAAGTACATAAGTCTCTCCTGGCTGTTCCAGTGAGGTATGTGATATGGATCAAGAATAATATATTAATGATATCTCATATTATGAGTATTTCCATATTAATTAGGATTCTAGTAGTATTATTAAATTAGGTTTCTTTATATTGCGTAATTAGAATTTTATTATGTTGGTAAGTTGCTTTTATTGCTTTTATTAGGAGTCTTGCTTATGGTATGTTTTATTTACTTAGCCTATAAATATAAGGCTAAGGGTTTATTATTAGACAGTTTTGATGAATGATTATTGATTATTGAATTGCCGAGCAATTGTCGTCTTCTCTTTGTTCTCTTCTCGTTCTTCTTATTCTTTCCCTCGCCCCTCTAAAATCTGAAATCTGGGAATTAATTCCCCAACCTCTATCAAATTGGCACCAGAGCCATACGATTTTTCCTCGATTTCAGCTGCCGTCAAATTTCAGTTTTTGAGTCAATTTTCTTGTTTACTTTTCTGTTCTTCATAGTTTAGGGTTTAGATTGCAATTTTCTGAAATAATAAAAAAAAAAAAAAAAAACTTGCAGCAAAACCCTGAGTGTGCGCTGCCTCCCTCGTCGGAGCTCGCGCATCCGCCATCACCGTCGGTCACCACCGTCCGCTGCCGCCACCCCCCTCTCTGTTCAGCGCCTCCGTCCTTCACCACCACCAATCTCCACCTCCACCGATTCCCGTCACCACCACCACCTAGAACGTGTCGCCGTGACTGCTGCCACACCATTCGACCTCCCACTACGCACGTTCGGTGAATAAGAAGAAGAAGAAGAAGCAATATTGCAGTTTCAATCCTTTTTGTTATTTGCAATTTAATCCTCGACTTGCTGCTAATATTTCTTTCTTGATTTTCAGTGGTATTTTGGAGTATTTAAGCCCAAGATTGGAAAGAAGTGGAACCACAATGCACAATCAAAATTTGGTTGGCTCGATTTTGCTTCGGTAAAGTACTCCTGCTATTGAATATTGGACTATGGAATTTTAGTTGGCAAGTTTAGTTTATTGCATAAAGCTAATAAAAAAAACTCTTTATTTTCGTAGTCATATAATTATACTTATTCCTTTGAGTTGATGTCGGCAACATAATGCATTTTAGGATGTCGTATTTGTCTTCCACTCAGTCATTTAAAGGTCATGTCCATGTAGATGATAAGAGTTCTTGCATTGAGCATCGTACTTTTCGTGTCTACAACCATGATTGATTTCCTCCTGGGACATTTCACCTTCAAAGAAATATTCTTCATCTAGATCGACTGTGCCATGAAAATAATCAAAGTTAGATTCATAAAAGTAGGACGCAAGATAAGGTTCAGTATCAGTATCATATTCATCCCAATCTGCAAAGAAGGTCTCCTGTTCTGATGTTGGATCCTGAATGTTGGGGTAACATTGAGATCCGAAGCAGTTCAGGGAGTCTTCTGGTGTCCAGACAATCTGACTGAGTAGTAAAGTGGGATGACCGTGTATATAAGACCATATTTAGCACTGTCATTTTAGCTGCTAAGCTACGTTCTGGTTCATTTCAATATTTGCAATTTTAAATAAATTTTCTGAATTAAATATGTTTTGCATCATGTGGTGCATTCATAAAGTGACTGATTGGGAAATAATAGAATGAGTCATGAGTCATTACACCAGGAAATTGTGCACTTTTAGAAGTATTTACACTACATAAAGTGAATGAAAATTTTGGACCGTGGATTGACACAACACTTTTGAGAGTTAAGCTGTAATTGCCTTAACTCTATTTTAATCTTCTTGATAATAATAATGTGCAACGGAAGTAAGAACACAAGAATATATAATTTTAAGAAGTTTTTAATATTATTAAAAACTTCTGAGCCTTAGGCCAAATAACCATAAAGGTTTTATCAAAACGTTCCTCATAACAATTCACTCACGCTCTTTGTTGATCGGACTCAACGAAGCAGACAAGTAAGAACTACTTAACTTCTATGAACTAGACTTAAGCAGTTGATACAAAAACTTCGCAAAACAAGACGAAGACAATACAAAGAATGATTAATCTCTTGGATTGTTTAGCACGATTGTCTTGTCTTCATCTTGATGAACTTCTCATCTTTTATAGATTTCTTGAGTCTTGAACGCCAAGATGTGTTGTTCACAGTTTTGGTAAATCTTGTTGTTTCCTTGTTGAAATTTGCCTTCTTTGTGAACTTCAAATCTTTCCTGAGAATGTGTTTCCATTGTTACCGATTTAACAAGGTAACACATCTTCTTCAATTCGCAGAATCCTGGAAAGAATCGCGTCGCAGAGAACAGCTAGATTGTTTCCTTCTTTTGAAACCGTGTGAGTTGACTATTCAACTTAGCTTGAATTATGGAAACTTCAAGTAAGGAATCTTCCAAAGCTCTTCCTTATGATAAAGATACCTTCCTGGACATAAACATGAACAACTAAAACCGTGGAACTTGGTTAATATGTGAATAAAGGCAAAACTTAATTTTGGCAACTAAAGAGCAGTTTTCGCACAAGCTCTCGGCTTTCAATGTTATCCTCAATGTTAACCCAACATCGTCTAACATTGCATCGTCTAACATTGACTCCAGAAAACCCTGCACTTTCAGTGAACACTGTACAACTCCCCCTTTTTTAGAAGAAAAGAAACTACTCATTAAGAAACCATAAAAAGGGGCAATTAAGCCAAAGTTAATACGATGCTCAATGACAAAAATACCCAAAACAAATGATGCAACATGAGCTGAAACAAGAGAGCATTCCAATTGTTTAGATTTGCCCATTTTGCAAGGTTGTGGACAGCTTTGTTTGCAAAACAAGAAACTTTTTGAACCTTCCAAAGTGGATAAAGATTGAGGGTATGGCCAATGTATTCTTTACACAACAGAATATGCCGCTTTCTCCAGTCCAGTTTGTTCATGGTTGGAAAGGCTAAAACAGTTTGTTCATGGTTGGAAAGGGTAAAACAATTTGTTCATGGTTGGAAAGGGTAAAACAGTTTGCTTCCACAGACTAGGGGCTGTAGTTCAAAGAAAAAGCTAGTAGTGATTTGGACTATAAAGTGCAAGATGCGTTGTTCTATTACAAGGGGCGCATATTTACACCTGGCTACCACTAATTGCGCCAATAGTTGTTACATGAATTCCATGAGAGTTCGATAGGGGGTCACTCGAGATCAAAAGCTACTTTGGCTCGTTTAACGACAGAATTGTATTGGCCCTGCATGAATGATTATGTCAAAGAAATAGTAAGAAACTGTGTCATATGCCAACAAACAAAATATGTGACTGGAAAGAAATGATTGGGAAGATATCACCATAGATATTATTACAAATTTTTCTCTCTCTATGAGTAAGAGTACAATATGGGTGGTTGTGGATAGACTCACTAAGTTCTCTTTGTTCAGTAATGAGTTGTACAATCTTCATTGCTTGCCAAAGTCAATTGTATCGGATGATGATCCTATTCTTTTAAGCAATTTCTGGCGTGAGTTGTTTAAACAGTTGGGAACTAAGCTTTGCTACAGTAGTGCCTATCATCCTGAATCAGACGGTCAAGCGGAGGTGGTTAACAGGCAACAGAGGTGGTTAACAGGTCATGGGAATGCTATTTACGATGTTTTGTATAATCCAAGAAAATGGTTAAGATTTCTACTAAAGGTGAAGATTTCGTACAATACATCTGTTCACACAACCATTAAAATGACTCCTTTAGAAGGATTATTTGGACAAAAATTGTGTGTTATACCAGCCTACTTTGGTACAAGTACTAATGGAAGCAAAGATGCAACTTTGTCTACACGTGAGAAAATCTTATCACATTTGCAATCTAACATGAACAAAGCGCAACATAACATGAACAAAGCGCAACAAATTATGAAGGCACAAGCAAATAAACACAGATCTGATTATGTCCTTCAAGAGGGAGAGCTTGTTTATGTAAAATTGAGGACTTACATGCAGTGTTCTTTGAAGGCACGCGCATTTCACCAGCTGCATCGACAATATTTCAGACCCTTTCGCGTTCTTTTGCGCGTGACAGGTGGCATACGAACTAGATACTCCAGCCTAACACTTGTGTTCACCCTGTATTTCATGTATCATTGCTTCGAAAATGTTATTGTGTAGATGTATCTATTATGGATATTCCTTAGTAGTTATCTTTTAGAATATTCCCTTTTGTAATTATCTTGTCACCATATTGAGTTTGTTGTAACACACACATATATATATATATATATATAATTTTATATTTCTTATAAGGTATCAGCAGGGAAATTTCTCTAAAGAGATTTGATCCGTTTAAAATATAATTCAAAAAAATCATTAAAATAGGTAAATTCTTATGATTAAAACATAGAAAATAAATTATACCACGTCAAAATATCTATCACACATAAACTCACCTCATACCTTAAAAGTGCGTTTGCTTCCCCTCAAAATGCATGATAAATATTTTTATCTAGCCTTATCTCACGTTTGGATTGCATGAGGCTTAATACCCAAAGTCCGCCGTAAGTAGGTCATTTTATACTTGTCTTAGGATAGCTAATCATAATTCTCCCTCTTATGATTATTTATCTTGAGCTCACTTAAGCCTCATTCAATTACTTTTTTTAGTATAACCAGGAACCAAATGTGGGATAAGTGTTGATTAACAAAGTTATAGGAGTTCCAGTTTACAAAACAAATATGCGACTAATACATTATCTATATATTAATACATACATTTAAAGTTGGACACATTGTAAGAAGAGGCATCCATTGATCCAAATGCGCTTTAAATATGAAATTATTAATAGGGATAATTATAGCTACACCCCCGAGATTTGGTGTAATTACAAAAATCTCCCATGAGGTTTGAGTAATTACAATGACCTCCCCTCAATTGTAAGGGATGATTACAATTATACCCCCTAAGGTTTGGTATAATTAGAAAGACCTCCCCTCAGGTTTGAATAATTTATTGCCCTATAAATTGCTTAGGAAAATGGGGGAGTATCGGAACACCTATTTTACTAACCAAATTCCTATTTTGAATTAGTCTAAAACTTGGAGGGGGGGGGGGGTTATTGGTACCCCCGAGGAAAAGGAAAATATGCGAGTAGAGTTCATAAATTATTATGCAAAATAATAACTTTCGAACTAGGAGACTACATGATATGGGTATTTTTCATATTGGGCCGGCCCATGGGTCAAACCCAATACGGGACGCAATGTGCGTTTGGGAAGTACACCTAACCAACAAATCATAAGTTTGAAAAACAAAACAGAATATCGTAACAAGACCATGATGTAAATTTATGGAACAAAATAAGAAAATTTAAAACCAAAAGCATCGTTCTACAATTTACATTAGGACCCAAAAGTAAATAACATACAAATTTTCACGGGCATGTATAAATTTTCAATGAAGTTTTAATTAGTATTATTCGATGGCTAATTAATAAGATTAAAACCCAAAAAACTGTTTTCCAATTATTTTTTATATAAAGTAATAATAAATCATAAATTAATCTAATATGGTTGACTACCGTTTTTGTGTGGATAATCATAAATTATTAAACCTCACCGACTGATCGACTAGTCCTTGTCGTGGTAATCTAATGCAGTGACCGAACTTCTTATCGTTCCGACAGGGGAAGCGTCTGAAATTGCCGGAACCGTCAAGCGAATCCACATCACCCTTATTGGGTCATTAGCAGCCATCATGTTTTGCACGAGGCATATTACGCCTCGTCATGATCCCACATATCACATTTTAGGAATCATAGTAGGACACTCAAAGTGTTCCTCATGTAGAATCTCCAAGGGAAGTCTTTCTGAGATTTGCATGATCTTAAATGATGGTTTGTCGTTGCTGTGATGCTGATTGTATGAAGTGAGTGACCAACAATTTGATCATGTTTCTATGGATATCAATGTACAGATTGTTAAAATACGGAGATTTCAGAACTGGGTTCCAAAACACGGGGTCGGTACTTGTGATTTCCCAGACTAGACTCGTCGTCGGGAGTCGGAGTAACACGGCTTCTGCTACATTAACGGGCAGGTATATTTCGATAGAATCAGAATCTTGGTTTTTTTGATCGGCCACTGTTTTGGTGAACAAAGAAACAATAGTTGATTATTGGAGAAATATAGCTTTGTTGCAGGGGAGAGAATTTTATTTTTATTTTTTTGGTGAAGTGGCGAATTTGTGAAAGATAGAATCTTGATGATGGATTTGAATTGTAAGTTGCAACAGATCTTTGAGATATTATATGATAGTTAAGTGGGGTATTTAGTCATTCACAAATTTGCATTTAATATTTTTTTATAGTAACTTCGATAAATAATTAGGTTTAAATTTGCCCACCCAATTTCAAATATCGCGGGAGTCCGTGACCGTGTGCGAAGAAGTGGCCACGTGGCATGGAGGTTATGATTGCGAATTAAATTAGGGTTTTTGAAATTAGGGATATTTTCAAATATTTGCAGTTGAAAACGGATTACGGACTTGTTTGTGTTGTATGAAGAGTGTTAGAAAATAGGAGATTTATATATGATAGAGGTTTTGTAGGATAGTGAAGATTTGTATTTGTGTTTATGTGGATAGTTGAGGAGAAAGTAATTTTAGATGTAGTGGAATGTTTAGAAATTTAGAGTGTTTAGAATATGGAGTACTTATCTCCAAAATCTTTAGATTGTATTGCTCAAATGTTTTGAGGATAGGTTACAAGATCACCCATGGGGTGTATTTATAGGTGTGGGAGGAGATCTCTAGAATCCTCCCCCATGCATCATTTCTAGACTACTATTTTCTAGACTATTATAGATTCTTCTAGAAATGCTTCATAGTTTAATACTCCCCCTTGAAACATTTCTCGGATACTCCAAGCATACTCATTAACAGTTAAAATCGGTCTCTTGAAAGTGCCTTCTTGAAGATATCGGCTTGTAGTTCTTCCGTGGGGTAATACTTCATCTCAATATCTCCACTTGCTTGGACTTTTCTTATGAAGTGATACTTGATTGCAATGTGCTTCGTTCGATTGTGTTGAATTGGATTCTTGGCCATTGCTATAGCTGATTTACTATCACAGTAGATCTCTGTAGGCCCATTTTATGGTTGTCCCATGTCTTCAAGTATTCTTCTTAGCCATATAGCTTGACAAGCTGCTCCTGCTGCTGCAATGTATTCTGCCTCGGCTGATGATTGTGCAATAGACTCTTATTTCTTTGAACCCTATGATATTGTACTTGAGCCAAGCTTGAACGCGTACCCAGACGTGCTCTTAATATCATCCACAGATCCTGCTCAATCACTATCAGTGAAACCTGAAAGGTTTCCTTCTGAGTTTGGTTTATACCATATGCCGAAAGTCTTTGTTCCTTGCAGATATCTGAGGAGTCTCTTTGCAGCTCCAAAATGTGTTTGGCTTGGGCTCTACATGAATCTTGATAGAAAACTTGTCGCGTACATGATGTCGGGCCTCGTAGCTGTTAAGTATAGTAGACTTCCAATTAGGCTACGATAGATGGATGCATCTACTTGCTTCGTTCCATCTTCCTTCTTTAACTTCTCATTTGGAACCAATGTAGTAGCAACGAGTTTGCATTCTTCCATCTTGAATTTCTTCAACATATCCTCGATATACTTCTTTTGTGATAAGAAGATACCTTCTTCTTCTTGGCTTATCTCCATTCCAAGAAAGTAGTGCATCAATCCCAAGTCACTCATCTCAAATGTGTTCATCATGTCTTTCTTGAATTCTTCAATTAGATTTATATCATTCCCTGTGACGATTAAGTCATCAACATAAAGAGAGATGATGAGTATATTGGTGTTACCTTGAGACTTTATGTAGAGAGTTGGCTCATTTTTGCTCCTCCTGAATTCTTGGTCGATAAAATATCCATCGATCTTGCTATACCAGGCTCGAGGTGCTTGCTTAAGCCCGTATAGTGCTTTCTTGAGTCGTAAGACTTTTCCTTCTTTGGTCATGAATTCTTTAGGCTGCTCGACGTATACTTCTTCTTGTAGCTCTCCATTTAGAAAAGCTGACTTCACATCAAGTTGGAAGATTTTCTATTGTTTTTGTGCGGCAAGAGCAATAAGTGCTCTTACCATATCCAACCAAGCAACTGGGGTGAATGTCTCTGTGTAGTCAATCCCCGGTTGTTGAGCGTATCCCTTGGCTATAAGCCTTGCCTTATGCTTTTGTATAGAACCATCAGGATTCAACTTTGTCTTGTAGACCCACTTGACTCCAATTACTTCTTTATCTTTTGGATGATCAACCAACTCCCAAGTTTTATTCTTCTCAATCATCTTTATCTCTTCCTCCATAGCTTTAACCCATACTTTTTCTTTAGATGCTACTTCGTAGTTGAGTGGTTCCAAGACAGTAAAATTGCAAGTTTCATATATATCACTTAGGGACCTCATCCTTAGTGGCGAAGATTCTGGTGATGAATCGCTTTGTCTTGGAGTATTAGTTTCTGAAGAGGATATAGGAGTCGTACCTGGATTTTGTTCGTCATCCTCATCATTGTCTCTTGCACCTTATTCTTCCATTGGTGTGGATATCCATCTCCTCTCTATATTCTCCGTCTCCCAATTCTAGGCCGCTGGCTCGTCGAACTCAACATCTCGACTCGTAACAAGCTTCTTAGTCTCTAGATTGAAAATTCTGTAACCTTTTGACGGAGAGCTATAGCCGAGGAATATACCTTTCTCCATTTTGTCTTTTAGCTTATGTCTCTTTATGGAGGAATGTGGACATAGCATATACATCCAAAGACCCTAAGATGTTTGGCGGAAGGCGTCTGTCCAGACCAAGCTTCAATTGGTGTTTTGTTGAGTACTGCTTTTGTTGGACACCGTTAAGTAGATAGACCGAGGTGTAGACAGCCTCTGCCCAAAACATCTTTGGCAATCCTTTCTCAGCGAGCATGGATCTTGCCATCTCCATCACCGTTTGATTCTTCCTTTTCGAGACTCTATTTTGTTGTGGAGTGTAGGCAACCGTTAGTTGGTGCTCCATGCCTTCATCTTCACATAACTTGTCAAACTCTTTAGAGTTGTAATCCATACCTCGGTCACTTCTTAACTTTTTAATCTTGTGACCGCTTTGTTTCTCAACAAAGTTCTTGAATCTCTTGAAGATTCCAAATACTTCTGATTTCTCTTTAAAGAAATATACCCAAGTCATTCTTGTGTAGTCATCTATGAAGAGGATGAAGTACCTGTTTTGACTTAGGGAAGGTGTTTGCATTGAGGCGCATACGTCAGTGTGGACAAGCTCCAATATTTGTGTTGCTCGCCATGCTTTCTCCATCGGTAATGGTTGCCTATGTTGCTTCCCGAGCATGCACCCTTCACAAACATTCTCTTTCTCGTTTATAAGTGGGAGGTCTCTCATCATTTTCTTCTGATGAAGTAGTTGTATGGCATTGAGATTAAAATGTCCAAATCTCCGATGCCATAAGCTTGTGTCGTCAAGTTTTGCTACCATGGCTTTATGTTTTGAATATTGCCAGTGAATAGGAAAGCTTCTGTTTCTTCCCATCTTCACTTCAACAACCTCCACATTATTTTTCAAGTCATGAATTCGACATAACTCCCCCTCAAAGTGAAGCGAATATCCGTTCTCCATCATTTGGCCAACACTTAATAGAATTTGATCAAGACTAGGTACTAGGAGAACGTCTTTGATAAAAAGCGTACCTTTCCTTGTTTCGATGGCGACCGTACCTTTACCTTTCGTCTCCACCAATTCTCCATTGCCCATCTTAACTTTAGTCTTGATCGATGTGTCTAGATCACAAAAGATCCTCTCGTTGGATGCCATGTGATTGCTACATCCGCTATCGATGTACCAATCTTCTTCTTTCTTCTCGATTGCAGATTGTCACGCATAGAAGAGATGTTCCTTCTCATGTTGATCTTCTAAGTAGTTGGCTTGATGATTCTTATTCAATCGACAATTTCTCTCCACATGCCCAAACTTCTTACAATTTCTACATTGTGGCTTTCCTCGATGGTAGCAATATTTTTCTAGGTGATTAGTTTTCTTTCATATTTGGCAAGGAGGGTACTCGTCGTTGGTCTCCTCGCGCGTTTCTTCTCGTTGCCATCCTTGCGAGCCTCCTTCGTCTCTTAATTTCTTGTTTTTAATGTTGAGCTTTGATTGAAAGGCACTCTCAAGTGAGCCTTCATGTCGCCTACTCATCCTTAGCTCATGTGCTTGTAGGGAGCCCATTAATTACATGACTGTCATTGTTGATAGGTCCTTCGACTGCTCAATAGCGGCTACGATGGGATCGTACTTCTCAGGAAGACTGATCAAGATCTTTTCGACAATTCTTTCATCGGAAATGTTGTCTCCATAAGCTCTCATTTGAGTGATGATCTCCATAAGTTTTGAACAATAATCCTTGGTAAGCTCCGAATCTTTCATTTTAAGATTTTCTAGATCTCTTCTCAGGCCTTGTAATTTAATAGTTCTCACCTTAGCATTTACCTTGGAATTCCTCTTTTAAGGTGTCCCAAGCTTGCTTTGCGGTGGTGGCATTTCTTACTCTTGAAAATATAGATTCACTAATGCCTTGTTGAATAATAGAAAGAGCTCTAGGATTTTGGCATCTTTAGTTTCTTAGAACTTACCTCACTTGTAGATGAATCGGCCCCATCTTGAATAATATGTCTTCTTCAACAACATCCCATAGATCTTGAGACTCGAGGTATGTCTTCATCTGAATGCTCCAATAGTCGTAGTTTTCTCCATTGAACAATGGAGTTGATTCCATAATGCGAGGATTAGCCATAATGCTCGTTCTAGATCGAACAAGCTCTGATGCCACTTGTTAGAAAATATGAGATTTATATATTATAGAGGTTTTGTAGGATAGTGAATATTTGTATTTGTGTTTATGTGGATAGCGGAGGAGAAAGGTAATTTTAGATGTAGTGGAATGTTTAGAAATTTAGAGTGTTTAGAATATGGAGTACTTATTTCCAAAATCTTTAGATTGTATTGCTCAAATGTTTTGAGGATGGTTTACAAGATTCACTCATGGAGTGTATTTATAGGTGAGGGAGGATATCTCTAGAATCCTCCTTATGCATCATTTCTAGACTACTCTTTGCTAGATATTATACATGAATTCTCTAGATGGATTCTTTGAATATTCCTAGCACATTCTTTAACTAGTGTAGTATGGACTACTCTAGATTCATCCATATTATTATTACAATTACATAGATATATGGAATTATTCCATCAAACCCCCTGAACTATGGCCACTTTATTGGTTCAGGGCCAGATCTTTATTTTTAGATCCAGTGAGGTTTAAACTTTGGTAGTTTGTGCGAATTGCCCCATTTTTTAGTTTTTTGCAATTTTTCGACCAAAAATCGTCAAAAAAATTATTTAAAATTTGACTAAATCCTTCCTCTCGTTAAGACGGTTCCGATGGTGGTGACGATGTCGCAAAATTCAAAGTCAATACATGGAAAATTCAATTTAAGTGTATTGAACTTAAATTAGAATTTCCATGTTATAACTTTGAATTTTGCAACACCGTCACCACCATCGAAACCGTCTCGTCGAGGGGGAGATTCTAGTCAAACTTTAAATAATTAATTCGGTGATTTTTGGTCGAAAAATCACCAAAAAGTGAAAAATGGGACAATTCGTACAAACTACCAAAGTTTAGACCTCTAAAAACAAAGATATGACCTTGTTTGCATAAAGTACCTATAGTTTGGGGAGTTTAGTGGAATAATCCCTAGATATATTTTATTGACTCTTATACTTATTTAAACTATTTCATAGTGGAATAATCCCTAGATATATTTTATTGACTCTTATACTTATTTAAACTATTTCATATATATATATATATATATATATATATATATGCAGGCTTCCCACTTTTCGAGTCAAGTCACTGAAATGGCCAGGCTTTGTGTGTATGTATTTTGCTATGTTTTCTAGAACACAAGTGTTGTTTTTGTCTCTTTTTGCCTATTTCGCAGAACACAGGGGGTTTGCTTGCCAAAAACCCTCTGTTTAATTGTGATTTGTGTTCGCCTTCATTGACTCTTATACTTATTTAAACTATTTCAGATATGTATATATATATATATATATATATATATGAAGGGGTCAGCAGATGCAGGCTTCCCACTTTTCGAGTCAGAGTCACTGAAATGGCCAGGCTCTGTGGAATTCGACGACGTTAATTAACGGGAAGGTTCTTACTTAACCTGCTCAAGGTAGGTGAGTATTTAGTACCCACAGAACTATATTTACTATAAAAATGGCTACTTTTATTAGCTGATATCTGCCTCTTTCCTGCTTCCTGCTTTCAGCATATACAAACGATGTTGTGCTCCATTTCTGATAAGAATGTTCAAGAGATTAAGATCAGGTAATCTTTTTTATGTTGATTGAAAACTTACACAATGCATATTTTGTCTCTTCTGATGTACATTTATTTATGTTGGATTATATATTCATCTGTATATACTATACTATATATGCATTCATTATTGGTGTATTTGCTGAGCGTGCCTTAGAAACAGTCCAGGGATAATGCTATTGATATTCACAAAAATCAAAGGTGGTGTCGCATTCGCATTGGAGATTTTCTCGATTGAGGATGGGACTGTCCTCAAATATTTCAGCCATCTACTTCGTAGAAACAAGAGAGTGGACTTTATTGAACGATTCAGTGAATAGCTTCTTGTCAAGCAAGAAAATGAGAATCTCCAGATTCTTGATCTAAAGAAACCTTTTCCTTTGTCTAATTGTCTTAAGTCTTATAAAAGACAAAAAGAAGTTAGACATCTTTTGTTTGGGTCTGATGTAAAAGTAGTTCACAGGACAGAATTCAAGATCCTGTCAGTATTCGTATTTTTCTACGAGAACCAATTATTCCTGACATTCAGAAACCGGACTGTTGCCGTTTGGAACTTTAGAGGGGAACTTTGGGACCTCATTTGAAGATCATCTCTTATGGCATGCATATTTCCCTCGGAGGGAATGATTACTTTCATGTTATGGCATCCGAAGATGTCCTTTTGTCGATTATTGATCATTAGGCTGGCGGCCATTGTATGGATTTTCTTTTGGTGCTTGTAAATGTGGGTCTGTCTGTATCTTATGGCTCTAAAAGTGAGCTATGTAGCAAGTGCCAGTTTGTTGCATCTGCATTTGAGTGAGAGTTAAAAGTGTTGTGACAGATGAAATAGCAAAAGACCAACTTGGAAATTGGAAAAGTAATTTGTGGCTGTATTAGTCGTCCTACAGCCCGGTACTGTACACAACGGCATTTGAGTTATTTTCATCACTTTGTGACCCTTAACTCAGACTTTTAAGCACGTGCATGTCTCTTGGATTATTACAAAGAAGCTAGTTCGTTGTGATAACTGGATGATCAACACATAGTTGTAGTTTGGTCCAAAGTTTGAATTTCATTGTCTCATTAATCACACTTCTCGTGAAACTGTGCATGCCTCCAACTTGAAAATGTAAGGAAGGAAATAACCCGAATGCAAATGTTGTATACTTGAATTAAGTTTCCTATAATCTGGTGATGGCAAGTGCTGACTATCATTTGTTTCTTTTTTTTTTATGCATGTAGAATTTTTCTTCCTCTTAAATTCAATAGTGTAGAGTTAGATTGGTTAGTGCTGTAGCATGAAATCTATATTAGGAAAACTTATCTGCCGTCTACTGATTGAGTTTACAGGGCCCGTCTTTGCTGTTCTTTTATGATGTTTAATGATTTTGCTTGCAAATTCAATTCTTAGGGGAAAGAGGAAAAGATAAACGAGTTACTTTCTGTTCTCTACTGTATTAGACCTATTTATTGATGAATGGTAAATAACCAATATCCCGATTCGTCTTGCTCTGTTGATCATATTAACAGGGATGCCTCTTCAAAATGGAATGGTGAAGGTTCTTTCCTATTTACGTCAAGCTCAGCTCCGTATGATTGCAGCAACAATGGATATCGTGATGAGGTATCCATCTGAGATAATATATTCTTTTTAATAGCTGAACTGTTTCATTCCTTCTGTTTTCTGATTGACAACTCAACTAGGTGAAACTACCACTTTTAAAGTTATATTCTGTTCTATCTGAAATACTTTTCCGAACACTAGTAAATTTCTCTTCTTTGCTGCTCCATAGGGAAGTCCAGTGGTATCACTTGGGAGGAGCACCAAGACAGATAACCTGCTTAACACGGAGAAAGTGATATTGGAGGTTGACTGGCTGGACTTTACATATCCATCAGTACTTAAGGTTATGCCTGAGAAGGACAGTTTCAAAGGCAAGCAACGGAAGTAAGTTGTAGAAACAACCACCTTAACATGCAATACAAAGCAGATAAAGGTGCCCGCTCACACTGGCTGGCGAAAGGGACTGATGATGCTCAGCCGGACCACATTCTTAATCTAATACATTACCAGGTGATGCATCGCTCCTACGTTTGAAATTCTTAATTCTTTTTCAAAATATAATAACTCTTTCCTCTATCCTTTGTAATATTTGTCGTTTATATATATATACTAGGATATGTTGCCCGTGCTCCGCACGGGCGTGTTGTCATTGAAAGTTTAATGTGTATGGAGTGCGGGCATGTTGTGATCAAAAGTTTAACGTGTATTATTGAAATTTTGGTAATACTTGATTATAGTATTTCAGGAAGAAGGTGGTTTTTGTTGAAGCCCCATTTCCCCACAAGTATTAACAAGTTTCAGATTGACCGCAAAAGCTTTAAAACAATACTAATTAGCGTCCAAAACTATCAACGAGTTTCAATTTTACCCATATATTCATTTTCCTTCAATGAAGAAAGAACTTCTTTTTCAGATGTTCGGGCTGGCTTGCTTATTAGGTCGAGTGAGCAACTGAACAAGTTTCGTAGATAGAATTTCAGTATTAGAAAGGTTTAGGTGATCGCAATATATCTGGACATGTAGTTAGCTCCGCCCGGACAGCTCCCCATTGTAAGTACCATCAACATCAAGACCATATACACGACACCGTGAATCTCCTACCAAAGTGATTGAACTACCACTTCTTGATTCGTATTTTCAGACGGAGGAAAGACTTACTTGATTTGAGGATAAATTCTTTCTTGAGCATGATTCTATTTCATCGATCAAAGGAAGCTGCTAGACTTACTGTGAATACTTTCTTTCTATAACATCTTGTTGCTATGGTCACATGTTAGCTTCAAAATTACTAACTTCCAGCTCCCAAAACTTGGTGGGTGTACCTGCTTTTTCCGACATCTATCCAAACAAATCGAGGAAGTTAGGTAGGTTCAGGGTAGCACTTCAGCACCATCCACCCATCACCCACTAGGTTTTCTCATTTGACCCCACAACCACAAGTATTACAAAACATCACATCAGTCTTCAAAATTCCGCTCGTATTCAAAACTCAATTGCACCCCCATATTTTTTAAGTCACCAAACAGTGAATTTGACATTAATCTCTACTGATCCCGCAAGTTTTTTGATAAACTTAAATTTAACCACAACTTTTTCAAAATTTCTGGTTAGGGTTTAGAATAAAAAATTGCACATTAGTCTTTAATATTACGAAAACATCTCAACTCATTACTTCACAACAAAAAGTAAAACCTCATATACATCTGCATCAATACAGCTATTCCTAAAAAAAATATTGACAACAAAATGATTGTACACAGTTGACAGAGTAGTCCCGTGGATACAAATACAAATGCCTCACTCTCTTGAAAGGTAAACAACGAAATATAAAAACTGGTATTATACTTTAAAATTTAGCCTTTTAGTCTGATCTCATACAAAACACAAGTGACAAGGCCCATAACTCGGAGAATAAAAAGGAAAACAGTGCTCGTATGACATTCGTATGACAAAGTAAAACTAAAATGAAATCTCACAAGGAGCATGGAATGTCCTCCCCCGGCAGATAGCCTCAAGGTTTTCTCCAGTGTATGAACATAGAGGTGAAACTTCAACACCTGATATGGCATCGAAATGAGAAATACTGAACATAATTATTCATTTTCTTGAGTATACTAATATAACATAAAAAGAACAAAAACTGAAGATTTACCAGTCGCGTAAAGGGGCACGGAGTGAGTCAAGAAACCACCAGCTGCAACTACCCAACGAGCATGCAAACGAAGAACGAGCAGGCGAGCACTGTCTGGGGTATCAAAATTTGATCCATTGGCATTTTTCACAGGTGCAAATTCTTCTTCACGCAACACCTATATGATGAGGAAGCAAAATGAGTAAATGACAACACTCCAAAGAAACAAAACCTCTGAATTTAACGTTCCTCCAAGAAAAAATCATATTTAAAATGGCACAACATTCTTGAGTGTGCTAGCAAAAACAATATATATTACCTCAAAAAGTGCCGTCGAAGGTGCATAAGGAAACGCATCAAAGATGAACTGTTCTAATTTGTACCCTGGTGTGTGTCCATGAATTGAGGGTATATGCTTCTCAGCTAGATGATAGCTGCAACAGAAAAAGCCAAATTAATCATAATCATACTAATTAGGGTGATACGTTCTGCAATATCCACACAACTGGAGAAATGGCGAACGAGGCAGAGGAGAAGGAACGTTACTGACACGCTATCTTTCTCAAGGCCATTAGCTACTTGGTTCAGAAAATCTAAAGTGAACATATGTAGGCATACCTGAAATAAGAAAGGCAGAATGACATGAGATACATTGTCTTCTTTGACTAATAGGCAAAAGACCAGTTTATGGTTGAATAAAACGCAATTTCCAATATTACAATCTAACACAAATATGACTATGAGAAGAAATGTATTAGGCTGAAACGAGAGCAACTTGATGGTTGTGCATAATTCAGGCAATAAACAAGCAGGTGAAACAGATTATAATTTTCTCCTTCAGCTTTATTTCTATCATGTTCAAAAAGTCCAAACAACTACTCATGATATGCTCTAACAGCATCAGTGGTTAATCACATTTTGAATCTACCATTACTGACAGGAATGTAAGTTAATCAGCTTTCCTAATAAATTACGCCACTTTAACATTTATGGTTCAAGTTGATCACCAGCAATAGATCAGTAGTTGCCATCAGCTAAAAAAGGTAGGGAATGCTACAAATGCAGATTTTTTTTAAAATTCACAGGAAATTAGCGAATTAACTATAAAATACTTAAAAACGCTAATCAAAATGATCAAGACACAACATAATTAACACCAAATTCTTGAGATTTATATTATTAGCAAGTAAAATCTGTCTAGAAGAAACTTCACAAAACAAATACATATAATCTAGCCAAACGAAAAACCAAACAGGTCTAGAATAGTATCCCTTGAGGTACTATAAAAATCCTTTGATTATGGAAGATCATTAATTCCCCAAATTGCAATTACTTTGTTTCCTAAACTAGTAGATTTAGTACCTTGTAATCTCTTGCAATTTACTTTATTGTGACTAGTATAGTAGTATAAATAGATGTGGAATTGTACTATGACTCGTCAAGAAAAATATACAATAATATTAACAGTACTAAATGCTAGGAATGAGTCATCTAGGGCACTAAATGCATCTTGGTTGAACTCAGTATGAGTTTCCAAGTTCTTTAAGATGCAAGACAATGCTCGAGCTCTATTTCTAACGGAGAGCTTTTCAAACATAAGTGAATCCAATGAAAAAAAAAGAAAAACAGAAATGGCGTTCGAAGATGGAAAGGGGGAAAGGAAAATACATTACTCCAACAAAAGCGAAGCCGGCCAGTTTCTTGGTTAATTGCACTAGCCAAAGAAGGATCCAATTCACTGTATTCAACCACAGAAACTGGTCCATCTTTCCCTCGTCGAACAAATACACCAACCTTCTCTTGTGGGTATGCCTGCAATCCAGTAAATATTAAGAAAGAGACTCGTACAAACCACATGCAATTATAATACAAAACCTAAAACAAGGCCGTGCAGAATCAGCATAATGAATTGATGCTTTATGAGAAACTGAAACTTTTGTTCATGATAAACTGCCCATATATACTCTGCTCTTAATAATATATATGACAATTAGCAGCTTCAAAAAAGCAGCAGAAACTTTGGTATTCATTATCAGGAATCCATGAGACTGAAATTGTGTTCATGCCTTCAGTTTTCAAAAAATAAAATGAAAACAAAGTAGCAAATCAGCTAAAGTCATAAGGTACCAATTTTTTTCAAATTTCACATGTGTGAGAGGTTTGAGGAGGAAGCATGAAGTCAAGAGAAAACTTAAACTTAGCGGATAAGGAATTTGACAACAATATCAAGAAAGATACTGTTTTCTCGGTTCTATTCAAAAATCAATAGCCTGTTTGACGAAGGCTCATAAGAGGCAACCCTGCTTCGTGTTTATAAGACCGAAAAAGGGGGAAGGAAGGGGGGGACCCCAACCAATCAAAAGAAAACCTCAAAGGGAGACGCGACAAACAACCTAAACAAAACCCAGAGAAGATACATAAGACCATGCACCTGTCTGAGTTTTTCAGTAACTTGTGAGCAATCTATCTAAAGATCAAACTCATTGGAAGTTATGAGTTGCTTTAAGTTTGAGGTCTTTGAGATTGCAGATAAACTAAAAAGGGTTACCTTTCGAACAACTTTTGCAGCAGCCGCCGCACCTTTCTCAATGAAATAACCTAAGAAAGTAGGATCTGCAACACGAACCTGTTTGCGGAACATTATTTACGCTTGGTTGCAAAAGTATATAGCTTCGGAAATAATTAATAAAGAAAAGAGAGAAAAACTAAACAAAGAACCAACATACCAAAGCATTGTCAACTCCATAACAGTCCAAATACTTTATGCCTCTCATTGTCATATCTTCCAACAACCTTGAAGATTTCAGAGCTGCGACCAATGTTTTTAATACATTAACGCACTAGACGTTGCTGAACAGTGAAATGACGAGGCAAAACTTGTTGCTGATTCAATTGAATCAAACTTACCTGAATAAACACCTCCATTCCCATCAGGAGATTTTGCTACCTGGCTTCAAAAGTTAGATTGAAATGACTATACAGCTGGTATAATGAAGAATTAATCCAAAAAAATATTAACCAATAAACAATCATAAAAAGAAACACATAATAGTACGTTACGACAGTCTATACTACCCTTACTAACAACGATGGCATGGACGAAGGAGAAGATAAATATCAAGTTGTGCCACAGCGATAATATATAGTAAGCTCTGTTTCTCCACACAAACATCTTAACAAATAGAAACTATTATCCGACAAGTTAAGACTATTCTTGGTAGACAAATATTTGCTATACACTTCATGAAGACAGAATATAATAATTATAGGTATCAAATATCTCAATACCAAGTGACAAAGCTCTAGCATGCATCTGATAACCCACATAAGGTATAGAAACCAGAACAAGACCTACCCTGTATGCAGTTTCCATTATAAATCTGCCATCTCTCGATACACAAGGAATTGTGCCTTGTGGGAAGAAGGTGATCTGCATTCAAAATTAGCTTCCACTATCAGACGAAAATTAGTCATGAAAGTAAAAGCTAAAAAGTAAACAATCTTACTTGATCAGCTTCAAGGCCAAAGTATTTATGGCTTTCAAAGAATTTACGGGTCGGTTCATCTGTAAATGGACTAGTCATTATGTACCAACGTATAGGTGTAGTACTTGCAGAACCTACATACAGTTAGGGAAGTCAGGGTCACAAATCATAATGAATAAGTATGTTCCATGTTTAAAGAATACAAAGCTCACCCTCATTTAATGACTGTGCTGCTAATCTTTGAAGACACAAAATTCGCTCAGCTTGAAGTTGGAAAAGTGATTTTCCAGATGGAAGTCCAATATCTGTAATGAGGATAAGAAAGTGAGGATCAAATGAGGTATATTTGCAAGGACAAAAAACGAAAAGAATCAATAAACTTTGCATGCAAAGGATTGAGGAGTATTGAATATTAAATTTAAAATTTAAAATCCTGATAACAAAGTTGAATAACCAGGCATGCATAGCGTTACTCACTAAAACACCCTTTTGGATCTGTACTTCCCAGGCGAGTTCCCTGCATGCATGAGTTTCAAAGTGAGATCAATTTGCTGATATTCAAGAACAAAAATAGCACGTTGCGTCCTATGGATCATAGGAAATAAGACTGGTTGGATATCGGGTATGCATGGGTGTTTATGCACTTTCTGCTAAAACATATGGTTGTTAGCTGCTTTAAATGATTTTGTAAGCTAGAACCACCTGTCATATTTCATTTCTGCGAAGAATAATCTAGTATGTTCTCCTGCTGGCTCCATATCACTATACTTACAACATTATATCGTAATTTCCATTAGTTGCTTTTCTCGTTTATGTGTGCGGATGGTGATATCAATCCAAACTAAGGCCAAAAAGTTAAGAAAAATAGTTCACCAGACTCACTATTGAAATAGTCATCAAAAGCATGATTTCTTCCTTACAACAACTAAGCTGAACATCTCATCATCGTCTTACAACCAAAATAACATTTCACTCACAAAAATAACCATCATTGTATGCATCAAACCGAAAAGGTTAATGATTTCTATCCAACAGTACCTGTCCACCGGATAAGAGCAGAACGCCTAATTTCCCATCTGCGATCGCCTTTAACCCCATCTTCCACCACCTCTCTCTTTCTTCCATTGTCCGCTTCTCCACCGTAGACACAATGCCCTCCGGAACTGGCTCCACTGATTCCGCCGGAAGCCCTAATTACATCCAATAAAACCTCATTAACCATAAGCACACAAAATTATACAATTAGTACATGCAAAGTGCAAAATCCAGACCTTGCGAGTGGAATGAACACCGAATTATCCGATCGATCCTCGAAAGATCTAACCCCTGCAGATAGATAAACACACACACACACTACATAACTAGTAACGAAAAACAGCTCCGCACATCAATTACCGATTTCTGCACCTGTAGTAAGAGTAAGAACGATCGAGAGGTGAAATTACCTCAATGTCCTTGACGAGAAGATCGCGGTCTTCGGGCGAGAGCTCGTCCCATAGGGCAAAAGCGTCCTCCTGTCCGTAATCTTTCAGCCTCTCGAGCAGCGCCTGCGATGGATCCGACGCCGCATTGTTCTCCGATTGCGGCATTTCGTGATTCTCTCTCTCTCTCTCTCTCTCTCTCTCTCTCTTTAGATCTTGGTGAGATGAGATCTATACGTAGATACGAAGTATAATTACAGAGTTGAGTGATAAATAGATACAGAGAAGAGAAGGTGAGTTGTTTGTTTCAGTTTGGTGAGAGGTGTTTGTCTAGAAGGGGTATGATGAACTAGGCCTGTCCAGGGTAGGGTATTACCCTACGCTTGCCCTTAGTTTCAATTAAGGATCTCCACCCATACCCTATTGTTAGGGTCTGAACTCTGGATTCGGGTCCAGACCCTTAGTGCAAGTTTGGTTACTTATTTACTATTTAATCTACATATAGTATACTTGCTACTATTTTTCGTTTTGGTGGATTTTTTCACAGCTTTGGTTAGTAATTTTCTCTTCCCCCATCGGTTGTGGGTCCCACTTAAAAATCCTCTTTGGTTCTCATTCTAAGGTCTTGTAACGGTGCTGTTCATATGAAATGCCCATTTAACCCCTCCAACTACCCTCGGACTTTGTAGTATGCGTTCAAGTGTTATACATGCAAATAAATTGTTCAACGGAAATTTTGGGTTCATTACTAATTTAGTAATAGTCGATATTTTATAAAAGATCATATGTTTATTATTATTTTTTACATATACCACATACTTTTAATAATGAGGTTTTTTTATGTGGTGGTGATAAGTAGGTAGCTATATAATCGTTAACCATATTATTTATAAGTGAGTATAGTATAATATTTTCATCCATAAATGTCAATATGATTTCATGTAATATATTCTGCCATACACTACAAGATTTGGGGGGATCCCACCCAACCAGGCGGTCGCGCCAGGGAGAAGTGGCAACTGCACGGGCGGTCGCGAGGCTTTTATAAGGCCTCGCAACCGCTAGGCCGTCGCTTGGTACCATGCCGACCGCCCGGCGGTTGCAGATAACACTCAAACTTAAATTTTTTTATATTTCGGATGATTCGTTATGGCGTGTTGTTAAAATTACCCTAATGATAGTTAAAACAAGTCAAATTATAAGGTTCCATTGCAAAATCAAGCTGAGAACAACATTAAAGACTAAGTATGATGATTAGTTGTTGAACATAATATATAGGTGTATCGTTGATAACTCGCCTAATCACATCTAATCTACTATTTTACTAGCTCAATTACTAGCTTTGTAGTTATTTACTACTACTATTCACATGTAATAATGATATTTGAGTTCAATAAACACAAATACATCAAGATACTTCCCAAAAATCACTAATTCCTAATATGCATGTTATCTGCAACCGTCGGGCGGTTGCAGATAACCAGTTCAAACAACCGCCAGGCGGTCGCTGGGGCTTCTCTTAACCGCTGAGCGGTCGCTAAGTCATATGGCGACCACCGGGGCGGTTGCTGATACTATATATCTGCAACCGCCCGGTGGTTGCAAATAATATTCATTCTTGAATATTTACTATTTTGGTTTATTCGTTGTGGCGCGTTGTTTGATCAATTGATAATTACCCTAATGATAGTTAAAACAAGCCAAATTATAAGATTTCATTGCAAAATCAAGCTTGGGACAACATTAAGGACTTAGTATGATGATTAGTTGTTGAACATAATATATAGGTGTATCGTTGATAACTCATCTAATCATATCTAATCTACTATTTTACTAACTTAATTACTAGTTTTGTAGTCATTTATGACCTTAATTCACGGTTAATAATGATATTTGTTGTCTTCAAACACAAACACATCAAGATACTTGCCAAAAATCATTAATTTTAAACATGAATATTATTCGCAACCGTTGGGTGCTTGCGAGAATCCCACCGTTGCAACCGCCCAGTGGTCGCCATGGTATCTAGTAACCGCTCGGCGTTTGCTAATTCGGCTGAAATTGGCGAGATTCGATGGAAATTCAAATTTTCACGAAAATTCAAAATTTTCACCCAAAATCTTATATATACCTACCATTCTTCACTCTAATTTTTCATTCACAAATATTACACTCTCCAAAAATACCCAACACTCTTCTTTTCCAATCCACAAAAACACAAACATTTTCTTTTATTTCCAAAACAAAACGCAAACACTTCTTTTATCTCCATAACAAAACACTATACATTTTCTTTCACTTCCAAAACAAAACACCAAACACTTTCTTTTCTTTTATATCTCCAAAACAAAACACCAAACACTTTGTTTCATCTCCAAAACAAAACACCAAATACTTTCTTTTCCTTTATATCTCCAACAAAAAACTCAAACACTTTCTTTTATTTTTTATCTTCAAAACAAAACACCAAACACTTGTTTCTCTTCTTTTCTTTTTGTTTCTCCCTTTTTTTTCTCTTCTTTTCTTTTTGTTTCACCATACTAATTTCAACAAAATAATAATAATATTCCGAAAAATTCCCAAAATATTATTGTTTTTTTTTATTTTGATGAATATTATCTGCAACCGCCGGACGGTTGCGAACATCATGAACTCGCAACCGCTAGGCAGTTGAGAGCTCCTTATGAACGTGGCAACCACCGAGCGGTCGCCACTTCCTATGAAGACTACAACCGTCGGGCAGTTGCGAACATCATTAATTCGCAACCGCTAGGCGGTTACGAGCGACGGTCGCCACTTCCTTATGAAGGTGGCGACCGCTAGGGTATCTGCGACCGTCTGGCGGTCGCCAATTGGTATCTGCGATCACCTGGCGGTCGAAGGGTACCCACGACGAGGGGTGTCTGCGACCCCCCATGGGCGGTTGCAGATGGCCCTGTGTGATACGAGCGGCAACATATCAGACTGTGTTTTCCACGAAGTTGTGTTCTTTTCAATTCGAGTAAGAGGGATTCAAGACTGCTCTTTAGTCCCTCTCTATATTACAATACACTGAGACACGTATCATTTTTTAAAATTCACGAATCTGAACATTGGAATATATCATTGAACTACAACGCTTGCCACAACATGGGATATCGACCAAAAGCCTACTAAAATAGTTGAAACTACAACCCAAAATATATAAATCCCAATTGTACATCGATAGGTACATAACTAAATGCGGACTCTAGTGGGAAATTGGCCGTAAGAATGGTCGTTAACACAAAATGGAATTTAGTGGCAAACAATAACAAAGTACAGTCTACACCAAGTCTTCTAAAAATCACCCCTTACAAGAGCTGTTTAATTAGCGTGAAAACCACACTTTAATTCTGTCAAAATGCTACTAACGAATTCCTTCTTCCCCTCCTTGTCCATACTGTAAAAAAGAGTTACATGCGTTAGGGAAGAGACAATCTTCTTAGCGGCTCTAACTCTTGCAATCATTGTGAATTCCAGCAATTCTTGAAGTGCGGCAAAAATCCAATTAACCGTTGGATCAACTTCTTTGAGTGACTGTATGGCACTTGAAAGTTACCAACCAAGGGTTGATAATGTTGACTAAGTCTAAGTTATTATGAGTTTACATAGTTGTTTATATTTGCTCCATGATAGAAAGTTTTTTAACTAAACATTGTATCATGTATCCACACTAATTTGTGATCTTGAAAAGAGATTAATTAATTAGGATCAGATAAAGAATTACATACATTTCTATATGATTTGATCAATCAGGTGACTACCAAGTGATGTCAACAATTTTTAACCAAATAATGATCAATTGTTCGGTACTGTAATATACTCTTAATAATCACATTCAAGCATGAAAGACATTCATATGCAGATAAATATGTTGCAATTTAAGGTTTGGTATAGAAAAGCGTACCTTCAAGATTCAAAGGTACCACAAATTAGAAGCAACGCATTACCGACTTGATGTCCGTTAACACCATAAACAAATCAAATATTTGCAGAAGGTATTGTATGTGAACAAAAAGAATAAGCGCGGGATTATAATTGAGAATTCAAAATGTTTACTCAATAAAGAGACATTGTGTTTACCTTAACAATCTCACTTAGCATATATGGAATCTTGCATACACCCTGGTCATGAATTCACCAAATCCTGAGGATAGTTGACCATGACGAACGAAGGCATAAGTGTCAAGAACAAAATCTATACCTCAATAAATCCATCACAACTTCAGCTAAATGTTCCAGTGTTTTTATTGTATTCAAAATGAGAAAGGAGAGAAATGCACCAGATATACATCTAGTGAAGCATGCACCATATATGTCATTAAAAAAAAATCTGCAACTACTATGTTAACCACATAATTATAATGAAGCTCTTCTATGAAGCACTTTATCAAACAACTTGAGTGCACAACTGCAGGCCAAAAATTATAACTTGCTTAAGGAATAACAATATGTTAACTACATAAACATATAATTTCTCTTGCAATCGGTTGATTAAGGGCCATCTGCCAAATCTCGACATCGATAACAACAAAAAAGAACATGGATTGCAACAACAACGAACTACGTATTTCAGATTAGATCTGAGAACAAGAATAGATGTAATTTACGATTTACTTGAATTAAGGTTTACCTTCAATAATCGCGCCTGCAGATTGTCAACAGTGGAAGAACAAAATTAGGGTGAATAGAAAGAGAATAATTATTTCGTAGGCTGAATTTGTGATGGGATAGTATGATCTTAGGATGAATTTGGAAAAGCACAAACAAATTGTGGATATATCAGTAATTTCAGCAATAGCAATTTTTTACTCTTCAGTCTTGTTTCCCAAAACGAGGTGGAGGTCATTTTAAAATTGCTACTCAAACCCGGGTAGCCCTGGTTTAGCCCATATAACCCGATTTTTAAAATTAGCAACCAAAGGTAATATTGTTACTATTCAGTTCGGATTATATGACATATAATGTCATTGTATGCCCTACCAAACGGGCTCTTACCCTATATTTAATTAATTCAGGGTAAGGGTCTGGACCCTACCCGGTTGTGAGCGGGTCTTACCATTTTTTTTTGGATACAAGTACACAACATTACATTACAATTAATAAAAAAACATTATCCATTCCATATTCTTCCCTAAATTCTCTCTCTTTCTCTTTCTCTCTCTCTCGTCACGTTGAATCAACGGCGATGGTGCGGCAGATGAACTGAATTTCAGAAGCTCCAAGCCTCCAATCGCCAGTTTGTGTGAACTGAAGCCCTAATTTTCGAGAAGTGTGAACCTAAGCCCTAATTTTCGAGAATTTTAAATCAATTTGTACCCAATGACGTAAGTATTCATGTCTATTTGCTAAATTCAAGCTGAATTTTATATTTTACTTCAGTTTTGATTTCTAGGATTTCTGGGATTTAAGAGTTAGGCACTAATCATGGTATATTTTACTAATATTGGCATATGATGTTAGTTGCATGTTGTGTTGTTCATCCGATTTTAAAAGGTTGAGTTGCATGCCAATTATGGTAAAATAAAGAAGCAATCTCAGCCGAAAGATGGTTGTAATATAATCTCTGTATTTTCCTTCTTTTGTTTCTCATTTGAAAAAGGAAAATGATGATTGTAATATTGTCACCACAATCTTAATTTGCATCTCCTTTAGATGTAATATGGTGATTGACATTTTTGATCTTCTGTTAGACTAATTCATTTTTTTACATTTGTATATTCCTTAATTTTACCAAATTGAGTTGTTTTTCCTTTAGTCAAAAGTTAAATTCAGAAGATAGATTGAAACAGGGGTAGTTGTGTCTTAGTTTTATGAACACGACATGAAGATTTGCTGGTTTGCTCTATGTTAGTATGTTAGGTGTTACTTTGTGCAAATATATGTTGTAGAAAACAGGACATGCAAATCTGTCTACCTATTGTTGATTGATTAAATCTCATTGTTGCTTCGAGCAGGAAGTTGTTTTGATGTACTAGACTTGTACAAAGATAACAGCATCGTCGGCAATCCCGAATCGCAAGTCTTCTTCATATCCTACTTAAGGTCTGTTTTGAACTCTATTATATCATAAATAGTGAAGTGCATTGATCAACTACTCGGAAGTGAAAAGAATATCTAATTTCCATGGTTTCTTGTGCTAAATATTATTTCCTTAAGTTATATTATCCATGTTTTGTTTCAATACACATTATCATTCATTTACTTCCATAGAGTATGATTAAGATAATAATTTTCAGCTTTAATGGACAGAGTAGTGGCTGGTTCTATTTAAAGTGGTGTAAATTTCATTTATCTTTCTTTTTTGAACAATAGGTCTTGTGATGTCATCTCAAGAGATGGTAGTGAGGAAAGTGGTGGGAGTTCAAATGTGGCGATATCTCAACAACGTTGAGGTAAAAAACAAAAGGCCTCTGAAGCATGGAGTCATTTCGAGAGGTCTCTCGTGCGTTCTGATGGAGTCTGCGATGCAAAATGCAACCATTGTAAGAAGATCTTAACCTGGGGCTCGAAATACGGTACGACCCATCTGATGAAACACTTGATGTTTTCTTGTTTGTGCTATAAATTAGTTGATACTAGAAGTGGTGCAAGGACTGTAAGTCCGAGGGCAGAATTTTATTTTGATCAGATGTTAAGTAGAAGGATTATAACACGTTTTTGCATAAGGCATCAATACCCATTCAATATTATGGAGCTAGAGGAGTTTGTGCTATTCTGTAAGAGTCTTAATCCTGAATTTGTAGTTCCTTGTCGAGGCACGGTAAGATCGGATGTCATTGATACATACCTTGAAGAAAAGATTAAGATGCAAAATGTATTAGATGAACTCCAAAGTAAAGTGTCCTTAACCACTGACATATGGACCCCAGATCACTCCCATACTTCTTATTGTTGTTTGACCGCGCATTTTATTGACGATTTTTGGGTGTTGCGTAAAAACATTCTTGCTTTTAAGGTGGTTTCATTTTCGCATGATGGTCAATCATTATATGTGTGTTTAAGAGATTTAATTGTTGCATGGAAATTGGATCAGAAAATCATATCGGTTGTGGTAGATAATGCATTCAACAACAACTCAATGATGACCAAGTTAACGAAGTGGCTTGTGGATGAGTCTTTGATTCCTTTTGGTGGTGATTTGTTGCACGTACGATGTAGTGCGCATAGCTTAAATTTAATTGTGCAGGATGGGTTAAGTATAATTAAGGGTTCAATTGAAAACATTCGAGATACAGTTAGATATTTAAACAAGTCTTCTTTTGGCCGTCAAAAGTTTGAAGATGTTAAGCGTCGGCTTAGGTTAGAGGATGCAAGGGCAGTAGCTATGGACGTGCCTCATCGGTGGAACTCTACATTCCAAATGCTTGATATAGTTTTACCTTTAAAGGCGGTGTTTTCTCGTTTGGAGGTTTTTGATAAAAACTATTGTTATAATCCGCCTGCTGCTGAATGGAAAGTGATTGAAGTTGTACACAAGCTCCTACAAGTTTTCTACAATGCAACTACAGATTTTAGTGCCATCAAATATCCTACTTATAATGTGTTCTTCCATATATTTGTGATATTCACTAGAAATTAATTGAGTGGGAAAACAGTAAAGTTGATAGAGATGGGGGAATTAATTCCCAGATTTCAGATCTTAGAGGGACGAGGGAAAGAATAAGAAGAACGAGAAGAGAACTTGGATCAAAGAGAGAAGACAACAATTGCTCGGCAATTCAATATCAATAATCATCAACGTGTCTAATAATAAACCCTTAGCCTCATATTTATAGGCTAAGTAATAAAAACCTACCAAAGCTAGAGTTCTTAATAAAAGTAACAAGATAATTAAGAATCCTAAACTTACCAAACTATTAAATTCTAACCTAATAATAATTAAATACTATGCAAGTAATATTTAAATAATATAATATATATAATTTCTATCATTCTCCCCGGCTTGAAAAAACTCGCCCCCGGAGAGTTTGCATGAAATAACTCCACTGAGGTGGAGCGAGTGAACTTGAGAGCTGGTCAAATTAGGACGACCTTTCCATCGAACTAAGTAAATGAACTGCCCATCTCTTGTGTTGTTGACTACATAGGCTTCCTTCAAAACCAACACTTGGATCGGAAGTAGAGGAGGCACCAAAATTGAAATCACAGAACCACCTGTCGCACTTTCAGAAAATTTGGGAACATGAAGAATGCGCATACTCATAGTTAAATCCTCATTATTGAAAATTGGACTCTCAAATAAATTTGGAGGCAAGTCCAACAAATACTCATCATAGACAAATTCTTGTGTATGCAATAACAATGAGGACTCAATTTTCATTGTAGAATCAGTTTTAGGCAATGAGTACGACAACTTGCTATTTTTAGTGGCTAGAAAATTTTGGTTGATGCTCATATCCACCTCGGATTTATCAGTGGGTAAAATAGGTGGAGTTTGTATTGGTAGGGTCTTAATCTCAGAGTTTAGGTTCTGCAAGTCCCCATGCCGCGAATTCTCTTTATGTGGCATGTCTAGTGTTCCTAGAACTTCCTTGGTAATATTCATGTTAATTGGAGGAGAAACATTGATAAGAAAAGGACACTGAGACATATGAGCATTCAATTTATTTTCGAATTTAGTCTCCAATGTTGTGAATCTTTCATTAAATTCATCCTTCATTAATTGAATCATGTTGCATAATTCCTCAAGTTTCTTATCTGTCATGATTTCAATGCAAGACTTGCCAACAAATAATTAAAAGTCCAAAATTCAATAAAAGAATTAACTTTACCGAAATTTTTGGGCAACCAGATTTTCTTGTTGTAGTCCAGGTAGTCCACTCCCTCTCCAATAGGCTTTAACTGCTCTCGACCACCTGTATTTAACAATACCCAGCCAAATATGAGAAGGTCACCAGCAAGAGGGGTTAAATAGCAAATAACCAAAAGGACCAAATCTGCAATTAGCCGTCTTCTTCACTCTTCGGTTGAATCGAGCGGGTGGGACAGCGGCAATTTGCAGTAATTGCGGCGGCTGATGGGACTGGTGGCGCGAACGTGGGAGGGAACGGCGGTGATGGGGTGGAAATCGCACGGGGTGGCGGCGGCGTGCAAAGACTCCCCTTGCGCGGTGGGCCTGGTGGTGGTGCTACTGAGCACGGAGGCGGCGTCGCATGGTGTCGACGGCCGCGACGGTGGTGACGGGTGGAGCAGGCGGATGCGTGGCGAACGACGGCGATGGTGGCGCTGTTGAACGGCGGTGACAGCGAGCGGCGTTGACCGCTGTGGTGGCGGCGGCGGATTAGGGCTTTCGCGATTCTGCTGTGCCCCCTTTTTTTTTTTTTTCAGAAATTGAAAATTGCAAAACACACCCTTCACTACCAAAACACTGAAAACTGACTCCAAGATATTTTTTTTTTTTTCGTTTTTTTTATTTTTCTTGAACTCGATTAAACCTTAACTGAAATACTGACGCAGCGGAAAAAGAAAGGATACGAATGGCTCTGATACCAATTTGATAGAGATGGGGGAATTAATTCCCAGATTTCAGATCTTAGAGGGACGAGGGAAAGAATAAGAAGAACGAGAAGAGAACTTGGATCAAAGAGAGAAGACAACAATTGATCGGCAATTCAATATCAATAATCATCAACGTGTCTAATAATAAACCCTTAGCCTCATATTTATAGGCTAAGTAATAAAAACCTACCAAAGCTAGAGTTCTTAATAAAAGTAACAAGATAACTAAGAATCCTAAACTTACCAAACTATTAAATTCTAACCTAATAATAATTAAATACTATGCAAGTAATATTTAAATAATATAATATATATAATTTCTATCAAAAGTTGATGTCATTAGAAATATGTCTCTTCCTATAAAAGAAAAAATTACTAAGTATTGGGAGAAATGTAATTTGATTATGGCAGTTGGAGTGGTTTTTGACCCCAGGTTAAATATGGGTTATATTAACTTTGTTTATCCAAAGATTTATGGTGACAAAGCAGATGATGAAATCAAAAGAATTCGTGATGTTGCAGATGATTTGTTTATTTTATATGGAGGCAGTGTTCCTGGTAATGTTGGTAGTTCTAGTGCTCAAGAGAATGCTTCTATTATGGCATTTGAACACATTGTACCGAATCTCAACCTGGTGTAGTATAAAAGTCAGAGTTGGAAACATACTTCGAAGAGAAAGATATCCTCATGACACGAATTTCAAAGTTTTAGATTGGTGGAAGGCTAATGCTATTAGGCTTCCTGTCATGGGAAAGATAGCTCGTGATGTTTTCGATGTACTAGTTACCGTGGTTGCATCAGAGGCGGCTTTTAGCGTTGGAGGAAGAGTTCTAGATGCGACACGTTCTAGTTTGCTACCGGATGCAGTGGAGGTCGTAGTGGTGACGGCTGATTGGATTACATCACTTCCAAGTGTTTGTGAAACAATGGGTGAGTGGTTAATTTTATTGTTTTCTGGTAATTGTTCTATACTTCTTACATTATTTTTTGACTAATTATTGTATGATTGTTGTTTGGTAGCCAATGTAGTTGAAACAAACATGGAGTCTATAGTTGCAATGAACATGAAGTCTGCAGTTCCGGAAACACAATCCCATGAATAAAAGGGTAAGTTGATGTGATCATGTGAATATGCAGTCGGATCGTTTAATACATGTTGCGTTAGCTGGTTACTATAGAAACAGTAGGGAAGCATGCTACTATGAGTTGGCCTAAAGTAAGTAATAGAAAGATTGATTAGTTGCAGAGATTCGTAGAGCATTTTCCGGAATCTTGATGTGTGTATTTGTACATGTAATATGTTCAGATTTAAAGGTGTGTTTTTCTTCTGATTACTCTTAACTTCAAAGGAGGCGTTTTTTATGTTCAAAATTAGAACATCACTGAACTATATGAAATGAATATATTCGTTGCATGCTTGCGTGTAAATAGCTCATTGTATAATATACTAGGATAAGCATAATCTTTGCATGTTTAACTGAATTTATTTCGTAGATGTAAAGGTTAATTCGAATTGATATACACTAACTTGTGAGTAACATAATGTTTGTTTAGGATGGTTGTGTTATGATGTTCTTAATTTCAGAAGTGTTACTTTAATTTCTGTATGGAAAAGTAGATATTATAAAGAGCCTTTAATCAGTCTTTTTCTTTATATTACTTACATTAGGTGATGTTTGGATGTGAATATCCAAAAATTGATTGTATAATAGAATGTGTAACAGAATACAATTGCTTAATAATTGAGCATGTTTACTCTTTCTCTAAGTGTTCTATTTTTCTTTCTCTTTTTGCAGGTTTGAAATAGGATGTTGGATCTTTTTTCTGAGTTTTGAAGTGTTGATTTCAAGCAATTGTATAATTTGTTTCAATTTGTTGATTTCAAGCAATTGTATAATTTGTTTCAGTTTATGAGTAATAGATGTTGTTTGATTATCTGTTTTTTGCTAGTAATAGATGTTGTTTGATTATTTGTAATTTGTTGAACAAAGAAATTGTTAAAAACTTATTGTCAAAATATTACTTACTTTTTTATATAGCCAAATTGTGGTCAATTATTAAAGCATTATAATTTGTATTTCTATTTGTGAATTGTAATACATAAGATAGAAAAGAACAAAACAACATGAGTAAAAAAAATAGCCATAAAATTATGTGAAATATGGTCTACACTCGAATAGAGACTCTCCACATCAGTTTACCACTTCAAACTGAGATACACGTATATGTGAAAAGCAGTATGTATGCTCCTATTTCTACTCTAATCTCAAAATCCTTCCTTTATTAAGTGTGCTTCACCACGTTGCTTCTCGTCTCCTGCAGTTGCATAAGGCGTGCTACAGAAGAATCAGTGCGACTTCTCTATATAAATGTAATTCCTAAAAGCCGGTTCTCTATATAAATGTAATTCCTAAAAGCCGGTTCTGCTTTTGGTGAAGAGCAAAATGAATGCCATGAAAGATCCAAACAACATTTTGATAGCAAATGCCACTGGGTCACTATCAGCTTCTGTAGCATATGTGGTGGATGACATTGCCATGGCTGAAGGCAACGCTTCGATGACAGCATCTGCCAGATCAGTGATAAAAGACGGCTTGCAGTTTAGGGCAGGGACACGGCCCCAGTAAAGAATGCCCGACTCGAGAGCGAGTTCTTTGTACTCCATATCAATTTCTTCTAGAGTTTCTATGTGCTCACTCACAAAGCTGAGAGTTCAAGTCATAATCATGTGTTAGACGCGAAAATGTGAATGTACACTTTTATCAATGAAGAATAAAAATCAAAACAAAACAATGACTGCAAAATTATCCTCTAAGCATAAATATCTATATTCTTTTTCAGTAAAGTCAACCTTTTGATATTACTCTTTTCCAGTTTCATGAGTAACATTTCAAATCCTCTCTTAGTACAATCTTAACAAACTTTTACAGAAAAGTATTTAAATTTGTTCAGAGAATCATATGCATAATGTACAGTTTTTTAATCGGTTTGTCATGGCAATCTGAACTCCAGAAACTTGAACAATATCCACAATACTGACAGACAGTGTTTT
This sequence comes from Linaria vulgaris, assembly GCA_948329865.1. NCBI lineage: Eukaryota > Viridiplantae > Streptophyta > Magnoliopsida > Lamiales > Plantaginaceae > Linaria > Linaria vulgaris. Next base: position 105,537,931 of record OX415253.1, on the reverse strand, counting down.
TGAACCCAAAATAACTTTTTATTGACTCTATAAAGAACTGCATCCTAGTTTTAACAAAATATACAGAACAACTGTGAAACACTGAAACTACACCTACACACAATCTTTGAGGGGGAGGGGGAGGGGGAGGGGGAGGGAGGGAATTTGAGAGATACATACCTCACTGGAACAGCCAGGAGAGACTTAACACCTTTCTGGCCAAGCTCAACAAGAACTTCATCGGTGTATGGCTTTAACCATTGCACAGGTCCTACTCTACTCTGCAGGAGATTATTCAAGTATTAGTTTCAGAACCATGTTATATCTCATTTCCTAAGCACATGTTCCTCCCAATAATAGGTAAAATATTGTATTTCCAACAAGAATAAAGGATACACCTAAGAGGAGCAGTAACGTAGAGTAAGTAACGTAGAGTAAGTAACGTAGAGTAAGTAGTAAAGAAATCCATCAAAAATACAACCCACTTTCCCGTTACAATGTGCCATAAAACATCAAAGCTATTCATAAGAGCTGAAAGCATCATAACAATCACAAACTTGATAAGCCAACGTATGATCATTATAAACTCCTCTAGACTTGAGTTCTTGCATAATTAAGAAAATGCACTCTTCCATCTGATCTCTATACGGATCACCAGCATCCTCAACATAACTGACCGGAACTCCATGCGCGCTGAAGAATATCATTGCCTATGGTGTCACAAATAATCATTAATTATTAACTTTACTTCAGTTACATCAAACCTTTTAAATTAAATAATTTGAGCCAAACACTTGAAACTAGTGATGTAACTCACCTCTTTTGGTTCAGGGAGAACTTGCAACTCCTTCTCAATTAGGTCGGCCATAGAGTTGATATAACCTTCTCTCTGATACCAGGATTGTATGATTGCAACGGGTAGTCTTGATAAAACTGCGTCATCCCTAATAAAAAATTCTCAGTGAGAATTATGCTGCAGTTATAATAAGTTGATAAGGTAATGATATTATACCTAAACATCTCTTGAAGAACACGGACGCTTGACCCCGTGGTTGAAATCGAATATTGAGGATAGAGTGGTAAAACTACAAGCCTTGTGATTTTATCTTTCTTGATCTATTAGAAACAAGAAGCGTAGCGAGATAACATGGGTTCAGGGAAGTAGTAAAACTATAATGACGTCCTACATAGGCTATGTTTACTACTAGTGCAGAATATTGAAAAAGATCACCAGTAAAGTAGAAACATAATTAGGGGGTATACATATAACAATGGTTGCGTGAGAAATAACTAGTATTGAAAAGTTTTCTAACTCCTATTGAAATAATACAATCAAGTTGCCTTTTTACAGGAAACTTTATGAAGTACCTCACTGGATTATTTGTAGCAAGAGAAGTCATAATGCAAAAATTCAACTTATGCACATCAGCTATTCTACCAACATCAGAAGAATTGTATCGTTATCATTTACCTGGTGAACTGCTTCCTCGGTAAAGGGGTACCAATACCGCATTGCTACATACACATCCGCATGAATTCCCTTAGCTTCGAGAGCAGATTTTAGTGCATTTGCCTACGGAAGGGAAAACAAACGAGTTAGAGCCCAAAACGTGAACTACATTCAGAAAATCTAAACTCTTGAATCCAGAAAAAATATTACCTGCTCATCTGTTATCTTACGCAATGGGGAACCGCCCCCAATGGATGCATAGCCCTCTTTACTTTTGGGAGCTCGCAGCGTTGAAATTAGCTGGGCCAAAGGACGTTGAAGGAACCGGAACAGCCTAGGAAGGCGAATGATATCCTGTGACATGGGATCAAACAACATCACGAATCTTCGAATAACGAAGCTAAATAACATAAAAAATAAGGAATAATAACAGTTAAACTCCTCTGGTTTGCTAATTACAGAGATACCCCATGAAATTCAACAAACATATTCCACAGCATCCTATTATGTAGCGTTTTGAAATTTTCATTGGTGCAGAGGTTTATGTAACTAGACGAAATGGCTAACAGAGTTAGTGATAAAACATACCGGATCAGCAAACAAATTATACAAGAACGGCTGAACGTCATTGAGAGTGTCAGGTCCTCCAAGATTCAAAAGCATCACACCAATCTTCTCATCTGTCGTATGAGAATGCGACTCGATAACATCACCGGGATACGTCCACGTTGTTGCTGAGCAAAACGTCCTCCCAACAAAATCATCCCTCCGCCCATCACGGCTGAGGTACAAACCTCCAGCAACCTCGGATTTAGTCGGCAACAATTTAGCATGTGGCTGCCAGCTGCAAATGAACGAAAATAATCAAACCACTGCTTCTCTTTCCAAATCCAACAACAACCGCCCCATCCCACCGAAATGCTCCAACAAACGTATACGTAACATTAATCGTATGCATAAAGATCTCCCAATAATATTGACATCTACCTTCAATCAAAACTTAAAAACACTCCCCTACATATAATCATAAACACATATATCCTTGATCATATCGCGAAAAAAACCCGTCTTTATGCATGAATATAACTAGTGGTGGGATCTTGGTGCATACAGCAGCAGGCAATGAAAAAAACGTGTTTTTTAATTTGTTTGTTTGATCCACAGACAAATTCGAACACATACTCCCCAATGGTGATGCTCCGGGAGAATCTTCAGACTCGTTTTCGCCAACTATAGAATACCCAAAACAAAAAGCCAATCGCCCCAACCAACCCTAGGACTCTTACCTCGTTCAAATATCAATCTTATCCTACAGCTCCCTTCTCCCTCATTTTTCTCAAAAATGGACGGCAGAATCACTTATACATCCTCAATCCATGCTTCCTAACCCAATTTTCTCTGCCTGCACCTAAACTCTGTCACACGACCACGTATCGCCTCCTTATTTTATTCAGCATTTTAACTAGGGGACCGTGTATTAGCAAGACCTAAAGCCTCTAAATATGTCCCCATATCGACACAAACATTTTCTACCCCTCTCAGCATTCACACAAAATTATCCAAAAAATAATCCCCAAATTCATATTCACGCAACGACAGCTAACAACAATCGACAATCGCTAAAACAAAAGCCCCAACGCAACTCTGCATTCCGCACACTAGGTCAAAACAACAACAAAAACCTTACTTGCAAAGTGCAGGCGCCATCTTATTGGTGAGTGTCCCCACGACAATCATGCAATCCGACTGCCTAAGGCTGGGCCTAAAAATAATCCCGAACCGATCCAAATCGTACCGCGCCGCACCCGTGTGCATCATCTAACAAAAAGAAACTACTTTCAAATAACATCCGTACAACCAATTCTAAGAGCATGAATATATAATATACACCTGCAGAACTGAGCTGTGAGCTAAGATTTTCACACGAATAGCTAAACGCACGTAAAAATTAGTGTAATGAACCAAAAAATCAACAGAATTAATGAATCGACAACGAAAAAAAAGGTGCTGAATTGAATTTGCTCCAATGGAGAATTAAATACAGCCCAATTGTTGAATAGCTAATGCGAAAAGCAATCAGACATTAACACGTGATTAAAGGAACATACCTGAATTTGGAATTAAGCACGAGAGCGAAGCAGAGAGGGAGGGAGGGAGAGGGAGAAAATCCAAAACCCTAATCCAATTTGTACCAACAATTCAACATCCGAAAGAACCCATAACGCAAAATTGATGCTTTAATCGAAAAATAAACACTACCAATTCAAGAAATTTGTGATAAAAACTTGCCTGAGAGGAAGAGTAATTACTACCGGAACGGTTGAAGATTCGCGATTCAATAATTGGTGGGGAAAAAGAAGATAATAATGGGAAAGAAGAGAAACGAGAGGACAAATTACACAATTGCAATGAATGAATTATTATTATAATTTATTATGTGTTAAAATGATTGAATTTGAAGAGAAGCAAACCCTTCCTTATTCATGGATGAATTGTGTATTAGCTTTGGGGAGAGTCCACGTCGGTCGACTGTTTCTTTTCTTCTCTTTATTTTTTCCTTCTTTTTTTTTCTCACTCTACTCTACCTAACATTTTTGGCCTTTCTGTTAACTTTTTTTTATTAGTCCTTTTTTACTTTTACTTTTTTTTTTCTTTGGCCTCTATGTTTTTTTTTTTTTTTGAAAGGCAAAATAAATTATTATTGAGAAAGAGGAGTATAAGACATACTCCAAGTTACAAAGTTAGCAAAGGCAGTACATAGGAAACTCAGACCACTCACGGAAAGAGTAAACAAAATGTCTAACTCTACCTCTGATCCAAACCCAAGAACGAACTTTAATCAAATCAACAATTTCTATAATCGACTTTTGATCGCCCTTGAAGATAAAATCATTCCTAACCAGCCAAATTGTCCAAACTGTAAAAAGCCAAATGGAAGACCATTCCGGACCTTTTTTCTTTCGAAATAAACCTTTGAATTGTTCGTAATGAGCTTTGCATTCCCCGCCCATTGCCGTGTGTCCTCCCAACCATTTGATGATGCTCATCCAGATCTGATGGGTGAAAGAACAATGACAGATAAGATGATTAATGCTTTCTTCAAAATGATTACAGAACGAACAATTCAAATCCGCGTCACTAAAATTAATTCCTCTTTTTATTAGGTTGGCTTTGGTTGGAATCCTATCTTGCAGAACTCTCCAAGCAAAAGTCTTCATTTTAAGGGGTGCATTTTCCTGCCAAACAGCGCTAAGTACTCGATCCTCGTGGTAAAGAAGTCCCTTCGTAAGAATCTGATATGCAGATTTGACTGAGAACTCCTTGTTCGCTTCCCATTTCCATTCCCATTTATCGCGACTTTGCTCTTGTGGAATGAAGTTTGTAATCAACTGTGTGAGTTCCTCAAGAAGGTTTTCTTCCCAAGAGAAAAGGTTTCTTCTCCAAACCCAGCGCCACCGCCACTCTCCGGACAGCTATTCTCCATTTTCAGCTATTAAGATGTCTTTGTCCAATGCTATTGAGAATAATCTGCCAAAACGCGAAGAAAGTGGTTCCTCTCCAATCCATTTGTCCCTCCAAAACCGTGTGTTTTCTCCGTTACCAACTGCTCTGTACATTCCTTCTTGAAACCATCTCTGATTGTTACATTCTTTATCCAAACTATTAATATCTCGCCGCCATATAGAAGCCTTGTTGTTTAAAATATGCATCTCACCATTATGAAAAGATCCATATTTGGCACCCAAGATTTCCTTCCAAAGTGCATCTTCATTTTGTGTCATCCTCCATTTCCATTCTGCAAGCAAAGCCAGATTAAAACAATTCATGTCTCTAACACCCAAACCTCCTTCATTTTTTGATTTACAAATGGTTTGCCACTTTACCCAAGAAATTTTCTCAACTTCTTCATTTCCTCCCCAAAGAAATCTTCTTTGCAGCCTTGTAATAGCTTTAATAATCTTCTTTGGTGCCCTATAAAATGAGAGAAAGTATAAAGGTAAGCCCGTTAAAACTGAGCATAAAATAACGAGGCGACCGCCAAAAGAAAGATGTATGTTATTGAGTGAAGACAATGTTCTTGTCATTGTATTGATGACAGGCTTCCAGTTCACACAACGTCTCGGATTTGCACCAATAGGGACTCCAAGGTACTTGAGTGGGAACTTTTCCGTTCTACAATTCATGAAATTCGCAAATTCCAAGATCGTATCAGCCTCGATATTAATACCCACCAAACTGCTCTTCAGGTAGTTAACTTTCAGACCCGAAATTAATTCAAAAATTCTCAGAATGGTTTTGAGCACAAAGATATTCGAAGGTGACGGATCACAGAACATCATCGTGTCATCGGCGTATTGAATATGAGTGATCTCCAACCTATCATTCGCAATATTCAGTCCCTTGAAAATATGTTCGCGCTTTGCTGATTTTATCAACCCATTCAAGCCTTCGGCTGCGATAAGGAAAAGAAACGGTGACAATGGATCGCCTTGCCTCAACCCCCGAGTAATGCTGAATTGTTTAGTAGGACTTCCATTGATAAGAACAGAGAGAGTGGCTGTTTCGAGGCATTCTCTTATCCATCTCCTCCAGGTGTCGCAGAATCCCATAAGACTCATCATATCGTCAAGATAGCCCCAATTTACGCTATCAAACGCCTTCTCAAAATCGACTTTAAAAACCACACCCTTCCTCCTACTTCTCGACACTTCATCTATTGTTTCATTCGCAGCGAGAATGCTGTCCATAATACTCCTTCCTTTCAAAAACGCGGTCTGCTCTTTCGAGATGATGTTGTTCATGACGTTTCCCAATCTTAACGCCAAAAGCTTAGCAAGGATTTTATAGAGACTGCTGATAAGAGAAATAGGCCTGAACTCATTGATTCTTTGTGGATTTGCTGACTTCGGAATAAGGACAAGGAACGTGGAATTAAATCCACGTGGCAGTTTTGCATTCGAGTGAAACTCGGAGAAAAATCTGCATAAGTCATCCTTTATAGTGTCCCAACAGCATTTAAAAAAATTCATGTTAAATCCATCTGGACCCGGTGATTTTGACCCGTCACAAGACCAAATTGCTTCCTTAATTTCAGCTTCAGTGAAAGCCATAGTGAGAAACATATTTTCCTCTGCGTCAAGTTTTTTGAATCCCATATCAGTCATTTGCGGGCGTATCCACCCATCATCTCTAAAATGGTCTTCAAAGTAACTTTTGACTCCTGTTTTGATAGCATGCACCTCTTCGGTCCAGCGTTCATTTATCAACAACCCATGTATATTGTTCACTGCTTTCCTTCTGTTAATACACTGATGGAAGTATTTTGTATTTGAATCACCTTCTTTTATCCACTTGTTCCTTGATCGCTGATGAAGGATGCTTTCTTTGATTCTGCGTAACTCCCACAACTTTCCCCATACCTCCTTTCTTTCTTCTGCCTCACCACTTGAGAGGACAGTAGTTTCTCCTTTGAGATCATTCATAGAAATCCAATCTTGGAGCTCTTGAATTTTTGAATCCAAATGACCAAAGTGTTGTTTATTCCATGTCTTCAGTTCATTTTTTAGAGATTTAAGCTTTTCTTTCAAGACATATGCACCCCAGCCCGAAATTGACAGCTTATTCCATTCGTTGTGCACAAAAGATTTGAAGTCCTTATGGTTGAGCCAGCAATCTAGCAATCTAAATGGTTTAGCTCCCCAATCTTGATGCTGAATCTTGAGTAAAATCGGGCAATGATCAGAAATTGTCCTACTAAGACCTTTCTGAACCAATCCAATCCATTCGTCTCGCCACTCGTCATTAACCAAAAACCTGTCTAATCTGCTCATACATGTTCCATTCGTTCTGTACCACGTGAATTTCCTTGCCAAAAGCGGAATGTCATCCACCTCCATTTCAGAAATAAAGTTATTAAACTCCTCCATATCTGAACTGGAATTCTGATTGGGTACTCTTCCTCTTCTCTCGTCAACAGATCGAATAGCATTAAAATCACCCATCATACACCATTTACAGTTCCTGAATTGTTGTTTAATTGCAATAATGTCATCCCATAGTCTTCTTTTTTCTCCTATAGAACAAGGAGAATAAACATTAATAAGACAACATTTGATGTTGCGAGCACCCCAATATCCAGATAAGAAGATGAAGTTATCCCCACAAATATTGTTTTCCAATCTAAAGCTCCCATGTCTCCAAACAGTAAGTAGACCACCGGAATTACCTATTGCACTGCTGGCCACCCATTCACAGTCCCGAGCTCCCCACATAGCATACACATCCTTAGGCAACAAACTCTCAGCTTTAGTTTCTTGAAGGCTAACAAAATCAAGGTTATATTTTCTCACCAAGATTCTAATATCTCTCCTTTTTTCTTTCCCTCCACACCCTCTTATATTATAAGACAAGACATTCATTGGTTGACATATTCTGAATCATCCCCTCCATTCCTTTCTGAATTAAGATTGAACAGAAGTGTATCTCTATTTTCGATTTCTGCTAATTTGCTCACCATTTCAGCTTCATCGCCTTTGTAAATAACACCCATGTTTTTTCCTAGTTCCCACATCTTCCTTGCCTCAGCCAGTTCATTTTCTTTGGGCCGAATTGCATTTCTATTGACAATGTCACTGCCATGGAGAGTTTTACACAACTTAGAGGAGTCATTCGTACCTTGTTTACCACTTCTCCGATCTGAAGCTTCTTCGCCATCCATGAAACCCACACTGATTTGCTTCCAACCCTCTCTTTCTTTTCTGATTTTTTCTTTTTTAGCTTCTCTTTTTGACAGCTTTCGGTTGCCAAACTCGTGTAGTGGGGTATTTGATTTTCTCGTCTTTGCAAATTCAATGCGCCCTTCACTGGTAATGATCTTGCTTTCTTCAGAGCTTGTTATTTGTTGTGAAGGGACAGAAACTTCATTTCCCGTACTTGGAGCAGGACTTTCTGCTCTTTGTCCTGTAGCATTGGATTCTTTAGTTGTCTGAAAATTACTTGTGTTGGCAAGCCCAGACTCTTGCACATTCTCAAGTGGGCCTAAAGTTGGGTCTTCAAACTCTGTTGGGCCCCTAGGTGAGGAAACATGAATTACACCTTGAATTGGGCTTTGTGGGATAATAGGTTCAGCCACAGCCAGCATTGCCGCGCTATCTTCTGCCAAATTTGAATCTGTATTTGAATTTGCCTTTTTGACTCCAGCACTATCTCGGGTATGGCAGCTTTTTTGAATGTTTCGCTCAATACTTTCCTCCAGATTTCCGAGGTTCGCCGGAATTCCTTCAACCAAGGAATTAGCCACCATCTCTTCATCGGCATTTATTCCGGCCAACGAGTCTTGCACCTCTTCGATGTTATACCCGGAAAATTTAGATTCTGAATCAAAGCTATCAAAATCCGAATCATAAGCATCATTAAGATCTTCTCGTATCATGAAAGGTCCTTCTTCCCGAATCCGGATGGAAAATATTTTATTATCGATCTTGACGCGAAAAACTCTGTTGATCCAGTCCGTGATCGAGGTACAAACAAGGAGCCTAGCCGAATCAAATCTGTTTTTGGCTGTCGTATCCTCATCGAGTTTGATGATAGAACCAATGGAGCGAACTAAATTCTGGAAGAAATCAAATCCCCAAACATGGAGAGGGACTCCCTGACAACTTATCCACACAAATCTTTCATTGACCACATCCTCAATCCCCCACGGCTTAATACTTGAAAAGATTTTGTTCCACCAGTCCTTGTTTTCATCAATCAAAACTTTGAGGTTGTCTTCACTTGTAGAGAGTAACACCGAATTTCCCCCCATATAAGCACATCTGATAGAATGGTATCCTTCATTCTTAAGTTCGAGCTTGATATTTTCCAGTAGATCGATGCTACGGATGGCGCCGACGAATTTGCCTTCAAGCCACAAATAATCGTTCTTTTTCGTGGTGAACGTCAACCCTTTCCAGTTTCCATTGTCGCTGCTATTCAGATGTGGATCAACTCTCAAGTTTCCTGATTTTGGCTGACTGATCACCGTAGCAGTAGGTTGATTTACCTTCGTTTTTACCACAGCTGCGAAGGTTCGATCATCCTTTTCTTTCCATTGCCCGGAGCAGCTGCTGTTGGCTTTAAGATTTGATTTAGGATTTTGTCTCTCGTACTTCGGGAGATTCACCATCATCGTGTATCCTCCAATCCAGATAGAGTCGAGTCTTCTCTCCATATCTTTTTCATTCTCAACTTCAATGAGCCTAACGAAACCAAACTTCTTGCCAAGCTTGTCTCTCTTTGTTGGGATACAGACATCAACCACCTTCCCGTACTTCCTAAAGATCATCCAAAGATCTTCTGTCCCCCAAGCTTCTGGAAAGTTTGTGAAGAAAAATGTAGAAGATTTCTTGTTTCTCCAGAGATCCATCCCCTCATATAATCGCGTCGTTAGAATCCCAAGTTAACTCTCAGTCAAAGCTATGTTTAACTATTTTGCATCCTTTTCTTTTATTCATGACACTTTTATGGACGATGTGGTGAGAAAATTGTAATTAATTAACACTCTTCTCAAAATTAAAAGCAAAGATTCTAGGGGTATTTATAGGATAAAATATTTGATAAATAAAGAATTTTGGCGTAGAATAAATGGTAAAATGACAATGGAAGATATTATAGTCAATAAGTAAATATTAAAGAAAAAATAGGGTAGTGATAGTTTGAGCTCGAGTTGCCTTTTACAAATTATCTATGAGTATATATATAAGGTGGGAAGAGGAATTTTTCGATAAATGTAGCTCTACTTGACCTCGCTCGAAGGTTGCTCGTCTCTTATCGAGGTTGTTGAGGACTCTTTACGGGGGGTGCATCTTCTCCTTTATGATTACTAATAGGGTAGTAGTAGCTCTTCAAGGCTTTTCTTATGACATTTTTCATGCCCTAGTCAATGTTCTAAGGGGTATCTTAGGTATAAAGTGCTTTTGGGGTACTTTCATCGACATGATTGTATATGCGTTATCATATATAATATGGCATGAATACGACTATTTATTTTAACATATGTACATAAATATGCCACATAATGATCTTTCTAAGTAATTAGCAGCAAAGACTCAATTTAATCTCATTTAAAAAAAAAACTCACTTTTATCTTTGCTTTCTCAAACAAATGTAACGCAACCTTATCCTATATTATTTCAATCCTATATAGCATGAAATAGAACCCCATATTCAAGATTAAGGGGCTGGTCGGTCGTCTTTATTTTTGTGGATCCATATTCTCCAGTCATGTAATTGTAACTTGCATGGACATGAAGTGGAAAATAGTGCTGGTGGCTGTTGCCTGTTGGAAATAACCCCAATTTTACTACAAATAATAATAACAATAATAATGATAAATTCATTAGGATGAGATTATGAGAATACGATCAATGTTGGCGGAGAGAACCTACAATAATAAATAAGCCATAGTAGCCTTACTGAAAATCAAGCAGCCTACGATACTAAACTTCTATTGATTTCATTTATTTAATCTTCTAATGTGCGCATGTCACACCATTATTCCTGTAATTAAGCATTATCACCATTAGTCTAATATGCAAAGGGCAGTGCGGTAGTGATGCGGCGGCGTTTGGAAGAGGAGGCGAGCCGACCGAATTGAAATGGTGGAGTAATAAATAATAATGGTATTGAGGTGAGGAGGGTAATTTCGTTTATTTGCATGTGGGGTGCTTAAGTTTATTGTTGTGGTGCAGTGCGGGCGGTGCAGTTTTGTTAAGTCGGTTGAGTTTACTTGGTTATGTTGGTTGAATCGTGTTCGTCTCCTAAACTGCAAACATTAGAATGACGAAATCATTTTTGTGTGACACGTAATTACACCCAATTAAATTTTAATTTTTTGATAAATAGGCTTTGTAATTCGATTTTACTTTTGTAAATTCTAAACTGATAAGTAACTGAATTATGCTCTTGTTCATTCAATGATGTATTTTGAGGAGTCACTAGTGATGAATTTATTCATTGCAAAATATAGTTATATATCAATAAAAGACAGTCAGATTTTTTTTTTTGTTCAATAATTTTATAAGAATTGAAAAGAATCCAGGTAAGAAAAATAGTTAGAATGAATTCTTCATCTCGAGCTCTAGTGACCCAACTAAAGAATTCTGGAGTTCAAATGCGCCATTCAATATGATTAATACGGATGAAAAGCTTTGATCAACAAATGTGTCACCAAACTAAAACTTGATTGAAAGATGTGTTATTCCGTTAAGTGAATGAACTTGCTCTATTGGGTTGAAAGATGAAAGTATCAGCCACTTCATGTTCGATTGGGAGGTGGCACATTCGATTTGGATAGATTATCTTAATTGGCTGCGAAATTGCACGGTTATGGATGTTGATCCTCTTCTAACTTCGTTCAACTTAAGAAGATTCTCTTCAGCGTTCTTGAAAATCATAATTTGAGTTGTCCTTGGCATATTGTTACATGGTCAATTTGGGTTCACAAGAATTATGTTACTCTCTCTATAATGAAGCCATCAATATTTTGAAAGTGATGGCATCAAGGTTCGAACGTGGGGATGACTGAAAGTGCATTCTCTGAGTTTTTTGTATTCTTTTTTCGAATGGTCTACAAATCCTCTTGAGTGTTTTTAATTGCCGAGTTGTTCTTCAGGTTTGATGAGACATTTCCATTGTTCAGTGTTGGCGTACCCCTTGTACTCATTTTTCTCTTATTTTATTGTAGTTGCATACCCAAAGAAAAATAGATACGAAAAGGTAAAGTTAGGTTTTGAGATCCGAACTTAGGGTTCGGTCAGCTGAAGAAATGACTTTCTCCCCAAAAGAATGACTTTGTCTCCCCAAAAGAAGAATAGCTCCACTCTCTAGCCGACTGATCCCCTTGATCATATGACTAGCTTGAAGTGATGAATGCTCTTTTCTTATATGGGAGTCACACCCTAGTCTGACTCATCCAAGAGAGATCCCTACTTGTGTTGCTTCTTCGGGACAAAATGGACCCCCAAATCCAATTCTTCATGGCTTCTCGCCTCGAGGGTAGACCAGCCACCATCACTACTCGACTTTGAGGGAATCGATCACGTCATAATACTTTTTAAGACCTCACTAATCAGTTGATTATAAAATTATTCTATATTTTAGTTTTCTTTTTCTTTATAATGTCTATTTGGTGGCTATTTCAGTTCTACTCAAAATAAATTTTAATTTTGAGAATTTATTCAACATAAAGAGCAATGAGAAATTGAGAATATAGTGCAGACTGACATTGACTCAATTAATTAACTTCAAATTTCACCGTAAAAAAAAAACCCCGCAAAGATTAACAACCTGCAAATATTCAGCATATAGCCTCAGGCCTTAAAATTATATGAAATATGGCCTAGTACTCTAGTCTACACTCGAATACAGACTCTCCAGATCAGTTTACCATTTCAAAATGAGATACATTTCAAAATGAGATACAGGTATATGTGAAAAGCAGTATGCTGCTCCTATTTCTACTCTAATCTCAAAATCCTTCCTTTATTAAGTTTGCTTGATCACGGTTGCTTCTCGATTCCCGCAGTTGCATAAGACGTGCTACAGAAGAATCAGTTCAACTTCTTTATATAAATGTAATTCCTAAAAGCCGATTCTGCTTTTGGTGAAGAGCAAAATGAAAGCCATGAAAGAACCAAACAGCATTTTGATAGCAAATGCCACTGGGTCACTATCAGCTTCTGTAGCACCTGTCGTGGATGGCATTGCCATGGCTGAAGGCAATGCTTCAATGACAGCATCTGCTAGATCAATTATAAAAGATGGCTTGCAGTTTAGGGCAGGGACACGACCCCAGTTAACAATGCCCGACTCGAGGCTAGTTCTTTGTACTCCATATCAATTTCTTCAAGAGTTTCTATGTGCTCACTCACAAAGCTGAGAGTTCAAATTGTAATCATGTGTTAGACACGAAAATGCGGATGTACACTTTTATCAAGAAGATCAATGATGCATTGACACCATAAACAAGAAGAAAATAATAATCAAAACAAAACAATGCATGTAAACGAGCCAAAGTACCAAAGTTGATAAACAAAACATAATAATCTGAGGGATACATACCAAAGTTGAAACGAGCCAAAGTAGCTTTTGATCTCGAATGACCCCCTATCGGACTCTCATGGAATTCATGTAACAACTATTGGCGCAATCAGTGGTAGTCACGTGTAAATATGCGCCCCTTGTAATAGAACAACGCATCTTGCACTTTATAGTCCAAATCACTACTCGCTTTTTCTTTGAACTGCAGCCCTGGTCTGTGGAAGCAAACTGTTTTACCCTTTCCAACCATGAACAATCTGTTTTACCCTTTCCAACCATGAACAAACTGGACTGGAGAAAGCGGCATATTCTGTTGTGTAAAGAATACATTAGCCATACCCTCAATCTTGATCCACTTTGGAAGGTTCAAAAAATTCCTCGTTTTGCCAACAAAGTTGTCCACAATCTTGCACAATGGGCAAATCTAAACAATTGGAATGCTCTCTTGTTTCAGCTCACGTTGCATCATTTTGTTTGGGTTATTTTTGTCATTGAGCATCGTATTAACTTTGGCTTAATTGCCCCCTTTGTGGTTTCTTAATGATTAGTTTCTTTTCTTCTAAAAAAAAGGGGAGTTGAACAGTGTTCACTTTATGTAGTGTAAATACTTCTAAAAGTGCACAATTTCTTGGTGTGATGACTCACGACTCATTCCATTATTTCCCATTCAGTCACTTTATGAATGCACCACAGGATGCATAACATATTTAATTTAGAAAATTTATTTAAAATTGGAAATATTGAAATGGACCAGAACGTAGCTTTGCAGCTAAAATGGCAGTGCTAAATATGGTCTTATATACACGGTCATCCCACTTTACTAATCATTAATCAAGTAAAGAGAGATTGAGAAAAATTATTGCAAATGGAGGCCTTTTTTCTTATTCTCCTCTCTCTACTTCCCTCCTTTTCTCTCTTCTTTCACAGTATCAATCAATTTTATGGGAGGGAATTCATACAACAATTCTTTACTTACTTTCTTTTTCAACAACTATACTTTCATTCTATAAATTATGGAAACTCTGTAACATTGTTCAGACATCTATTCACTTGGTTGAATTCACATTTTTTGTTTACAAATAAAATTGGTAAATGTTAATAACAGATATATATAAGCCTGCCACAACTTTCAAACGCCGTTCAAGTTCGCTGCGAAATGCCTAACATCAGATTCATGCACAGTAGCAGCTGAGTTAAATTTTGACATCCATTCTGCGTGAAAATTATTCCAGATTGTGCACTGTAGTCACATAAAAAAAAGTATTAAGTCAAATTTGTTTTAGATAATGCTGACTCAAATCTACCCTAAATTATTTCAGAGAAAACTTACTAACATTTTATCTTTTGATTTAGCTTTCTGCAATAAATTAGCCACCATCCGTTGAGATTCTCCCCGATCTGATCATTGCAGACAGTTCCGAAAAAAACGAACTCCCTGTACCGCAACAATCACTAACATAAGGTGGGTGTTGCTTTCAAGAATGATTCACATAGTACTGAAGCCAATATTTGATCAGAAGAAAGCATGAAGAGACGAAATATTACCTGCAATGCAAAACTAATATCTGCTTCGTCTACCTTAAGTGCTACTCTTCTCAATTTATCTTCTCGAGATTGCCCAACTTTTAGTATTCCCTGCAATTTGAGGGAAGAAGGGTTATGAATATAATTTTACGCAAAACGGGTACCTTTTTTACATGTAATGTTTTCTAAATAGTTGTACCTGGTCCGCCAACACTCTGCACATGCTTGAGAGTTCCAGAATGCCAACTGCTGGGATTTGAGTCGATTTACATACGTCGGTATAACTTTTGTTCAACTGCAGCCGTTTCATAATATTAGCTTTTACTACCCCCGAAATTTGGACTATTACAATTTTTTGTCTAAAATTTGATCAGTAGGCATACCTCGCCAAGAGTTGTATCCTTCTTTCCTCCACGGAAAAGTTTCACAGCAGAGCAAAGTATGATCTGAAAAGGGAGGTTTTATTACTATCCAGATATAGGATGCCGTCCCTTGATCAGATATCTCTAATATGTTACGGACAAACGTACCTGTTGATGTTGTGGCAGAGATTCTATAGTGTCTATTACTGGTGATTTAAATGTCTTTGATAATGCTGTGGCGACATGACCAATCCTCACCTGTAACAATATCAAACCTAGTCAGAGACAATATTGAAACCGGATTAAAATTTGATGACAGCAGATAAATTATGTGTGTCATATCTGCAGCATTGTTAACTAAGAAGTAAGAAGGCAAACATAGAATAGCTATCAGAGAGAAGATTTTCCAAGTAGCAACACCACTCAAGATGTTCGACAAGAATCATGACTGGATTTATCTCTTAATACATTGTGGGCAACTTTTGGAAAAGCATATCATTGTATGATCCACTCGAGCATTTACACTAAAGCAGCCAGCTCACACAAGCCAACAGAAGTACTTAAGTTGCTTTCAAACTCACAATTACTTCCACAAAAATTTTAAAAAGGTAGTTTTAATTCTGAAGCTCATTTTATATTCCAAAGACAGAAAGAATCTAATTTGGTAGTCAATAGGGTCTGCTTAACATTGTGCATGAATATAATGATATTGATATACCACTTTCACTGAGGCCGGATACAAATAAAAGGTGGGTGTCAAGCGTGTCTCAATCTACCAAATCCAGAGAGATTATACAACAAGATAAATAAAAATTAGGATTAAAATGTAAACTAACCAATATTCATGTTCAGGTAATGTTTTCTTGGCAATTCAGTCAAAGCAAAATTGAAAATAAAACAGATATCTGTAACTGGAGTCTTACCATGTTATTTACTGGATTTGTCAATATATTACAAGCAGCAGTCTCCAGCGATGACAAATCTAAATTGCTAACAGGATCTCTCAGCTCAGCTTCTAGCACCTCAATTGCACTCCTAATCAGCAGATAGCATAATTCATCAAAGTGCTAATGATCAATTATCCAACATGAAACTCGCTATGGCAAATATCTATAACTACTTTTGAACAACACTGCATAAACATCAAAGTGCTAACCTGCAAATTGAGAGTGCCTTCCTCATATCTCCAGATGCGGCAGCAACTTTCTGCAGCAATAAAAGCGACGGAATTTAGACCACTAGCAAATAGTGCTTGTTGTGTGACAAGTGAACCTCACATCAAGAGTTCTAAAATTTTCAAGTAAAAGAGCAAAGAAAACCAAAAGAATTATACATTTGCCAAATAGCTTAAGAACAAAAGCAACATGATCCAACAAAAGGACTGTACTCACCCTTGCACAGAGCTCTAACGCTTCTGGCTGAAAGACAATACATGGAAGTGCCTGTCAGAATAGCAGTCAGATTAGAATATGGGAATCTGTTTAGAGTACTTGAAAATCAATATGTGATTATTTTACTCAATTTGTGCATCTCTTGTACAGAAAGATGGTGCAATCATTTTACAATTCAAATTAATTTGCATTTTCTAAGAGCTAAATTACATTTATATGATTAAATAGAATGATCACAAATACAAGAGTTTTAGCTAAAAAGTCTCAGGCCTTACTATAAAGTCTTTGGCATTGTATATTTGCCTTCATTTATCATAAGTATGACTCGGAATATATATTGTATGCAGTCCAATGTCTCAGTTAAATGCTGGATGAAAATGCATCATTGAAAAACTAAGCATGACATAATAACATGAAATAATATTTCACCTTCAGCCTATCTTGAAGAATAGTGATGATCTGATCCTTGGAGTAGGCGCGAAATGTAATCACCATTGGTTTGCCTAGAACAAAATCAGTAAATTAATACCTTTCAATGAGAGATAAGCTTACTTAACACCACCATTTTTTACAAAAATACTCAAGACAGCAGAGGAAATAAAATGACACTGTCACGCTGGGCATGAAACACTTGCTTCTGATGATGAAGTAACTAAACTCGTGTGGTGAATAAGATTTAAGTGGAAAGTATCTATCAAAAACCAGCCTAATGTAGTATTACCAGTAGAGAAAAAGACTTCCTTTCAAACAACTATAGGAAATCCTCATCGAGAGATAGAGATACATCTGGAATTAGTCAAGAAAGTCATTACGATACATACAGAGATCTCACTTGGGAGAAACATATTTCATCTATCACAATATAAGGATAGGGAGACCTTTTTCCAAGGGAATTCTTACTATTATTTGGTTCTAAGACCATAAGAAAATAATAAATTAAGCAAAATACTTTCATTTCCGTTTGTTGGATAAACTAGAGTTATAATGAAAAGCTGAGGATTTTAAAAACTGAACTTATGAAAATATAAAGGTACTCACATCTTAATGATTGCAGTCTTGGTATAAACCTATCAGCCAAGTCAATAGCATTAGCGACCCCTGTAACATAAGGCCAAGAAGTTAAAACCAATATGAAGAAAATGAAAACACAAAATGATTAGGATGTTATGAGTATAACAGAACCTACCAAGCAAAATACATTTGGAAAATGGCATCGTAGTTAGCATGAACAAATCATGAAGAACTTCTCGGTCTTTGGTGATCAAATAATCCAATTCATCGGCAACAATCAAGCTGTTGACCATTTCAGTTGATTAAGAGGGGAATCAGGATGGTTGATAACATATAAGGGAAAAAAATAATAGAACCCTTTTTCTAAGTAAGAGACGATAAATGTTCTACATAAACAATGGAACCTATCATGACTATGGGATGTAAGAATTACATCATCTTTGTCCCAGGCTGCTGCTTCTGTGAATACAACTTGTGGAGAAGCTGTAATGGTTTTATGGAATGGTCCGCTTTCTTTCCAGGATGATTATGCCCAAGAATCTGCAGCAAGACGTGTAAGTATTTGGTCTTTCTAGGTTATAAATTAAATAGCGTAATGGCAATGTAGTACCTTGCTGAAAATTTCTGTTGTGTTTGTAAGCGTGGTGCAATTGATGGATAATATATCTGGAGACAATATGTTTTCCTGGTTCCAGACGGGAAAAGGAAGTTGTGACGACCAACCAAGGGGACAGGTATAGAAAAGAGGAAAAGAAAACAAGAAAGGAACTGTAGTTTCTACCCAAAAAAAAATGCAGTGACAGGAGCACATTACTAATCATTAGATACGAGCAACACGAGTTTCCAGTTGAGAAATTTCAAGTTCTTTACACAATCAAGATCAGAAATCAAATCTGGCTGGAGAATAAGAAAGCCTAATTTTCTATGTGTCAAATGTATGATTAAACAACTCATCATTAGAAGGCTAATAGATGTATGCTCTAAAAATAAAAAGACATTTGCAATAAGAATGAGTAATTATAATGTCAATTTGTGTTTATATTATTAGATTTAGCGTAGTATAATTTCAGATTGAATAAAATCATTTCAGTTTTGGCCATCACAGCCATTTTGATGTCGTTCCATATCTTTTTTACTTTTGCCAGAAATTTACGGTTAACTAAATTATTTCATAATACACAAACACAGTAGGCACAATGTTTTCAAAATATTGCTTGATTCTTACTATATCATCTAGAATTCATATTTTGTATTAGCCTCTCACATGACAATCTTTGGCTATCCACTACTTTTACAACGAAAGCAAAGATCAGAACTTCACTGAGAGTGACAGCAAAAGGAGATCACTAGCAATAATCTTGATCTCATGTAATCAGCAAGGACTAACACGCAATCAAATTGAAAAGACAGGGAAATGTACCTCTTTAGCCCAATTGACAAGCATATCTTTCGTCTTCTCCATGGATAATGACTTTCCTGTCCCAGGACACCCACACACATACAAACTTCCAGCCTTTTCTAGCTTGACACATTCCTTGCAGAAATCCAGAATCCTCTTCTGCTCATTTTCTCGGCACTTGACCATCGCTGGTGCAGTAGATACATGCAAGGCCTCCTTTACCAATCTCAAATGCTCCTTATCTGCTTACATGCAGATCATAATTAAAATATGGACATTGCACAAAAATATCATATTTGTCTCATCAACTCAATCTAAACAGCTGTACACTACACTGACAAAATGTCATTCTAACAAGACGTACTTACCCCTGGGATCCCAAGTCGCTTTTTCACTAGTACCATCATTTGATTTCTTTTCTTGTGGTGATCCACATAAATTCAAGGAGGAACTTAAGGACCTGGCAATTACCTTCATTCACAAATGAGTTATCCCTCGGTTACTAATTTATTAAACTTTATAACAGAAATGAATTTGGAACAAGAATGAATCACATTCAACAATCAAATAACACAGCTTGTTCGTGATGCAAAATTCAAAACTATTAGCAACAATATCAGTTAAGCACACTGTCTCCGACCAAATTAGTGAGCTAGAAAGTCTTGACTACTACCAACTAGTTAAATTTTGTGAGTCGTGAAACGAAATTGGATCAAGAGTGCAACTCATGGAACAAGTAAGCAACATACCTACTTTGAGATGCCAAATTCAAATCGATTAGATACAGCGTAAGTTAGATACACCGCTTCAGAAAACAATAGCAAACTATATGTAATGATTATAACCCAAAATACAATAAGAATGCAACCCGCCGACTCGTCGAGTATCACATGACATCTTTCTCATCAAGCAAAATACAAAAAACAAATAGCTACAATATCAACCAATTAAACTGTTCCTGACAAATTAACGAGCCAGATACAGCAACCGTGCTCACGTTACCTTGATCACTTGCAACTAGTAAAATCTTATAAGTCGCCAAACAAAATCGGAATGAGAATGCAACTCATCGGATGATTCAAAAACAACACGACTCATCTGAGATGCAAAATTCAAATAAATCAGCTACAATGCGACTCAATACGCTGTTTCATAGAAAATAATAAGTTTACGATCGTGCTAACGTTAGCTCTCAGCGTCCCACTACGGCTGCTCTCAGAGCATAATCGATGCGAATATAATTGGAACGAGATCGTAACGCAGCTAGTTTGAGATCCAAATCCAACACAATCAGCTACAATATCAATCAATTACGCTATTGCAACAAAAAACAAAAAAAAAAATCAATGAGCTATTATATATAACGATCGTGCTCACATTAGCTTTCAGCGGAGTACTAGGGCTGCTCTCGGAGCACAATCGAGGCGATTTCTTCAACGGCGACGCGATCGAAGCAGCGCCTGAATTCGATCTCAATCGGCGTTTTTCAGGAGTGGTGGCGACAGTTCCGATCTCAGTCGTCGGAGATGCGCGGCGGCGAGCGACGGTCGGCATGATTAAGTATCGAGCGCTGCAAAAATGAATCAACGGAGGAAAAATCGGATATGGAGGTGTGAGATGGAGAAGAAGTGTGTGTAGGGTTTATATGGTAGGGTGGGGGTGGGGTGTAGTATCACGCGGGAAATAAGTGTAAATGGCGGGAAAGGATGGAGTTGATGAAGATGCGATATATGTTATAAAAGGACTGAATTGCATTATGGGCCCTTGAAAATGCGGTATTTCAGTGAGTTTAGCGTTGTACCGCCTGTCAACTGTCAAGACTCAAGGGTAGGGTTTTCTACCCTTACCCAAACCCTGCCAAGACCGTGTGCATAATTCTGAGTAAAGATCCTACCCTACTTTGACTAAGACTCATTGAGAATCCTGTTTTGAAGGACCCTTACCCTACCCTGTTAAATGAGTAAGGGTCTTACTAGACTCGTTACAAAACTTCATCCGCGTCAAATTTTATAGCAAATCTCGTAACATTTACAAAAAAATTATTTTGACGAAAAAATACAACTTGTACGCTGAGTTTTGACAAATTGAGCCCTCAATTGATTTTTAATAGAAATATTAGTAAAAACCTACCTCCTATGTGTAATATTTAATTGGCAAAAACTCCTTCAATGTATGTGTATTTACTTATTGTTAGGCTCGAGGGCCAGTCTTTTATAACACTTTGTATACAACTACCGTATTTGAACTATAATGATAGGACTATTAATTATATAGTTACATACTTATTATAAATATCTTATAGATATTCTTAATACGCCAGATTGACAATGAAGTTTTGGAATATTTTTAGTGAGAACATCGGCCAACTATTTTGAGGTGTTGGCTTATACGTGTTTTGATGTAATATTTCGAATAAAGTAAAAAAAATTGAGATGTGTTTTGTGCAATAATGTATAGCATGACAAAGAGTAAGGTGAGCAGGATATATACATTATCAAACAACAATTTAGGTGGAACAAGAGAGACGAGGCCAAAATCTCGACAAAGAAATTAAATTCAACAACCTTGTGCGAGTCTATACTCTAGAGTGGAGGAGCAACACTTAGGCTCAACGGAAGATTGGAAAATTCTATTTTGATTGCGAAAACTCAAAAGGCATGGATAGGCGTGGGACAAATTTGAACTGAAATTGGCAACACATAGAATGCCTTGTGAAATGCAGCAAGTGGTGATGAAAAAAGTCATCGTAGAAGTACTCCATCGTGATACAACGTTTTAGATATCGAAATAGTTATATTTAGCATTAGGTAGACTACCCCTAAATTAGAACCTGAAAATGCAAAAGGTGGTGAATATACATGTTATAATCATATGCCAGAATACTTACTTTATTGCACCTCAACACTAGCACGCATGTTAGCCATTGTTCAAACAAGTTGGTTAACCGCAAAATAAATGTTTGAATGAGTAAGAGTGAGATACTGCAAGCTCAATGACATTACAATGGGCATAAGCATCCATGTTACCTACAACATTAAGACGCAGTTTAGTTGTAATTGAGTAAATGACAATTACATTCAAACTCGTCTAGCATTTTTTTTTTACAAAGAATGACTAATTAATAAGTATTTCATGTGAATCAATGCGATGTATTACTTGTGACATATGGAATTGTTTTGATTTTAGACACATTTATTTGAGTTAGCTAGTGATAATATAAGATGGAAAATACCATCACAACAGGATTGACAAGGATCAAAGATCCTATCGAATGTCCTAGTTCGAGAAATGACATATCTCCCAAGAAATTGAGATGAAAAGATAATTATTAAAATACAATTTATTTATTTCTTCTTATTTTCAATAATGGACGCATCTCTGATCTCTTTACTTATAATCTGTAGAGAATTCAAATTACAAATTATTCATAATTAATTGCTATTAACTATCACAATACTTATCTAAACAATATTACATAATATAATATACATTTATTTAAATAGATACAGTAATATTATAATATAAATAATTAGACCCGTATCATTTTCTGTCCCTTAAAATTGGCCATGTCCTCAAGGCCCAAACTATATTGATGGACGACAGATGGTAGAAGAATTGAGGGACGGAATGCAAATGAGGGCAGTTGAGAGTGAGGGTTGAAGAATACATCAGTCGTTGATTGATTTATTTGTTGTCTTCTGGAACATGTATTGTTGTGTCTAATATGCAATATTATGGTGGTGATCCTCAAACATGCAAAATACATATTCCACTATCCAACACAGTGCACCAAAGATTGTAGATATTGATGATGACTTCTCTTTCCACTTTGAACTCCCAGTCATTTCAATGGTGTAAACCCATAGAGGAAATTTAGGGTTATCGGAATATATGGCCATCGAGAGAACAAATAAAACATTTATCATCGGAAGATAAGTTACTTCTTGATAACTTTATCTTCGATGGCGCACGGATTACCACACTCACAGAGCATCCGATGCTAAAGGCACTACCAGTCTTGGATGACTCTACGATGCCTAATAATCGCCGATGCTTTAGTCAGTGGACAATCCTAAGGAACATTGACACGATAAACAGGTTCCCCCCCGAGGGATGCCTACTATGGTGATATATCAGGGTATATATCTCAACGACTCGAGGGAGAGATATTCCGAAGGCACGATAATAACAAAATTACTCGATGGCACCATAATGGTCAGAGTAACCCGATGGCTGAAGCAATCACCCCGACGGCAAAGAAGTTCGTACGAAGGCAAACAAGAGAAGTGTTTCTAGAATAATAACCAAGTGTCACCTTTCGAGTTGTTTGTGCCATGCAAAGACCAGGTGTCGTCGGCAAAGTCACGTATCAGCTCCAAATTAAACAGGTGTCATCATCAATATCAGGTATCAGCATTGAAGAAATTAGGTGGTAGTCACACAGCAGTTGAGTCAGCACTTAAGCACCATTATTCTGCCACCCAATTCAAGGGGAATAATTCTCGGACGGCTATAAATACTCCCACCTTATCACCAAGAAAAAGGAGGGGGAGAGGAAAAGAGAGATTTTGAGGATAGATTGTCTGGTCCTCATAGTGTTGTAACTTGATTACTGACTATTTGGGCAAGGCGTTCCTCGAATACTACTAGAATTACTCCAATGAGTTAACAAATGGCGCCGTCTGTGGGAACGCCATAGATTATTGCCTTCGAGTTACGTCAGTAAGAGAGTCTCGACACTTAAGATATTCAGAACAAGATGGACAGATCAGCCCACTCCGAACATCGGACGGAAAATCATAGTGAAAGTATATATCAAGAATCTGCAGAGGGTTCCCCTGGAAACCCCCCGTCACCCAACGCCAACTACATCAATATCCCGAGGACAATATTTGAAGATCTAGTGCAAGCAGCTTTAAGAAGAGCTCAAGCTAATGAAAGACCCGCATAACCACAACCTATGTCTTGGGGTGATTAATCCTGACGGCAAAACATAGATTTTCTTCTTCCTCGTAATTCTTCAGGACTATTCCTGCTCCTCCGAGTGGTGATTCACAATGATTCACAGCTGATAGTGCAACAAGCGATAGGAGAGTTCGAAGTAAAAGAGGAACGACTGAAAGCCTATGCCCAAACAGTTCGAAGTAGGCAAAAGTTATTTGAAGAGTTCCAGTTAAGGCAAATTCCTCGGCTGGAAAACCAAGAAGCAGATGTGTTATCCAAGATAGCAACTCAATCTTTGGTCGAAACGCGACGAATTACTTGGTTGCAAGCTATGGTGTCAGAAAAACAAGAGCTCCGGGAGAACACCAGCGCCATCGTGGCCCCAGTGATAGCAGGATGGATGTCAGATATTGTTGATTACTTAGAGGATCCCACGCAATATTACGATGACGACAAAGAAAGGAAAAGAGAGATTTTGAGGATAGATTGTCTGATCCTCATAGTGTTGTAACTTGATTACTGACTATTTGGGCAAGGCGTTCCTCGAATACTACTAGAATTACTCCAATGAGTTAACAAATGGTCATACCTTTTTGAACATCACAAGTTGATTCTTGCAAAATATGAATTTCTAGACCAGTCAAAATATCTTCCAACCTCACAAAAACTCTTTTGCAAGACGAAAACATATCATATCTGCTTTCTCTTGCCGTGAATTTGGAGGCATGAGAGTTCGATGATGAAAGCACCGATGATAAGGATCAAAGATCCTATCGAATGTCCTAATTCGAGAAAAGACACATCTTCCAAGAAATTAAGATGAGAAGAGAACTATTAAAATACAATTTATTTATTTCTTCTTATTTTCAATAATAGACGCATCTCTCTACTTATAATTTGTAGAGAATTCAAATTACAACTTATCCATAACTAACTGCTGTTAAGTGTCAGAATACTTATCTAAAAAATACTACAAAATATAATATATATTTATTTAAATAGATACACTAATACTATAATATAAATAATTAGACCGTATCAAGGATCATATGATATCCTCCTGATTTATTGTTTATTCAATATAATCAAATTTTAAATATTTTATACACGAAAGTAAGTAAATTCGGCTAAAAAGTTTAAATTTTATATCTATGTCTTTGCATGATCGCGTAACTATGGCAATTCATGGAAAATAATTTGGTACTTAAAAGAAAAAAAATTGAAAATTATATAAAATAGCAAAATCGAATAAGCTAACAAACAAGGAAGAAAAGGAGAATGATCCAAACGCGACCTTAGATTCAAAAGCTGGTGCATCTACTACCTTGTGGCGCAACAGACGATCTGGTACAACTGCTTAGTACTACCATACCTTTGCGGAGTAGTTATCCTCTACATTAGAGTACACGTAATGCTGCAGTCATAGTACTACCTTTTTTTTTTTTTTTTTTTGAATTATAAGTCATAGTACTACCTTGATAGTCCATTTGACTAAAACAAATCTAACAAAGGGAACAAAAAGTCCACAATTTTTAACAAATACAATAGTGATCAGAAATGATTATTTACCATGCATAAAGTCAAAGAAGCACAATAAATTAAAATATATAAATATCCTATACATACAATTCGTGATTCGAGAAAAACCTACCCCTAGTCAAAGTTTTGGTTTTGACTTTTAATGTATTTTTAGATCTACCAAATATTTAAAATCACACAATATTTTGAGATATTTTCGACATGTTTTAAAAAAAATCTAAGAAATAGTTGTCTTAATGACCATTGGAACTACTTTTAGACATAAAGGAAGCCATGTTGAAACTAATATTCAGATTTCCTTATTCACCCCTAGATACTCTATTTTATTTTAGATTTATTATTTAAACCTTCTCGTTAAAAGAAAAAAATATACTTAATTATAGATGTATAGATTATCTAACCATTTTTAAGTTATAAGTATGTACCATACAAATTAATCATATTATACTTAAAATAAATTATAAATCACGCGGGGACCATGTGTTAACGTTTCTTGTTATTGATACAACAACAACAATCAATCATGTAATCCCAATAAATGGGGTATGCTATATGAACCATAAATGAATCACGTCGAGTCGTGAACATGAATCTTCTGCCTTCATACGTTTCGGTTGACGAGCATGTCTTCATTTAAATCTTTTAGCTTTATGTCGTTCCGTATGTCCTTCATCCACGTTTTTCTCGGTCTTCCACGAGCTCTAACCGTTTGTCCCAAGTCGAGACCTTCAACTCGTCGTACTGGTGCATCTATTGGTCTGCGTTTAACATGCCCAAACCATCTTAAACGGTTTTATCGTATTTTCTCGTCTGTGGCCGCCACACCTAATTTATGTCGAATATCTTCATTGCGCACCTTATCTCTCCTGGTGTTACCGCACATCTACCGTAGCATGCGCATCTCTGTAGCGATTATTTTCTGTGCATGACTTTGCTTAATAGCCTAACACTTGGAGCCATAAAGCAAAGCAGGTATAATAGCCGTACGATAGAACTTTCCTTTAAGCTTTAACGGAAAGTTACGGAAGGGGAGCCTTGGCGCACTGGTAAAAGTGTTGATGTGTGACTGAGAGGTCACGGATTCAAGTCCTGGGAGCGGCCTCTTGTGAAATTTGACAGGGGAAGGCTTGCCCCTTATACACCCTTGTGGTGGGACCCTTCTCCGGACCCTCGTATTGCGGGGATGCTTTCGTGCACCGGGTTGCCATTTTTTTAACGAAAAGTTACGATCGCAAATGATCCCTATTGCACTCTTCCACTTTGACCATCCAGCTTGGATGCGGTGGTTGACATCTCCGTCTAACTTTCCATCCTTCTGCAGTACAGAGCCTAAATACCGAAAATGCGAACTTATCGGTATCTATTGGCCATCCAACTGGACCGTGCCATCATTGTTTTCTAAACTTGCATTCGAGGTACACTGTTTTTGTTCGACTTAGTCGAAACCCTCGTGCTTCTAATGTTTGTCTTCGTCGTTCTAATTTAGCGCAAACTCCCGTTCTCGTCTCATCGATGAGGACAATATCGTCTGCAAACAACATACACCATGTAACTCGGTCTTGGATGGTTCTGGTGATTTCATCAATTACAATGGAAAACAAAAATGGGCTCAAAGCTAAGCCAGTTGTAATCGGGAAGGCGTCTGTTAAACCGCCACAAGTTCGAACAATTGTCACCACATTCTCATACATATCTTTTATGATGTTGATATATTTAATGGGTACCTCTTTCTTCACCAAAGTCCACAATAAAACCTCTCGAGGTACTTTGTCATATGTCTTTTCTAAGTCGATAAAGACCATATGCAAATCTTTACTCTTTTCTCGAAAGCGTTCAATGAGCTGACGGATCAAATGGATGGCCTCTATGGTCGACCTTCCGGGTATAAATCCAAATTGGATCTCAGATATGGGAACAATTTGTCTCAATCGGTGTTCGATCACCCTCTCCCGTAGCTTCATGGTATGAGACATAAGTTTTATCCCACGATAGTTAGAACAGTTTTGGACATCGCCCTTGCTCTTATATAGAGGTATTAGCGTACTCTTCCTCCACTCTTCTGGTATTTTATTTGTTTGCCATATTTTGTTGAAGAGGTCCGTCAACCAGGTCACACCTATCTCTCCCATGCTTCTCCAAGCCTCAATAGGGATACCATATGGGCCAACAACTTTTCGTGTCTTCATCATTTTCAAAGCATCTTTGACTTCCGACCTTCTAATACGGCGCATAAAATTGCGGTTCAGATCTTGAGAGGACTGCGAGATGTCACCCACTTCTTGGGTGGGACTTCCATTGAACATGCCTTCGAAGTACTCCCTCCACCGTGATTTGACATGGTCCTCACGCACCAAGACAAATTGACATTCATCTTTGATGCATTTCACTGCACCTAGGTCTCTAGTCTTCCTATCTCTGATGCGAGCAATCCTGTATATATCCTTCTCGGCCTCCTTGTTATCCCTCTTAGGCTCTTCTCATAAATTTCCTTGTACACAGCCTCTCGCGCTAGTCGAACAACTTCCTTTGATTCTTTCCTGGTTAACTTATACTTTTCAAAGCTTGCTCCATCATAATTCTTCTTCAAATCCCTATAGCAATTCCGTTTGGCCTTGATTGCTGCCTTCACTTTTTCATTCCACCATGACGTTTCTTGTTATTGATAATTTCTAAAAAAGAAACCTTTAAAAATTATGATAAATAACCTTACAAGAGCTCACTACTAATTAAGCTATTGTCAAATAGAATTAAGCTACACGAAAGAAAATGCATAGCTCTAACATCTCTTGATTTAATATAACGTATAATTAGTTCACATTGATGAGAATAAATTTTTTTTTTGAAGGTAGAAAAATAATATTCACAACGACTATATTTGGGAAAATTGTTATTTAACGACAACTTTTTAAATTCAAAGTCTTAGCATGATAACGTATGCATTTGACAGTTCATCACTCCTAGTTGTCAATGACGAAATACACCTTCCCCATATTATTTGTTATTTTGTTTAATGTAAATTATGCATGTGAGCAATATCTTAAAGTGTACAACTTTAAGCGAAAGTTTCACTATCAAATGTACATATTTTATGAAAAAAAATATGTTGTTCACCTAACTCTCTGATTCTTTTTTTCTTACGTCAGTCATTACTTTTTAGGTAGACATCAAATATTTTGCAATTACGTAGTTTGAAATGCGTGATTATTTGTACGTGCCAAAAATTTCTGTTTGCTGTTTTTTATAATAAAAATCACATGACAATTGATACTCTTACACTCACACATACGTATCTAGCCATCTACATATCTCTATTTGTTTTTGGAACCAAAAACGCAAAATAAATTAAGATTTAGCATTCTACTAAAATGTGAAAATTATAGTAAAAGCTCCACAATATTTGTTGGCTATACTTACTTTAACAATATTTGATGAATAACTTAAAAAGAACTATACAAATATTTACCGAAAAGGCGGAAACCTAAAAATAATACATAAATAATCTTACACCTTACTTTAGTTTTTATTTCACCATGACTAAAAGTCTAAAACATTATGATGCATAAACACGGACACGAACACAACACGGCAAAAATACGACGACACGGACACAGACACAACACAACATGGATGCCCATACGAATTTTCAAATAAATCTCTACTACAGAGATGTTCGGCACAGATATAAGATGCGTCGGCACCACACGGCAGGACACTAGAGAACAAAAATAAATGTAAATTTTTAGAGTATCAATTCATCATAATTATTCCTATAAAAACAACGAACAAACCATCATAATTAGAAAACAATATCGATTTTTTTTTTGTTTTCCCATTTACTCAGTTTACCTCTACAATATATGAGGAAATATAAAAAAGATGGTCAAAGCACACAAGTCAAACTAAGGTGACCGAATAGTAAATTATTTTCCAAGGTAGTTACCGCATCGAATCATTTTTTCTAAATCCTCGAATTTATCGCGTAAATTCTACTCCATTTTCTCTCAGTAAAAAAATAAAATAAAAAATCCCCTGCACTTTTCTCAAAAACCCGCTTTCCGATCACCGATCCTTTCTCTCTCTAGATTCTCTCTCTCTCTCTCTCTCTCTCTCTCTCTCTACTGTATACATACATACATACAGTTGTGGTTTCTCAACGAACGCAAGTATTTTTCGCATTTTTCGAAATTTGAATTTATCCCCTGCAGTGCAACTGTTCGAATCTGAGGGTTTTGCAACAAGCAGCATCTAATTATCGGTGTGTTTCTCTCTCTACTGTTAGTGTATCTGTGATTTTGTGCGATTGTGTAGTTGTACATCGCGCACACTGTCTTGTTCGTGACTGTATTATTTTTGAATTTTGATTATTATTACTTGTTTGCATCTGAGGAGATTTTGTGATGGTATTGCTTGTGTTTGGGTGTTGATGCTTGTAAGTTACGAACACGGAACCGGAGTACGATACTTTGAGTTACTGGATCATGCTTTTGGAAATTGGAGGTTTATCAGTTTGTTTGTGGCATTAGTAGTAGAACTGAGGCAATTATTGAAATTATGTGGATTTTAGGCGAAATGCTGTTCGATTGTTGGAGCTAATTTGGAAAGGAGAATCGTGTTGTTGACGATATTTGATTCTCGTATGGTTTATAGAGCATACCGTTGTTAATCGGGATTACAAGCTTGGTTGTTGTTGGGGTGAAATTGAAAAGTTACAGACTCTGTTGACTTGTTAAGAATGTTTGGTTTCGTTTTAAGTAACGTATTTAACTTTTCAGTAACTCCTTACGTCGTGTGTTCTTGAGATCGATACGTTTAGGTAGTATAGAATTGCATTGTAGTTATTACTGCATTAATATGTTGGAGGTTTGGAAATAAGTTGACTTTTTTCTTGTAAACATAGCAGTGTTGGAGAAGTATGGATACCCAGCTGGTGGAGATTCAGCCTCGCGAACTTAAGTTCATATGTAAGTGTGTTGAAGTTCTATGATATGACTCTGGTAACTGTAGTAGTTTACTTTCTCCTTCTGCTATTATCTTGTACTTTTGTCGTCAGTGAGGTAATAAATTGTATTTAAAAGCTAGGATAAATCATATGGTAACGTGATCTTTTCCATCAAATAATAGATAATATACACTTGATTTCTGGAGTATAGTTTATCTCAAGTTGAACTTGCCTAGAAGTTCCACTTTTTTATTACCACTGGGTTATGGCGTTTGAAATGACTGAGTCGCCATTCAAAAACCATACGGCATTTTGGACTGAAATTCGTTGGGTACATTCTGCGTAAACCAGCTTCATGGGACGAAGCACATTGTTTAAGTTGTTCAGAATAATGTTATCATTCTTTTTCCTGAACGATTATGGCTGTTCAAAGATGTTCAGGATTTTTCACAATGTTTAAGTTGGTTTGACAAGTAGACTTTCATCCCCTTCCCCAATCGCATAGCTCAAGGACAATTACTATTCTATATGCTTCGTGGTTCTATCGGTGATGCATTGTGGCTAAGACATGCTCATTTTTAAGCAGATACCCCAAATTAACTACACTAGGTTCTTTCCGTACAAATGATGGCAGAAAACCACTTTTTCTGACATTCTGTGTGCAGTCTGATCAATTCTTTGCATATATGCATAGTACATTTTATTCCATTTTTGCCTATTTTTCTGAATATAAAGATTCGGTAGAAGTATAATCTGATTGTTTCTGTTTCTGTCCTATCCAGTAAGTTTTGCTCTTCTGACTCATTTATTGTCTTCTTTAGGCGAAGCGAAGAAGCAGAGTTCATGTGCTGTTCACCTTGCCAATGTCACCGACCAGTATGTAGCTTTCAAGGTTAGATGATTTCTGATTTTGTGTCGATGTACTCTTTATCGTGCCTTTTTTTTTGTATTCAGTAATTATTTATTGTCTGATTTGATGATGGCCTGGTATGGAAGCATTTTTCAAGACTAGCAATACAACTGCATCTCTTTTTTATATGAGATTAGTTTAATACCGGGTGATAATTATACCAGGTGAAGACCACATCACCAAAGAAGTATTGTGTGAGACCTAATATAGGCATTATCAAGCCGAAGTCTGCATATGATTTCACAGGTATCTCTTTGTTATGTCCATATTTCTTGGTTTCTTTTTACTTTTCTAGGGATTGGTGGTAACAAGCACTGTATTTCACGGTGGTCTCTCAACTATATATAGCTAGTAGGTATCCTGCTCGTCTCTTGGCCATTCTTGTTTTGTACTTTGGATACAAAACCATCTTTGTGGATAAGGAATATATTATAGGGGAGAGATGCAGCTTGATTTTGGGGCTCATATCAACCATATAGAGAGGAATCTGAATGTGATGATTATAACATTGCCAAGAATTAAGGCTAATTAACCGTAAGAATTTGTGACTTTCTAAAGGGAATGTCATGAATGTATCTGGATTCACTGATTTGGTAATATCAACTGCAATATTTTGTAAATTTGCACATGTGATGAACTATCTACAAGGTTCTAACACATAGTTTTGATGATTAGTGACACATTCTCTCACTTTCTTTATGTTTTGACTTCATCTTACCTCTTTCTTTCTCGGGAAGTCTGTCGTGAAATCGCATATGTACGGCGATATGTCCAAAATTACCTGGAAATTTATCTACAATCATGTGGCCTGGTGTACATATTAATATTATATCCTGAAATCTGATTTCGGATCTGATGGTGCTACTATACTTCGTCAGATCCAAAGTAGCTAATAATTAAATGTGACATGGCCGAATCTAATAATTGACAAGCATTTCCCTGTTGCTTGTTGCAAATAATTACATGTAGAAATTTACTTTAGGTTTATGGATGGTTCACACTGTGAAGGGAAGTGATGCTGTTTAGATGATGATCTAGTATAATCTTCAGGGTCATTATTATCCACAAACCAACTGAGGATTAGTGGTTTCATCCAGTGATCTGGTATGTAGAAGTCAAGACTTCATGTCCATGGTACAGATAACATTAATGAGCTCAGAAACATTTATTTACTTCTAATATGCAGTTTTTCTGACATTGCCCATCTGGGACTGTTAGGTTTTTTTTCTTCTTTCCTTTTTCTTTGTTGTTGTTGTTGTCATTTACCTTTGTGTATATTTTACCAGTAAGACACCAACTCTTTTAGCATCTACTATTAGAAAACGAGATGCTTGGATGGAGTATAAAATCTCCTTTATTTATTATTGGGGAGATTCGTATAAAATGAGAGTCACACGATAGTCGTTACGGTTTTCTAAGTTAAAGATTTAGTTTTTCTGGGATGGATAGTTTCTTTTAAGAATTTCTTACATCAATGTCTTTGACAGTTACCATGCAAGCGCAGAAATCTCCTCCCTCTGAGATGCAGAGCAAGGACAAATTTCTGATTCAGTGCACAGTGGTACCATTTGGCACAACGGAAGATGAGATTACACCAGGAATGGTACGATCACTGATTGAATTGTCATCTACGATTTATTTTGTTTTTACTTTGAACTTTGAACTGATTGTTGGTTGTTCCGGTTTCTTGTTTCCTTTTTGCCTTCTGGCAGTTTGCAAAAGATAGTGCAAATTATATTGAAGAGACCAAGCTCCGTGTTGCTCTTTCCAGCGCCCCGAGTTCTCCAGTGGTGCCACAGGCCCCTGGAGTTATGAATCAGGAAGCATTGCATGAGGTTTTGACTGCGAAAGAGCCGCATTCACCTATTTTAGGTCCTATAAATGGGCTCTTAAAGCAAGAACCATCGTATGAGACTTCAATGCCCAGAGATAAACAGGCTGGCGACGAGAATCTCCCCCCTCCTGATATGGTGAGGAATTTTAACCTTGCATCATTTCCTTGTCCTTGGTGAACAGTGGCACGATTTTGGCAACTTTTTAGCGCATCTTAGACCCCCAAGTATTTAGTGTGAATTCCATTATGCATACTTGTTTATCACGTAGCTTAGAGGAATTTGTCTTCCACACTGAAGTTAATCCATGTTGATTTTCCAAATACTCCCAGCAATTGTGGCCATTTCTCTGTGTCCCCTAGTCCGAATATTTATCTATGACTTTTGTCGATCAAACATAAGCAAACTCCACTGATGGATCTCATCAATTGAAAATATGTTTATTCCTTGTTGCAGCTAATGAAGAAAGTGGAGGCAATAAAAAGCATTAGGAACATGGAAGAGTCCAAGTCACCAAAGGTCACAGACAATATTATGTCGATTCCTGCCAAGGTTGAGGAACCAACACCGGTGAAAGAAATGGAAGATGCAAATTTGAAGCTCTCGAAAGATTTAGAGGAATTGAAATCAAAGATCAGTTTGATGGATGCCAAGCTGGCTGAGGTCAGTTTTTTATCACTTAATATTTACATCAAATTCGTACTTTGGTTACCTATCAAAAAAATGAAAAGTCGTTTTTGGAATTGTATATATTTCATTGTCAACCTTTAAATATCATTATTGCCTTTTTGCATAAGTGGGTGCATTATCTGCTGACAATATTTCCACCTAGAACTATTACGTGGGTTTGAATATTGTTCTTATCTCTTTATGAAGATCAGTAACAGATAATTATTTTTTTGTTTGTATGACTTGTTGCACTGTTATTTAATTTATGTAAATTTTGACTATTTTTTATTAATGTAGGTTTTTGAATTATAAATGTGTATCTGATGCATTATGTGGCTGGCAATGCTAAACAATAAACAAAAACTATTCCTTTTACCAACCCAAAAAAAACAAAACTATAAACTATTCCGGATTTCTTGCAGGCAACACAGACCATCATGAAGCTAGATGAAGAAAAGAGTAGCCGCATTCACGAGAAAGAGATACTTGAGCAAGAATTGGTGGGTGAACTTACTACTAGACTCTTAGTGCTTTCGTTTTCTTTCCGTATTGTCCTAATGATCTTCCCTGCATAGTATCTCTGCTTTCTTGTATAGATACGATTATTCATATCAAAATCCCAGTGAGGTTTTCTTATCACGGACTTCTTTGATGGAATTGCATTGTTGTTTGTTGCATGCAATGATGGAAAACAATTTGAGTCGTTTATTTCTTCTTCACAGGCAACGTTGAGGAGAAAGGGTGGTGCAAGAAAAGTTCGTGCCGGTTTCCCCCCGCTGTTTGTTTGCATGGTTGCCATGATTTGTCTGATGATCGGATTCTTGTTTCGATCTTAGGGCTGGAGATTTTGCAGTGTTAATGCATTTTGACGTGTTCTGTAAAATGGCAGCTATAGGGTGGGAATTAGTGGCTGGTTTCAACATATCGGCCCTTGTAATAATTCTATGTTTGTTTTGAGATGCATTTAGTACAAAATCTAGAACCGAATAATTGTAAAAAGTGGAATTGGTTTTATCGAACAGTACTAGGAATTGCAACATTATAATGTCATACACGATATTGTATCATGAATTACGAATGCCATGTTACAGGTTACCAATAATATGAATTATATAATAGTATTTGTAAGGCACACGTATTATTGCATACCCTTGTATACTTATATCGTATCAAATTAGAAAACTCATTAGTAAAATTTCATCGAACTTTTAATAAGTATTTCGAATTATCACGACATTTAAATATTGACTACATTATAGTGGTACTTTCTTCTGTGTTTAGTAACTCAGCAATTTATTATCCTTGGTCTAAAATAAACTTCTAAATAACTCAAGGATTGCCATATACAATATTCCTAAGAAATGATCTCCATTGCATAGAAGACAATCACAAAATCTGATTAGTGAGAAGTACCATAGGAATAAATCCACGTATACAAACATGAAAAAGCCATTTACAAACTAACTCTGAAGTCTGAACTCTAGTATCAGTTTCCTCTAAACCTACTCTTTAGTGTTTCTTCATAATCTAACCAGGGCGAGAACCTCCAGAACTTCCCATCGACTCTTCGGCACCCTGAACTAACCACTACATACACCAGCTAGGACGTATATTTATATCTACACAAATTTCGATCGGTACCTTTAGTTTTTGCCTTCTTCCAGTAGATTGTGAGCACTCCTATCGATAGGTGATCCTGGTATATACGGAACAAATCCACGTCCACCAAAAACTGGACGCATGAAGGCATCATCAAACTTTCTCCAGTAATAATGGACAGTACGAGTAGGAGTTTCCCATAGCATCCGTAAACTGCTGGGACGGGCGAAAACATGTTCCCGAGTTCCTGGAGTCGACCCATTTCCAATGTCTGATACAGAACTTTGACCTTCGCCGAGAAGAGGCAGAAAGAAGGAATTTGGGGTGACAGGATCTGAGGATATCGTGCGGTCTAAATGTTTTGACGAAGGCATCAAGAATTTAACCAGAGGTTTTGTCATCATGCCAAACACCTACATGGAAACATAATGAAACATGTAACGTAGTTCTCAGATTTCCTGAAAATCTCATCCAGAATCCCGGCCAAGAAGCTTGCAAAAGTTTAGGACGTCTTACCACAGTACTGAAGAGCACAACGGTTATGGTACTAGTAATCATGATGGCATTATCCCGTAACTGGGTGTGGCCTGCCCTCTTAAACTGCACAAGCAAAACAAGCCACATATAGTCAAGTACGAGTCGGGTATTCTTACAATTTGTACAAAAACCTAAGGACCCGATTGAGCTTCTTTTATCTTATAAGGCCATAACTATCCTCTTCTATTCAAAGTAGCCAGAGCTGAAAAGTTACTTGGTTGTAAGCAAGGGCCATGGAAACAGCACCGCGCATGAGACCAGCCCACCAAATTGTTACCTGCAAAATTACAATTTGGAGAATTATTAGCAATGCCAGGTAAGAATGTCAGTGTAAACCGGCAGCAATTCTTGAGTTCATACTTGCTGCTTAAATCCGATTTTCTCGTAAGGAGACTTCTTGGCAAAGTTGGACAAAAAGGACAGAGGGAAAACAAAGGCAGCTCTTCCAACCAGAACCAATCCCAGTAGAGTTGCACTGACAGAAACCAATGCTTTTGGGCTGAAAAATATGCAACATAACATGTAAATCAACAAATTTACAATTTAATTGCTAGCTTATGTATATATTAGAATGATTTATATCCGTTGGTGGAACTATGTTACCACACAGACAACCGTACCTGTCACTTACAACCCTCCAATTCTCGATGTCCAGTGCATCCATCCCGACATAAAGAAAGATGAAAATCTCAGCAACAAATGATAAAGTTGCAAATGCGTGCCTGCATCATGGTTGAATATATGCAAAAAAAGAGATGTACACAATCACTCAGTGAAAGTGAATATATGCAAAAACGAGATTTACGCAACTACTCAGGGAAAGGAATGCATCATGAGCGATAACATTTATAAGATAGTTTTAGTTTGTACGAAAATATCATACCTAGTGGTAACTCTTGAGTTCTGAGTAACATTATGCCAGGTATAATGCGACATCACAATCCCGCAGAAGAACACAGTGAGGATACCGCTTAAATTCACCAACTAAAAGAGAGAAAAAGGCTTAGTTCCAGGCTAGGCTTCACGGGTCCGTTATATAATCCATCACTGGAAAGAAAACTGAATAAGAAAAGCTTACAGCTTATCCAGAAACTTACTTCGGCCAACATGTATGAAAGGTAAGCCATGAGCATCATAATAGCGACTTCACGATCAGTTGAATGCCTGCAGTTAATCAAATAATCAATCATATCGATAAGTGATTTATTAGCAAAGATATGATGTCTTCATTTTAACATTCAAATTACATTTAAATTATCAATCCTAGTAAGTTATTAACCCAAAAAAAAGGAGATAAATCTAACAAAGCCAAGTAATTCCATCGCACAATTAAGCATGTAGGAAGACATGGCAAAAAGATGGCGCAGGTAACTTTCTCGCAGCTCTTCAGTAGAAATAAAAAATAGTGCCGGGAAAAAGACACAGACAAGCTAATTGCTGGAAGATAAAACGAGCTAGCCAGAAGTAACCAACCTTCCAAAATAAAGTGTTTTAATGACGTAAGCGCTAAGAAGTCCGGCCTGCAAGCAGAAGCCATTTCATTCAATATAATGCAATTCACGAAAAGTTAACATGCCAGAGAGAGAGAGAGAGAGAGAGAGAGAGAGAGAGAGAGAGAGAGAGAGAGAGAGAGACTCACAACAACTCCCAGTCCAGTGCTTGTTACGAACAAATATAAAAAGTTTCCAACTAGCTGCAAAGCTATTTTTGTATTGATATGAGAGAGATCAAAGTTCTGGACAGCATTGAATATCACCACGGATGTTGCATCATTTACAACACCTTCTCCAAATACGAGGCTGTACAGTAATGGTGTCTCATCCTGATTTAGAACCTGCAAAATTCAACATATCGAATCAGAGTAGGACTTAATCGTTAGTGCAACTTTGAAAACAAAGGATGATTAATGAACCTGCAACGTGCACACTGAATCTGTTGCAGCAAAAACTGCTCCAATTGCTGTGAAGAATCAAAAGGAGTTAGAAGTAGACACAAAGGAAATGTTATGCTGCACCGTTTCAGTAAAAGCAAGGGTGATTATCTTACCAAGATAATCTCCAATTGCAAGACCAATATCCATTTTTTGGAAGACGGCAATAGCACCTGCAACACAATTAAGAGATTCAAGTATTTGATGCAGTTATTAACAGTCAACTGAGAAATTAGGATAAGTTAGGAAGCCATCATACCTAATGATATGACAATGAACGATATAACAGTGCCAACAGCTCCAAACAGTATTATAGTCATGAAATTGCGGAAGAACTGTTTCTTTTTGACCTGGAAACTGTGTAATATGTAGAGACAAGATAACTGAGCTCAATGTCACCCTATCCCAACACTTCACAGCACAGGTTGCTTAAGAACCAAGGCAGATCCAATATGATGATAAATCAAGTTAGTATTTTCTAAGCAGATCCTCGTAATGATTAACTTGTCAAGCAACACAAGAGTGATGAAAATGATGCCCAATCCAACTTAATGAATAAAGTGCAGGGTTCCCACGTTTGTTTTAGTTATTTCTCTCTAAATACCATCAGAGTTTGCCAGTGTTAATAGAAGGTATCATTCAAATCAAAAGCACACCCTTTGAGAAGAGTCTGCTCAAAAAATGGTTAACAATCGATGTATAGATTCATATCTTGCATATTATATATTTGCTAATATGAAAGGGATAACTCGAGAGCTGCAATACAAGAATCTAAATGTGAACCTAACTGCTATGAGATATTCTTAATACAATTGCTGGGTTGTGTCCAGGATGCTCCCATAAAGGAAATAGCCTCTGATTAAAACACACATACTTCATGCTAACAGGATTGCACAACAGACTAATTGAAAGTAGTGTAAAACTAACTGGAACTAATATGAAAAGAAGAACTCCATTGATAAGATTTGAAAGGAGAAGCTATTTTATTAAAGATGAAGATTTATCTTCTGATATGTTATATTACCATCATAACTACATCACATATATATACAAAGGCTAATGATGGACATAATACTATATAAGCAGTCCACTTTATCTTCAAGATTCCTCCAGCTGCGTTCATTTTCTTCTTCTGAGTTAGTGGTGCAATTGTGCAACTCTTAACAACCATGTGATCCTCTTTATTCTCTGCCAAGTCAGAATATTTCATCTTATACTTTTCCAGCTCATCATCCTTGCTGCCATTGTCTGCCTTTTGTTCTGTCATGTTGCAGACTTCTAGCTTCATGCCTTCTGCTATCTATAGTCTCTTTCATACCTCAAGATGAGAGTATATGTTGTATATTGCCATCTTGCCTAGCAGTTCATGAAACCTCTTCATTCCTAGTGCCTTAGTGAAAATATCTGCTAGTTGAGTAGTTGTTGAGACATGAATCAACTTGATTATTCCTTGTTGTAACTTCTCTCTCACCACATGGCAATCTATCTCTATGTTCTTTGTTCTTTCATGATAGACAGGGTTGTTAGCTATATGAATAGCTGCCTGATTATCACAGAAAAGAAGCACATGATCACTGTGATCATATCCAAGATCTGTCATTAAGTTCTTCATTCATACTAACTCACAGACAGTTGAAGCCATGGCTCTATACTCAGTTTCTGTTGAGAATCTTGACACTGTTGCCTGTTTCTTGGACTTCCATGATACCAAAGCTTCCCCAATGAATACACAATAGCCAGTTACTAACTTCCTACTGTCAATACAGGCTCCCCAATCTGCATCACAATATGCTTTGATTTTTACATTGTTATTGCTTGGAAAAAGCAGTCCTTGTGCTGGTGCTTTCTTGAGATATTTCACAATCCTTAATGCTCCCTTCATATGTTCTTCCTTGGGATCACTCATAAACTGACTCAAGGTCTGGACTGCATAAGATATATCAGGCCTTATTACTCCTAAATAAAGAAGTCTGTCAATTAATCTCGTGAAAGTTGTAGGATTCTTCATGTGTTCTCCCCCTTCTTGTGTGAATTTGATATTTTGTTCTTGTGGAAAACCAGCTGGTTTAGTACCTATGAGTCCACTGTCATGTATGATCTCCAAGGCATACTGTCTTTGGCATAAGTATATTCCTTTATTACTTCTTGCAACTTCAATTCCCAAAAAATATTTTAAAGATCCTAAGTCCTTTAACTTGAACTGTTGATTCAAGAATAGTTTCAAGGAATCAATTTCTTGATTGTTGTTACCTCCAACAATAATGTCATCAACATATACTAAAATGACAGTAGTACTTAACTCTGAATGTTTGATGAAGAGAGAGTGATCACATGAAGATTGTTTAAAACCTTGAGTGAGAATGACAGAGGTTAACTTTTGATTCCACTGTCGAGATGCTTGTTTGAGTCCATATAAAGACTTGTGTAGCTTGCAAACTGTATTCTCCCCTTCAGTAGCAAGGCCAGGAGGTGGTGTCATGTACACCTCTTCTGCTAGATAGAAAGGCATTATTCACATCCAGCTGTGATAATGACCATTGGTTTGAGGCAGCATAAGCCAGAAGGCATCTGATGGTGGTCATTTTTGCTACTGGAGAGAAAGTCTCAAAATAATCCAAACCTTCTTGTTGGTTGTAACCTTTTGCAACCAAACGAGCTTTGTACCTTTAAACATCACCTGTAGATGTATATTTAACTTTGTATACCCATCTACATCCTATAGGATTAATACCAGGAGGTAGAGGTTGCAAGGTCCAAGTCTTATTGTCCTGAAGAGCCTGGAGTTCAGTGTTCATAGCATCTTTCCAAACAGGATTAGCAATAGCATGATCATAGTAGGTAGGTTCAGGATTGGAAGCAATGGAGAGGACATATGAGAGATAATCAGAAGACAAAGCAGCAAAAGAGAAATTGGTGATATTATCAATACCTGTCATCTGATCCTTAGAACCAAGGAAGTGATGAGATGCAGTGGCTTGAGCAATCCTGTATTGGTAGTCCTGAAGATGAATAGGAGTTCTCTTAGGTCTAACTGACCTTCTAAGAATAGGACTAGTTGGTACAATAACAGAAGGTGAAGTAGGAACATCCTCATTAGAATGTGGAGGTGAACCAGAAGAATGGAGATCTGTGTTGTCCTCTGGGAGTGGAGCAGAATGAAGAGGATTGTGATGTGAAGGTGATGAAGGTTCTGTTTGTGAGGGTGAGGAGGTGTCAGCAGTGATATGAGGAATAGGAGCAGGTACAACAAATTCATCCATGTCAAAAATGTCAATACTATCAATAATAGGAAACATAGAGTCATTTTCTGAATTTTGGCCATAAGGAAAAGAATTCTCA
The DNA here is from genome assembly GCA_948329865.1 of Linaria vulgaris. NCBI lineage: Eukaryota > Viridiplantae > Streptophyta > Magnoliopsida > Lamiales > Plantaginaceae > Linaria > Linaria vulgaris. The sequence continues at coordinate 105,496,496 of OX415253.1, read as the reverse complement.
TAGAATACAACATGTCTTGAAGTAAAAACATGTTTTGTGTGGAGATCATACAATGTGTATCCCTTAATGTTGGCTGGATAACCTATGAGTATGCATTTAGAGGCTCTAGGATGGAATTTGTTGTGAGGTTTTGGAAGTGTTGTTGCATAACATAAACAACCATAGGCCTTTAAGTGTGAGTAATTGGGAGCTTTTGAGTACAGTAGGTGAAAAGGAGTAAGGTTGTGTAGTAAAGGTGTTGGTGTTCTGTTAATGGTAAGCAGCAGTAACAACACAATGCCCCCAAAACTTGTAAGGTAACTTTGCTTGTAATCTTAAGGATCTTGCCACATTAAGTAAATGTCTATGTTTTCTTTCAACAACTGAGTTTTGTTGAGGTGTATAGACACAAGATTTTTGGTGAATGATACCCTTGTGAGCATAATACTTTGGCATGTCAAATTCCAATCCTTGATCATACCTTAACATTTTAAAGAGGTGTTAAGCTGATTGTTGATTAACTGAATGAAGTTTTTGAGTAGAGTTCTGGCTTGTCCTTTGTTGTGCATTAGATATACCCAAGTGAACCTACTGTGGTCATCAACAATTGTAAGAAAGTAATTAGAGCCATTAAGGGATTGTACACTGTATGGTCCCCATATATCAACATGAATTAATTCAAAACATGCATTTGATCTATGAGAATTAATGACAAAAGGAGTTCTGTGCTGTTTTGCCAAATGACATGTGTCACATGCTACACTCTCAAGCTTCTTAGGAATTTGAACTTCTTTAGAATCTATCAAAGATAATAAATCAATGGAAGGATGGCCTAATCTAAGATGCCACAGCATGAAAGGATTGGTCACAGATGAAACTATAGTAGAAACTGGTGAATCTTTGTTCATGGACATCCAATACAGGTTCTGCTCTTCCTTAGCAGTCCCAATCACCTCCTTGGTGCTGAGGTCCTGAATAAGACAAATATTGGATTTAAAAATGAGAAGGCTATTTAAATCAGATATTAGTTTTCTAACAGATATCAGATTGAAATGAAAATCAGAAACACACAAAACATTGCTCAAAGTTATCCTCTCATTTATCTTTACTGAACCCATATGAGATGCAATGACATTAGTTCTATTTGGTAGTTGAACCTGACTGTCTTGCAAAACATATTTACGAGTGAGAAAGTGAGGTGAACATACTACATGGTTAGTAGCTCCAGAGTCTAATATCCATATAGATTTTAGCTTGTTGTGTTTGTTTGAAAGGATAGAGTTGAAGAGAGTGGAACTGGAGATAAAATATCTACCTGAGTTTTCATTAAGATGAGAAGTAGTAGATTTTGAAGCCTGATTGATCATACCATCACCTTTACCAGTTTGGAATAAGTTGCAGAGGTGCTGAAATTGTTCTTGTGAGATGTGAGCAGTGTTGTTTGCTCCTTGATCAGCAGTATGTGTGATCTGATTGACATGCACTCTGGGGTTTGAAGTACTTGGTTTAAACTTTGAGTACCTGTGACCAGGAGGATAACCATAGATCTCAAAACAGGAATCAATTGTATGGTTGTTCTTTCCACATTTAGCACATACATGTTTATGCTTTCCTCCTCCTTGTCTGTTCCATGGTTTATACCCTTGTTTTTGTGGATAGCTATGTATAGCAGCAACATGTGGTGCTTCATACAACCCTTGTTGTCCCTGTGAGAGTCTATTAACATTCATAGCAGCCATATCAGTGTTCAAAGATTCATTTGACAACTCAAAGTTTGCCTCCTCTTGTAGAAATAAGTTGAAAACATCATCTAACTCAGGCATGAGATCTCTGAGTAGTGCTTGGTTTCTAACTTGTCCAAAAGGTTCATCTAACCCCATAAGAAACTGCATAACTTTCTTATTCTCTAACTTCTTTCTCATTCCAGTTAACACTCCACATTCAGAGTTTGTACAAATCAAATGCTCATCATAATTGCTTATTTCATCCCATATGGCTTTGAGATTAGCAAAATAAAGTCTGATAGCCTTACCTTCTTGTTTAGTGTTGATGAGTTGTTGTTCCAGCATGTAGATTCTGTTATTGCTTGTTTTTGCAAATTTGCGCTTAATATCATTCCATACTTTGAAAGCTGAATCTCCAAATAATGTGAAGTCTGAAATGTCAGATGAAAGAGCTGTTGTAATCCATCCAAGCACAGTGTAGTTGCATCTGATCCACTTTCCATATGATGGATATGTGATTGATGGTTCTGGGATGGTCCCATTGATAAATCCTAACTTGTTTTTGGTTAACAAAGCTACATACATAGCTCTGCTCCACTTGTGGTAATTCTGTGTCGTCAATTTCTGACTAACCAGACAGTGAGATGGATTCTCACCAGTCACCATGATGTAGATAGAGAGGACCAAATGGATCTTTATAGTGGCTGTTATTTTAATGAGAGGTATTTGTTCTTTGTGAGTTTCCTGATTGTGTTTGCTCTGTCACAATAGGATCCAGTATATCTCCAGACATAGTAACAAATGAAAAATGTAATGAAGAGAAAATGAGATAAGAGGTAATGAGATCAAAAAGATTTCAGAGGATTTGTTTATGCGGAAATGCAGTGGTAATCTGCTCTGATACCATGTAAAACTAACTGGAACTAATATGAAAAGAAGAACTCCATTGATAAGATTTGAAAGGAGAAGCTATTTTATTAAAGATGAAGATAACTACATCACATATATATACAAAGGCTAATGATGGACATAATACTATATAAGCAGTCCACTTTATCTTCAAGAAGTAGTTCATTGTGCTTCCAAACTATTGAGACACTCAAGTACTTGGCATAATTTTAGTATGATTGCGCAGCCTAAACACCATGAGGAAATGTCACAGAAAAATACTTGAATTACCCGGCATTGAATATGATTGGTGGAAGCAAATAGATGAAGAAAAGATCCTCACTAAACACCATAAGATGTGAACTTTTCCCTCCACTTATTAGTAAAATTACAACTCCAGTGCTAACACCCTGAAATTTTAAGTGCCCAAATCACAAACTTGTACAGAACTACATAAAAAGATCAGCATACATCATCAAAAATAATAGATGAGGTGGTCACTGTTAAAAACCACCTAAATTTACTCACAATTATGAGGGCGGTGATTGATTCATTCATCCACCGGTTTTCCTCCAAAAGATGACCAATCACCACACAAGCACAAAGGAGCGTGGTAAACAAAGTAATTGAGACCACTGAAGCGCTGTCAGCCGCTGACGAAAGGTTTTCCGCCCTTATCGTGGATCCAATAGAAAACGCCATTTCATCCAATATTCACGTCAATAAGACACTATCAGACTGAACTAGAGTTCTTATATGATGGCAATTCTGAGCTCAAGCTGAGCTCAATGCTTCAAGCAATAAACTCGGACCAGCTATCACTTCAAAAACCATCCCTGCAGCATAGAACAATAAGCACCCTTCTTATAAATTACGATTATATAAGAGAAGCTCTCATTTTCATACGTATAGCCAATATTTTTCTACTGGAAAATAGCTTATATACACCACATAGTTGAACATACCACTCCCTACATTGCATGCCGCAAAATTATGTCCACTGCATTCAAATATCAAGCATGTGATTTTTCTTAAGAAGACAATCGAAAAAGATAAAAGTACCGTCACACAGAAAACATGTGTGATGTTTGATTTAAATAAAACAAAATCAAACACTTGATTAGTTCATCGATCAAACGAAGTTAATCAGAATCTTCTTAACATCAAGTGAACATACACACTCGTAAAGTTAGCCAACGAGATGAAAATGTGTCATGTTTGCTTATTTATTCATTTAGCAACATCAATTGAGATACTTACTTAAGCATTACAAAATCATATAGCCAACCACTGTTAAAACTTGCAAACAAGAGTAACTAACAGAGATACTCATTCTTGCAATATAACCTATTACAAACTGCATCCTAACCAAAAATGCACCTAAACAACCACGCGACAAGCAACGTAATTGATCAACACGTAACATCACAACAACATCACATTCACTCGATCAATCGAATCCAAAATAACGACAATGAAACCACATCAGCCACACAACAACAGCAGTCGAAAAGCTTAAAAACAAACACTACCTGCGGAATCCGAGAAAACTGCACCACTAGATCTAATACGACGCTTTTTCGTTCCGAAAATTATACGAAACAAATCAAACTATACTACTTGATCACAACTATAAACCTATATGGATTCGAGAAAAACTTGAGTCACAAAAATCCATTCAAAAAAGGAAAAATCGATCACAAACATAAGTAACGATTTCCAGCAGTAATATTAACGAATTGATGCTCCAATATTTGGAAATAATAACAAAAATGTATGTGTCGTACTGTGTGTAGCATTTGTACGAGGAATCCTGTTTTTTTAAGGAAAAATGACAGGCGAGTAGTGTTGGTGCATTTGATTTGCATGCAAAATTGGGACGACACGTGGAATGGCGTATATATATATGGCCGAAATAAATTAATTAGTTTCATGCAACGTGACTAAATTAAAATATTTTTCTTCTTAGGATAAAAAAATCACTAATAATCTTATCTAGTCTCTTGTATTTGTAGTTGTACCACGTCAATTATACAACGATTTCTCATTGTCTACATAATAACTGAAAATATGTGTAAGAAACTTGTCACTACAATTATGCTGTTTTAGATGAGTACGTTATGATACATTTTTACATTTTTTACGAGTTAATGAATTTATAATATTTGCTTAAGTAACAATACATTTTTTACGAGTTAATGAATTTATAATATTTGCTTAAGTAACAATATATTTTTGCTCCGACAATTCTAGAAATAAAACGGAAGAAAATATGATTATTTTGTCTCATGATAGGCTCACACGCGCACGAATGAGGGCAAACGGGGAGGTGAGTACAAGAGTGAAAATGAATGTGGATTTGTAGGCGCACCAATTGTTCATTTGCAAAATACATCTGTTAAGGAATTATACGTGCCACTTTATTAGATGATTCTCCTCGGAAATGGCAATGACATTTGGACTGAGAGGTGAATTTTGAGTGAAATCAACATACAACTTGTTATCACTAGTAGCTAATAGAAGCTAATAGAAACGATGGTCACATATTTAAGAACACATAAAAGTGTTACGTAGTATCAGATATACCATGTCGCGTATTAATTATTTTTCAAGAAAATATTGAATATGTATCGATTACACTACACCACAAATACAACATGTTTGTTTTACAAACTTTTACTTTTTGATGGATTGAAAAATAAATCTCCCCCAATCTCCAAAAAAGGAAACTAACCATGAAATCTAGAAAGAAGGGTTTGCTAACGCCCATCTCTCCCCTTTTATACACAATGCCCAATGCTATCTCGTCGCTGCCAACCACAACTCCCCGCTCTCTCGCCACCACTTCACTTCCATCAAAACCTTAATCTCCATTCCAATATTTTTTACTATCTAACGTCACTTTGTCCAGTCTTCACCATTTAGGTGTGGTACATTTATTTATTGACGTCTATTACAAGTACTATTTTATTAACATCAATGCACAATATAAATTGATATACACGTTCTTCAATCATATTGTATTGCAGAAAAATATGTATTCTCGTATCCGTATTATATTAACTAATAAGAGGGAGCGTTTATCAAAATTATTAGAACTCCAGGGGTGCTTCTCGATATTGCCCCAAAGCTCAAGGGGTATTATCGACATTCCCCACTCTCCCTCTTTCTTAAATAATTCATGGCAGCGTTCTTCTTTACACGCTTCTGCTTCAAAAATTCGTCACTGTACATAACCGCAGGAAAGGACGTCGCCTCCACCTCTCCAGTTCACCGATCACGTGAAATTCAGCTCGATTTTCACGTTATTACGCATTTGCCACTCACTTTTGGTGATTTTTTTCTCGATTTGAGGTAATGCCGTTTGAAATTTCGATTTTACGAGTATTTTCGAGTTATCTGACTGTTCGCGCTTGTATTTCTAGCGATTTTGCGTGATTTCATTCTGTTGATTTTATATCATGGTAATGTAGGTGTTTTTTTTTTTTTTTTTTGTTATTAAAGAGGTAAGGTACAAAAACCTAATGCACGTTTAGCTGATGATCACTGGAGAGCTGAGAGTACATTTGCGCTGCTGCGAGTTTTGTACCGTTGTGTAAATGCTGTTATTCGGAGTTTACCGTAATTTCAGACTAATCAGAGTTTGGTGCACCTGAGGATAGAATCTATTCATATTTTTTTAGAATAATTTGGTTTTGTTTTCAACCTTTTTCGGTGGGTCGAGTTCGGGGTATAGTCTAATTTAAAATCATGTATGGAGGGATTATGATGCACCGACACTCCGAAAATCACCCGTGTCCGTGTCAGCGTTCGACACCTAATGAGTAGGGATTTGTTTAAGAAATACGTGTCTCCGTGTCCGTATCGTATGGTTTTCATATCCACACCACCGTCACCCTGCAACATAGTGTATGGACCTATCTTTCGATTTGCTAAGTTAGACTCCAGAGCCATGCTTTATGTGTCCAAATGTGGCTATCAGCATTTTCCACTACCTAATGGTAGATTTCGGTTGCTTTAATTTTTGAAATACTTTTAATAGGGTGCATGTAAAAGAAAATTTGAATGGATTATAAATTCAATTTTTTAAAATGATTTTCCAGAAACTTTTGTTTAAACACTAGAAGCAAATGCTCCCGTAATCTGAATTAATTCGAGATGTTGGTATTACGTTTGAGAAACGGTAACGGGCTAGGATTTTTTATTACAGATTCGTGGGGATACAAAGTTATGCTTTTATTTCTATAAACTTTTGATGTGGACTTGTTATGTATTGCTTCCATCAAGATTACGTCTTTTAGTCACTGATATGTTTCTAGCAGTTTGTAGGGGTACATTTGTTCAGATTTTGATGGTATGCTCCTTCGAGAGTGCGAGAATGGCAGCCTCCGAGAGGTTTCAAGCTGTTGGAAGCGTCTCACAGACTGCAACAAGTAAAATATTGGACTATTCTTAAGATTTATTTGCTCTAAGAACTCATTGCTGTTCTCTCTCTGAATATACTGCAGTAGATAACTGTTGCTGCAATATGATGTCATATACAGTTTTCGTGCATAAGATTAATTGTTGTCAACAGCATATGTCATCTCTAATTCTTGTTCACACCATCTTACTCTCCTGGTAGGGAAAGTATGCTGCCAGAAACTAGGTGGTCCGCTCATGAGGAGAGACTTAGATGATGTGGATGAAGATAATTTGCTTGATGAGGAAGGTACAGCCTTATTCTTGGATTCTAATGCATCTAAAGAAACCTAAAAAACATCATCCGCCATCGGTACTTAATTTTTTGTTTGAAATTAGTAGAAATTTGGAGGTGGAAATAGTCTCTGCTTTGTAAATGAATTTTATTTTATGTGCTCCTTGGTTCTCTTGCCCCATGTCGGGGGATTGTATTGAAATTCTTTGTTCTTTCTTTGACTAAAACATATTTGATGTAGAGAAGACACGTTTCTGATTAGATGCCAAGAGAAAGTTAAACACAATTTCCAAGTGGTGGCTAGATTTCACCAGCAGTAAATAAATGAGTGGATCCTGAGAATTACCTTTGGAAATTTGAAAGCGTCAATTACTATCTTTTGATGTGAACATTCGCTGGATTTCATTCGATTACAGTACTTTTTATGCATGCATACCGAACATGGACAAAGTAATGTTGGGCACTGCAAGAGAATCTACTACATCTGCCCTTATTGCACGACATCTGCTTTCTCACAAGTCACACTCTGTAATGTGGCTTCAGCTTCTGGCATCTCAACTGTTTTCTGCTTGGTTTTCTGTGACAGATATGCACATTTTTGGTTTGAGGCCTATGGTGGATCCTCTAGATTTGGTATGATTTGCAAACTAGCTCATTTAACCTTTTTTGTCTCAGTAATCTTACTGATCTACAGTGTTACTAGATGGAAAGTAACTATAGTTTGGCTGTCGTAGGGTTTTTGATTGACTTGTACGATGTTGCTTGAGTACCTGCTATAAAAGTGACCAAATGTACTGGATTATATTTTCTTAGAGAAGACATCTACTTTCATGACAGGATTTAGATGTGTCAAAAGCTTCACGGATTATGAATAAAATGACAAGTTACTATATATTTCCGGTTGTGTTCTTCTCCACACACATGGACATGCAAAAATGCAAGAAAGACTTTATTTTTGTTCATTATACTTGCCTCGAAAGCTCAATGCATGTGTCACATTGTAATTCTTCATATCGGCAGAAGACTGTTGAGGGATGCTTTCAAAAACTGATACTGCTAATTAGTAATGACTTATAGCCTCTTGGTTAAGAATAATAAGTGGTCTTTGTTTGTAATTATAAAATGCACAACTTTCTCAAAGCTCTGCCAAGAATTGAGTCTTTTGTTAAAAAAACGGGGCTTAATACAAATTTACTGACCATTGATTTTTACAAAATGCAATTGAATCTTTACTACAGTGTAAGTCTTTAAATGCTACAAAAACCAAGTTATTACTATTGTATTTAACATTTTACTTATGGAATTAACAATGTAGAGGAAAAGGGTTTCTTTTGGCTGTTGCAAAAGGAGATAAATTTGGACTGCTTACAGAGTGCATGTCTAAATTTAATGACCTTTTGATTTTATTTGGATACGTATTGACTTTCATGCTTTAACATGCTTGTACTTTTTGCTAGTTTTCTTGAAGATCACAGATAATTTTGAGATCCTACAATTTATTATAAATATGCAAGTTTACCCCTCAACAAATGTGGAAAGTTAAATAAGGATCCTGTGGTTGATAGTGTGGAGTCAAGTAGAGTATATTACGTCAAAGGGTTGAAACCTCATTCATTATGAAGATAGGTGTAGTAATTTTTATCTTTCTCTATGTTATACACTTCACAGTAAATACCTTTCAGATTTTTATAGAAAATCTAGATATATCTTTCCCTGGTATGAAATGATCTAGTAATCATCTGAATCATCATCTCTTATGTGCCGAGAAAGGAGTAAACACATTTTTGCTATGCTCTGAAGGTATGCTGCAAAGCTTGTAAGAAGCCAATCAAGACCAGTCAATACAATGCGCATGCAGGTTTTGCTTAATTTTTATCTCCATAGTTATTTTGAAACTTTTAAGGGTTTGTATGTTGCTTAACTATATTAAATTGCATTAGTAACTGAGGATCATTTGCTTGACTTTATATAAAGCAAAGCGCATAGCATACAAAAGAAATTCAATGAAATACCACCAAACCCAGTATATCCAGTTAGTTACGGTAGAGGGAACGAACCAAATGTAAAACTTCAGTAAGTCTCTATCTCCCCAAATTTCAGTTGTGCTCTTTCATTCTATCTCCAACAGCTAAATTCTAGGTTTAGTATGATCTGCCAATTTTCTTTTATTTGATTAGAAGAAAAGTTATAATTTGTGATAGTTTAGACAGTTATGAATGCCACCCTTATATAGAGAAGTAAGATATTTTTCCCTCCAATCATCTGTCTTTTATTAATTTTTCGGAATCTGTTAAAAGGTATCACATTGCACTTCTATATTCTGCTTCACTTTGATAACTCTGTCAGGACCATAACTTTCCTTACTTTATCCTCTCCGAGACATCATGGCCTATAGAACGTCTTGTTCGCCGCATGGAACATAAGAATGCACTGACTAACTGAATGAAAGGAGAATTATTTTTTATGTTATCTCGTTCTTTTCCTCATGCGTTTGAGTCATGTTGTGTAAGCAACATAATGTGACAGCTAGATTTGACGTTCTGATACAGGGAACCATCCACAAGAGAATTGAGCTAATGGATAGATCTGGCAACTTCTAGTTTGATTGATGGATAACATGTGAAACGCTTATGCTACTTTGCCAGTCCTTTGCAAACGGAATAACATGTTATGAGGCATGTGATAATTGATGTATTTGATGAAAATATATTCTTTTGATTGTAAAACTGGAGGACTTACAAGTTTTGTTATAACTGTTCTAACAGTTGCAGTAGTAGTATTGAGGCTGATATTTCATTAGAACGATATCTTCCCCATAATTTTACAAAATCTCTTAAAACTTATTATTTGTCATTTTGCCAGAACTTTGCAAGTCTTTAATAAGTTCAAGAGGGGGAATTATTCCAGAACTTGAAGACTCTGTGTTGAAAAAGAAGCCTCCACGAAAGCAGAGGAAAAAGTTGTCGACTGTTCATACCAGTATCCTTTTTTTTTCTCCTTCTGCATGTTAAGAAGAAATTATGTTACTTAGGTGTATGATTTCGAGAGATTGTCTGCTGTATTATTGGTCGGAATCAAACATCTTTGTTTTGGAGAGTCTGCTGGTTGAGTATTGACTCTTATGACTGTGGAAACTGGAAAGAGTAGAATCCAGTGATCTCCTCATCTAAATAATTACACAAAAACTTGGTTGTGATTCATTTTGATATTTAATTTCTCTAACTCTTCTAGATCATGCTGCATCACTTGTGGGGAGAAAAGATATCAAAGCTGTAGAATCTGATCATATAGATTCTTCTGTGGATAGGAAAATTCTAGTTACCTCCCTTGCCAATTCTTCCATGGGTGAGCAGATTCAAATGACCTCCATGGCAGAGTCTTCTGTGGATGAGCAGATGCAGATGACCCCCCTAGCTGAATCTCAACGTAATCTTTCCGTATTTTTTCATACTTTTTCTCCCTTGGGTTTCTCTACTGTCTTATAAACTTTTATAATCATCATTCACTAGAGTCAAGACACGACCAAGAACAAGCCTATTCTTATGTATGCTTTATTTCAGTTTAGCTGTAATTGTAAGAAATTCTGTTTGCTCTCTGTTTGTATTGAACAAAAGGGACTTTTAGGGATAAAGTATTTCTCAAGTAAGCTGTTATTGCAAATTGTTTAACAATGGTTAATCTGTCAAGTCATTATACATACATATATATATATATACACAATTATACATATCTTTTTTTTGTAATTCCTTATTGTCTTCATTCCTGGTTTCCTTGTTTCTTGTTTTTGTTTTTCTTGTTGCAGGAAAAGAACACTTTTATGGAGTTCAGAAATCGAATGGTCCAAGGATTGGTCCTAGCATTATCGAGTGCCCAGAAAATGTAACATTACATACATCTAAATTTTTCAAAAGGTATGACGTAATGTTGCTTTGAGTTTTTCTCGAACATTTACTTATTAACATTGGTCATTGATACTTCCATGATGCAAGTCATTTACCGGAAAACTTGACACTGTTGATCATCTTCTTCGTTGTCACCCTAGTTTCCCAGTATCTATTGGCTAGTTATGTATTTCAGCGTACAGTGTTATACGTCCGTACTTGATAAATGTATATTTTATTCCACTCCATATACGTATATACAATTTGACTAGTGCCTTAACTTTCTTGACCCACTGACTATTAGTCATCCGGAGCCCACTTAAATAACAACTAATAAATGAGTAGTACATGAAGTATGCTTTTGGTTATATCTTTACTGATTAAAATAAGTTATATAAACGGCCTAAAATGTTCATATAATGAGCGAGACGCCGTGTAATGACTGCTGAGGTCACTTGCAGTTTAAAACTGCTGCTCCTAATGTTTCTGGACGTACAAGCCACACATATCAGGGGACGAACGAGGGAAAGCTTAGTCAATGTGTGCACAGATAATTGCAAAGATGGATAGGAGAGGTGGGGGGGGGGGGGGGGACTTCCGTAGTTCATTATCCTCAGTTTCTAAATTTAATGAACGCAACTCGAAGATATTATTGTAGTGGTGAAATTTCATAGCTACAGTTGAACTAGTTAGGTGTGATAGAAAACTGTCAAGCTGCATAATTTTCACTACTGCTAGTATGATCAAAGCGCATTCATGGTAGGCTTGTTCAGGCATTAAACCAAATCAATTCTGAGATCACTAGTTACAGCCAAGGTTGAACTAATCTGCTGCTCTGTAATAATGGTTTGCCGCACCTACTGTAAAGATTTGATGAAACATCTTGATCAACAATGTTTTGGCCTTTACTCCATTTTTATCTTATAGGAAGGTGTCTGAGAATGCACCAAATACATGTATGGGGACTTCACATAAAACAACTGCTAAGGTTGTTCCATGTAAGTTCGCTCCTTGTTCTTATAATCTTGCAGTAGTTAGGCTTGTTTCTCACCCATTTTGACCATTTTGCTTTAACTTTCATGTTGAGAGTGGGGTGGGGTTTGTTTTTTTTCTGTGACAGTATTAATGGTATAGTATTCAGAGCATGTAAATTACAACCCAGTGTCTGCTTATGCACACCAAACACTAGAGACTAGCCACGATGCGAACTTTATTGGAAATGTTTAATCTCTTCTATACTAACTCTTCATGATGATAGATTCACTTCATATATGGATATCTCATGCTGTGCTCTTTTGGTGCCTTGTATTAGTTCTAAAGCATCATGCTAAGTAGAGGTGAGGCAATAAGAAGATATGTAACTGTGTTCTGAGGATAAAAGTCATGAACTACTCTAGGAATGTGCTTTACTGCTTTAGTCACCAGAACATTGTTGAAACGGAATCTGTTGATCCATAGCTTCTTCAGTTTTTTTTCTTTTTATCAAAACACCAATTTTGTTGTTGGCGACACCCCAAGCCTCCTTGGCCTCTGAAGTATCCTCCGATTTGTTCTCCAATCTATGCGGCGAATTGTTGTTTGGCATAAGTTTGGGAGTCCTAAAACTGGTCAATATTCAGCGAATGGTTTAAGTAATGTTGATTATGTAACCTGCATTTAACAATCTCAGATGTACCTGCACCTCTTGCTACCAAAATATACTATTCCCAAAGAAATCATCACCTTCGAAGAGCAATTTGTCACATGTACTATGAGGAACAGAGCAAGGATTCTAGCAATGATGCTTCGCCTCCAGAAGTATCACAAGTGAATACAGTTCCAGCTCAGACGTCATCTCCCACCAACTGGAATCATGTACAAGGTGCGAACCAACAGGTTGCTGTCCTTCCTTTGGTTATTTCTAGTTATTCTGTTCCCATTTTATTTTATAGTGCTCTGTTGTTAATCCGGGTCACGGTTAATGTAAATAATGAATTATTTGTTCAAGTGATTACTGCTGGATACATTGTACACCATATAGCTGTTATGCATCAGAATGTCATTTTACCTGCTTAAAAAGGTCTTTTGCAACACAAATATTTGGAAACAACATACATAAATTACTGAGGATAAGTCAGTGCAGTGTAATTCAACTTTTTGATTTGATTTGCAACTGTAATCAAAACGCTTGAATTTTAATTGTTACTTTAGCATAAATATGTGAGTAAGTGTGTGTAATTGTATCATAATCACTCACACAATCTTGTGAGTGAATTTGAACATTAAATGCTAATATTTTTCGCTGCTGCAATTTCGCTTACTATAAGATATTCCGAGTCTATTTGGTTTCATATGTCCAATGCCTTCACTCTGCTATGTATTATGATTCTGTTACCTTCATTTTTGTGTTTTCATCTTATTAGACAATGAGCTACTTTGATTTATGCGCCTGTTTTCTACACTCGAGATTACAAGCAGTCACGATATCTTCATTTGTATTTTTGGTAACGAAACTTTTGCACCATCTATGAGTAATTAAACCTATTCGTTGTTGAAATAGAGGTACGATCAGTTTCTGGAGCTGACACAAACACCTAAGCAAATTCGTTCAGCAAGTTCAGAATCACACTTCAGAAAAGTGGGAGGATTTGTTCCAGCTATGAATACAGCGTCGTCGGCTTTCTGTAAATAATACCTCAGGACCTCATACCATGTCAAGAACCCATTCTTTTGCAGGCAAAGCAGGTCACTCTCATATCTTTATATTCAGTTTTAAATTCTTTCACCATCCTTCAGTACGTTCATTACGACTTTTTAGGCAATTGTGAGTGTACACACACACACACACACACACACATATCTTCTGATAGAAGCGCATATAATGCGACAAAAACAACCATAACCAAGCCTATAGACCCCATTAATGGAAGTAGACTATATGAACCAACGAGATTCACGTTGAATTTGAACCATGATTCTCCTTCTCCAGTCTTTTTCAACTTCCATTTCGACTATTAGTCTTCACGATGTTTGGTGTAAAATACATGAGAAAAAGAGTACAATCTGTGTCCTTGCATTGCCTCCTTCGCTTTTACTTTTAATTTGCATTTTATTTGCCATCTTTAAAGCCGATTGTACTTTTTTTCTTTTTCTGGGCAGTTCAAAATTATATGGTTTTTGCAGGAAATCGTCTAGGTACAGTACATCAGGGCAATGGAAGTGTCCCAGTTATATAAGGAGTAAAAGGCTCGAGTTTTGGCCAGTACACCCAGTCAACTCCTTTTTGCTTTTAGTTTATGAGTTAGGCTAATATTCATATTAATGTCCAGATTTCTAGCTTATTTGCCCATGTCAGACATTAACTTTTTATCTTTTAGGTGTTGTTATTGGCTCATTACCTTTCTTGTTTATTACTATTAGAAGATAATCAACATCAGATGTTATTTATTACCTTTTCCAGTTCAGAAAAATGTTTTTGTTTATTTTAACTGCAACAACTTGTGGATAGATTGTGTATAAATTGATAACCGAAAACGGAAAATCTCGTCATACATTTACTTTTTTTTTTGTTCAATAGGCGTTTAGGGGTTATGATATTGTTAGGATATTTACGAAGAAATGTATAGTATCTATATATATTCTTAATTCCCGATGCTAATATATGAAGAAATGTATAGTATCTATATATATATTCTTAATTCCCGATGCATATATATATATATATATATATATATATATATTATACGAAAGGTAATAAAATGGTACTTGGAGTTGGACCCGTAGTCCTAGCATACCACTCAGCCCTCGAGATGATTTAGCCTAGAGTTGTACGCTCATTGAACCTACTTGTACGAGACTCTTAAATTTCACCGACAATCTAACTCTCGTTATTGTCTCCTGATGATTGTCTAAAAAACATGATTTAAGTATCCATTTTTACACGATCTTTTGTCCAACTGCATAGCATTTTTGTGATTTTATGCTTTGTTTTGGTATTTTGGTGGTTTTAAGTTGAATCAATGCAAACGACAATTTTAAATGGACTAAGGAACGAATAATCGACCTTATGGATGAAAAGAGGATCGAATGAAGGGCTGTTGTCTAAGGCGCTAATCACCAGTAGTTGTTGAAAGAGCGAATAACACTCATGTTTCTGCTCCCGAATCTGTAGATCCCTATTTTCAAACTCCAGTAATCTGGAGTATTCTTTTTGAGACGGAGATTGATCCAGATTTTTTTTTTATTTCCGACCAAAGTAGCGGGTTAACAAACCCCTTAACTCATTTAAAACTCGGAGAAAATGCATAAAAACCCCAGTGGTTTTAGAAACCTGCACGAACACACCCTTATGGTTTCATAAATCTTGCACAAAATCTGTTGTTTTTTGTCCAACTTTGTTAGGGAGTGATGCATAAGTACTCTATGCCAGACTAGCTTGATTTTTGGATATTTTGGTTTTTTTGATATAAACAGTCTATTATACCATTTATAATGTTTAATACAAAATCTAGTGTGGTTTTTCAAGACATGCATGAACTCCCCCTTGTGGTTTGAAGAATCCACACAAAATCCTTATTTTTAATTTATTTATTGTTAAAATAATATATAATTTTTATTGATCTTGGGTATTATTATTTCAGTGTTTGAGAGGAAGGAGAATTACAAGCATGTGCTTGAAGGAGGTCCATGGGTAATTGGAGAACATTATTTAACAGTTCGGCAATGGTCACCGAATTTGAATCCTGTTGATGATAGTTTCAACAAATTCACAGCTTGAATCCGGCTTCCTAGTTTGCCTATTAAATATTATATAATCCATTGGCTTTAGCTAAATGGGAGATATTGTTGGCATAGACAAGAGTTGCATGTGGTCGGTCGTCAAATACCACCGGTTCATCATTCAGACAAATGCGCGACATGTGAGATAGAATGCCGCCTTTAGACAATTTATTTTTGCTTGCTTCACACAAAAAAAACCCCCAAAAAACGAGGGTACCGCATTGGACAGAAGACGATCCAAAATGCGAAGGCTCACCCAGCTAAGCGTGAAGGAAGGCCTCCGCCACTTCAGCTGTATGCGAGGGAACTCGCACATGCGGTTCTTAGGGGTGGGGCTAGGAGGATCCATCCCATTCCAATAGCTATATATTTGAAGGTCAATATTTTTTTTTACTATTTTATATAAATAAATAAATTTTTCCATGTTGATTTTTTTTAGAAAAAAAACATTATTTAAACAATATTTCTACAATACATAATATATATTTATAATAAATGCAGTAAGAACAGTTTAGTCATTTGATAAAAAAATTAACATAAGTCTAACGTTAAAACGTAACCCACCGGAATGGATTTTTGAAACCACAAAAGGGGTTTTATGCATTTAAAAACCTTTATCGGAAAGAAATAAAGAAAAAAGTTAAAGCTAATTATTTATTTAAGGGAAAAAGTACGGACTATACCCGTCGTTTAGCCTCTTTTACGAAACTATACCCAACCTTTGAACTTTTGCAATACTATACCCAACCTTTGAAAATCGTAACTATACTATACCTATACTAATTTTTCGGCCAAAAAGCGTCATTTCCAGATAAAGTGACATCATGTCTCGGTAAGTGAGGGGGGTAATATAGTCATTTCCAGACAAAATTCCTTTAATACTACAAAAATAATTCAAAATATTGCAGTTATGCCCTCAGACTTTATCAATTCAACTAATTTAGGTTATATTTTATAATTTTATATAAATCTTTATTAAAAACAATATATATAATTTTTTATAACAAAAAAAATAAAAATAAAAAGTCATCTTCCCCACCCCCCCCCCAAACCCCCACCTCCCCGACCCAACCCCAACCCCAAACCCCTCGGCCCCCAAACCCCACCACGCAACCGCGATTTGTGGTGGCGGTGGCGTCGATTTGACGCCACCACCACCGCGATTTGCAGTGGTGGTGGCGTCAAATCGGCGCCACCACCACTGCAAATCGCGGTGACGGTGTGTGTGGGTCGGGGAGGTGGGTGCGGGCGGGTGGGGTGGGTGGGGGGAGATGGGTTTTTTCTTCTTTTCTTAAATTTAAAATATATTATTTTAAAATTTAGAAAACCATATTTATTATAAATTTAAGAAAATATTTATCTTATTTAAAAAAGAAAATTGGGTGTGAATGTAATTATTTAAGAAACTATAGTGACTTACCTGTTTTACCCCTCAAAAATTTGAATTTTGGCCGAAAATTTAGTATAGTTTCGTAAAAGAGGCTAAACGATGGATATAGTTAATACATTTTTCCTTTATTTAATCAGTTTTATTCAAAATCTGATCCCTGCGGTTCTTCCTCATCAAGTTTCATCAAATTAGTTCTTCACTCCTCTCTCTGTTGCGAAAATGAGTACAGCAGCCAATTTGTGCATTTACATCAGCAGCATTAGAAGCTCCAATAAGCCAAGTTTAGCTTCTTCCAGCTTTTCCAGTTCAGCTTTTTCGCCTTCCAGAAGCTTCGATTTCGCTTCCGTCAGCCAAATCCACACCGCTCGATTTTCCGTCAAAGTCAACGCCGGTCTGTACACACACACACACACATACACACACTTGAATTGATACATTGTTATTACAATTATTGTGGAATTCTGAATCTGCGTTAAAATTTTCTTGTTGAGTTGCTTGTAATGCAGTTGATTTTTGAATCCTTATAAGTATGTAGTCGGATTAAAGTTTCGGTTTCGGAGTAGGTTTCGATCCGATACATATAATAGAAAATTTTCGTAAAAGTTGTAGTTAGAATGAACGTGGAATTTATTTACACGTGTATTTCGTTTCGGTAGAGTAAACAATGGAAACGTTACGGTGCTTTTTGAGGAAACTCTGTGGAAATTTTGATCCAGAGTGAGTGATCGCTATCTAACCATATGTTGATGATTTTGGTGTTTTCTGCGCTTAATTACATGTGAACGTGTGGTATTTTAGATTTTCGTAACATTTTAAAGCCTATGCTCTTAATTGGACGCGAGTTAGTTACTTGGTTGCTTGACCTAACGGTTTCTATGTTGCTCTTCTTTTGAAGCTTGGGACGTGTCGTACATGATTGGTTGTAGATATTGATTTTAACTTGGTAGCATGGTATGGCTTATTTTTTCGCTTGGAATTGAAGTCAAAGCACAAGCTTGAGGCTCGATTAGAAATTCGAATATTCGTTGTTTGGTGAGGTTCATTGACATTCCCCAATTTGTGGGGATGGGACATGGGTTTATGTGGCTGGACTGCGTGAGTGTGTGTGTCTTTTGTCGATGGCGTCATGCCATATGCACTTCCATTTTCTGTATATAGGTGTCTGTGCCTCTCGTTTATGTTTGATTCTGCATAATAATATGATAATATAAGGTGGCACTGGCAACGAGAAGATATAAGCAAGTTTCTAAGAGTTGATTGATTTGCAAATTGTTGTTTTATAGGTGTACCTGATAAGGGGCTGGAAGCTTCCTCAACGGGAATAGTTGGAGCCAATGACTTGTTGATTATTGGGCCAGGTGTGCTGGGGCGCTTGGTTGCTGAGAAATGGCATGGGGTAATTTTCTGCTATAAACACGAACTTGTTCCTGCAGTTCATTAATGTCATTCCTTGAGATGCACTTCAAATCATGTAGTATAGAGGATCACATTAACAGACGTGTGGTTAATAGTTTCACTGTTTTATATGATCGGGTGAACAGAGACAATTGTCAGCTCTGTCATTTTACAGTAATTGAATAAGGTTATTCTTCATGCGCTTTACTTTTGATGGCCCCCTTGCATTACTCTGTGTACATTAAAATGGACAAGAAGACATGGTTATGTGCTGAGTGCACCAAAGTTACTGTTGCAGGAACATCCAGGGTCTCAGATTTATGCACAAACCCTGACAAGCGATCATCACGATGAGTTAGCAAAAATGGGAATAAACCCATCTCTGAAGGAAGCCAAAGTGAATCGTAAATTTCCGTATGTAATTTTCTGTGCCCCGCCATCCCGAAATCCAGATTACCCCGGTGAAGTCAGGTAGGTGTAAGATCTCAACGAAACTTTTTTAACTCTTGTCAGTTATATCATCATTGGCTATCTAAGATACTTTAAGGTTTGGTATGGAGATGAGTTTCCTAGTACAAATTTGCCAGCACAAGACAAACTTGTAAAGTCATTTGTGGCTGTACTAATCGTCCTACAGCCGTGTAGATATCGTCATTTGATTTATTTGCATCTCTTTGTGACCCTTGCTTAGACTTTTAAGCACATGTGTGTTTCTTGGATGATTACAAAAATGCTAGTTCCTTGTGATAACTGGATGATGCAACACATACTTGTGGTTCGGTCCAAAGATTGAATTTCTTTCTCATTAATCTTCTCCTCTGCATACCTCCAATTTTGAAAACATATAGGAATCTAATAAAGTGAATGCAAATGTTGTAGCCTAGGTAAATGGAATTTAAGGTTCTTATAATCTGGTGACGGGAAGTGCAGACTATCACTCGTTTTCTCTGCATGTAGAGAAATGCATGCAAATTTATTGTTCCTTGACTTTAAATTCATTAGCGTGGAGTTAGATTAGTTAGCTCTGTAGCATGAAATCCATTCCTGGAAAACTTATCTGCTAGCTACTGATTGAGTTTTACAGGGCCCGTCTTTGCTGTTTTTTAATAAAGTTTACTGATTTTGCTTGCAAAGTCAATTCTAAAGGGGACAGAGGAAAAGATAAATAAGTTACTTGTTCTGAACGCTTTTTTATTTTTTCTGTATTAAAACAATTTATTGGTGAATGAGAAAGAACCACTATCCCAACTTGTTTTGCTCTGTTGATCACATAAATAGGGATGCTACTTCAAAATGGAACGGTGAAGGTTCTTTCCTATTTACGTCAAGCTCTGCTCCGTATGATTGCAGCAACAATGGATATTGTGATGAGGTATCCATCTGAAATAAAAGTTTTTTTTTTCTTTTTAATATCTAAACTGCTTTATTCCTTCTGTTTTTTGATTTACAACTCAACTAGGTAAAACTACCACTTTTAAATTTATATTCTGTTCAATCTGATTTTTTTTCCAGTAGACTAATAAAATTTTCTTGTTTGCTGCTCTATAGGAAAGTCCAGTCATACCTCTTGGGAGGAGCACCAAAACAGATAACCTGCTTAACACAGAGAACGTGGTATTGGAGGCTGGCGGTTGTGTTGTTAGACTGGCTGGACTTTACATATCCTTTTCAAGTTTTCAGTACTTAAGGTTATGTCTGAAAGACAGTTTCAGACGCAAGTAGCTGAAGTAAGTTGTATGAACAACCACCTTAACACACAGTACAAAGCAGATAGAGGTGCCCACTCATACTGGCTGGCGAAAGGGACTGTTGATTCTCGTCCAGACCACTTTCTTAATCTAATACATTACGAGGTGATTCATGGTTCCTACATTCGAACTTCTTATTTTTTTTTTTCATAATCTTTTAACTCTGTGTTTTCGCCATCCTTTGTAATATTTGTCGTTTATATTGAGATTTGACCAGATTCAGTATTACGTGTCATTGTATAGGATGCAGCTTCACTTTCAGTGTCAATCTTGAAAAAGAACTTTCGTCAGAAAATCTTTCTTGGCTGTGATAATCATCCTCTGTCCAGGTAAATGTGGCAGAACTTTTATGCATAATAGCCATGAAGGTAATGTTACTAATTTGTTGTTTCTTTCGTACAAAAAATGCTCAGGCAGGAAATGATGGAACTTATTAACAAGAGTGGAAAATATAGTAAGAAATTCGAAGGTTTTACAGGTTAGTGCACATTGTCGAGAACTAGGAAATTCATTTAAAATTCTGATTCACACCTCGTCTTTCTTGGGTTGCAAACATTGTAATTCTGTTTTCCAGGAACATCAGGTCCTCTTGGTAAGAAGTTAAACAACACAAAAACTCGTGCAGAATTGGGATGGGAGCCGAAATATGCCAGCTTCGCTCAATTTCTCGACTGTCTCTGAGTAGCTTCGCATACTGTACTTTTGCTACAAATTCCATAGTGAGCAGGTAATATCAATTGACTATATGCGAAGCTCAATCTTTGAAGTCCTTGCCATTTTTCAAAGGCAGGTTAGGCGTGATAATCCCCCTTAATCGTCGAGTTGTTCTTTTCACCAAGGGATTTTATCTCATTAGCAAGAAATCCGACTATTTCTATTTAGCCTCATTTTTGTACAAGAACCTAGTTTTTTCCTGTACTTTTTACGTCAAATATTAGCGGAACTATGCCCGACATTTTCCTTTCTTCATTTCTTGCTAAGCATAGGTTAGATAACGACAAACATGATATCCAAAATAATTGTAAATTATTTTTTTGATAAAATGGTTTTTGCTCTTGTTTAATTATCCATTTCTCCTACTAGATTAGTCTACCTTACTGAATTTTGCATAAATTTGCTTTTGCCTGAACATTGGAAAATGGTCTATGTGCTAGATGCTAATATTAGTATGGGATGAATGGTAATATATTTCACTCTTTAGCTAAGAGCCTAAGATTATATTATCAAAGTTTCTTAAAAGCTTCAATTTAATGGATCTGATTGAAGAATCTCATAACTAATTAATTCTAAAATAGAAATATAATTATTATCTCTTGGTACCCGAATAAATTAAATAGTTAAAATTGAAGTTATGTCAGCTACGGAAATTTAAAGCATGACAAACAGTGATTAAACTAAAGTATTTAACCGATAAGTATATATTATTAAGCAAAATCAACAAACACAAGAAATACTACCTGGCAATCGAGAGACATTCCTACTTTTTTCTCCAATTATTCCGGATGTACCATACTTCTTTTATTTTCAGCATTTATTCCCTTTATTTATTCTTTTTCTATTGTTTTTTTCAATGTAGAATCAACATTAAACCAAACTCTAGAATAAAATTAGTATAGTAGCTTTTTCGGCTATATAAAGTGATGGGTTAATAACTTTTTTGGCTATACACTCTTTGTGGCATCGATACTCTGAGTATAGTTTACTTCACCTATATATTATTTCTGACGTACGCTTGCAACGTAAGAGTATATTTTACTTCACCTATATATTATTTCTGACTCGTACGCTTGCAACTACGTTGCAGATATGCGATGAAATCAACGCAAAATCATGAACAATTCTGTGGCGGATCATGAGTAGTCTCCATGATCATCAGTCTTTCCTTTATCATTATAGGAGTGACCGAACTCCCCCTCTTCCGAGCCAATTTGTCAGCAACCTCCACGTATATCTCTTCCATCATCTGCTCAGAAATCCAGATGTCGCGCTTCACAAGCCTTCGAAGAACAGTGAGCATCCAAGTTTCCTCCTCTTGTGTGAAGTTGCGAAAATTGTAGAAAACACCAACAATGTCATCTACCCTAGGGTCGTATACAGATTTCAAGCCCGTTTGGTTTGATGAAGCCATCCGAAAAATTTTGGTAGATAGACAAAGAGAAAGAGAGAGAGAGAGAGTTAATTCTTTTTAGGGTTTTTTGAGAGAAGTGATTTTGAGAGAGGTGATGACGGTTCGGGTAGATGATTGATATAAATGGGGGAGTTTAAGAGTTGAAAGACGGGCAGTAAATGAAATACAAGTCTCAAGAAGCAACCAAACCGTCACCACTATAACTTGTTCAATTACAGGCGACTTAAATAATTGAAAAAGTTAACTGAACAACTGCAACACATTTAGTAGCAATCGTACCTTTTTAAATGGTTCAAACTTATATAATTAATTGGTATATAATCATCTCCAAATAAACTTAGAGATATAGTTTTACATATATAGTTTTATCCTTACCATTTTAAACTTCATGCCAAAATTCCTTTATTACTATCTTTTTTCTATTGATATTAGATGATCACAGTAGATAAACACCAACTCAGCAAATAATACCAAAGAAACAACTTGATCACAATAGAAAATTAACATTGAACAACCATTTAAAATCCACAAAACAATACACTGAACATAACATAGAGACAAACCTTAAATCATGATAAACTCATGTTTTTAAATCATAATCGACTCAAACAAACCTTAAACGACACAAACACCACCAAACCTACAACACTGGATCAAACAACTAACATACACTTAACCACGGTAAATCACAATTAGAAACAGAAAAACTACAATCATCCACAATTTTCTGTTCCTGCGTTCCAAAATTTCAGCTTTTTTTCCTAGCACCTCGTTTTTCTTCGAAATCTATGTCATCCTCGTCTGCATCTCTGTTTCATTTCTTGAGTTTCTTAATTCCCTCAATCTGGATTCAAGCGATTCAATCCGCCTCCTCAACTGAGGTATCACAACCCTCGCGCGTTCACAAAGAGGATCATCGACCCAAAATCACAACCCGCAACCGTGTTTCGTACCCTTAGAACATGCGGTAAATCGACGACCAGGATTCGCGTCGGTCAATGATGTCATTGTCACAACCGTTCTACCACATACCTGAATTAACCAGAGGGAGAGAAATGGACGGAATTGAATTTGCCCAAATTGAATTAGGGTTCTTCAGAAAAGAGGGAAAATTAGATTGAGGAATTTTTTTGGTGGGTTAAATAACTGAGAGAGAGAGAGTGAATCGCGACGTACATATAGTATATATATAGCGTATTCTGTATGTATAATACGTTAGTTTTGATATTTTTTTTTAGTTAATATTGCCAGGTGGATTAAGAAAAAAAGCCACGTGTAGCGCGACTTTGCAACGTCAAACGCGCTTCTTCAATTTGGCCGATGAACAGTAAAACGGGCATTTTTGACAAAGATAGCGGCCATTTTCGGCAGCTAAAAAAGATAACGGGCAAAAAGTAAAGTGGGCAAAAGATAATGGACGTTTTTGACATTTCTGCCTTTCTTATAATATGGGTAAGTATCATAATTACCCTTGTGTGTATGCAAATGACATGCAAAAGAAAATGCCATTGCACCCACGGTCGCAAAATAAACAGCAGGAATACCTGTTGGAGAATGCATATAAAACAAATTTAACTATTTATCAACTGAAACTTTTGAGGAGACCGAAATTCAATATTACCAAATCAGGCTTTAGGTTGCTGATTATTTCGGTGAAAGTGGAGGTTGAGTTCTGAAATGTTTGCATAAGAGTTGGGATTAGATTAGGTGGTATATTTTTGGTTGTGTGGTATTGAGGAGGAAGTTCTGGTAGTGAAGGTAAATGATATTCTAATAGTTCAATTGAGAAATTATTTGATAAATTTGTATTGAGACTTTTTCTGACTGAATCAAGATTGATGGCAGTTGAACAAAGGTATACTGGGAATTTCTTTTGGAAAGTTTTTTGGCTAGTTCAAGAAATGGGTATACATGTCCATGAGCTAACCACAGAAATAACAAAACCTTGTAACCTGATTCCATGAGTTTTAGGATGCAAACTTGATGTATAATTGTATGTTTATATAAAAACCAGATTTACACACACACAAATGTTACGTACACACACATATGTTAAATGTACACACACGGTGTTTTTCTTTCTATTCTTTGCATTTTGTCGGATGCGTTTCACCTAAATATTGTTATGCACAAGAAAACTTTGATCTAAAAAATGGAACTTGTATTCCTTGTAATTCTGCAATCAAAAAATATTATTATACTAAAATTGTACGCAATTAAAGAAATATCTTCTTTCCTCATTCCATTTCTCTTTTTTCGCACAAAATTTTCATTTTAGAAGATGGGCTTGGATTAGTATATTGTTTCTTTTCTCTTTTCACAGGTAAACTTGTAATTTGTAAGTTTTAAAATGTGATTTGAATGAGTACACTAATTCTGTCAAACATTAAAGTCTAAAACACGAGATCCAAGAATGAAAACATATCTCAGAGTGATGAAGGTATTGCCAAGTGATGAAACTATTGTTTCGTGTGGATATTAAAATTCTCACCTTACAATTAAATAATGGGATAAAAGCATCAAATCCCCTAAGCTATGAGGTGTTTTGCGCTTTGCCTCGTCACTCACTTTTATCAGCACTTTGATCCTAATCTATGGGGTGTATGTGCGATTGCCCCCTTGGTGCATTTTCGACCATTTTTTGCCGGAATATTCCCCTCTACCTCACTCATATGTGTTGTACTAGATGTATAATGATAGTTGGTGACAAAGAAAATACAAAAAAATACCTCAAATGGAGGAATATTCAGGCCACAAAAGATCAAAAATGCCCCAAGGGATTTGCCCCTTTGGTGCATTTCCGACCATTTTTGGCCGGAATATTTTCTTCTACCCGACTCATATATGTTGTATTAGATGTATAATGATAGTTGGTGAAAAAAAAGAGGCAAAAATAAGGGAGAAATATTCCGGCCAAGGGGGCAAATTGCACATACACCCCATATGATAAGGACCAAAATGGAATAAAATTAGGTTAAGGAGCAAAGTGCAAAATATCCCATAGATTAGGGGGACTTGATGCTTTTATCACATTAATAAACTTAGACTGACCTTGATATATAATGTAGCAAAATTGTATACACATTGTCTATAAACTTCATATATTATGTAAGATAAGATAAAATAAAGAGAATATGTTATGTGTTTGATATCATTGACTTCTGAAAAACAATGTAAAAAGAAATTAAATAAAGGGATCAATGCACCAAACTTCTTACACTATGAAGCTATTTGTCAAATACCCCCAGAACTAATTTCTATTTTGTTCAAGTGCCCCCTAAACTATTAATTTTGTGTGAAGTACCCATGTTGACTTTCGCAAGGGGATATTTGTCCAAATTCAAGAGTTCATCGTATTTTCGAAGTGTTCTTCATATTTTTTGGTGAACTTAAATTGAATTTCTTGTGTAACGACTTTGGCCTAAACCCTAAATTTTGCGATACCACCACCACCACCACCACCATCGAACCCATCTTTATAAGGGAAAGATAGTGTCCAAAAACAATTCCGTAAATTTTTCTTTCGGTAGCCTGCCTTCCTGTGCTTGCTAGGCTATTGTGGTTGTAGAAAACATTTTGCAGATTTTTTTTTCCAAACAGGTTCTTTCCGTAGTTGAGACGACTCTGATGAATAATGACGGTATTGCAAGATTCAAAACCATTACACAGAAAAATTAATTTAAATTTTAAAAAAATCAAAAAATATGAAGAACACTTTTGAAAATATGAACTCTTCAAAAATGTTCTTTATATTTTCCAGAAATCTCTTGAACTTAAATTAAATTTTCTATGTAATGAATTTGAATTTCGCAATATCATCACCACCATCGGAACCGTCTCGGCGAGGAGAAGATAGTGTCGCAAAAAAAAGATTTTTTTTCCCTCCAAAATTGGACAAATACTTCCTTGCCAAACTCAATGTGGGGTACTTCGCACAAAATTGGGAGTTTATAGGGAACTTGGGCAAAACAATTAGCTCTCGGGGTAACATATGACCCCATAGTATAACTGGGTTTGGTGCATTTATCCATTTTTGGTGTTGTCGTGCCTCAAGATATTCTCAGTCATCTCCAAACCTATTGGCCTTTATTTTTGAGTTTCTTGTTAGGGATAAAAACATCAAACCCCATAACATGTTGACCATTTTGCGACTTGCCCCCTATACAATGTTTTTTACTACTATACTAACTTGTGTCATTTACCCCATCGGTGTATTTCCGGCCATTTTCGACCAAAATATTTGCTCCCATGAGACTCATACGTGTTGTACAAGATATATTTTGCTAGTTGGTTGCAAAAATAGACAAAAAAATACATCAAACCGAAATTATTTCAATAAAAAAGCCGAAAATACACTTGTGGGGGTGATTGACACAAGCTGGCAAAAGTTAGCCAAGTATAGTGGTGAAAAAAAATACACCTATAGAGAATATTTCGGTCAAAAAATGCCGAAAATACACTGTTGGTGCAAATCGAACAGATGACCTTAGTTTAAGGGGCAAAATATTTATTAAATTAGTTTAAAGGGCAAATCGCAAAAGTGGTTATAGTTTAGGGATCTTGATGCTTTTATCCCACAATGCAATGTCAAAAAAGAAGTGCCGAAATTATTTCAGCTATTGCAAAGAAGTGCCACAAGCTTTTGTCAGATTTGTTTGGTCTATTACACTAGAGCATTAGAGAATTATATGTTGCATACAAGATAATTGACACACAGAACAAAAATTCACTGAATTGAGGATCACTTGATGTTAATACTTCATACCAATCCTTAAAATGGCCAAACAAATACACAAATTTCTAGTTGCAAATAATCTGGGGTACCTTATACAAAGGCTGCTATACCAAGGAAACAATTTCCCTCCTTTTTCGATAAATGTTTCGTCGATTATTGTCAAAACCATAAACTGAATTTCACTATTGCAAGAATACATTTCATACCAAATCATGTTACTTCTTCTTCATACAAATGCGCCACAGTTGCTCAGCCGTTTCATCGAGCGCTTCCTCCTCTTCCGCTCTCATCTTCTCACCCAATTCTCGTGCTCTACGCCTCATCTCTTCTCCTTTCGTTTCCACAATCACCTCATTTATCGCCTTACCTATCTCCTCACCTCTAAAAACTCCATTCTCGTCTCTTGCGACCTCCAAACAAACACCAGCCTCTCCAGACATCCTAGCATCGATGAACATATTAATTTTCAATGGCATTCCTATTATCGGGACTCCAAAAAAAACGCTCTCGTTTATGGAACTCCATCCACAATGACTCAAGAAACCACCTATACTCGAATGATTCAAAATATTAGCTTGAGGTGCCCATCCTTCGACAATCAGTCCTCTATCTTTCACCCTGTCGATAAAACCAGTGGGGAGCGTATCGTTAATGCTAGTCGCGTTTTCTTCCAAGGGAAACCTAATCACCCATACAAAGCTAACGCTTGATAACTCAAGGCCTTTTGCTATTTCTCCAATCTCTTCTTTGGACATGAAACACTCAGAACCAAAAGAAATGTACACAGTCGAATGCTCGCTTTTCTTGTTTAACCACTGAATGATCTCTGATTTCTCCACACTAGAATCTGTTGCATCCGATACAAGTGGACCAACGAGCACTACTCTCTTCCGGTTATCAGCTGAAATGTAGTCTATGAACCTCTTTTCAAGTACCCTACCGGTTTTCAACAGAACTATGTCAGTAGATAGTTTGAAACTCATAACGTAACCGTCTTTTGGATCTTCCGGGTAAACAGTGGCTAAAACGAACTCCATCATTTCGTCTAGATTTCTCTTTTCGTGGTCGCTGAAGTGTATTTCCGGGAAAGGACAATCCACCTCCCAACTCGTGTAATAATGAAGAAAAAACGAAATCGACGCGGCTGCAAAAGGAGCAAAATGAACTGCAGGTATACCTTGTGATATAGCAAGTTTC
This sequence comes from Linaria vulgaris, assembly GCA_948329865.1. Lineage (NCBI taxonomy): Eukaryota > Viridiplantae > Streptophyta > Magnoliopsida > Lamiales > Plantaginaceae > Linaria > Linaria vulgaris. The sequence continues at coordinate 105,467,977 of OX415253.1, read as the reverse complement.
GGCGACCAGATTTGTAGCATATCGTATATCAACAAGTCGGGTTTCAAGGTACTTATGATGCCGGAAAAGCTCGATTTTGAAGCTTGAAATGATCTGTGAAGGGTTGGCATCAGATTTGGTGGCAGATTCTTAGTGGTGTGGTAGTGTGGTGGAAGCTCTGGTAGCAGTGGTAATTGGAGTTCCACTTGTGTTATGGAATGGCGTAACGAGTTTTTTTCGATGAAGCTGTTAATCGAACTGAAATTGATGGCAGTTGAGCATAAGTATATGTGGAAGTTTTTCCTTTTGAGGATTCTTTTGGCAAGTTCAAGATAAGGAAATATATGGCCATGAGCTAACCATGGGAACATTAGGATCTTGAAACTTTGGTTTTTTGAATCCATCAGTGTTGAAAAATATGTGAATGTTATTGTTAACTCCTGATTCCAATGGAGGCTTTAAGGGGTGGTGAAATTATTGCACCAAATTTTTTAGGACCAGTAGTGGTTAATGCTCAATCAAATCATGGAGAAAATAATGTCTTTCTGGGACATGGTTGTCATTTCCATGTGCAAAATATGAAGCCTAAAAGGACATGTCTCCCTAGTTCATTTGTGGCCAAACAAATTGATGATCAGGCTAATTAGGCTATTTAAACATTATGTAAACAAGTTATGAAAAAAATTATGTCCTTGATTTTATTGAAAATATTTCACACTAAAGCATCTTGATTCTTCTTCAAACAAAGCTTCCACAACTGTTCAGCCGTTTCATCGAGCGCTTCCTCCTCTTCAACTCGCATCGTATCACTCAATTCTCGTGCTCTACGCCTCATCTTATCTCCCCTATTCCCCACTATCACCTCGGTTATTGCCTTACCTATCTCTTTGCCTCTATAAACGCCATTTTGGTCTCTTACAACCTCTAAACAGACATCGGCCTCTCCAGACATCCTAGCATCTACGAACATATTCACTGTCATCGGCATCCCAATAACCGGAACCCCAGCGTAAATACTCTCATTTAAGGAACTCCATCCACAATGACTCAAGAAACCACCGATACTCGAATGTGCCAAAATATTAGCTTGAGGTGCCCATCCTTCGACAACTATTCCTCTGTCTTTTACCCTGTCAAGAAAACGAGAGGAGAGTGCATCTTTCATGCTAATCGTACTCTACCCGACGGGGAACCTTACGACCCAAATAAAGTTAACTTTTGAAAACTCGAGCCCTTTTGCTATTTCTTCCATCTGCTCTTTTGACAAGAAACACTCGGTACCAAACGAAATGTACACTGTTGAATGCTTGTTTTTTTTGTTTAGCCACTGAATGATCTATGAATTCTCTTCATCGATTTTATCAGCAACCGAAACAAGTGGACCAACGTGTAATACTCTCTGCACAAAATCAGAGTTTATATAGTCTATGAACTTCTTTTCGAACGCTATACTCGTCTTTAACAGCACCACGTCACAAGATAGCTTGAAGTTCGTAAAGTAACCATCTTCTTTATCTTCAAAGTAGACATTTTCAAATAACGACTCCATCATTTCGTCTAAGTTACTCTTATCATGATCACTGAAACGTAATTCTGGGAAGTGACTACTAGCCTCCCAACTCGTGTAATAACGAATCGTCGCTGCGCCAAAGGGAGTGAAATGAACTGCAGGAAGAATACCTTGTGATGAGGCAAGTTTGGCTGACCGTGTTGGTAACAAATCGTACATCAACAAGTCCGGTTTTACCGTACTTATGATTTCGTAAAAGTTCGATTGTGATGCTTGAAATGATTTGTGGAGGGCTGGAACCAGATTTGATGGCAGATTCTTGGTGGTGTGGTAGTGTGGTGGAAGTTCAGGTGATGGTGGTAATTGGAGTTCCACTAGTGTTATGAAATTATGTAACAAGTTTTTTTCTATAAAGTTGTTTATTGAATTGAAATTAATGGCAGTTGAGCATAAGTATATGTGGAAGTTTTTCCTTTTGAGGATCCTTTTGGCTAGTTCAAGATAAGAAAATATATGGCCATGAGCTAACCATGGGAATATTAGAATCTTGAAATTTTGTTTTTCTGAATCCATTATAGTACTGGATAATATGTGTATGCTAGCTAGTCTTAAAGAACAGAAAGAACTAAATATAAAACCAATCCAGGAGTACTAAAATAATGATCTAATGTGACATGGTTTCTTTAATTGTGAAGAACATGCATATTTTTCTCTAATTAGCAAATACTGTAAAGAATTATTTGTAATGGTATTTCATTGAGTTGTTTTGTAAAGTGAATTACAATAATATATATACAATACAAGTGTAAACAATAAGGAAAGAATCTTCTATTTAAGTATGGTAAAGTTGACTATCTACGTATGGTAATGATAGGTAAGAATCCCTTAATCAGGGAAAGAAGATTCGGTGGTATCTTCCTTCCTAATACGCCCCCTCAAAATTGCCGTTCCATCGGCTAAGGCAATTTTGGAACGCAGGGAGATGAAACGTGGCCGATGGAGGGACTTTGTGAGGATGTCAGCAAGTTGATCATGAGTGCTGATATGGGAGACCCGGAGGAGCCCTTTGGAGACGACATCCCGAACAAAGTGAATATCAATAACGATGTGCTTCATCCGTGAGTGTAGGACGGGATGTAGAGAGAGATGCGTAGCACCAATGTTATCGCAGTAGATGGTCGGAGGTGACGGTGGTGAGAAATGAAGCTCAGACATAAGATTTTGAATCCAGCGAACTTCCGATGTGGTAGTCGCGAGGGCCCGATATTCGGCCTCGGTCGAGGAGCGAGCTATGGCACGTTGCTTGCGAGAGCTCCAAGAGATTGGAGTGTGGCCGAGAAAAATGATGAAGGCCGTGGTGGAGGAGCGGTCAATAGGGTCGCCGACCCAGTCTGCATCGGAGTAACCGCGAAGAGTGAGGGGAGAGTCACGCCGGATAAGAAGACCATGAGTGATAGTACCCTTGAGGTACCGTAGGACCCTCTTGACCCCGGCCCAATGTGCCTCAGTGGGCTTAGAGACAAATTGGGCAAGACGATTGACTGGGAAGGCAATGTCCGGGCGAGTGAGAGCAAGATACTGGAGTTCGCCAATGGCTTGACAAAATATACCGGGATCACAATTGGGCGAGGATTCCCGAAAGACAGAAGCAGCATTAGAGGCCATAGGTGTGGAGACAGTTTTGGCACCTTCCATATGGTGACGATGAAGAATGTCACTGATATACTTATGCTGGGAGAGGAGAAGACCTTCCTTGCAAGGTAGAGCCTCAATACCGAGAAAGTATGAGAGGGAACCAAGGTCCTTGATGGCAAAGGACGACTGAAGCCGACGAATGAGAAACGAGATAAGATCGGGATCCGTGCCAGTGAAGAGAATGTCGTCCACATACACCAAGAGAAAGAGAACGGTGGCGCCCCGGCGAAGAATGAAGAGAGAGGTGTCAGATTTAGACTGAAGGAATCCGAGAGAGAGAAGAGCATCGCGGAGAGCCTGAAACCAAGCACGGGGAGCTTGTTTGAGCCCGTAGATGGATTTCCGAAGGAGACATACGTGAGAAGGGCGAGCCTCGTCCTTGAAACCCGGGGGTTGCTCCATAAAAACTTCTTCAGTGAGGTCACCGTGAAGAAAGGCGTTGCTCACATCAAGCTGACGGATGGGCCAAGAGTGCACCACAGCGAGGGAGAGAACGAGGCGTATAGTGACGGGTTTGACAACCGGGCTGAAAGTGTCAGTGTAGTCAATCCCAGGCCGTTGGTGAAAGCCTTTAGCAACGAGACGGGCTTTGTATTTGTCAACGTATCCATCGGGGTTGCGTTTGATACGGAAGACCCATTTGCACCCAACAATATTAGAGGCCCGATGAGCAGGAACGAGTTCCCAAGTCCCGTGTTGAAGAAGCGCATTAATTTCCAGGGACATGGCATCACGCCATTGTGGAATCTTGAGAGCGGCGGTAACAGTGGTTGGCTCAGTTGTGATGTCAATCGGATACTTGGTGGCAAGGTTGAGAAGTTTTGGCTTGAAAATGTTGTTTTTGGGCCGCGTCGTCATAGGATGACAAGGTTCGGACGGACCTGAGGCCGGGACCGGTGGTTCAATGAGGGACTCGGAAGTGACTGCGGGTGTTAAGGAACGCTGGGCCAAGCGGTCGGGCGACGGGCTTGGCGAGGATCCGCGTTGGGTCGTGCGGTCGGATTGGGATGCGGGCGCTGGAGCGCTCCGGGCGGAGTGCTGGGCCGGTGAGCTGGGCGCTGGAGCGCGCTGGGCCGGCCGCTGAGTAGGCGAGCTGGGCGCAGGAGCGTGCGGGGCCGATGGTGGGGCAGTTGGGCTGGTATGCAACGATGGGCCCACAAGTGGAGGAGGGGCCTGACAGAGTGGTGGCCCAAGAATAGGGGTCACCGGTTTGGCCATATGTGACGGGAACTTGTCTTCACAAAAGCGAACATGGCGTGAGATAAAGAGCTTGTTTGTCTGAGTGTCCCAACACTTATAGGCGCTTTGTGAAGTCGAGTACCCAAGAAATAGGCAAGGTCGTGACGGGAAGCTTAATTCGCCTGGTTCATACGGGCGGAGCCATGGATAGCAGAGGCACCCAAAGACACGTAATTTGAGATAATTCGGGGAAGTCCCAAATAATTTCTAAAACGGTGACAAATTGCCAATAGCAGAGCACGGCATTCGATTAATGAGATAGACCGCGGTTTGAAGGGCAAATGACCAAAATAGAGGTGGTAATTTGGCATGATGTAATAGAGCCCGACCCGTTTCAACTATATGGCGATGACGACGTTCAGAAATCCCATTTTGTTGTGGTGTATGTGGTGCAGTTGTTAACCAGCTTATGCCCGATTTTGCAAGAAAAGATTTAAGTGCCAAAAATTCACCGCCGTTATCACTGTAAAAGTTCTTGATATTTTGAGAAAACTGTTTTTCCACCAATGGCTTGAAGTGGATATAAATATCATAGACCTGTGATTTAGCGACCAATGGAAATAACCAACAATATCGAGTATATAAGTCCACAAAAATCACATAATAACGAAATCCATCAAGTGAGGTCACAGCGGGACCCCAAACGTTCGCAAAAATATAGTGTAACGGATGTAATGCAGTAAAGGAAGAGTCCAAAAACGGTAAACGGTGAGACTTGCTGACATGGCAAGAATCACAAAATAAGTCCTGCGCAGAGGAAGTAGTGTTTAACGGTAAATTAAATGACGAAATTAAAGACGAACTGGTCTTGGAGGCCGGATGACCAAGACGGGAATGCCAAGTGTGGAACGTTGTTCGGACTCCCAAGGTAGCCAAACGAGCAGCAGACTTCATATAGTAAGAGGGAGGCCGAATGTGATACACACCATCACTGCAAAGTCCTTTCGCCAACAAATCCCCCGACGGTTGATCCTTAATGACAAAATAATCATGAAAGAATTCCATAGACACATTATTATCTTTCGTAAATTGATGCACAGACAAAAGATTATGCTGAGACGAGGGAACCCTCAAAACATTGGACAAGGTAAACGTGCGTGGAGGAAATTTTAATTCAGAAGAACCAACATGAGTTATTTCCATACCATGTCCATCAGCTATGTGAACCTCGTCCATTCCATCATATTCCGAGTGAAAGTTCAAGGTGTTGAGATCCAGAGTGATGTTGTGGGATGCTCCGGAGTCAACAAGCCAGTCGCCATTACCATAACGGTGAGGAGTGCGAACGGTATTGGCCGTGATGGATCCAAGTTGGTAGCAGCGCGGTGCAGTGTGACCATGGCGACCGCAGATCTGACATTGCACGTTAGAATCATGAGTATGTGAGGTATTTGTCATAGAGTTATAGTTACCTCGATTGCGGCCACGGGAGTTATTAAAACCACGACCACGGTGTTGGGGGGCACGGTTGGACTGATGAGGAGCGGAGTTGCGTGGTGCATGGTGAGGAGCGGCCGTGTTGGCCGTGGCCACAAGGGTGGTGGTGGTCTGATCCAGTCGCCGAAGGTATGCCTCGTGAGAGACGAGTGCACTGTGTAACTCGGCAAAAGTGAGAGATTTCTCACGCAGACGAATGGATGTGGCTATGTCCCTGTACGCCGCACCGAGTCCATTAAGGACATAGAGAGTAACGTCATCTGGGTGGAGTGGGCGATCAAGCATTGCTATCTCGTCAACCTTGGCCTTAATGTCGGTGAGAAAGGCGGTGACGGAGCGAGATCCAATGGTGGCGGAATTGAGGGCATCTTTGAGTGCCATTACACGCGTGCGGTCGGGACGTGCAAAGTTATGCATAAGACAAACCCATGCCTCGGATGAAGTGGTTGCATTGTGGATGAGAGGAAGAAGGTCATCCGAGATGGATCCGACGAGAGCACCAAGTAGAAGTGAGTCTTGTTGGAACCACAGAATGTAACTCGCGATGTCGGATGGGGGAGGGCATGGAAACCGTCCCTGAAGGTAGCCTAGTAGGTTTAGGCCGTTGAGTTGTGAAACAACTTGGAGCCGCCACGATAGGTAGTTTGTAGTGGTAAGTTTGAGAGGAAAGTGGTGGGATTGGGTGACATGTATGAGCGTGGTGGGGGCTGGTGGTGCGGTGGGGAGGCCCGCGGTGGGGTTGCGGTCTAGGGCAGCGCCAGAGGAAGCGGTCGATTCGGTCTGATGATGGTGCCGGCCAAAAGAGAGAAGAATGTTTTTTTTTTTTTTTTTTTTTTTTTTTTTTGAGATGGTTGATGGTGGTGGACGAAAATTGAAGAGAAGATTAGGGTGGATCGTTTGATCTTATGATCTTTTTGATGCTCTTGATACCATGTAAAGAATTCTTTGTAATGGTATTTCATTGAGTTGTTTTGTAAAGTGAATTACAAGAATATATATACAATACAAGTGTAAACAATAAGGAAAGAATCTTCTATTTAAGTATGGTAAAGTTGACTATCTACGTATGGTAATGATAGGTAAGAATCCCTTAATCAGGGGAAGAAGATTCAGTGGTATCTTCCTTCCTAATAAATACTAGAGTAGTGTTGCCATTTTTTTTAATTAGATTAGAAAACACATCTTATGAAGTTTAAAATTTGGCAACACTTCCTACTACTCATGGTTAATTTTGCACGTGCTGAAACTGAAACAATCGATATTTATTGTACTTATATTGATGCACGTTGGTTGATATTGTTCAAATTGAAGTTTATATATAAAGTTTTTACAATATTTTAGATCTGTAAAAGCAAAAATAAGGATTATAATGAATTTTATTTAATTTTCAAAAAAAACCTACAAACAAATTAAAGATTTAGTTTAATAATTAAACATATATAGAATATAATAGAGAATTTGATGGATAAAACAAGTTATATAGTAATAGATTTAGTAAACAGAAAATGATAAAAGTGTTTAATTTTTTTACAGATTATATGATTATAGGATAGACGTGATTTTTTCCGAAGTTTTTCACTTTTTATGATAAGTACCATATATTCAATTTAAACTATTACAAAAGAGAAAAAATAAAGGGCAAATCTTATCATACCAATCATCTTCATTGGTTTGTGGTCTGCAACTAATGTAGGCTGTTGACATAAAAGTCGATGTGGCCGGTGTGGGCACGAGAGAGAGACGAAGCTTCCTGTCATTTAAAATCAAGTAGATCTTTGTAAGTTGTGGTGTGTGTTTGAACGCATATCCAATGCCCCTTTATTTGTTGACATTTCTACTTCAACAAGACTTTCTGTTTTTTCTATTCAATAATTTTAACAAAAAAAGACATTTTCATGAGGCTGATTGTTTAATGTATATGAGATAGCTTGTTCCGATGTTAACAAACAAACTAGTTGTTAGAATAAATTTCTTGGTTATCATTTGTTTAGTTTTCCTAAATAATTTTGAGTAAAAACAAGGAAAAAAACATCAGACTCCCCAATATTTGGGATTATTTGTACTATACTGCTCTCAAGTCAATTTTTCGAAGAAGATTCTACGGAATGCTCCCTATACGTGTTAGGTGTTGGATAATTTAATTAATTTTGTGTTGAGGCCAAAATTATTAATTAAATTATATTAGAATTGAGTTCAATATAAAGTGTGGCATAAGATTTAATGTCTTTATTATATATATTAAAAGCCAAGTGTTAGAGGGTGTGAATGGTAATTTGCATTTGAAAAAAGTGCAAAACTAGACCCAACCTATAGGTTTTTTTGCGAAATTATACCCAACGTTTGAAAAGCTGCAAAACTATACCTAATCTTTGCATTATGTTCGAAACTAGACCTAACGTTTAATTTCGGCCACTTTTTAAATTTTACAGGGGCAAAATTGGTACTACACTTCTAATTTATAAAAAAAAAAAAATCATTATTTATAATTGAAAGAAAAAAAAAAAAAAACCTCCCCACCCTACCCCGACCCACCCCCCACCCCTGCCCCCCACAATCCCCGCCCCCCACCCCTACCCCGCCCCCACCCTGCCGCGTCCAGAATCGCGGCGGCGTCGATTTGACCCCCACCCCACCTCCGCACCTCCGCCACCGCCTCTATCCATTTCTCAATCATATCGTTACTATCCCTGACTCCTTCTCCTCGGAGCTTTGAATCGCCGCCTCAAAGCTCAACCTCCTCTCCTTTCTCCGATTCCGACGATGGAAGCAATGGTGGCGGCGTCACAGTGCTCTCCCCGACTCCTTCTCCTCGGAGCTCTAAATCGTTGCCTCGAAGCTCAGCCTCTTCTCCTTTCTTCGATTCCGACGATGGAAGCAGTGGTGGCGGCGTCGCAGTGACGACGTCGATTTGACGCCACCACCATTGCAAATCTCGGTGGTGGTGGCGTCAAATCGACGCCACCGCCACCATCACCGCCATTCTAGACGCGACGGCGGGATTTGGGGGGTGGTGGTGGGGTTGGTTTTCCGATCTGGTGGAGGGGGGGCTGGTTTTCCGATCTGGTGGGGGGGGGGGGGGGGGGGACTGGTGAGGAAGATGATGTTTTTTTTTTTTTTTTTTTTTTTTATAAAATGTCTATTTTGCCCTCGTCCAAAATGGAATATGACGTCATGACATCGAAATATGACGTTTTTTGGCCAGAATTAAACGTTAGTTCTAGTTTCGAACATAATACAAAGGTTAGGCATAGTTTTGCAATTTTTCAAACGTTGGGTATAGTTTCACAAAAACGCTTATAGGTTGGGTCTAGTTTTGCACTTTTCTCTTTGCATTTTGAGAAGCATAAGTGGGACTTGTCCCTTGCAATATTCACCTCAAAGTTCTATATAATCCTTACATAGGTGGTTTTGACTAGAACATGGTTCTCATCAAAACAAAAGGATACCTTCAACGCTGAAGATAAAAACATCATTCACATCAAAATCTTTTTGTGCATAAAACTCATGGCATAACAACTTGGAGTTTTGCAAGTATCACTAGTGTTCGATTGGAGCAGTTTCGAGCTTCACGAGGCTGTTCGAAGGAAGTATGTTGTATCTTGGGAGGTCAGTGTCGCACGAGGGCTTGAAGCGGTAGGCACGGCAAAGTGATCTTAAGGGGAAGAGGCTTGCTTCTGACTCGTCCACTATAAACAATTAATTAATCGTTTGAGGTTTTTCTATCACATTTCTTTATAATTTCTTTTATGTTCATGTATGTTATATATCCTTATGAATGTTTATACGTGTGTGTTGTATATGTAAGAACATGCTTATGTTTGTTAGAAATGCATGTTTATATGTTTTAATTTTATTTGTGTTACTGAAATCTGAAAATTCTTGTTATGTTACACCCGAACCAACAATGGTACGTGCTTGGGTCAAGGGTATCTTCGTCCAAAAAAAATTAAAGCACCTTTTGAAACATTAAATTTGTCAACAAGTGTCATAAGTGTTGCTGAAGATAAGTTCGCTATACTGGAAATAAGCACATAAAAATTCGACATAAGTTTGTACTAGATCTTGCATTATATCATTTCAATTATTTCAAAACCTAAGTTGGGGCTTGCTATGAAACTTACGAAAAAAGATAGCTATTTGGGTCCAATCGTTCCTATATTTAGGCTCAATAGTTAATACAACAACCAGAATACTTTTTCGAACACTGTTTAGGGACAAAACTCGCATTTCGAAAGATACTAAACACTTTGTGAATCAAGGTAGTTTTGACTTTTGACCCATATTTTGAAGTAATACAACACAAACGGGTTTATTTTTATTTTTATTAGAAAATTCAAAAGAGTACTGATCTACTACCACATTTTCATATTTTCTTCATACAAATACTTGACAACTTCTCTACTACTTCATCAAATCCTTGTTCTTCTTCAAGTTTTATCTTATCCCTCAATTCTCTTGTTTTGCTCCTAAATCCTCCTCCAGTGTTCTCCAAAATCACCTCATTCATAGCTTTTGCCACTCCTTTCCCATCAAATCGCCCTTTTTCATCCCTTGTCACCTCCACGCCCACACCGGCATCCACTACTAGTCTAGAATTCATTGGCTGATCGAGCTTAATGGGAACTGCAACAATTGGAACACCAAAACATATACTTTCCACGATAGAACTCCAACCACAATGGCTCATAAAGCCGCCCACGCTCGAATGTACCAAAATATCAGCTTGAGGCGCCCACGTAGTTTCAACTAACCCTCTCTCTTTTACCCTATCAAGAAATCCCTCAGGAAGCACATCTTTTATACCAAAGCTACTTCCAATTGGAAATCGAGCGACCCATATGAAGTTAACCTGACTAATTTCCAACCCTTTCGCTATTTCTTCCATTTGTTCTCTGGACAAGTAGTTTTCACTACCGAAGGCAATGTACAAAGTTGAACATGGATTTTTCTTGCTAAGCCAACGCAAAATCTCCGGACTATTTTCTTCTTTGTTTCTTGTAATCAATGGCCCAACCGGCACAATATTTTTGTGGCAAAGTTCAGAAAAATAATCTATGTACTTACCCTCAATTTCCCTACAACTCTTAATCAAAACAATGTCACAAGATAGGTCGAATATCCCAAAAACAAAACCTTCACCGCAATCTTCGACTTTTATGGATGCGCCATGAGATTGAAGTTCCTTTTTCTCATAGTCGCGGAGGTATATTTCAGGAAAAGGATAGGAAGCATAATTCTTGTGTGTATACAGATGACAAGCAAAAGAATATACCATTGCCCCGGAAGTAGCAAAATGAACAGTGGGAATACCTGTTGGAGAATGTACATACATATATGTATATGAAATAATAAATATATCCTCTGTAAGCTTAAGTATTTAAAAGAGACAACAATTCAATAATACCTTGTGACCTAGCACTTTTTGCGGCCCACGGCTGGAATACATCGTATATTAGCAAATCAGGCTTGATGTCGCCAAGTATTTCGGCAAAGGCAGAGCTCGATCTCTGAAATGTTTGCATTAGAGTTGGCATTAGATTAGGTGGTATATTTTTGGTTGTGTGGTATTGGGGGAGCAGTTCTGGTGGTGATGGTAAGTGAAGTTCCACTAGTCTTATTGAAAAAGTATGTGACAAATTTGTGTTGAGACTTTTCCTAATTGAATCAAGATTGATGGGAGTTGAACAAAAGTATATGTCAAAGCTTTTCTTGGAGAGCTTTTTGGCTAGTTCAAGAAATGGGAATATATGTCCATGAGCTAACCATGGAAATAACAAAACCTTGAAATTTGATTTTGTGGCATCCATGAATTAGGAAAGCAGAGAATTTTTTTATTTTATTTACTTTGAAAGAGCAGATTTTAAAAGTGAGAACGGTGAGAGATAAATCTATATACAAAGGTTTCTATATTTAGCATATTCATGAGAGCAATTGAAGATACCGCGATGGCGGCCAACGAAAATATATATGGTGTCATCAATAAAGACAAAAAGAAGTCCCACTAAAAATGATGACCACCGGGCGTTTATTAATCATATATTGTAAAATAATAGATGAAAAGACATACAGAAACAATAGAACATTTTGTGCTCCTCGGCGGCATCAACACAGAGTTACAACTTATAACTTTATAATGTTCTTGCATCTTCGTCCCGCCGGTTTATTTGTTTTATTTTATTGTTTTCTACTACGGGATAAACTTATGCATGGAATGTGAACTCTTATACGCTACAACAAGAATTGTTGGGTATTTGAGTCGACAAATATGCACTTTTAGGATTTGCCAGCGTGAATATACGAAGTACCATGAATAAATATGGCGATAATAACAACATAGTGATTTAACGTGAAAACTCCAAACCGATGAAAAAAGATGGTACGCCGAGCAGAACACACAAATTTTCACTCGCCACAACTAGGGATGTACAGAAAAAAAAATCGAATTAATCGAATCAGTTGAAAATCGATCAAATGATCAGATTCAAAAATCGGATCGAATATTTGATCCAAATTTCGGTTTCTCCTTAGGATCGAACCTCTCTTTGATTTGATCATCAATTTCAGAGGTTAAAAATCGGATTGAATCGAATACTCATCTTAATTTTTCAAAAATAACTAAATATATAATAGTACTCTAAACTAAGTTATAAAATAATAAAATATATATAATGCTAATGAAATACCACTAAGTATCTTAGAAGCTCTTTGGTTCTATAGATAAAGTGAGATATCTGAGCTTATTTCACTTTATATCTCGTTTGGTTCTGTAGATTGATTTTTCGGGCAGATGTGAGATATGCCCGGATTTTTGGGTTTTATCTTAGAATTTGAGATAAATAATCTCACCTCTACCCCCAAGATAAATAATCTTGATTTTGCCTCATTTTTACTTTTCATTCAAATTCTCCATTAAACCTTCTATAAATTTATAAATTATTTCACTTCTCTATTACATACTTTGATATAATATTTATTAAAGTTTCAAATTAAAATATTGAACCAAAAAAGTATATATTGTATTAATAAGATTTTTGTGACCAATAACTTTACAAACTTTATATAACTTATGATAAAAATTAATTAAAACTTTACGAAACTATTTAATTTGTTTTAATAATTATAAAAATCATTATTGATTAGTAAAATCGATATAGAAAACGAAAAAGATTCTAACTTTTTTTCTTCTGTGACTCGATCCCATCACCCACATTCTATAATTACGATTATTGTCAAAACTTATTTTATATAGCCTTTTTGGTAATATATATACAATATATCATTGAGTTGAAAACAATAATATGTTTTCACTTTTAAAGAAAAAAGTTTAAAAAGATGGTTAGTTGAACGTAATGACCCACATCACACAAAATGTTATTGAGGTAACCATTTATCTTCACAATTAATCTTATCAATCAAACAAGTTGCACATATTAGATATCTCTGAAATCCTGACTTTTTGTCTCATTTCTAATCTTTACAATTTTTTTGAGATAAAATTCATCTTTGAAACCAAACGGCTTCTTATAAAATATTAACTAAAGTATTAGCATTTCACATGTTTCCTTTCTCAAAAAACACTACACACGTTTTCTTTTTTTTGGCAGAAAACAGTAGAAATAACTTAGAAAAAAGTAGAAAGTATTGAAACAAAAGAACAAAACCCTCGAAGCCTCAAACCCTAAGTAAAGCAATTTAAGCAAACCCTTTCTGTACGTATAATCTTGAATTATAACCTACTAATTACTAAGTACTAACTATGATTTGTCTTCTATTTGGGGATTCTATTTTGAACATTGGATTAATATTTTATAATGAGAAACTCACTAATGCATGTGAATTTGTCATAAATTATCTGTGTATTCATGCTTATTCGTGTTTTCTTTAATTTTAGATGCAAGATAAATTTGTTTTTTTTTTGGTCAGCAAGATAAAAAGGTATATCATGTTTATTCTTTTAAAATAAATAGGAAAAATAGAAAAAAGATCAAAATCGAATCAAATCAGATCAAAATCGAATGACTTTGGATCTGATTTCAATCTCCGTTTTTCTAGGATCGAAATCGAATACTAGTGTCGATTCGATTTGATCCAAATACACAGCTCTAGCCCCAACAGTTCCACATAGAGTCTTTTTGCTAACAAGCACTTTCTAATTCACACCCCTATAATATAGTGCTGAAATAAATCATGGGATAAATGCATTAAACCCCCATGAACTATGCACGTTTTTGCGTTTTCGTCCTTAAACTAATTTAATAAGCGTTTTCCCCCTAAACTATGCACGTCTGTGCGATTTGCCCCTGGCCGGGTTTTCGGTAATTTTCGGCCATTTTTAGCCGAAATATTCCTCTCTACCCGACTCATATGTGTTGTACTAGATGTATAATGATAGTTGATGACAAAAAAAGGCGAAAAAAACACCTCGAACCGGGCATATTCCGGCCAAAATGTGATTTCGTTTTGGCCGGAATATGCCCCGTTCAAGGTGTTTTTTCGCCTTCTTTTTGGCATCAACTACTAATATACATCTAGTACAACACATATGTGTCGGGTAAGGGGAAAAATTACGGCCAAGAATGGCCGGAAATGGCCGAAAACCCGGCCAGGGGGCAAATCGCACAGACATGCATAGTTTAGGGGGGAAAACGCTTATTAAATTAGTTTAAGGACGAAAACGCAAAAACGTGCATAGTTCAGGGGGTTTAATGCATTTATCCCATAAATCATTCCCTAAACTATTTTATAGATTACTCATTCAATTATATATATTGAATATATAAAAATTTATATGTGACCAATTGTAGTCATACAATATCGAAATTCATAATGGGCCCAGTCATACAATATCGAAATTCATAAGTGGCCCAGTCTATATATCCAGTGCTACCTAGACGTTTATATACAAAATTATATTGTTCAAAAAAAAAAAAACAAATTTGGTTCAGAAAATAAATTTATTGATAGAGGAAAGTGAGTATAAGAGATACGCTCACAATAATGTAGGGAATTTTGCGTTTGACGTCCTTTATGTTAACTACTTTTCAAAAAAGGTTCTTTATTTTGATATTTAGCTGAAAATATCCTATATGTTGGCATAATTTTCATTTTTCGTCCTTTTCGAAAATTCGACAAGAGAATTTCCAAGATTCACCGAAAAGTAGCATATGACTCCTAGCCTGAGTTTTTCATTTTTTCATTTTTACCCCAACTTTTTTATATAATTACACTCACATCTCAATATGTTTTAAAGTAAGCATACTTACACCCTGAAAAAATCATAGCTAACATTTGACCTCCAATCTTTTGAGTTATTATGTTTGCACCCTCAAATTTAATAATAACTATATTTAACATTTAGAAAATCCTATTATTATTATTTTCCAATTTAGAAACAAAAAAACTTATTACTTTTAATATTTTTATGAAACTTATTATTTTTATTTTCCAATTTTCAAAAACTTAAGACAATAAAAAAAGAAAATAGTAACTTATTACTTTTGATATTTTTATAAAGATAAACTAATTAATTTCTCAATAAAAACTTAAAACAATAAAATAAAAAAAAAAACAACAATTCATCTCCTTCTTCTTTTTTTCTTTTTGATAAGTTAATTCTTTTAACTTAAAACAACTTTAAGTCATTTTTAACAAGAAAAAAGAAGGTGCAGTTCGTAAACGCAAATCATGTTCTCCACCACCACGGCATCACCACCTTCACCTTAGTCAAACAACTTAATCCTAAGGTTATATTTAGATGAAGATGAAAATTTTTATTTTTATTTTTTTTACTTTTTTTGGGGGGGGGGGGGGGGGGGGGGAGGGGGGGTTGAGTTATTGAACAAATTAATCCTAAGGTTATATTTAGAGTTTTTTAATTTTTAAAGATTTAATAATAAAATTATAAAATATATCTAAAAAGAGCAAGAGTTACAAGGCATAATTGTTTCTAAATTGGAAAATAATAATAATAAGATTTTTTAAATGTTAAATATAGTTACTGTTAAATTTGGAATAACTCAAAAGATTGGAGGTCAAATGTTAACTATGATTTTTTTGTGGTGCAAGTATGATTACTTTAAAGCATATTGAGGTATGAGTGTAATTATATAAAAAAGTTGGGATGAAAGTGCAAATAAAAAACTCAGGCTAGGAGTCATATGCTACTTTCCGGGAAATTTTGGAATATTCCCTTTTCGAGTTTTCGAAAAGGACAAAAAATGAAAATTATGCCAATATATATGACGTTTTCTACTAAAGGTCAACATAGAGGACCTTTTTTGAAAAGTGGTTAAAATAAAAGACGTCAAACGTAAAATTCCCCAATAATGTTCTCTGTAGCTTTCCTTCCTTTAACTGTTTGTTTACTCAGGAGAGATGATCTTTTATTCCACTTTTATTTTTTACTTTGTGTGTCACTTTCTAATAATAATATTAATTAATTTATTTATTTAATAAATTCATTACACCCCGTTAAATCTTTTCACTCAAAGAAAAAAACTTCATGATTCTACTACATGGGAGAAATATCTTATATTTACCATGTTTTTAAAACAAGCACATTAATCGGCTTTGAACCATAACCTTCACTAAAGTTTTTATCATTTCTTCATACAATTCTTGCCAACTCTTCTAAAACTCCATCAAATCCTTGCTTTTCCTCCATTTTCATCTTTTCACTCAATTCTCTTGCTTCTACACCTCAATCCTTCTCCACTCTTCTTTAAAATTACCTTGCTTATAGCTTTTGCCACATTTTCCCCACCGAACCTCCCATTTTCATCCCTAACAACCTCGATGTCCACGCCCGTCTCCACCACTAGCCTTGAACTTATTGGCTGGTCATTTTTTATAGGAACTGCAACGACTGGAACACCAAGATATATACTTTCCATAATAGAAATCCAGCCACAATGGCTCATAAAACCGCCCACGCTCGAGTGTGCCAAAATATCAGCTTGAGGCGCCCACATAGTTTCAACGAACCCTCTCTCGTGTACTCTATCAAGAAATTCATCAGGGAGCACATCTTTTATACCAAAGCTACTTCCAAACGAATATCTAGCAACCCCTATGAAGTTAACCTTATTAATTTCCAACGATGTAGCTATTTCAATCATTTGTTCTTCGGACAAATAATTTTCACTACCAAATGCTATCTACAGAGTTGAACATGGCATTTTCTTGTTAAGCCAACGCAAAATCTTTGAACTATTTCCTTCATGATTACATGTAATCATTGGTCCAATTGGCACAAATCTTTTGTGGCAAAGTTCAGAAAAATAGTCTATGTATTTTCCCTCTATTTCTCTACAACTCTTAATCAAAACAATGTCGCTAGATAGATCGAATATCCCATAAGCAAAACCTTCTCCTACATCGTCGATCTTTAGCGATAAAACTTGAGATTGAAGTTCATTTCTCTCGTGGTCATCAAGGTATATTTCCTTATATGGGTAAGAATCATAACCCGTAATTGGATCAAAGAGATGATAAATAAGAGAAAATATCACAGCACCCATAGTAGCAAAATAAATAGCAGGAATACGTGTTGGAGAACATATATAGAAAATAATTATAAAATTTAATTTCTTACCTTCTTTATGAACTTAAACTTTTAAATGAGATGCAAAATTCACTAATACCTTGTGATCTGGCATACTTAGCGGCCCATGGCTGGAACATGTTGTATATTACCAAATATGGATTTACAATGCTGATTATTTCGGCAAAAGTGGAGCTCGATTTCTGGAATGTTTGCAGAAGAGTTGGCATTAGATCGGGTGGTACATTTTTGTTTGTGTGGTATTGAGGAGGAAGTTCTGGGGGTGAAGGTAAAAGATATTCTACTAGTTCAATTGAAAAACTATTTGACAAATTGGTGTTGATGATAATTGATGCGGGGTGATTTCGTCTGCTAACTAGTCACTCCACGTTAGACTAGCTCGAGCTCCTAATTGGTCCAAGCTAGCTTTGAGTTCGGGAAATCTGCACATGAAACACGACACGTGAACTAGGCGGGGGCTGGCCCCGCGAAGGCACTTTGATGCCTAAGTCAGTAATGGGCCTTTTTAGGAATGGGATTATAATGCCAATTATAGGCCTTGTAGTGCTGAAAAGTGCGAAATTATGCCTAAAATGGACTAAACTGCTCAAAACATGCCAAACAACTCGAATCTAGCCTTCAACTCGAATTCAGGGTAAAATAACTCGAATTCAATTTCAACTTAAATTCAGAGCAAATAACTCAAATTCAGATTCAACTCGAATTAGATGTAGAATAACTCGAACTCCTCAAGTCGGATCCAGAGTTCAACTCGAATTCAGGGCAAAATAACTCGAATTCAGCTTCAACTCGAATTCAGAGCAAATAACTCGAATTCAGTTTCAACTCGAATTCAATGCAGAATAACTCGAATTCCTCAAGTAAAATTCCTCAACTCGAATTCTTCAACTCTAATTCGAATTATGTTAAAGCTCCTTGCAAAACGTACCTTAATAATGAAGATTAGCCGGTTATTTATAGGCATAAACCTTCCGTAATTATCGGCGTAGGCCGCGCTAATGGGCCTCAACCTTTTAGGCCTGATTGGTTGGCTTCAATTCGAATCTAGAGTTCAATTCGAATTCAGGGCAAAATAATTCGAATTCAGCTTCAACTCGAATTCAGAGCAAATAACTCGAATTAAGTTTCAACTCGAATTCGATGAAGAATAACTCGAATTCCTTAAGTCGGATCCAGAGTTCAACTCAAATTCAGGGCAAAATAACTCGAATTCAGCTTCAACTCGAATTCAGAGCAAATAACTCGAATTCAGTTTCAACTCGAATTCGATGTAGAATAACTCGAACTCCTCAAGTAGAATTCCTCAACTCGAATTCTTCAACTCTAACTCGAATTAGGTTAAAGCTCCTTGAAAAACGTACCTTAATAATAAAGATTAGCCGGTTATTTATAGGCATAAACCTTCCGTAATTACCGGCGTAGGCCGCGCTAATGGGCCTCAGCCTTTTAGGCCTGATTGGTTGGCTTCAACTCGAATTAGGCCTTCAACTCGAACAAAGGCTTTCAACTCGAACAAAGGCTTTCAACTCGAACACATGCTTTCAACTCGAACAAAGGCTTTCAACTCGAACACATGCTTTCAACTCGAACACATACTTTTAACTCGAACAAAGGCTTTCAACTCGAATACATGCTTTCAACTCGAACACATGCTTTCAACTCGAACAAATCAACTCTAACACATGCTTTCAACTCGAACAAAGGCTTTCAATCGAACATAATATTTCAACTCGAACAAAGGATTTCAACTCTAACACAACATTTCAACTCTAACAGCTCATTTAACTCTAATTGGGCTTATAACTCAAATTGGGCCCCAAGTGTTGATTTAGGGCCCAAATTTGACTTATTATTCCAATTTCAAGAATTTTTTTATGGTTCGCCCGTCATCGATTTACCACGTGTCACGAGCTTATAGGTCGCATATTATTTGGCATAACATAAGTCCCCCAATTTGCACGGGCTCGTGGTACACGAGCGTTTCCAAATTTGATGCTTCGATCTTTTTCTTGGCGCGTCAAATTTTTATTTGAACCTTCATAAGTCCCCCAATTCGCACAGGCTCGTGGTACACGAGCGTTTGCAAATTTGATGCTTCGATCTTTTTCTTGGCGCGTCAAATTTTTAGTTGACCCTTCATAAGTCCCCCAATTTTCACGGGCTCGTGGTACACGAGCGTTTGCAAATTTTGGTACTCCAGTAGTTACTTTCTTGGACTTGAATTTTATTCCGAGTCTTGTCTTTATCGATGTTGCATGGTTTTGTTATTATATGCTCATGTTTCTCGTTTTATCTATATGATGGATTCCCATTTCAGTAGAAAGCTATGGCTTTCCAATATGACAGGAAGAATGCTCTTCATCTAGCTTCTTCTTTTGCTGAGCCATAATAGCTAATCACTTTTATTGACTTTTAACCTTGTATGTCTTCACCTTGTTTAATTTCTGTAGGGCTTTATGAATTCGTTTGCTTTATGGGAATTTCACCCAATAGGTTCTTCACATTGTTTAATTTCTGTAGGATTTTTGTAGCTCACCTACTTTATGAGAATCTCACCCAATAGGTTCTTCACCTAATTTAATTTCTGTAGGGCTTTTATAGCTCGCCTACTTTATGGAAATTTCACCCAATAGACTATTCACCTAGTTTAATCTCTGTAGGGCTTTTGTAGCTCACCTACTTTATGGGAATTTCACCCAATAGGCTCTTCACCTAGTTTAATTTATGTAGGGCTTTTATATCTCGCCTACTTTATGGGAATTTCACCCAATAGGCTCTTCACTTAGTTTAATTTATGCAGGGCTTTTGTAGCTCACCTACTTTATGGGAATTTCACCCAATAGGCTCTTCACCTAGTTTAATTTCTGTAGGGCTTTTATAGCTCGCCTACTTTATGGGAATTTCACCCAATAGGCTCTTCACCTAGTTTAATTTCTGTAGGGCTTTTATAGCTCGCCTACTTTATGGGAATTTCACCCAATAGGCTCTTCACCTAGTTTAATTTCTGTAGGGCTTTTATAGCTCGCCTACTTTATGAGAATTTCACTCAATAGGCTCTTCACCTAGTTTAATTTCTGTAGGGCTTTTATAGCTAACATACTTTATTGGAATTTCACCCAATAGGCTCTTCACCTAATGTACTTGCAGCCCTGCATCCCTTGTTTTCTTGATATTTGTATCTTTTTCGTAGATTGCATTGCGTCTTATTGAAGCACTTGAAAAAAAATTCGCTAAAGCATTCTTCAAGCAAGTATCATTTGGCAAAGAAAAGGATTTTATTTATTTCTGACTGCACTTGCGGCCATGACAAGATGCCTACGTATCCCTTATAAGTGGGAATCAAGCCGAACATAGTTCATTTTGGTGCTTACATCTCACCGAGTTCCACAGGTCGAAACCTCGCATTGACCCCCACAAGTCGAGATCTCATTATTTGCAGAAAAAATAAACCTATCAATCTACCGCGCTTGCAAGTCAGGCGCTTTATTTGCTAGAAAATCTAAATCTGTCTCCATTCGTGTGCCATCATTCGCTTGTTGAATTTCTCATGCGTAGAAACGATGCAAATTCTGAATGTTCTAAGGCCTTTTCAATATCTTCCTTTCCAGTTTCGCTAAATAATAGTATCCTTTGGTACTCGCCTTGACGACTATGTATGGTCCTTCCCATGTTTGTTGTAGCTTTCCAACATGCCTTCCTTTCGCTTCAACCTTTCTTAACACCAAGTCCCCGACTTGGAATTCTCTGAAACGCACTTTCTTGTCGTAAGATTTTACCATCACAATCTTATTAGCGAGCGAACATTGAAAATCTTCTTCCCTGATTGCACCTATCATATCTAAATCCAACTTCCTTAGTCGAGCGGCTTCTGCAGGGTTGTAACTCTCCATTCTATGCGTTGTCATTCCGGCTTCCACTGGTATGACAGCTTCAGACCCATACACCAACAAAAACGAAGTCTCCCCGGTTGCTCTCTTTGGCGTTGTCCTATAAGCACACAAGATTATAGGCAAAGTTTCTGGCCAACTTCTTCCCACTTGAAACAAACATTTCTGCAAATAATCTTTCAGTGTATTGTTCGTGGACTCCATTTTCCCATTCGCTTGGGGATGTGAAACTGCTGAAAAATGTTGTTTGATCTTGAGCTCTTGACACCATGATGTAATCACCGATCATGTGAGTTGTTTCCCATTTTCCGACACTATCACCTGTGGAAGGCCAAAACGACAGACAATGTTTCTCCAGATGAACTCAATCATGTTCCTCTCCGTGATTGCTGTTAATGACTCGGCTTCTACCTATTCGGAAAATTATTCCACCGCCACTACCATAAATCTCTTACCATTCTTTGCTGCTGGTAGTGGTCCCACTAAGTCTATTCCCCATTGATCGAAAGGACATATCGCTTCTATGGGGTGTAAGAGTTGATGGGTTGAGTGAGCATGCAATTGACAACTCTTGTACTTCTTGACATATTCCATCGTATCCTTGAATAAGGTAGGCCAATAGTACCATTGCCTCATAATCTTCTAACACAATGCCCTACCACCTACATGATTTCCGCATGAACCACCATGGATTTCATCCATACATATTCTACTTGATTCGACGATAAACACTTCAATAATGGTCCCTCAAAAGACCGCTTGTATAATTCCTCATTGAAGATCACATATCACGAGGTGCTATACCTTAACCTCCTTACTGCCTGAGGATCTGTAGGAATACTCCCATTTTTTAGAAACTTGATAATGTCATCCTTCCAGCTAGGTTCATCGATAATCGACATCATAAAATCTATCTCTTGCTCCTTCGATCTACGTAGAATTATGTCTATTGCAGGTTGTTTAGACGCTAATAGGACCACTCTTCGTTCAATGTATACGTCAGTTGAGCTGGCAAATTTAGAAAGTGCATCCTCTTTGGTGTTTTCTGACCTTGGGATCTGAATAAGAGTGAAAACGATGAAGGACTTCGCTCTCTCCTTCAACTTAGCCAAATATCTCACCATGTTCTCTTCCTTTACTTCATAAGTACCAGCGAACTTATTGGCCACTAGATGGGAGTCAGTGAAGACTGCTAGATGGGTTACCTCTAAAAATTTTCACATTTCAGTCCCTGCTACGGCCGCCTCGTACTCTGCTTCATTATTAGTCACCATGAAGTTGAGGCTGATGGCATACTCATATTCTCTTCCTTCGGGGGACCGTGGATAGATCCCTATTCCTCTATGTGTGGTTGTCGCGGATCCATCTACGTGAAGAGTCCACGGAAAAGTGGACAAATCCCCCTCCAAAGATAACACTTGACCCTACGTGGTCATCTCTTCCCTTCCTCCAAATGATTCAGCAACAGAATCAGCAAGGGCTTGTGCCTTGATCACTTGTCTGGGTTCTATTCCATACTCGCTTAACACTATTTCCCACTTGATCAATCTTCCTGATGTCTCTGGTTTTGTCAAAACTTGCTTCAACGGTTTTTCAGTTAAGACTACGATTGGATGAGCCTGAAAATAAGGCTTTAGCTTCTTTGCTGAGTGAACTACTGCAAGAGCAAACTTCTCAATATACATATAATTTAGTTCTGCTCCATGCAACACCTTGCTGATGTAGTAGACGGGTAAGTGATGCATCCCTTCGGCTCGTACTAGGACAGAACTAATGGCGTTAGGAGAAACTGCAGATATAAATACAATGTTTCCCCCTATACGGGCTTGGCAAGCAGTGGCGGCGTCGCCAAATAGGTCTTGAGTTGATGAAAAGCATTCTCACAGTCCTCGCTCCACTTAAAGTTTCTATTCTTCTTCAAAATTTTAAAAAATGAAAGACTTTTCTCAGCCGCCGTTGATATAAAGTGCCCCAAGGCTATCATCCTCCCTAGCAAGCATTGTACGTCCCTCACAGTTTTAGGAGACGGTAATGTAGTAACGGCGGAAATCTTATCAGGACTAGCCTCAATCCCTCTCTGATCTACCATGTATCCCAAAAACTTTCCTCCATTAACCCCAAAGGTGCACTTCTTCGGGTTTAATTTCATTCCATACAGTCGCATGATCCTAAAGGTTGTACGCAAATGATCATCATGGTCCTCATCCTTGACGCTCTTTATAAGTATGTCATCAATATACACCTCCATTGTCTTCCCAATGTGATCATAGAACATCTTAGCCACCAACCTTTGAAAGTTGCCATTGCATTTTTAAGTCCGAACGACATTACCCGATAACAAATTGCATATGCTCCTAATGCCTTCAAATCTTCATCCGTCCATGCAAAAACATCATAATGTTCACGTAAACACGTGATCAATCGCTCTTCCACCTTTTTTGACATACAAGTATCAATCTGAGTGATTTTGGCAGGGTCATTCTTTGCAAGGGATATCTCTTTAAATTCCCCCAAGGGCTCAACTTTACTATTTTGTGCCAATTGCGCCTTGTACCTTCTCAACCTCTTGTTCTCTTCTTCCTCTGGAATTAGTGTCTCAACACCCTCCGGGGCTTCTTCCCCCAATCTTTGCTTTTTGGCTTCCTTCTGCACTTCAGTAATATTCACCAACTCCCTCTCTTGGCATACTATATTCAGCATGTTGACTTCTTCCTTCCTTGTGGGCTTTAAAGATGCCACATATGAATGCCAAGCTACCTTGTGATCTCCGCACCTCGCCCACACCTCTTGGCGTGGGAAACTTTACCTTCTGATGGTAAGTAATTGCTACTTCACGGAACTCATTCAATCTTGGCCTTCCAATTATCATATTATTGGTGAAAGGAGTGTCGACCACTACATACTTTAGATTGTGAGTTTGCCTAGCGAGATTGTTCCCAAATGTGGTTTGGAGCGTTATTACCCCTATTGGTATCACCGTGCCTCCCCCAAATCCTTGCAGTGGAGTAGTTACCTTCTCCATGTATAGCTGTCCTAACTCCATACTCATGAGAGTATCATAGAGGATAACGTTGGCCGGACTTCCGTTGTCAATTAACACTCTCTTCATTGCGTAATTTGCTACCTCAATAGTCACTACTAACGAACAGTTGAGCTCATGGGAATTAGTCATCTGAGGATCTAATTGCTCTCGATCCTTCTCATCAAACGTTATCGAGTCTGGCAAATCCTCCACAATTCCAACAAGGGATGTATTCCTGGTGAATACTCCTTGATTTTATTCCTTGTGATTCTCTCCCTTGCTTTGTTGGAGTCTGCCCCAGTTGGTCCTCCAGATATCATATTGATCACCCCTCTAAGAGGCGCACTTTCCATTCTCTCTGGTTGTGGCTCTGCTTCAATTCTTCTACGTTCATCTCCTTGCATGGAGTCATCAGTTCTAAACTTTTTGCTCGAAGGACTTTCCCTCTTGTGATCCCTCACATACTGAGCCAAATGCCCCTCTTTGATCAGACGTTCTATTTCTACGAAGAAGGTGCGACACTGTGAAGTGTCATGACCATACTGCTCATGGTAACGGCAATATTCTTTGGACTTGCGAGTTCCCTCAGTTTCTCTAATTTTGTTTGGTTTTCTGGTCAACCCTTGTTGTCTTGCCACAGCAAATACCTCTGTGATGCTCGCATTCAACAGAGTATACTTTGCGGGTGATCTACCCATTCTCCTATCATTTCTATCTTGATCACGATCGCTTCTCCAAGGCCTATCGTTACGTCTAGCGTCATTCATCTTATGTTTTCCCAGATCTTTATAATCTCCTCTGTTATAATGGTTCAATTTCTCCACCTTCATCTCACGATGCAATCTTTCCATGATGAGCTCAATAGTCGGGGTGGGTTTCGCACTAAATCATTGGCCAAAGCCCTGTTCCTTAAGATCTTGAAAAGGATTCCTCGAATTTCCCTTGGAGTTAGCATTTTGACTTTCAACATCTCCACATGAAACTTCTTCATATACTCCCGCAGAGATTCTCTCTCCCCTTGCTTGAGGTGGCATAGGTAATCTGCCTCTAGCGGATCTACCGAGAGTGTAGAGAACTTTGATCTAAACATGTTACGCAACTATTCGTAACTGTAGATGCTTCCTGCAGGATACACGCAAACCACTCATGCGCCACTCCCACTAGAAAAGTCGTGCCTGGATTCTAGCATCGAATCCTCCCAGGCTAAAATATTCCATCCAAAACATGCAAGTGTGATGATAGATCTGTAGTCCCATCATAGTTGGGCATTTTTGGAATATCCAGTCCCCTACCTAGGATCACACTTCGCAGCTCCTCACAGAAAGGTGAGGGTTCAGACACCCTGCTGTCATTTCGATTATAACCAACCGTTCTCCTTATGTCATCCTCATATCTCGGTGGACTGTACTCATGAGGAGCCTCGTGGCGCTCCCTTCTTTCCAAACTTCGGTAGTGCCTATCACGCCTATATGTTCTACCCACATCTCGTCCTCTATGAATGCTATCATACAAGTTCGCTTCATCATCTATCTCCACACGCCTCCTGCGTGGGTCAGTAGTTCTTATGTCATCTTCAGGCATCGGACCGTCTGCATGCCTCGTTGAACGAACATTAGAGGACGCTTGACGGATCCCTCTATGTGAACGTGAGATCACAACTTCCTCCCTACCTCTGTCTCGACGGGCTACCCGAGCCGATCGGTGATCATGCGAACGTGAGTTTTGTGCCTGATGTTTAGTCCTCCTTTGAAGTCTTGGTTGGGTCGGAGGCGCAACAGGTGGTATGAAACCTAATTGTTGCAGTGTTTGTACTATTTCCTCCACATGTTGTGGTGGTGGAGGAGGTATCACCGCCAGGCCGGCTTGTTGGTCCTCAACTGGCGTAGCATTTCTGCGAGCCCGCGCTGTATCAGTCACAGAAGTTTCATCTCTATTGTCGTCCCTATCGACACAGGTCGAAAGACCCGGCGGCTAACTAGTAGCCGCAGTCTAAGCTCTGGTGCCTACAACCATGTTTGAGTGGTCACGTGTGTTTCTAACTCAGTGCACTTTAGTGGTTCCCACAGACGGCGCCACTGATGCGAGGTAATTTTGTCTGCTGACTAGTCACTCCACGTCAGACTAGCTCGAGCTCCTGATTGGTCCAAGCTAGCTTTGAGTTCGAGAAAGATGCACTGGAAACACAGCACGTGAACTAGGCGGGGGTTGACCCCGCGAAGGCACTCCGATGCCTATGTCAGTAATGGGACTTTTTAGGAATGGGAATATAATGCCAATTATTGGCCTTATAGTGCTGAAAAGTGCGAAATTATGCTGAGAATGGACTAAACTGCTCAAAACAGGCCAAACAACTCGAATCCAGCCTTCAACTCGAATTTAGGGCAAAATAACTCGAATTCAGCTTCAACTCGAATTCAGGGCAAATAACTCGAATTCATTTTCAACTCGAATTCGATGCAGAATAACTTGAATTCCTCAAGTCGAATCCAGAGTTCAACTCGAATTCAGGGCAAAATAACTCGAATTCAACTTCAACTCGAATTTAGAGCAAATAACTCGAATTCAGTTTCAACTCGAATTCGATGCAGAATAACTCGAATTCCTCAAGTCGAATCCACATTTTCAACTCGAATTCGATGTAGAGTAACTCGAACTCCTCAAGTCGAATTCCTCAACTCTAATTCTTCAACTCTAACAGAATAATTGTAACTCGAATTAGGTTAAAGCTCCTTGAAAAGCGTACCTTAATAATGAAGATTAGTCGGGTATTTACAGGCATAAACCTTCCGTAATTACCGGCATGGGCCGCGCTAATAGGCCTCGATCTTTTAGGCCTGATTGGTTGGCTTCAACTCGAATTAGGCCTTCAACTCGAACAAAGGCTTCAACTCGAACATATGCTTTCAACTCGAACAAAGGCTTTCAATTCGAACGCATGCTTTCAACTCGAACAACGACTTTCAACTCGAACACATGTTTTCAACTCGAACACATGCTTTCAACTCGAACAAAGGCTTTCAACTCGAACATATCATTTCAACTCGAAAAGAGAATTTCAACTATAACACATGCTTTCAACTCGAACAAAGGCTTTCAACTCGAACAAAGGATTTCAACTCTAACACAGCAATTCGACTCTAACAACCTATTTAACTCTAATTGGGCTTATATGTCAAATTGGGCCCAAGTGTTGATTTAGGGTACAATTTTGACTTATTAATCCAATTTAAAAAAAAAAACAATTATGGTTCGCCCGTCATCGATTTGCCACGTGTCACGAGCTTATAGATCGCATATTATTTAGCATAACAATACTTTTTCGAACTGAATCAAGATTGATGGCAGTTGAACAAAAGTATACTTGGAATTTATTTTTGGAGAGTTTTTTGGCCAGTTCAAGAAATGGAAATACATGTCCATGTGCTAACCATGGGAATAACAAAGCCTTGTAATTTGATTCTGATTCCATGATTTTTGGATACAAGTTTGATGTATATTCAATCTACTTTATATAAAGAGCGGATTTTCTAGAATCCACAAAACGGTTATAAGATAAGCATCTTCTTTTTTTCTTCTGGTAAAATATGTCTAATATGGTTTCTATATTTAGGCAACAACCAAATCAATGCAATTGTTCATGAGCATTCCCCTTTTCCGTCTTTACTTTGTAACCAATGCTATTACGGAATTCTTAATGTCATATATACTCTTTTTAATGTACTACAAAATTTGCTCTTTGTAAGTTAAATCTCATATATTTATTTTAGTAATTGCATGAGACATTTTAACAATAAAGCTTTAAACTCCACACACATTTCTTTATTGTGGAAGAGGCTTGATAGAGCTTCTTTTTTCGATGTCGCCAACCAAAGCGCTCTAACGGAAAAGAAAACAACCCAGAAAACAAAGTGAGACGGCTCATTAAATTATCATCATTGGTGTTTTGGTCTTATTTCGTCACGGTAATAGAACACAATAAATAATACAAAATGAGATCAAACAATGTTGTCCAATATTATTAACGGACTAGCTTGGTCCGGAACACTTAATACAAGCTTTCTAGATAGAATAACTAAATTACAATGTTAATAGAACCAGTGTTTTAAAAAGCGAAAGATTTCAACTTGTTTATTTTTGGATTAGTAAAAGATTTCCTTCACACCTGCTCATATAACTAATATGCAGAATCATAGATTATAACTAAGTGACTAACTAACAAAGTTAGTACTAAAAATTAAACTATTTTGCAAGATACCCATAACAAAATGATAACTCTTGAAGTTTAAATGATACCCATAAAAAAGAAATAATGTTTCTTACTTCAATTTCTTAAACCCATAAGAGATTCATTTCTTTCAAGAAAAAAAAACCCTAAATCAAAGTTTTTGAAAAAAATATATTTGTAGTTAAGTAGTGATCTTGTTGCTATGCTAAAGCTTCATTCTGAAAGTGCAAGTTTTCTGGATGTTAGGATAACATTGAGATTTTCAATGTTAGAGTAACATTGCACGTCCAGAAACTGGTTTACAATCTAGTTATTATTATTATTATTGTTTTGCCTTATTCACTTAACTAACTGAGTTCCACAGTTGTAGTTGTCTTTGATTATTATTCAGGAAACAAACTTGCATTAGATTGGACGCTCAAAGTTTCCAAGATGAGAAGTTTCCTTAATTAAAGCAAACGGCTTATAAAAGGAAAGAAGAAGTCTAGTGCGACTAGGAAAGCTTCCAAGGGAAAGTCCTGAATTGAAGAAGGAGTCTTTCCTTAGCTAGATCACTGGCGAAGGAACTTTTATTCAAGAAGGACTGCGAGAACAAGGAAGAGGAGTTCGAGAAGGAAACAAAGAGAATTACCAACCGTGTACAACACACCTTGAAGTCGAAGATCAAGAACCTATATATAGGTGTGAAGTACATCAAGACAAACAACGAGACAAGAGCTAATCAATCCGAGAGATTAATTTACAGTTGTTGAGTGTTGTCTTGCTTTAGCAAAGTTTTTAAGTTGTTAGAATAGATCTAAGAGTGAGGAGCTTTTAGAGATAGTCGAAGCAACTCTTGTGTGCTTTGCTTAGTTTGAACAATTCGAGAGTGAGGAGCTTGAGAGTTGTGAGAACGCCTTTGTTAAACCCTTGTGGTATTTTGCCTACGGCTCGGAAGTTAATATAATCCTATATTCACTTCTTAAATTCGTGTTTGTTTATTCCGCTGCAAACTGTTACTCTGGTCTGCTGTTAAAGTAACATTGTCGAACTAACAGCGAACACAAACTGCTGTTAGAACTTCAGTGTTAAGTTAACATCAACAACGTATCAACCCGATCCACAATTTCAATTGGTATCAGAGCCAAGCACCAACTTCACCGGTGTTTGGCGTTGATACGACAAGATGGACAACTCCAACCCCAATACCAGCAGGTTGCCAGTATTGGAAGGTCCCAACAACTATGCCTACTGGAAGATCAGACTCAGAGTCCACATCAAATCCATCGACCTCAAAGCTTGGGAAGCTGTACTAGAAGGCTATACCATCCCTTATCTGCCAAGAGATGGAGATGCTGACCTGGTGCCAAAGCCAAGGGGACAATGGACAGCCGCTGAAATTGCTCTCTACAACTACAATGAGAAGGCTCTCAATGCTATTTTTAGCTGGATAGGTAATCATATGTTTAAACTTGTTCAAACTTGTGATACTGCTAAAGCTGCATGGGAAACACTTGAGTTACATTGTGAGGGTGATGTGGCTGTGAGGGATTCTAAGTATAGGAAACTTTTGAGAGACTTTGAGAAGATTGAGATGGGAGAAGAGGAAACTATTGACAGTTATTTTGAGAAACTTCTTGATATATCTAATCAATGTCAGAACTTAGGTTTTGTGATTCCTAATCAGACCATGGTGTATAAAGCCTTTAGAACACTATCTTCTAAGTTTACAGTCAAAAGAATTGCTATGAATGAGTCTAAAGATCTTGCCAACATGAGTTTTCAGACCTTGATGAACACTATGAAAGAATTTGAATTAGAATTCCTAGGAAAGTCTAGCAAGCAATTAGCTTTAGCCCTTCTTGGAACTAGTTTAGATTCTGCAGGTAGTGATGAGGATGAATATGAGTTGATCTCTTCTAACTATGGCAATATTACCAAAAAGTTTAGTAAATTAGGTTTCAAAGGTAAACAGAAAGAAAAACTAACTGGTAATGATGGCCCCGGTTACAAGAAATTGCCCCCTAAATTTGTTAAGTACATGGCATCTAAGAGCACACCTCAAGATGTAGAAAAATTAAAGGATGTTCAGTGCTATGAATGTAAGGGGTATGGTCACTATAAACATGAATGTGCTAACACCCTCAGAACAAGAGGGAATTCTCATTGGGTTTGTGTAGATGACTTCAATGAAGATGATTTTGAATCTGGAACAAGTACCGAAGAACACTCAGAGGAAATCAAAACTGCTGCGCTATGCACAAGGATCACCTGGACCAATGAAGACTCCAGAAATTGCCTAGGATCACAATGTTACTCTAACATTGGTGAACCAACAGCAAAGCAGGAAATCTTTTTTGGAGACTGGAACAGCAATGATTCCCAGGTTATCTCTGATGAACTCTCTGATTGTGATGATACTAACTTTGATTGTTTTCATGGTACAGTTGATCTAGAAGAAGAGTACTCCCAAGAAGAAGAATTATCCCAGGAGGAGATTCTCGATGATCTGCACACAACATTCCTCAGGCTTGAGAGAGAGAATGTAAAACTCATAAAGAAGAACAAAGCACTGACTCATGACATCGAGTGTCTGAAAAACATGTTGAAACTCTATGAAAGAGATCTTGACAAAGCTGAGGCTGAGTTGAAAGAGGTAAAGGATAAACTCAAGAAAGACACACAGATCATAGCTAAATGGAATGCAGGTACTTCCAAACTTGATGAGGTACTAAGCATGGGAAATTCAGGTTCATGTGGTCTGGGATTTGTTGAGAAACCTTCCTCTTCTATTGTAAATTCTGCCTATCTATCTTCTAGCTTTGTTAAAGAATCTGATTCTAAGAGTTTAGGTACCATCAACACTGTGAGAAGTAAACCTACTTTTATCTGTCAATACTGTTATCAACCAGGCCACATAAAACCATTCTGTAGAAAATTTATAAGAGAATGTGGTAAGAAAACAGTTACTGAACCCAATGTTAGAACAACAGCAGTTTCTGATGTTAGACCAACATTAGGTTCAGGACAGAAAGGTAGAACTTGGGTAGAAAAAGTTAAGACCCCTAAGATTAAAGTTGTTTGCAATGTTGTTTTCTCTGCTGTGTATTCTAACCTTTCAGGTAAGTGGTACTTCGACAGTGGATGCTCAAGACACATGACAGGCAACATTGACAATCTTGTGAATATGGTTTCCTTGAGTACTGGCACTGTGACCTATGGTGGTGGTACAAAAGGGAAAATCATTGGAAAGGGGACACTGAATGTTGATGGATTTCCACCCCTGAAGGATGTGTTGTTGGTTGATGGGCTACAGGCAAATTTAATCAGCATCAGTCAACTATGTGATGATGACTTGCTGGTTACATTTGACAGTTCATCTTGTGATGTTTATGATAGTGATAATGTACTTGTTATGACAGGTACTCGGTCCAAGGACAACTGCTACCTAGCTCAAGAGGAAGCAGAGTGTTTCCATGCTAAAATAGATGAAGCATCTATATGGCATAGGAAACTTGGACATGTTCACTACAGGAACCTTGAGAAATTGCAAAAAGTTGATGCTGTAAGAGGCTTACCTAAGCTATCTTGCCCAGGTAAGCTTGTCTGTGGTGATTGTCTCAAGGGTAAACAAACTAGAGCAATTCATGCCCCCCTACAGGTACAGAATGCTAATCCTAGATCTAGTAGGTGCTTTGAACTGTTACATATGGACTTGATGGGTCCCATTGAGGTGAGTAGTCTGAATGGTAAGAAATATGCCTTTGTTATTGTAGATGACTTCTCTAGATATACTTGGGTAAAGTTTCTTAAAGAAAAGTCAGAAGCTTTTGATCAGTTCAAAATTCTTTGTGCTAGTATTAAAAACTTATATGGCTCTTCTGTGACTAAAATTAGGTCTGACCATGGTAAAGAATTTGAGAATGCTAGTTTTGATAACTATTGCAATGTTAAAGGAATTTTCCATGAATACTCAGCACCTAAGACACCTCAGCAGAATGGGATTGCTGAAAGGAAGAACAGGACACTTCAAGAGATGGCCAGAGTCATGCTGAATGCCAAAAATATATCCAAGAGACTCTGGGCTGAAGCTTTAAACACTGCTTGTCATATTAGTAACCGGGTGTACCTCAGATCTGGAACTAATATGACTCCATATGAACTCTTGAAGGGTGTGAAACCAAATATTGCACATTTTCATGAATTTGGATGTGACTGTTATCTGCTAAATGACAGGGATTATCTTAATAAATTTGATCCAAAAAGTGAAAAATGCATCTTTGTAGGATATTCTGCCAATAGTACTTCCTTTAGAGTCTACAATCCTAGATTGAAGACAATTAAGGAATCAGTGAATGTTGTGTTTGATGATTTCATACTTGATACAGGTACTGGTAATATTAATGTCTCCAATGTTGAACCAACAGTGGAGATTGATGATGTTACTCCTTCCAATGGTACTCCAACATTGGACCATGAAGCTGGAAATGCAGAACAGGAGACAGAACCCAATGTTAGACTAACACCAGCTAGATCTGATGTTAGACTAACAGCAGAAGATTCTGACTCTGAAGTTGAAGCTGTCACTGGATCTAGAAGGGACCCTCCAACTAGGATTCAGAAAGACCATCCAGCATCACAGGTAATAGGTGAAATCACTGAACGGGTAAGGACACGCAACAAAGAAAGAATTGACTATAGTGATATGGTCAAGATGTGTGTCTGCATGAATTTCACTTGTACTGTTGACAATGCCTCATGTTTTGTTTCCTCTATTGAACCTAAGAATGTGACTGAAGCCCTTCTTGATAACTTTTGGATTAATGCCATGCAGGATGAACTATTACAGTTTACTAAGAACTGTGTTTGGAAGTTGGTACCTAGACCACCTAGTGTAAATGTAATAGGAACTAAATGGATCTTTAAAAACAAAAGTAATGAGGAAGGAGTCATAGTTAGGAACAAAGCTAGACTGGTTGCTCAGGGATACACTCAGGTTGAAGGTGTAGATTTTGATGAGACTTTTGCTCCAGTTGCTAGGATAGAATCTATTAGATTACTCTTAGTCATTGCATGCTGTCTTAAGATAAAACTATACCAAATGGATGTTAAGGGTGCTTTTCTTAATGGGCTGATTGATAAGGAAGTATATGTTGAACAGCCTAAGGGATTCACAGATCCTAAGTATCCAAACCATGTGTACAAGCTTGAAAAAGCCCTTTATGGTCTTAAACAAGCACCTAGAGCATGGTATGAAAGGCTTACAGAATTTCTATTAAGTCTTGGTTTTGTTAGAGGTGGAGGAGATAGAACTCTGTTTGTTTTAAAGAAAGATTCTCATATCTGTATTGCTCAAATCTATGTTGATGATATTGTGTTTGGCGCAACTAACAATTCTATGTTAGATAAGTTTGTTGAATCAATGACAGGGCAGTTTGAAATGAGTATGATGGGAGAATTGAATTTCTTCCTTGGTCTTCAAGTGAAACAAACAGGTACTGGCATATTCCTTTGTCAGGAAAAGTATGCAAAGAATTTGGTAAAAAGGTTTGAATTAGCAGATTCAAAGCCTTGTAAGACTCCCATGGCATCTGCAGTGAAGATGGCCAGGGATGATACTGGTGTCAATGTTGATCCAACATTGTACCGTTCAATGATAGGAAGCTTGTTATACTTGTCTGCTTCAAGACCTGATATTATGTTCTCTCTGTGTGTATGTGCAAGGTACCAGGCATGTCCAAAGCAGTCACATCTGATTGCTGTGAAGAGAATACTTAGATACATATCTGGCACTTTGGCCCTTGGCATATGGTACTCTTATGATACTAACACAAATCTTGTAGGTTTCAGTGACTCAGATTGGGCAGGTGATACTGATGACAGGAAGTCTACAAGTGGAGGATGTTTTTATCTGGGGAACAACTTGGTCTCATGGTACAGTAGAAAGCAAAACTGTGTGTCACTATCCACTGCTGAGGCTGAATACATTGCAGCAGGTAGTTGTGTCACCCAGTTGGTATGGCTCAAACATATGCTACTGGACTATGGGTTGGACAGTGATACCTTACTTATGTTTTGTGATAACCTTAGTGCTATAAGCATCTCTAAGAATCCTGTTCAGCATTCTAGGACAAAACATATAGACATTAGGCATCACTTTCTGAGAAACATGGTAGAAGACAAGCTTATTGACATTGAACATATAGAAACTAACAATCAGCTTGCTGATATGTTCACTAAACCATTAGATACTGAGAGGTTCTTCAGTCTGAGGAACTCTCTTGGCATGTGCATTGTTTAGAGATGTTAGTTCACCAGTGTTGACATAACACCACTGTCTAACATTGGTTATTGGTTGTGGTGTAGCTGTAATTCTTTTATGTTCCTTTTTTGCATTCTTCTTTCTTGCATATTACATCTTTGTTAGAGAAACTGTTGGTTGTGTGGTTGACCTGTATGAATAGCTAAGGTGATTGGTGAACAGGTACATATCAAGAGGTTTGGAAAGAAATAACTCTGATGTTAGTCTGTGAATGTTAACCTAACATCATGGGAGAAGCTGGGATACACAGAGCTCACTACTCTGATGCTATTCAGTTGTGACTTATCCATGTTAGGTTTGACAAGGTATGAAGAGAAGCTGGGGTACATGATGTTGAAGGCCTCATTGTCATTCAGTTGTGCTTATTTTCATATTTTTGTCTATGGCCAAGGTTTTTACATGATAAGTGATCTTTCCTACTGGGTGTATAAAGTTTAGACTGTGTGCATTCAGTAGCATTGATTACTTAGTATTTCCTTGATAAACAGGTTAGTAAACAAGTATGCATGAGGAGTTGGGGTGGAGAAATATTTGATAAAAGTGTTGTCTTCATTCAATTTCTTTGTACTTGCCTGATCTGTAGCTGATGGTTAAGTTGTTGGGGTGTGTGGAGTCCTGTGCTGCCCACATTCAGTGATGAGACTGTCCTTTAACATTCATCAGTTTTTTATTCAAAAGAGTTTCTAAAAATAGTGAAAGTTAAAGATAAATTGATATGTCCTGATCCCAGTTACCAAGGCGGTTTGTATGTGGTTACCATCTCTCAAATGTTAATCTAACATGGTTGCATTCATTCTAGTTCTGCATATTTCCTTTTGTCGGTTTGGGCTTAGGGGGAGTAGTTAAGTATCTTGTGTTGAGGCATACTTCTTGGGTGACCAGCTACAGGTAAAAGCACTATGTTTTGTGATCTTCTTGCTGTGGGAAAAACCTTTCCCTGGATAAGTATATCCTCTGTGTTTTTCTCTGTTTGATTTGTCACTTGCTTATACTGATGATCTTAAGCTTTGTCATTGTACCTGTGTACGTGGTTGAAGCTTCAGATTAGTACAGGAATATCTCACGCTCTCACAAGATGATGCTACTTTGGATGAAGCCCTGCACCTCCAACTTCCCTCCCTGATGTTAACTTGCCAATGTTAGTCCAACATTGTAACATTGTAACTTATAAGTTTTCAGGAACGAAGACTGCTCTGGTTACGTGTTAACCTAACACTGACACGTGGTAAGAACAACATGTAGGGGACGTGTGATAGTGGTCAGATTATTATGGTAACATGTTACAACACCACTATTCCATGCTCTTCATCTGAATCATATATATAATTTGCCCTAATTTCTTCTTCATTCTAACGCTAACAATTGTGCAAAGCAAATTACTCTCTAAATTTTCAAAATCTTCAATCTTTTATCTCAAAGTTACTCTAACAATGGCACGCAAGTCCAATATTGATGCTCTTGCAGAAGCAGCTGCGCAAATCGAGCGAGCGCCACGACACAGTACCAGACGCACCGCCGCTGAAACCACAGTCGCCGCCTCTCCAAAGAGGAAATCTACCACTCAACGGCGCAAGGGCAAAAAGATTTCAAAGAAAGATGTTGGTTCAACATCAGATGCTGTCGAGCAAGCCCCTGCTCCCACCAATCCTGAAATCGAGGTAACAATGGCTAACCCTACTCCGAGTATACCTGCTGATGTTGATGTTGGTATTGAGGGGGAGAATGAGGCCCCTGTGATTGGGTTGGGTAGTGTTGTGATTGAGCCAGCTGAGGCTAATGTGGTTGAGGAAGTGGTGGAGCCAACTGTGGCTAGTTCTGTTGAGCCTAATGAGGCTAATGATGATGAGCTTGCTGCTGATGAGGAGAGTGGACATGCTACTGGTGAGCATGATGAGGATTTGTCTGAGGAGATTGCTGCTGATGGCAATCTTGGTGTAAATAAAGGGGTTACTACTGAAGGTAACCAAGCTGTTGTGAGTGATCAACCAGCTGAGGTTGAAGGAGAAGAAGAGGATGAGGATGAAAACCTTTCCTTGGCTGCTCTTGCAAATGCTGCCAGGAAGAAGAAGGGTAAGGAGGTGATGGCTGAGTCTTCTGAGGATGAGTCAGAAGAAGAAAAAGAAGAAGAAGAGGTTGAGGAGGAAGAGGAAGAGGAAGTTGAGGAAGAAGAGCTTGTGGCTGATGAGCCAGAGGAAGCTGATGTTACTCTAACATCAGATGATGATCAGTTTACTGATCTGATGATGAAAGAGTATCCACATGAAGCTTACTCTGACTTCTATGTGTCTCCTGATGCTGAGGAGCAATGGGAGGCATACCAAGCCAGGGTAATCCACAAGGAAAGGGCTATTGAGGAGGGTATTTTCAAAGAAAACAGGGTGTTTGAGTTGCTTGAGGCTAGAGGAGTCTTGGGCTCTGTGCAGAATCTGTCTGCATATGTTCCTGATGTAGTGAGAGAGTTCTACATGAATCTCTCTGAGTGGGTGATCAACCTGGATTCTCCTAAGTATGGGAAGGCTTGGGTTAGGAAGAAGATCTATGACATCACTCCTGCCATGATCAATGAGGCTTGGGGGCTTCCTGATCCTGAAGAGTCTGAGGATCCTACTATGGAGGAGATCATCACTGATCTTACAGGTGGTCTCACTAGGCAATGGAGAGAGAGCTTTCCCACAACCAGGCTGACTTCTCTTAGTGCCATCCTTCACAAGATCAGCACTTACAATTGGCTTCCTTCTTCCAACACTACTGTGATGACAAAAGAGTCAGCAAAGTTGGTGTACAAGCTGAAGAATGGACTGAGTGTAAACATTGGTGAAAAAGTGCTGAGACACATGAAGGAAGTCACTACAAAGCCCAAAGGAATCCTTCCCTATCCATCTCTGATCTCATGCCTATTGGTGAAGCAAGGCTTCAAAACCAAGAAGACTGAAGGATGGATCAGCAACAAGGCTGTAATGTCAATCACTAGGAGCTACTTCACTAATGTGAGGATCCAGGATTTGCCTTGGAACCCTCAAGGAGAAGCTGGTCCCAGCAGGAAGAAGAAGAAGAAGACACACAAGTTTGCTGCTTCTTCAGTCCCAGTGAGCAGTGGTGACAGCTGCTCAGTGATTGCAGATGCTTTTGTTGAGGAAACCTTGGTCTGGCTGGATAGGGAGTACAAGGACACCCAGAGGGAAATAGCTGACAAGCAAGTCAGACTGCAGGAACTGGACAGCTTGAGGAAACACTTGAAGGATCTGCCTTCCTCACAAAAAGGGGGAGAGTAGATCAAATTTCAAAATTTCCTGCAAGTTTTTTAGTTTCTGTTTCTAATGCCTTTTGAACAATTGTTTTCTTTTTATTCTGATCAAGGAGTCTGTTCCTTGCTGCTAGTATGGACTGTAATTAAGTACTTTTTAATTTTGGGTACTTAGTGTTTCTGCTTATGCTATTATTGAACTGTGATTACTGGTACTAACTCTGTGTTGCAGGTGTTAACTTTCTGATGTTAAACCAACATTGATAAAGCTGGATGTTATAACATCGAGAGTATCAGTGTTAGAATAACATTGGATTAGTCCCTTCTGATATTCAGGGGAAGAGTACTTAGTTTTTCATTGTTATGATATAATGAAGTTTTTCTGAATAATTTGATCTGATAAGAACTGTTTCTTAGGTTTTGTGATTAAGGCAAAAATGGGGAGATTGAAAGTGCAAGTTTTCTGGATGTTAGGATAACATTGAGATTTTCAATGTTAGAGTAACATTGCACGTCCAGAAACTGGTTTACAATCTAGTTATTATTATTATTATTATTGTTTTGCCTTATTCACTTAACTAACTGAGTTCCACAGTTGTAGTTGTCTTTGATTATTATTCAGGAAACAAACTTGCATTAGGTTGGACGCTCAAAGTTTCCAAGATGAGAAGTTTCCTTAATTAAAGCAAACGGCTTATAAAAGGAAAGAAGAAGTCTAGTGCGACTAGGAAAGCTTCCAAGGGAAAGTCCTGAATTGAAGAAGGAGTCTTTCCTTAGCTAGATCACTAGCGAAGGAACTTTTATTCAAGAAGGACTGCGAGAACAAGGAAGAGGAGTTCGAGAAGGAAACAAAGAGAATTACCAACCGTGTACAACACACCTTGAAGTCGAAGATCAAGAACCTATATATAGGTGTGAAGTACATCAAGACAAACAACGAGACAAGAGCTAATCAATCCGAGAGATTAATTTACAGTTGTTGAGTGTTGTCTTGCTTTAGCAAAGTTTTTAAGTTGTTAGAATAGATCTAAGAGTGAGGAGCTTTTAGAGATAGTCGAAGCAACTCTTGTGTGCTTTGCTTAGTTTGAACAATTCGAGAGTGAGGAGCTTGAGAGTTGTGAGAACGCCTTTGTTAAACCCTTGTGGTATTTTGCCTACGGCTCGGAAGTTAATATAATCCTATATTCACTTCTTAAATTCGTGTTTGTTTATTCCGCTGCAAACTGTTACTCTGGTCTGCTATTAAAGTAACATCGTCGAACTAACAGCGAACACAAACTGCTGTTAGAACTTCAGTGTTAAGTTAACATCAACAACGTATCAACCCGATCCACAATTTCACATTCCAACAAAAAGAATTACCACACACAATTTGATATTCACGAAATACTATCATTTTTTGAAGAAAAAAAAAAGGAATAAAGCTTACCTTCAGAAGGAAGGAGAATGACGGAGAAACACTTTCTGTAAAAGGAAAGTGAAAAGTCAAATAGAATGTTGGTTATTTGCCTTAAAAAATTTGGGATAATTTCTTTTTGACCCCTGAAAAGTGTAAATTTTTAATTTTCTCTCAAACTCTTATAAGGCGTAGCTTTTCGGCCAAAGCGTACAAAGCGTAAAAAGCGTTAAAAAGCGTACGCCTCAAACATAAAAGCGTACGCTTTTTAGGACTTACGCTTTACACCTAAGCCTTGGAGCATTTTTCTTGCGCTTTGCCTCAAGGCTAGCCTCAAAGCGCGCTCCAGGAACGCTTTTTAAAACACTGAATAGAACGTATCGAATTGCAAGTATTCGATGCTGACGTGTCGAATGAGATTCTGTTCGATGCTGAATAGATATCTGTGGAAGAAATCAATCTGGAAGGTATCGAATTCGATGAGTGTTGTAGATGTCGAATTCGATGCGTACCAACGTATCGAATGGAGATACGGTATTCTGTGCGTATCGAATTGTAGTTAATTCGATATGATTCGTGTCGAATGGAGCAAGTTCGGTGCTGACTGTGCAGAGCTGGTTCAGATCTCAAAAAGCCCCTCAGAAAACAAGGGGACGGGCTATTTATAGAACCCGTCCCGTGGAGCCCACATTCCAATATAGAAAGGCGCATCGAATCATCGTTGTTCGATGCGCGCATCGAATCAGGTGTATTCGATGCGTTAATGGGCTGGCCCAATAAAGAAGCCTTATACTGTTGATTCGATGCGCGCATCGAATTCTTCCTATTCGATGCGCGCATCGAATTCTTCCTATTCGATGCGCTATGGGCCGGCCCAATTACGTTATATTGGGCCAATCCTAAATCACACCCATCATATAGTCCCCCCAATTTGGGAGACGATATCGATTTAGAGATTGAATTCCAAACTTTAAAATATATTCGTACTGATTTGGGATATTCCTATTCATATTAAAAATCGGAACGATTCATAGTACGCGCTCCAGAAAGAAAATTTTTAACGCATCGAATTGTTCACTATTCGATGCGTGAAATAGTGCGCATCGAATCATATATGTTCGATGCGGTGATTCGATGCGTCACCGTAGATGGGCCTGATGGGCCTCGCGGCCCCTATATAAGGGGGGCGCTGCTACGAGGAACTCATTTATCTGCCAACAGATTTTGCGCTTCAGGTAAGACGCATCGAATTTGCGTCATTCGATGCGAATCGCATCGAACGTTCAGGGATTCGATGCGACCAGCATCGAATTTTCTGAATTCGATGCGTTAAAGAGTTTTATCTCTCCTTGTTTCAAGCATTCCACTGTGTATTTCTGAGTTGCTGTTATTTTGTGTAGGATATAATCAATCAATCGAAAGCTTCCCTTATCGAAAATTCAATTAAGGTAAAATTATTGGTTTTATTTTCCTGGGTTATCTAGGTTTTTAACACGTTCAATGTTGCGTATATGAGTGATATACGAGAGTGTGGAGTGACGTATGCGTCCTTAGTCAGTCTCGTTTTTTAATTTATTTCAGTTTGTTATCATCAAAGATGGTGAGCGGTGGATCCACTCGTGGAAGTGAATCGAGTACTGGTTCTAGTTCTAGTTCCAGTTCCATTAATAAAGAAGACCATCCGGTTGTACTCAGGGGCCCGAATACGGAGATTAATAAAGGGGAACCTTCAGTTGCACCTACGATGCCAAACACAGACGATGTTGATTTATTCGATTTAATAGATATAACAACGGTTGATCCACCCGCGGTTAGCGCCCCCGCGGCAAACACTGAAAAACAGCGGCCGAAGAGGACAGTGATGACTCGTATACGTCAATCTATATAGATAATCGCGCCCCAAGCGAGGGTGAAGAGGACGTAGATTATATCAATAGGGAATTTGACGATCATGTCGAGGTCCCAGGGATGACATTCGATCAATATATTTCTCGTCTTCAACATAGTCGTAAGGGACTTCGTAAGAAGTTTGATATTCCTGATAAATACAAGATCGTGCTCCCGGGCCCAAATGATCGGATGCATACCCCGCCGCCCAAACATATGACTGTGTTCGTTGGGCAACTTCTACATGGTCTGCGCTTCCCGATCCCCTATGAGGTAAGATGGATTTTACGGAAAATAAGCGTCGTTCCCACGCAACTCACGCCAAACTCATACGGGAATATTATTGGTTTCATCATAGTTATGAAGGCTTTGCACCAACCACAAAGTCCCAACGAGTTTTACGCGTTATTCGAGATTGCAAGACGCAAAGAAGGATTCTACCATATCAAAGCCCAAACGAATCGGAAATTCTTAAACGGTGGGGCGACTGGATATGGAAAAGATTGGAAAAGGAGATACTTTTTCATCAAAAAGAGTTATGACGACGAATTCGATCAATTTCGTCGTGATTGGTATACTGGGGCAAGGGTAATGATTCCCAGTGGAGTTAACATAACTCTATGGGATTGCAACTTTATCCCCAACTTAGTTAAAGAACATCAATTTGATGTTAAAAAACTTGTTGAAAGTCGAGTACTTTCACTAGCTGGACTGTCCCCGGTAAAATATGAAGGGAAAATGACCCTTGGTATAACTGCGCAACTCTTTAATTATTTTGAGTTATGCTTATTATGGATTATAATTATATATTCTTGTTGCAGCCAGATTTTTCATGAGTCGCCATGCCAGAATGAATCGGGTGGCTGCTGCTGACTTAGCCAGCTCCCAGACTGACACCGTGCCCGTAATTCCTCCTCCCAAGAAGAGAAAAAACAAGGGCAAAAAGAAAGTTGCTGGTTCGTCAACCGCTACGGCCGCTGATCCACCAGTTGATACTTTCGAGGAATTACTGGGGAATAAAGCTGATGGAGCTCCCAGCGATGCTGAAAGGTCTGAAGATAGGGCTATTGGAGCCGACGAGGATGTAGGCAATCTCGTCCAACGTAAGAGACGAAGGATGCCTCAAAATCAGTAACAAACCGAAGGATTTGCTCATTCGATCGGCCAGACAAGCAGGCCAAGTGCTGCCAATCCTCCAGTCGGTGCAACTGGCCCATTTGATATGGTCGGACCTAGCCAAGGCCCTCGGGCTCGAGCCGATGGGTATCAACTCATAGAGGCCGAAGCCATCGAGCACTTAAGGGCTCTGTTGCTTGGTTTGTCCGTTCCTCTTCCAATCTCTGACGAAGAAAGGAAAAGGTTGGAACGAAATACGTTGCATCTACTTTCAGCGGTAACGATTTCCTTACTTGATTTACATTTCCTTTGAATTAGCTTTGCAATCTTTGGTCTAATCGCTCGTTTGTCGTCAGGCGGGAGGTTTCGTGGATGTCATGGCCTCAGCCTTGATGGATTTTAAGGAAACTGCCAGTAATGCTGATAATTCCGCTCTTCAAGCTGCTCTCGATGCCAAGGAGAAAGCTTTGCAAGCAGCCAAGGAGGCGCAAGAGAGGGCTGAAAAGCTCGAAAAAGATCTGAATCAGTGAATTACTGAGCTGATGTTAGAGGTTGGTGCAGCTAAAGAGGAAGCCCACAATGCCGACCTGAATGGTTACATTCGAGGTCTTAAAGAGGTAGAAAATATTATTTTTATAACCTTGCACCCATCCACTTATTATTACTTTTACTAATATCTTTTCTCCTTTTGAAGGTTTCTCCTCAGCAAACATTGGAAATTGCTGAAAATTTTCTCCAAGGCAGTACGTTTCAAGAAATGTGCACTCGTCGGGATGATCATGTGGCTCGAAATGCTCAAGCTCTGACGGTGCATCAGTTCTATGCTACAACGTATGTACGTGGAAAATTCCAACCAGAATGGTTAGATCTGTCACTTGGGCCAAATCTGGAGAAATGTCCACCTCGTCAAACTTCTGAAGCTACAGAACCTGATGAGTTTGCCTCGCTGCTGGATAAGGAGGATCTCGTTCTCGGAGGATTATCACCGCCACGAGAAATGTCTAAACCATATTCCTCATCTGGGGATGAGGAAGAAGACTGAATATGGCTAGGGCTGTTTACTATATTTCCTTGTTTATGAACAATTTTTATTCGTAATTATTTTGCGTATGGCGCTGCGTCGCTCTGATATGTTTGAAACAATTTTATATCAATTGCTTAGTTTTTGGGATGCTAACTGTTGTCTTTTATTTCAATTTTCTATCTCAGTCCTTTACTTTATTTTGACAACTTGATGATTTCTTATTGTTCTTTGAAAATTGTTATGCCATCAAGAAAGGAGAA
This sequence comes from Linaria vulgaris, assembly GCA_948329865.1. NCBI lineage: Eukaryota > Viridiplantae > Streptophyta > Magnoliopsida > Lamiales > Plantaginaceae > Linaria > Linaria vulgaris. Next base: position 105,424,192 of record OX415253.1, on the reverse strand, counting down.
TATATTCGTCGCTTTGGACATAATATTTTTCTTTTTCCTTTAATATTTTTGCTTAATCATTGTTAATCTTTTGAGAATTTGTTTATGTTTTCTGAAACATAAAGTTTATAACGCTTATCATTTCATATGTAGTGTCTATTCATTACCTTTGGAGCATTGTTAATAGGCTCTTTCTTATTTCTCGCCCTCAGCCTCATTTAGTACCTCGTGTTACTTTGGACAGGATTCCCATTTTTCTGATGAGTTTAGGAATTTTCGGTATCTCGTGCCACTTCTGGGCTGAGTTTCCATTTCTTACGTCGTCTTTGACTTCTTCCGGTATCTCGTGCCACTTTGGGGCAGAGTTTCCGTTTTCTTGATTTCTTTAGGGATTTTCGGTATCTCGTGTCACTCTGGGACAGAGTTTCTGTCCCTGTAACTTCTTCTGGGATTTCCGGTATCTCATGCCACTTTGGGGCAGAGTTTCCGTTCTCCTGATTTCTTTAGGGATTGTCGGTATCTCGTGCCACTTTGGGGCAGAGTTTCCGTTCTCTTGGTTTCTTTAGGGATTTTCGGTATCTCGTGCCACTTTGGGGCAGAGTTTCCGTCCCTGTAACTTCTTCTGGGATTTCCGGTATCTCATGCCACTTTGGGGCAGAGTTTCCGTTCTCCTGATTTCTTTAGGGATTTTCGGTATCTCGTGCCACTTTGGGGTAGAGTTTCCGTTCTCTTGATTTCTTTAGGGATTTTCGGTATCTCGTGCCACTTTGGGGCAGAGTTTCCGTTCTCCTGATTTTTCAGACCTGCACTGATTACATTATACAAAGTAGATAAAACTCACGCAAATCAAATAATTGGACGTAATCTTCTTTGCATAATTCAAATTAGCTTATGTAAATAGAACTGAGCTTTGATCATCGCTCATTTGCATGACTTCCAGTGCTGTCCTCCAGATTCAGGACTTGGGGTACCTGTTTTAAGTTCATACATTCTTGTCTCTCATGCGTATTATAGCAAAGAGAACGAATAAAAACTTGTTCAAAATATTCAAAATGCTAAAAACATTGGTATATTGAAACAGAATCTTTAATCGATATGCTCCATATGCCTTGGAGGCAATACCATTGCCTCTGCTTCTTCTTGTTGTGGCGCAGTCCTAAGTGAAGTTACGTAGCATTTCCATCCTTCGATATGATCTTCTATGACCTCTCCTGTGCCGCTAGAAGTTGGAAACTTCACCATTTGATGATAAGTTGAAGGTAACGCTCGGAAATTATTAAGTGCAGGTCTTCCTATGATACCATTGTATGCAAAATGCATATTTACAATCACGTAATCTTCCATAAGCGTCTTCTTTTGTGGTGCTGTTCCCAATGATGTTGGTAGCTTGAGCATTCCAAGTGGTATTATTTCTGGACCTCCAAAACGATGAAGAGATGTCCTTACTGGTTCTAGCGCCTAATTATTCAAGCCCATTTTGATCAGCGTAGAATTAAACAGCACGTTTACTGAACTCCCATGATCAACTAACATCTTAGTGACTCCATAGTTAGCTATATCCACTGTGATCACCAAAGGGCAATTCAAATTTGACATCTGTATAGCTTGCGGACTTAGCTTTCTCAAATCTGTTGTAGAAAAAGTGATTTCTTCGTGCGGTATTTGCTCGATTCTCAGTATATTGGCCATGTTCACAAAATTATCTGATTCAACCATTCTTGTGATTCTCCTTCGGCCATTGGTAGAATCCGCACCCCCTGGACCTCCTGATATCATATTTATCATTCCTTTCCTGGCGTTCCCATCTTCGATTTGAGGGTACTGGAAAAGTTGCGGTTCATCAATCACCCTCTGCTTATCCTTCCGGGGAGACGGAGTTCTCTTCCGGTTGAAGTGGTTCTCCTGTTCTTGTACCTTTTTAACAAACTCCACGAGTTTGCCATCCTTTATTAACCGTTCTATTTCATCCTTCAAATTTATACAATCCTCTGTTTCATGTCCTTTCTGATTATGATATTTGCAGAATTGACTTGAAAACATCGTTGCTTTGGATTCCCTCATCGGCTTGGGATCCTTCAACCATCCTTTCCTCTTAGCTGCCCCAAAGACTGCCATGATGCTAGCATTCAATGGCGTGTACCTTCTAGGTGAACTATCCCTTCTGTAATTTTTGTTCTTGTTGTTGCTGTTATTGCGATTATGATCTTCTCTGCCTCTCTCTCTATCTTTCACAGCCACACTATTAGGAACTTTGGTCGCCATCATTTCCTCGAAATGAACCACATCTTGCGCTATTTTGTTGATTTCTTCAATTGTGGTGGGTTTTTGTTTCCAAAAGTCACCACCAAACATGGTGTTGGTAGTTGCTCGAAAGAGTATACTTGCAACCATCTCTCCCGTCGGGCTATCAATCCTTAACAACTCTGTATTGAAACGTTTCATGAAGTCCTTCAGACTTTCATTAACTTCCTGTTTCATCGTGTATAGATGGGAGTGATCCAAAACCAGTCTAGATTGACTAGAAAATTGATCCCCAAACATTTTCCTCAACTGGGCGTAGCTTTTAATCTGTCCAGGAGGAATGCGATTAAACCAATCAACAACCACTTCCGATAGAGTCGTTGCAAATATCCTGGCTTGCATGTTGTCTTTGAAACCGTGAAGGAACAATTTCTTATCCAATTTGAACAAGTGATCTCGAGGGTCAGATTTCCCATTGTATGTTTCTAGTTCCAGAATTTTATCTCCTTGCCCCAGAATCTCCGACTCTATCTCTCGGCAAAAAGGACTGTGATTCGCAGAATTGTCCTCTCTTGTTGTTTGAGTCTCGGCTGTTGCTTTCCCCTTTTCCAATCTTCCAACGTTTCTGTTCTCTGTGTTATGCTTGCCGCGTAAGTCATGACCTCCTGACTGTCTTCTGTCATCTCTATGTTTTCTTCTTCGCGATTCCTCTCTTTGATTCTCTTCCTCATCCTGTTCCTTTCTGTAATCACTGTTCTCTGAATGTCTTCTGTCTTCTCTTCTTGTTCGCTCAGCAATATATTCTGCCTCTTTTTCCTTTTGTTTCTTCTCATGATGCCTTTTTGATTGTATCTCAACAGATACTAGCTTCTTTCCCCGTTCTCCATGAACGGATTTCCTTTTGCTCTTCATTCCCTCAGAAGTATGTCTACTTTTTTGGTCGTCTTGCTGAGACTTTTCCTTTTCCTTTCCCTTTTGCTTTCGGATAACTGAACCTTGTTCTCTCAAGTTCTCAGAATATTCAACAGGAGATGGTATCATGACGGGAGGTGCTGAAGTGAGTGCTTCATTCACCACAGCTCTTATCATTGCCATTAATTCATTCTTCAATTTATCCGGAATAGTGGCATTCGTCGTTGAAGCTCCAGTTGCATCGGCTTCATTATTGAGTATCTCTTCAGCTTGAGGTCCTTGGTTCTCTTTCCTGGCCGGAGTTGGTACTGTTGGGGGTACTGTAGACGGTCCAGCAATATCTGGCATGTTCCGTTCAGGTGTATCCGGTCGATCTTCTCTCGTATTTCCTTCTAGAGCTTTACTCTGGGATCTGGTCATTCTAGTCATACTACCTATCAAGCTAATATAATTTGTGTTCCCACAGACGGCGCCAATGTTTTGGTCTTATTTCGTCACGGTAATAGAACACAATAAATAATACAAAATGAGATCAAACAATGTTGTCCAATATTAATACCGGACTAGCTTGGTCCGGAACACTTAATACAAGCTTTCTATATAGAATAACTAAATTACAATGTTAATAGAACGTATCGAATTGCAAGTATTCGATGCTGACGTGTCGAATGAGATTATGTTCGATGCTGAATAGATATCTGTGGAAGAAATCAATCTGGAAGGTATCGAATTCGATACGTGTTGTAGATGTCGAATTCGATGCGTACCAACGTATCGAATGGAGATACGGTATTCTGTGCGTATCGAATTGTAGTTAATTCGATATGATTCGTGTTGAATGGAGCAAGTTCAATGCTGACTGTGCAGAGCTGGTTCAGATCTCAAAAAGCCCCTCAGAAAACAAGGGGACGGGCTATTTATAGAACCCGTCCCGTGGAGCCCACATTCCAATATAGAAAGGCGCATCGAATCATCGTTGTTCGATGCGCGCATCGAATCAGGTGTATTCGATGCGTTAATGGGCTGACCCAATAAAGAAGCCTTATACTGTCGATTCGATGCGCGCATCGAATTCTTCCTATTCGATGCGCTATGGGCCGGCCCAATTACGTTATATTGGGCCAATCCTAAATCACACCCATCAATTGGCAAATGCCAACATTTACAAAGTTGCGTGTACGACTTTATACAACAAATATCGTCACTATTATATAAAAGAAAAAAGTTATACTAATTTGATTCTCAAAAGTAGTTGCACACATAGCCACTCTTCTTATTCACTTTTGTATTAATGTACATTGTTACATTCATTAACCAAAGTATCATGGGTTTTTCTAATATTTATTTTTGAGCTTTAAGTTGAATCGTACTATCGTAGTCTTTCTTTGAAAAATTATATCTAAATGTGAATATTAATATATAAACTCAAATACAAAATAAGGGGTAAATACACCAAATCCCATGTACTTAACTATAGGGTAATGGGGAGATTTGCAAATACCCCATAACAACCCCATGAACTAATCAAATCTTGCAGAATGCACCGCGTTGAGATTTGATAAGCGCATTTTTGTTCAGCTTGGGGGGGGGGGGGGGGGGGGAATGCCACTTTTTTTGTGGGACAAAATATTCTCCTCTTCGAGACGATTTCGAAAATTCCAGAAACTCAAACTAAGTTTCTCGTGTAGTGGCTTTTAATTTTGTGATACCATCACCACCATCGAAACCGTCTCGACGGGGAGAAGAACTTATCAGAAAAACATAAATTTTACGAAAAAAGTTCCAGCTACAAGCGGCGGCCGAAGAAGGCGGGTTACTGGAAAATCTCCGCCAAAATTTGTGTCAAAACCATATTTTCCTCGTCGGGACTGTTCCGACTTCCGATGGTGGTGACGATATCGCAAAATTGAAAGTCGTTACTGTAGACACATTAATTTTGTGTCTAATTAAATTAAATGATGGTAACTCTTAAGATGCAAGAAATACAAATATATGTTATTTAATGCTAATATTTTGACGGAATAAAATAAATATATTAATTTAAATCTTAAGACAAGGAAATAATTGCTCATCAAATCTCAATACATGCAAAGTCTTCTTCTCCAAGTCTCAGTCTTCAAGAGATGGAAAGTATTCTCCACCAAATATCAACACAAGGAAAGAATTCCCCACCAAGTCTCAGTCTTCAAGAGATGGAAAGAAGATTCTCTTAGATAAAGTCTTCCATATCAAGGAATTGTAGTAGACGCGATCACAACCGTTCATCTCATCAGGAGATTCTAATTGAGATTCACTCCACAACTATAAATAGAGGTGGTCTTGAAGAAGAAGAAAAACACACAAAATATTCACAAGTTGAAGAGGGAAAAGCTCTAAGTTTTTCGCTCCACCAAATTCATCCATCTTCAAGCGTTCTTCGCGGCATTCAAGGCATTCTTCAACAATGTTCAAGGTGTTCTTTATAAAGAACTCCTTTCAATCCGCCGTCAAGTCTCATTTCCATCTAAAAATCGTTTTTGAAGATTGCACTTCTACCGAGTAAGATCAAACTCCAAGAAGTTCAACAAATCCAAAACCAAGTTCATACCGTTCTTCATTCGTCTTCAAGTCAAAAATCTTTTTAGTCCGTGATCAAGTCCTAAGACCCTCGAAAAACCATTTTTGAAGATTGAAGTCCATTCAAGAAGATCAAAACCCAAAAAAATCATAGAATTGAAGACGAAGATCATACCAATCTTCATAAACCTTCAAATCATTTTCCAAATCAAGTCTCCGTTCGATCCGAGATCAAGTCGTAAAGCCCTTGAATCAACGTTTGTCAAATATCCAAGTACTTTGAAGATCAAGATTCCTCCAAAGAAGATTGACATTTAACAAGTTCAAGACGAAGATCAAATTGTTCGTCGCAAAAATCAAGTCAAATGGCTCGTCAATTCAAGATCAAGCTTAAAGCCCTTAGAGTAACGATCAACTCAAATACACATGGAAGAGATCAAAATCAAATCCATTCAACTTGAGAAAAGAATCAGAGGATCAAATAGAGAGATTGCACCACAATTGAACTTTAAATTGACTCAAATTTATGTTGTAATTTTGTTTTTGTCTTTTATTTTTAGAATTCAAGAATTTGTCATTACAAATTTGGCACGCCCAGTGGGACAATCTCTACCTCTCATCGCGTTTCTAGGAAGTCTCAAATCTCAAGTCACAAGAAGTCAGTGTTTCGCGACAATGGCCCAGTCAATGGGGGAAACAAGCGGGGGCTCTTCACAAATGATGATGGAAGATACACTTGCATCGGGAGCAATAACTCCAAGACACGAAGCAAAACAAAACGATCAAGTCCTTATTGGATAAGCAAGTTGCGGCACTTGCAAGAGCCATTGAATCTCACAACTCAAGCTCAAAAACGTGAAGACCACTTGAATCGTCTTCTCCAAAAGCTAAAACGCAAAGAATGAGTTGAAAATTCTAAAGAAGTCACCAACAACATTGGAGTTCAAGGATGCATCAAGACTACAATCGCCGAATTTAAAGTCTCTCCTCATCTCCAAAATCAAGAGCTCGTGAAAAGTGGCAATCAAAGCATGGCACATGAAAATGCTACTCAAGTAGTTGAAGCTCAAGAGTTTGATGAAGTCCTAAGTGAAAGAATCCAAGCCACTTCTATTTTCCACAAGTCAAGTTTCTCAAGGAAGGAAGAGCAAGGCACCATGATGCACACAAAGTTTGCCGAGAAAAACATTCAAGATGTTGAAGTTGGAGAAAATTCTAAGTCTTCAAGCAAACAAATCCAAGTTTCCCCGCAAGGCCTTGTCTCTGCCGATCAATTGAAGAAGCTCATTGAAGAAGTTGCAAATGATCATAAAGCTCATCGCAAAAGTTTCAAATCTTACACAAAGCCCTACACTCAAAGAATTTAGCAATTACAAATGCCAGAAAGCTATCAACCTCCGAAATTTCAAAGATTCAATGGGACTGAAGACCCAAGACAACATGTTGCTCACTTCATTGAGACATGCAATAGTGCCGGCACTGATGGAGATCTTCTAGTCAAGCAGTTTGTTTGAAACTTAGAAGACTTTGCATTTGATTGGTACACCGATCTCGAGCCAAACTCCATTGACAATTGGCACAATCTACAAACTAAGTTCTTCAACCGCTTCTATAGCACTCGGCGTACTGTGAGCTTGATTGAGCTTGCCAATTCTCATCAATAGAAAGACGAACTGTTGGTTGACTACATCAATAGATGGACAAATCTATCCTTACATTGCAAAGAGAAATTGTGTGAAACTTTAGCCGTGGAGATTTGCATTCAAGGGGTGAATTGGAGTCTCTCTTACATACTTCAAGGAAACAAACCAAAAAACTTTGAAGAATTGGCGACGCGAGCACATAACATAGAGAAAAGTGTAAACTCTATTAAAAAAGAGAGCTCAATTCATGGCCTTGATATTGAAAGTGATGATACAGATGACGACGATGACAATGAACAGGACGTGCCGTCAAGTTTTGTTCCAACCAATGTGCTCCTTGATACGAGCTTAAACTATCTCAAATTCTCAAATTAAGTGCTAAAATATATACTCCTTGATTAGAGTATAAACTATCAAAATCCTCCTTAACACGAGTATAAACTGTTTGCATATCCAAACTCAAAGAAAATCCTTCAAGTCTTCAAAACAAATGTACAAGTCTCCTAGACACAAGCCAAAAGTTCTATAGATCCTTCAAGTCCTCAAAGCAAATGTTGAAGTCTCCTAGACACGAGCCAAAAGGTCTATAAATCCTTCAAGTCTTCAAAGTAAATTTCCAAGTCTCCTAGACACGAGCCAAAAGGTCTACAAATCCTTCAAGACAAGCCTCCTTGATATGAGATAAAACTGTCTAGAAATGTCCAAGTTAATTGCTTTATGACACACGAGCTTAAATTGCACGTTACTCTTGGCCTACATGAGTAGAAATTGTGTAGGACGCCCCCTTTAAATCAATCTTGATTTCTTTTGAACTACGTCATGACTTGATTCCTTCATTGGATACATAGGCAGCTAGAAGTTCATTCTTAGCCAAGTCATATCCAAAAAAAAAATGCTCATGCAACATTCAAGTTAATGGATCCAATGATGAAGCTCACAAATGTTCTAAACTCATGAAGTGGATTTATGGTGGTTGAATTGAAGCACGTGAACAAGAAGAAGAAAGATGTCGAGACTTATCCACTCATTGGTGCTTTTCAACACAAATTGTGAACAAGTGTCGAGGGGGCAATTTGTAGGCACACTAATTTTGTGTCTAATTAAATTAAATGATGGTAACTTTTAAGATGCAATAAATACAAAATATATTTTATTTAATCTTAATATTTTGAGGGATTAAAATAAATATATTAATTAAATCTTAAGACAAGGAAATAGTTGTTCATCAAATCTCAAGACATGGAAAGTCTTCTCCTCCAAGTCTCAATCTTCAAGAGATGGAAAGAATTCTCCGCCAAATCTCAACACAAGGAAAGAATTCCCTACCAAGTCTCAATCTTCAAGAGATGGAAAGAAGACTCTCTTAGATAAAGTCTTTCATATCAAGGAATTGTAGACGTGATCACAAACGTTCATCTCATCAGGAGGTTCTAATTGAGATTCACTCCATAACTATAAATAGAGGTGGTCTTGAAGAAGAAAAAAGCACACACAAAATATTCACAAGTTGAGGAGAAAAAAGCTCTAAGTTTTTCGCTCCACCAAATTCATCCATCTTCAAGGGTTCTTCGCGGCATTCAAGGCATTATTCAACAATCTTCAAGGTGTTCTTCGTAAAGAACTCCTTTCAATCCGCCATCAAGTCTCAATTCCATCCAAAAACTGTTTTGAAGATTGCACTTCTGCTGAGGAAGATCAAACTCCAAGAAGTTCAATAAATCCAAAACTAAGTTCATACCGTTCTTCATTCGCCTTCAAGTCAAAAATCCGTTTAATCCGAGATCATGTCCTAAGACCCTCGAAAAACCATTTCTGAAGATTGAAGTCCAATCAAGAAGATCAAAACCCAACAAATTCGAAGAACTGAAGACGAATATCATATCGTTCTTCATCAACCTTCAAGTCAAGTTCCAAATCAAATTTCCGTTCGATCCGAGATCAAGCCATCAAGCCCTCGAATCAACGTTTGTCAAATATCCAAGTATTTTGAAGATAAATATTCCTCCAAAGAAGATTGACATTCAACAAGTTCAAGACGAAGATCAAATTGTTCGTCGCAAATATCAAGTCAAATAGATCGTAAATTCAAGATAAAGTTCAAAGCCATTGGATTAACGTTCAACTCAAATACAAGTGGAAGAGATCAAAATCAAATCCACTCAAGTCAACCAAATTTCAAAATCACTTGTTATAGAAAAGAATCAGAGGAATAATAGAGATTGCACCACAATTGCACTTTAAATTTATTCAAAGTAATTTTGTAATATTTTCTTGTCATTTGATTTCAGAATTCAAGAATTTGTTGTTACACAAATTCAGAGCAAAACTTAAAGGAGTTCTTTACAATTGAAGCTTCATGAATTCAGAGCAACGAGGTTCAACAAATCCTCTCTAACAAGCTCAACAATCTTCAAAGAATTTAAGAATTTGTCATTACAATTTGGCACGCCCGGTGGGACCATCTCTACCTCTCATCTCTTTTCCAACAAGTCTCAAATTTGGAGTCACAAGAAGTAAGTGTTGCTCAACAATGGACAAGTCAATAGGGGCAACAAGCGGAAGCTCTTCACAACCGATGATGAATAATACACTTGCATCGGCGGCAAGACACGAAGCTAAAGAAGATGATCAAGCAACTTCAATGGAAGAGCAAGTTGTTGCGCTGACAAGAGCCATTGTGAATCTTATAAAATAAGCTCAAAAACGTGAAGAGAACTTGAATCTCCTTCTCCAAAAGCTAGAGGACCAAGAAGGAGTTAAAAATTCCAAAGAAGTCACCAACAACATTGGAGTTCAAGGATGCATCAAGAATACAATCAACAAAATTGAAGGCTCTCCTCATCTCCAAAAACAAGAGCTCGTGGAAAGCGGAGATCAAAGCATGGCGCATGAAATTGCTACTGAAGGAGTCAAAGCTCAAGAGTTTGATGAAGTCCGAAGCGAAAGATTCCAAGCCACTTCTCTTTTCCAAAAATCAAATTTCTCAAGGAAGGAAGAGCAAGGCACCATGATGCACACAAGATTTTTCGAGAAAAACATTCAAGATATTGAAGTTGGAGAATATCCAAAGGTTTCAAGCAAACAAATTCAAGTTTCCCCACAAGGCCTTGTCTTTGCCAACAATTGAAGAAGCTCATTGAAGAAGTTGCAAATGATCATAATGCTCAACACAGGACTTCCAAATCTTACACGAAACCTTATACTCAAAGAATAGAGCAATTGCAAATGCCAAAAAAATATCAACCTCCGAAGTTTCAAAGATTCGATGGGACTGGAGACCCAAGACAACATGTTGCTCACTACATTGAGACATGCAATAGTGCCTGCACTGATGGAGATCTTCTAGTCAAACAGTTCGTTCGATCCTTAGAAGCCTTTGCTTTTGACTGGTACGTTGATCTTGAACCAAACTCCATTAATAGTTGGAACGATCTACAAAGCGCATTCTTCAATCGCTTTTATAGCACTCGGCGTACTGTGAGCATGATTGAACTTGCAAATTCTCATCAAGAAGAAGACGAACAAGTGATTGATTACATCAATAGGTGGAGAAATATATCCTTAAGCTGCAAAGAAAAACTACCTGAAACTTCAACCATAGAGATTTGCATTCAAGGGTTGAATTGGAGTCTCTCTTACATACTTCAAGGAACCAAACCAAGAAACTTTGAAGAATTGGCGACGCGAGTGCATGACATAGAGAAAAGTGTAAACTCTATTAAAGAAAAAAGCTCAACTCATGGCCTTGATATTGAAAGTGATGATACAGATGAAGACGATGACAATAAAGAGGGCGCGCCGTCAAGTTTTGTTCCAACCAATATGCTCCTTGATACGAGCTTAAACTATTTGAAATCTTCAAATTAATAATCAAGCATGCTCCTTGATACGAGCCTAAACTATCTCAATTCTTCAAATTAAGTGCCAAAATATATACTCCTTGATAAGAGTATAAACTATCAACATTCTCCTTAGCACGAGTATAAACTGCTTGCATATCCAAACTCAAAACAAATCTTTCAAGTCTTCAAAATAATGTGCAAGCCTCCTAGACACGAGTCAAAAGGTCTACAAATCCTTCAAATCTTCAAGTCTCCTAGACACGAGTCAAAGGGTCTACAAATCCTTCAAATCTTCAAGTCTCCTAGACAAGAGCAAAAACGTCTACAAATTCTTCAAGTCAAAGCCTCCTAGATATGAGATAAAACTATCTACAAAGGTCCAAATCAAATGCTCCATGGCGCACGAGCTTAAACTGCACTTTACTCCTGGCTCGCATGAGTAGAAACTGTGTACGTCACCCCCTTTAAATCATTCTTGATTTCTTTTGAACTACGTCATGACTTAATTACTTCATTGGATACGTAGGCAGCTAGAAGTTCATTCTTAGCCCAATCATATAAAAAAAAATATTCATGCAACATTCAAGTTAATGGATCCAATGATGAAGCTTAGAAATGTTTTAAACTCACGAAGTGGATTTATGGTGGCTGAATTGAAAAACGAGAACAAGAAGAAGAAAGATGTCGAGACTTATCCACTCATTGGTGCTTTTCAACACAAATTGTGAACAAGTCTCGAGGGGCCAATTTGTAGACACGTTAATTTTATGTTTAATTAAATTAAATGATGGTAACTCTTAAGATGCAAGAAATACAAATATGTTTTATTTAATCCTACTATTTTGAGGGAATAAAATAAATATATTAATTAAATCTTAAGACAAGGAAATAATTGCTCATCAAATCTCAAGACATGGAAAATCTTCTTCTCCAAGTCTCAATCTTTAAGAGATGGAAGGTATTCTCCACCAAATATCAACACAAGGAAAGAATTCCCCACCAAGTCTCAGTCTTCAAGAGATGGAAAGAAGATTCTCTTAGATAAAATCTTCTATATCAAGGAATTGTAGACGCGATCACAACCGTTCATCTCATCAGGAGATTCTAATTGAGATTCACTCCACAACCACAAGTTTAAGAGGGAAAAGTTCTAAGTTTTTCGCTCCACCAAATTCATCCATCTTCAAGCGTTCTTCGCGGCATTCAAGGCATTCTTCAACAATCTTCAAGGTGTTCTTCATAAAGAGCTCCTTTCAATCCGCCTTCAAGTCTCATTTCCATCCAAAAATCGTTTTTGAAGATTGCACTTCTGTCGAGGAAGATCAAACTCCAAGTTCAACAAATCCAAAACCAAGTTCATACCGTTTTTCATTCGTCTTCAAGTCAAAAATCTGTTTAATCCGAGATCAAGTCCTAAGACCCCTCGAAAAACCATTTTTGAAGATTGAAGTCCATTCAAGAAGATAAAACCCCAAAAAATTTAAAGAACTCAAGATGAAGATCATACCAATCTTCTTCAACCATCAAATCAAACTCCAAATCAAGTTTCCGTTCGATTCGAGATCAAGCCGTAAAGCCCTTGAATCAACGTTTGTCAAATATCCAAGTACTTTGAAGATCAAGATTCCTCTAAAGAAGTTTGACATTTAACAAGTTTAAGTCGAAGATCAAATTGTTCGTCGCAAATATCAAGTCAAGTAGATCGTCAATTCAAGATCAAGCTTAAAGCCCTTGGATTAACGCTCAACTCAAATACACGTGGAAGAGATCAAAATCAAACCCACTCAACTTGAGAAAAGAATCAGATGATCAAATAGAGAGATTGCACCACAATTGTACTTTAAATTTACTCAAATTTATTTTGTAATCTTTTCTTGTCTTTTATTTTTAGAATTCAAGAATTTGTCATTACAGTTATACTAAAAATTAAATTTAAATTCAAGAAAATATGAAGAACACTTTGAAGAGTTCAGTATATCTTCAAAAGGCTCTTCATATTTTTTAGAAAATCTCTAGAACTTAAACTCAATTTTTCGTGTATCGACTTTGACCTTTGCTATATCTCCATCACCATGAACACCGTCTTGACCAAAGGGATTGTATCCCACAGAAAGAAAAAAAATATCAACTTTTTTTCAAAATTTGGATAAAAATACCCCTATCAAATGTCAACACGGTGCATTCTGCACAATTTAAATCGTTCGGGGGTATTTGCAAATTACCTACCTAGTATATGGTGTGTATTTATTCCTACAAAATATGATTTAAGTTTAAGTTTTATAGCTCAATTTATATGTTTCTAAATTTAAAATATAAGACCACAATTTACACATAATTTTTGAGAAAAAGAAATGGTGTCTTTTTTGCAAAAGATCAACAAAGAAGTACTTTATAGTCATACGATGACGTATTTCCGTTGAAATAGTCTTTCAAACTAGTCAAACTAGTTGACTGTTTTAGCCATTAAAAAAAATATAGTTCACTGTTGGACTCCAATGACTATAAAGTCTAAAACAGAGCTTAAGACGGCACAATAGCCTGAACTCATGTGACAAACATTGGTCTCGTCACAATCCAATGTGATGATTAAGTGATTCGTCACCTAATCTTTTGGTTATAGGACTTATTGAGGAATGTTGTAACGAAAGAGTTCGTCGCATAAACTTTTAGTGATGAAATTTTAAGTCTTGGTAATGAATTCTTACGTGACAAGATACAATTTTCTTTGTAGCAAAATCACACCCTCACTCTTGCATTCTGGCGAGTGAAATACACTCACAAGTGTCCATAATTCTTCTTTTGAAATCATTTAGTAACAATTCGGATAACGTAGGGTAATTTGTCAAAAGTTTTAAAAGAAAAGGTGTTCTCCTTATGTTTTGTTTTCTTGATCGCACTACTTCCTCTATTAGTTCTAAGCTTGAGGTGTGTCTTTATATTTGACCTTGTTCTTTTAATTCACCTAGACTGAATTTGGAAATCGGACAGTAAAAAAGTTTAACTTCATTAGTATGGCAAAATATTGGCTCGCTTTATATTTGTCGAATCAACTCACACTGGTTAGGTTAAAAACTGGATCTCGTATAAATGAATAACTGACTTTGACACAAGATTGGCCACACACCGGTGAATATAATGTGTATGTAAAGCTATGATTGCTTCATTAGAATATTGGAACACATACACAAATTATGGTGGTTGTATTATTTTTTTTTATAACAGGAAAGCAATTGAAAATATTTGTCAACTATTGTTACTCAGAACTTGATGGAAAAATATTTGCGCAATCTTGCATGTTCTTGGCAAACAATGGAGATGAATGGAGAAACGGAGAGTTTCAACTATGGGGGGAGCATTGTCCTATTGTTACTTTATATTGTTTTGATGTTGCTCAGTTGCATTTTTTGTATACTCTGGTATTGCAACATTAATTTATACTTCCTGGTTAATTTTTGCTTAACTCGTAGGCTATGCTAACCTCTGGTTTTGCGGCTCTATGCTTATCAAATTTTCACTCGAACAGCTTCTGCAAAATACGGCTAAGAGGGAAAATGTTAGAACCAAATATTTCTTTTACAAACAGAAATGTTACTGGGCATGTGAGGAAAATAATTCACGATTCTATTTCCCTTTTTTTAGAGGGGGTGGAGATTATATAATTACATTCTCTTACAAACAAGCACATTGGTCAGCTTTGAAATATAAGCTTCACTAAATTTATATTGGACTAGCAACTTTGACACACGCGCGGACCGCGTGTAATTTTGTTAATGTATTTAAATAATTAAATTGTGACGTCCAAATTTGGTACATATCCTGTACTGTTATTAAACTTTCATTTGCAAATATTTAATTTATCTTTAAGTATGTTTAACACAACTATATGCAATTTAATAAAATGGAGAGTGAATAACTATGATACATCATCCAGTCCAAACATAATAATTAACAACTCTTTCCAATGAAGAAGTATTTTTTTACGATACAGATCATGATTTGTAAATACATTCACGCTATTTGAATCCCAAAAAAAAAAAAAAACAAATCACATGCGTTAATTAAACAAGTAAACAAAAGAACAACTAAGAAATATGTTGGTTACTTGGTTTAACCTTTGCGGTTGTCGATAAACTAAAGATGTAGTGTATTTTTTTACACTTCAATATGATACTCATAATGGTGTCAGTTTTTGTTATTAAAATTCTTGTAGTCACAACGTTGATAGAATATCTCATGCAATTAGAAACACGAAAAAGTGTACCAGATCAAATAACTATATAAATTTCAGTTGAAAGTAAGAAATTCACAAATGACTCTTGAATAAATCAAAAGATTTACTAATGACACGAAAAGATTCTGAAACGACTTTTTTATTTTTTGTGGCTAGAAACGACTCTTTAATACATGGATATCAAAATAAAATAACATATACATTAGTATACGTCAAATAATAGAAATAACTAATTAGTAATGTGTATGAACACCGTTACCTAAGCTTTTGTTGGGATCAATTGCTGAAAGGTATATATCTGAGCCTTGCAGGTTTCTATTGTTTTTCTTTCACATTTGTACTAACTATCAGTTCTTCTTGCACACTTGTTTTGAAAATACAATGCTTTTAATTAAATCAATTGTAAAAGTACATTATTCAATCATTCAATATTTTCAACTAAAAAAGATGGGAAAAGCATTAACAAATAACAAATTAAAATGACATTTGATTCCGTAGCATGCAAAAACGGCCTCCATATAAAATGTATGACATACCAATTGCCACTGCACAATCCAAAAGACAATTTAGATTGTTGAAATAAGTGAGTGGATGAGAATAAATAAATAAATAATACTGAGATTTGAAAAATAAACAACATTGCATTGGATATCGATTAGTGAAACTTGTCTATATCCTTTACAGATTGTGAGTTTATCTATTAGTAAAAGGAAAAAAGAAAAAAATCTCACCTCACTGCCATGGAGAATAAATGTTTTTTCTCCCGTGGATATGGGAATTAATCATTAGCAAATCAGAACACCAAACTGAAAAGTAGTGGGCAGCAACTTAATCACGTTTAGCGGTTTATAATTCGAAAAATGGGAGGATAACCGTGCAAGTATTTTTGAATAGGAAACGTTAATTTTGTGGTTATCCCATAATTCAAATTTAAAATTTTATTGTGTACGGTTTTGTCTAGCAAAATGATATTTATGTCCTTTCTTTTTTAGTTTGGCCAGTAATTTAAAAAGGGTATTTTAGAAAATCTAAAAGTTGGTATCATAACTACCCATTTGTGAGTGTAGGATGTCTTCTCTTAGTTAATTGTATAGATATGTAGTTTAATTTGCAATCCAAGTGAAAGAACTTTTTCTCTTACATAGTTTGAAGTAATAACTATTAGGTATAGAATTTCAAAAGAGTATATCCACTTCAACATTTTTACAATTTCTTCAGACAAATACTCATCAACTTCTCTCCAACCTCATTAAATCCTTGTTCTTCCTCCATTTTCATCTTTTCACTAAATTCTCTTGCTTTGCACCTGAATCCTTCTCCACTCTTCTCCAAAATTACCTTACTTATAGCTTTTGCCACATGTTCCTTATTTAACCTTCCTTTTTCATCCCTAATCACCTCGACGCCCACACCCGCCTCCACAATTAGCCTAGAATTCATTAATTGATCGTGTATAAGAGGAACTGCCAAGATTGGAACACCAAAATATATACTTTCCATTGTAGAACTCCACCCACAATGGCTCATAAAACCGCCCACGCTCGAATGTGCTAAAATCTCTGTCTGCGGTGCCCACCCCGTCTCAACTAACCCCCTCTCTTTTACTCTATCCAGAAATTCCTCAGAAAGCACGTCTTTTATGCCATTACTACTTCCAATAGGAAATCGAGCAACCCATACGAAGTTAACCTTGCTAGTTTCCAATGCATTTGCTATTTCAATCATTTGTTCTTTGGACAGGTAGTTTTCACTACCAAAAGCAATGTACAGAGTTGAACATGGCTCTTTCATGCTAAGCCAATGCAAAATCTCTGAACTATTTTCTTCATTGTTACATGTGATCAATGGTCCAACTAGCAGAATCCTTTTGTGGAATCCTTTTGTGGAAAAGTTCAGAAAGATAGTCTATGTGTTTGCCCTCTATTTCTCTACTACTCTTAATCAAAACAATGTCACAAGATAGATCGAATAACCCGTAAGCAAAACCCTTGCCGCGATCTTTAATTTCAAGCACTGCAACTTGAGATTGAAGTTCCTTTTTTCTCATGGTCATGAAGGTATATTTCCTTATAGGGGTAAGTATCATAACCCTTGTTTGGAGAGAAGAGATGATAACCAGAAGAAAATACCACGGCGCTCATAGTTGCAAAATAAACAGCAGGAATACATGTTGGAGAACATGTATATAAGTAAGGGTAATCACGCTAAACCCTTAAACTATAGGGGCTCGGAAGCACACCCAAACGTTGTAAAAGGTGAAAACAACCCCCACGTCTTTTGAAATTTATGTAAACTTTCCCTTGAACCGTTGATCAGCTATTCATTTTGGACACGTATATGTTCAATTGGTTAGGGTCTGTTCTCACTCTTTAAAATGGTTGGGGGTACTTTGCAAAATCTCCTAAGTTCAGGGGTTTAAAGTGATTTATCCATATACATAGAGTAAATTAAATTATTCACCGTGTTTACAAACTTAAATTTTTAGATGAGATGAAAAATTCAGTAATACCTTGTGATCTAGCTCTCTTTGCGGCCCACGGCTGGAAGAAATCATATATTACCAAATCAGGCTTAACATTGCTAATTATTTCGGTGAAAGTGGAGCTTGATTTTTGAAATGTTTGCATAAGAGTTGGCATTAGATTAGGTGGTATATTTTTGGTTGTGTGGTATTGGGGAGGAAGTTCTGGTGGTGAAGGTAAATGATATTCCACTAGCTCAATTGAGAAATAATTTGACAAATTTGTGTTGAGATTTTTTTTGACTGAATCAAGATTGATGGCAGTAGAGCAAAAGTAAACATGGAATTTACTTTTGGAGAGTTTTTTGGCTAGTTCGAGAAACGGAAAAACATGTCCATGAGCTAACCATGGGAACAACAATACCTTGTAACTTGGTACTGCGTCCATTAGTTTTAGGATACACATTAGATGTATAGTTCTATATATTATATATAAAGAGCATATTTTCTAGAGTTCAGGGAACGGTGAGATAAACGTCTTCTTCTTATTATTTTTTGGTAATATGACAAAAAACGTGTAAATAAATGTTTTCAGAAAAGGGTTTTCTATATTTAGGTATATATATTACCAAATAGCAACAAGTCTTTCGTAAATAAATTCAATAAGGCCCTTTACTGCGTATTGTACGAAGTGATCTTATGATAAATATAAAATTCCTTCTAGATGCATGGTGACCGCAACCACTTTTGGTGTACTACAAAATATATTCTTGATAAGATGAATATATCATGTATTTATTTTCGAAAATCTTTGAACTCCACACGCATGCATTTCTTTTTTTCCATGTTACCAACCAAAGCTTACAGAATGAAAACGACCCAAAAAGCAAAGTGAGGAGGCGTATTCGTAGGCTCATTATGATCATTGATCATTGCCTTGCATTACTAAATTTTCAATATTGCCCCCAACTTTTTCCTGATGCACATTTTAACCGTAGAATTTGTCGATGTGACAACATTTTGACCGTTAGATTTATAAATTTGCAAACATTGGGGTCCAATATTGAAAAAAAAAGAAAGTTACAAGGTAAACTGCAAATGACCCCAAACATAGGGGGGGTTTGATGTTTTCTCCCCTAAAGTTAAACTCCTATCAAATCATGATCTGCTGAAAAGATAATATGAGGAGTATATTACATCGATGAAGAAGCGTCAAGAGTAGTTCTCGCATTTTAAAAGGTTACTAGTACATTACAAAACAGAATGAAATCAGGGAATTTGATGATGTTCCTAATTCGTACTCGAGTTGAAGTGAAAGAACAATTTTTTTGTATATATTTGACATAATTCGGCGATTTTGAACCACGAAACGCTAGGATTTCCATTTTTTTTTCTTTCAGAAAAAAATTATAAAGAGATTTGATTCCAGATGTTCATAATTTTTTCATACAAATTTTTGCCAATTGCTCTACTACTTCATCAAACTGTGGTTCTTCCTCTTTTTTCATATTCTCACTAATTAAGTTCTCTCACTTACTCTTCTCTAAAAGCACTTTACTTATAGCTTTTGCCACCTCTTCTCCACTAAACCTCCCTTCATCATCCCTTGACAGTTGACACACCTCCAAGCCCACACGGCCTCCTCCACTAGTCTAGAATTCAGCGGTTGATCGAGTTTAATAGGAACTGCCACAATTGGAACACCAAAATATATACTTTTCGTGATAGAGCTCCACCCACAATGACTCATAAAACCACCCACACTCGGATGTGCCAAAATCTCAGCTTGAGGCGCCCACCCTCGCTTTTGTACTCTATCAAGAAATCCAGGTAACATGTCTTTTATACCGATGCTACTTCCAACTGAAAATCGAACAACCCATATGAAGTTAACCTGACTAATTTCCAACCCTTTTGCTATTTCTTTCACTTGTTCATTAGACAAGTAGTTTTCACTGCCAAAGGCAATGTACAAAGTTGAGCATGGCTCTTTCTGGCGGGATTATTCCATCAAACCCCCTGAACTATGACCACTTTATGGGTTCAGGGTCAGATTTTTATTTTTAGACCCAATGAGGTCTAAACTTTGGTAGTTTGTGCGAATTGCCCCATTTTCCAGTTTTTGGCAATTTTCCGACCAAAAATCGTCGAAAAAATATTTAAAGTTTGACTAAAACCTTCCACTCGTTGAGACGGTTTCGATGGTGGTGACGGTGTCACAAAATTCAAAGTCAATACACGGGAAATTTAATTTAAGTGTATTGAACTTAAATTGGAATTTCCATGTTATAACTTTGAATTTTGCAACACTTTCACCACCATCGGAACCATCTCATTGAGAAAAAGATTCTAGTCAAACTTTAAATAATTTTTTCAGTGATTTTTGATCGAAAAATCACCAAAAAGTGAAGGCAATTCGCAGAGACTACCAAAATTTAGACCTCACTGCGTCTAAAAACAAAGATCTGACCTTATTTGCATAAAGTACCAATAGTTTGGGGATTTAGTGGTATAATCCCCTTTCTAGCTAAGCCAATCCAAAACATCTCTACTATTTTCTTCACTGTTACTTGTAATCAATGGCCCAACAGGCACAATTTTCTTGTGACAAAATTTAGATAAATGATCTATGTATTTTCTCTTAGAATATATAGGGTCGCTTTTAAGTTTTATCCAAGCCCAGTATTATAGATATTGTAACCTTTATATTTTCTGCTCTTTATTTTTGTCTTTGGGCTAGGTTAGTCATAATGGGCTTAACCCGATTGAGGGCGTGGTATCGGATATCCAGCCTTGTAAAATATATATACTTGTTTTTGTATTTTTTTCATTAATTCAATTCATTTTACAATTCAGCAAACCCTAATCTTCTCCTCTCTTTTTCTCTCTAACAATGCTCCGTCGCTACAACGCTGCTACTATGAAATCCTCTCGATTTACATGGTATCCGTCGCCAGTATCTTAAGATCTGCTTCCGTTGTACCCTCCTCTCTCTTTCCCCTCCCTTAATTTTCGTTTCTTTCCAAATTCTTCCAATTGGATTCTTCTTCTCCGATGACTTCACCGTGAACTACCTCTACCTCTATTTCTTCTTCTTCCACGGTGAAAAACCCTAGCAAAGACTCCGGATCCGTCTATTTTCTTGGATCCCATGATTTTACCGGTTCATCTATCGTCGCTGAGAAGCTTAACGGCTCTAATTATCTCTCATGGTCAAAGGGCATTGAGATGGCCCTTAACATCAAGAATAAGATGCAGTTCATCGATGACAGTCTTCCGATGCCCTCCGATCGAGATCCAGTGGAGCGAACTTGTTGGATCCGGGCGAACAACCTGGTTCTGTCTTGGATCATGAACTCCGTCACTTATGAGATCCATCAGACCTTGTTGTCCTACACTTCTGCATGTGCCGTTTGGAATGAGTTACGCACACGGTACGCTCGCACTGACGGTTCACGTTTGTTCCACCTCAGCCGCTCTCTTGCCACAATTTCTCAAGGTAACCATCCCATCACCAGTTTTTACAACTCCTTTCGCACCTTGTGGGATGAGTATGTGGGGGCAGCGCCCTATGGTTGCTTGCAAGTGTGGTAAATGCGTATGTGATATTACTATTGTCATGCTTGATCTTTAGCAGTCTGATTGCGTCCTGTCGTTTCTTGTTGGGCTCAACGATTCTTATTATGCATTGCGTAGCCAAACTTTACTCATCTCACCCCTACCCTCCCTATCCCGTGTGTATTCGATGTTGTTGCAAGAAGAGCACATGCGCTCACTCCAGCCCTCTTTCAATCATATACCCGACCATCTTGCTATGTTTACTCGCTCAACCCCTCCCTTTAACAACCCACCTCGCCCCCTCTCACTCAGAACCTCAACCAGCCTCGGTTTCTAAGGGTACTGGTCCTAAGGGCAAGAAAAAGGTGCGCTGCACCCAATGTGGGTTTGATGGTCACATGGTTGATACCTGCTTCCAACTGATTGGATACCCCCGGGTTGGGATGGCCCTAGGGGTCGGAGAGAGGCTCATGGCTTCAATTCTTCCTCTGCCAACACAGTTTCTGCCCTTGAGCATGCCCCTCAGCCATAAGGCAATGTATCTGGTCCTCTATATATCTCACAACAGGCACTCTTTGAGCAGTTCCTTGCCTTCACCAAGGGTCAAAATCCTGTAGCTACCAGTGTCACTCCTTCCTTTGCACCTCCCTTTGCAGCTACTGCCACTTCTCATGGGGGTATACTCTCTAACTCCTCTTATACTTACTTGGCTGCTCATGTGCATAGGCCTTGAATTTTAGACACTGGGGCCACATACCATATGGTTTGTGAACCTCATTATTTTTCTTCTGCTTACTCTGTTAATGTGCCTATTCATTTGCCACATAAAATTGTCACTTTTTCTCCTGCTATGACTAATATACAACTTACTGATTTTCTTTACTTGAAAAATGCTTTATTTGTCCCTGAGTTTACTTACAACTTTATCTCTGTTTCCAAATTAGCCAGCACTACCAACATATCCCTCCACTTTTGGTCCTCTGTGTGTGTTCTGCAGGACACTCACATGAGGAAGATGATTGGTTTTGCTAAGGCAGACAAAGGGCTTTATCAACTGGCCTTAAAGAAT
This sequence comes from Linaria vulgaris, assembly GCA_948329865.1. NCBI lineage: Eukaryota > Viridiplantae > Streptophyta > Magnoliopsida > Lamiales > Plantaginaceae > Linaria > Linaria vulgaris. The sequence goes on along the minus strand of OX415253.1, from coordinate 105,401,700 downwards.
TTCTCAACTAAAGTTTGAAACTCTGTTTTCAAAATTAATTCCAGTGCTTCTTTATGGCATTTGAGGCTTGGTCACCCTCTTGTTTCTAAACTTTCTGCAATTAAGGGTCTCTCAATCCCTTCTACTACTACTCTCCCTGTTTGTGATGATTGCCACCTAGCTAAGCAAAAGAAGCTTGTTTTTCCTATTAGCATTACTAGTTCTTCTGAACCTTTTGAACTCTTGCACTGTGATGTTTGGGGCCCTTTCTGCACCCCCTCTTATGATGGAAATAGATTTTTTCTCACTATAGTTGATGATTTTACCAGATGCATTTGGGTCTTCTTTTTAAAACATAAGTCTGAAGTTGAACATCATATGGTCCTTTTTTACACCTTTGTTCATACTCAATTTTCAAAGAAAATCAAAATTTTGAGGACTGATAATGGTCCTGAATTTTTTATGAAGGATTTCTTTTCTAAAAATGGTATTATCCATCAAAGGAGTTGTGTTGAGACTCCTCAACAAAATAGCATTGTTGAAAGAAAGCATCAACATCTTTTACAAATTGCTAGAGCTCTAAGATTTCATTCTAACATTCCCCTCCCCTACTAGACTGCATGTGTATCTACTGTTGCCTTTTTGATAAATAGGTTGCCTTCTCCTAGTCTCCAAAATAAAACTCCATATGAAATGCTTTACAATAAATAACCTAACTATTCTTTGCTTAAAGTCTTTGACTGCCTTTGTTTTGCTTCTACTTTAACTGCTAACATATCCAAGTTTGATCAAAGAGCTACAAAATGTGTTGTCCTTGGTTACCCAAGGGGTACTAAGGGTTATTTGCTTCTCAATCTTTCCTGTAACAAAGTTTTTATATCTAGACATGTTATTTTCCATGAATCTGTCTTTCCTTTTAAAACTGATGTTACTCTCACAGAACTAACCCCTGATTCTCAAGCTGAGAATACAAGTTTTTGCACAGATCATTTCACTGTTTTGCAGGTTGCTGACAATGTCCCTGTTCATGTGGTTGCTCCTGCTGCTCCCCCAGCTCCAGTCTCCTCTCAGTCAGATGTGGCCACTCCTGATCTGGCATGTTACCTTGATCAGTCACCTTCACTTTCAGTAACATAATCCACTGACTCTTTCAGTGGCTCTTATCCCCCTTCCCCTTCCCCTTCTCTCCACACTTTACCTGCTACAGATGTTTCTGGTTTTGTTCCTATTCATATGCCTGTCTCTGTGCCTGTGCCTGATAATGTGTTGAGAAAATCTTCTAGAACTGTTAAGCCACCTGCATATTTAGATATTTACCAATGTGACTTACCTGACTTTGTGTATCACCCTCCTCATAGCTCTTGTAACTCTATTAGATATCCCATTCATGCTCATCTTTGCACATCTAATTTAGGACCATCTCACAAAGTCTTTACAACTGCCATCTCATCTGCTTGTGAACCAAAATCCCATTCACGTGCAATTAAATTTAAAGAGTGGCAGTCTGCCATGCAAAAAGAACTCACTGCTTTAGAGAACACTATACTTGGATTTTATGTGATTTGCCACCTAGACATAATTGTATTGGTTCAAAATGGGTTTTTAAAATAAAGCACAAATCCGATGGTTCTATTGAATATTTTAAAGCCCGATTAGTTGCCAAAGGGTATACACAGAAGGAGGGTCTCGACTATTTCGACACCTTTTCTCATGTGGCCAAAATAACCATTGTGCGTATGCTTCTTTCCCTTGCTGCTTCTCAAAACTGGTTTTTACACCAACTTGATGTAAATAACGTGTTTTTGCATGATAAATGCATCTATATGAAACCCCCCACAAGGTTACCTTCCTGCACATGATAACCGTGTATGTCTTTTAAGGAAAAGTATTTCTGGCCTAAAGCAGGCTTCACGACAATGGTTTCAAAAGCTTACGACTTGTTTGCTTGCATTTGGTTACACTCAGGCTATCTCTGACAGTTCCTTGTTTGTGAAGAAATCCCATGGTTGCTTTACGGCCTTATGTGTTTACGTTGATGATATTATTTTGACTAGTAATAGTTTTCCTGAAATAGAGGCTCTTAAACATCATCTGGAATCTGCATTTACAATTAAAGATCTAGGTCCCCTTAAGTACATATTAGGTATTGAGATTGCACGCACACATAAAGGCATATTTCTTTGCCAAAGAAAATACACCCTGGACATCCTTACAGAGTCAGGGTACATTGGTTGCAAACCATCATCTACACCCATGGATCATTCCACTAAACTTCGCACTTCTGATGCATCTCCATTACCTAATCCTAGCATTTACCGTCGCTCAGTTGGCCGTTTGTTGTACTTAACAATTACTCGTCCTGACTTAGCCTTTAGCATACAAAGTCTATCTCAACATATGTTGAGTCCTACTGAGTCCCATTTAGTCGCGGTCCATAGGGTCCTCCGGTTTATTAAGTCCAGTCCAGGTAAGGGGCTGTTTTATCCAGCTACTTCGAATACTAACTTGACTTATTTTTATGATAGTGACTGGGTTGGCTGCCCCGACACGCGCCGAAGTGTCACTGGCTTTGCAGTCTACCTTAGTCAATCCTTGGTCTCTTGGAAATCGAAAAACCAGCCTACAGTCAGCCGTTCGTCCACTAAGGCTGAATACCGCGCTGTGGCTTCTACCACATGCGAGCTGCTTTGGATACAACAACTCCTCTGTGATCTCTCCGTTCCTTCATCACAGACGCCACTGCTTTTTACTGATAACAGAAGCGCGGTTTGCATTGCTTCCAATCCCGTTCATCATGAACGTACAAAGCACATCCAAATCGACTGTCACTACGTCCGCGAAAAGGTGCACTAAGGGCTTATCAAACTCGTTCACATCACCAACACACTTCAAGTCGCAGACATTCTGACGAAACCCCTCTCTCTACTGCCTTTCCAAATAATGACGTCCAAGTTGGGCATCATTGATATTCATGCCCCACTTGAGAGGGGGGGTCTTAGAATATATTGGGCAGCTTTTATCCAAGCCCAATATTATAGATATTGTAACCTTTATATTTTCTGCTCTTTATTTTTGTCTTTGGGCTAGGTTAGTCATAATGGGCCTAACCTGATTGAGGGCGTGGTATCTGATATCCGGCCTTGTATACAAATGAAAACCTAAGGAATATAGCATTCCACCCGAAGTACCAAAATAAACAGCCGAAATTCCTGTTGGAAGGTTATACATAAAAGAATAAAAGTTAACCGTCAGAAAGCTTAAATCTTTAGATGAGACGACGATTCAATAATGTGATCTATAGCATGTTTTGCAGCCCACAGCTGGAATGAATCGTATATTCACAAATCGGGCTTGATGTCACTCAATACTTGGGCAAATGTGGAGCTTGATTTTTGAAAAGTTTGCATTAGAGTTGGAATTAGACCACGCGGTACATTTTTGGTTGTGTGGTATTGAGGTGGAAGTTCTGGTAGTGATGGTAAATCAAGTTCTACTAGTTTAATTGTAAATTTATGTGATAATTTTTTGTTGAGACTTTCTGTAAGAGAATCAAGATTGATGGCAGTGGAACAAAAGTATATGTCAAAGTTTTTTTTGGAGATATTAGATATACTTAGTATATATTCTTGATTGATTTATTCTTGATTGATTGGTACATTTCTTAGATTAGGCAATTTACCACAATTAGCCTTTGTATTGTATTATTTATAGACACCAAGAGTAATGAGAAGAACCATTCAACAAAATATTATCTTACTATCTTACATGGTATCACGAGTCTCGTGACCTAACCCTAGCCGTCGCCTTTCTCCTCCTCATCGTCGTCTCTCTCTCTCTCTCTCTCTCTCTCTCTCTCTCTCTCTCTCTCTCTCTCTCTCTCTCCTCTCCTCTCCTCATCGCCGGCCTCACGCCTCCCAAGGCCTCACGCCACCAGCCATAATGTTTGAATCAAAGTTTCATCCCGCCCTCACAGTCTCTAACGTACGTAACTTTATTCTAATTATTCTTGAGATGGAAAAAGGACAGTACTCCACGTGGGCGGAACTTTTCAAAATTCACTGTCGAGCCTACCAAGTTCTTAATCACATCTTTCCTCCGTCGGAATCCACTCTCCCTTCCTCTGACGTCACGGCCGCCAAAACACCATCCAAGAAGGCGGCCACCGATTCTGGCGAGAAATCTGACCCTAAGAATGCGGCCTCCACTAAAACCGCCGCGTCCCCTCCGTCTCCATTGCCACAAACGGATCGTGATCAATGGTCTCGCCTCGATGCTATTGTCCTTCAATGGATTTATGCACTATCTCCACTGATCTTTTGCACACCATCATGTAAAAAGATTCCACCGCACGTATTGCTTGGGTTCATCTCGAAAATATTTTCCAAGATAACAAAAATTCGAGGGTTGTCTACTTGGAGAATCAATTCACTCAAGTCCAATTAGACTCGTTTCCGAATATTTCGGCCTACTGCCAAGAACTCAAGATGCTCGCAGATCAACTTTCCAACGTTGGATCCCCCGTCTCCAATCAACGTCTTGTTCTCCAACTTATCTCCGACCTCAATGAGAACTTTGATAGCGTTGCCACCATCATCCAACAGATCGGTCCACTGCCTCCATTCTATGAGGCTCGGTCACGTCTCATTCTTGAGGAGATGAGGAAAGCAAAATAGGCCTCCATCATTGCACATGCCGTCGCTCTCATCACCACGGGCCCACCGTCCGACGAACCCCCCGCCCGCGGTCCACCTCAGCATCAATGCGGTCAACATCAGCCCTCACGGGGACGTCGTGGCGGTCACCGAGGCCGTGGACGCGGTCGTGGCCCATCCGAAAACCCTAGCCCACGACCGTGGGCTCCACCCGCCTCCGTGTGGCCCGCGTATCCGTCTTGGCCCCAACAACCGTGGTCGTACCCTCCGTGTCCATATTCGACCAACACGTGGGCTCGGCCTCCTGCTGTGGCTCAGCCGGGTATATTGGGTCCTCGTCCCCAACAAACTTATGCGGCGCAGTACACGAGTCCATCCTATGCCCCTACGGATATTGATGTTGCCTTACACACCATGTCCCTTCAACAACCGGATCAGCAGTGGTACTTGGACTCGGGAGCCTCATCTCACATGACATCGGTGTCAGGTACTCTTACGTCTTATTCTTTTTCAAGCATGAAAAATAACATACTCGTCGGCAATGGTCATGAAATTCCAGTAAAAGGTCATGGTAACGCGGTCCTTCCCTTATCCCAACCCCCTCTTCACTTATATAATGTTCTTCATGTACCTCACATTGTTAAGAATCTTATCTTTGTTCGTCGTCTTACTACTGATAATCATGTTTCAATTGAATTTGATCCGTTTGGTTTTACTGTGAAGGATCTACTGACGCGAACCCCTCTTATGCGATGTGATAGCACTGAGGACCTCTATCCCATCACCCCTTTCATCACTCTCGACCGCTCGTTCCACTTCCGCTGCCTCTCTTATTGCCCTCACCCCCTCTCGATGGCATCATCGTTTGGGACATCCGGGCCCCTCTATTTTACAGTTTATGCAAAAGAATAATTTAATTCCATGTAGTCGTTTTTCCGACAACTCTTTATGTGAACCTTGTATTTTGGGGAAGCAAATTAAACTTTCTTTTTATTCTTCTTCCACTGTTAGTTTATGCCATTTTGATATTGCTCATAGTGATTTGTGGACCTCGTCGGTCCTTAGCTCAAGTGGTCATAAATATTACGTGTTGTTTTTGGATGATTTCTCTAACTCTTTATGGACTTTTCCTATTGGTCGTAAATCCGACGTCTATGCTATATTCTCTTCCTTTGCAACTTTCATTTATATTCAATTTGGATGCCGTATTAAAAGTTTGCAATTTGATAATGGCAATAATGGCATGACCCTCCGTTTCTCGTGCCCCTACACTTCGGCCCAAAATGGAAAGGCGAAACATAAAATTCGATCCATAAACAACATCATGCGCACCATTCTCTCTCACTCATCCACACCCCCGTCTTTTTGGCCTCACGCATTGCAAATGACCACCTATCTCCTCAACATCCTTCCTTCTAAAACTCTCAATAATGCCTCCCCCTCTCAAATACTATGCAATCGTACTCCCTCTTATACACATCTCTGAACCTTTGGGTGTCTATGTTACCCTCTCATCCCATCCACCACCTTACACAAACTACAACTTCTTCCTCTCCTTGTGTCTTTCTCGGCTATCCCTCACATCATAGGGGATATAAATGCTACGACTTACTCACAAATAAAATCAGTCTCTCTCGTCACGTACTCTTTGACGAAACTAAATTTCCCTTCTCCACTATAAAGCTCCAACCTCCTCCCTCTTATTCCTTTCTCGATGAAGCGGTCCATCCTCTACTTCTCACGCCTCACGCACCACCACCCGCGGCCCAATCCGCACCTCTCCCCACGGACCGGTCTGCCCTCCTCCGGCCCGCTGCGGTCCCTTCCGGCCCAGAACCACCTCGCCGGCCCATCACTGACCACCTACCATTGGACCGCTCCCCCATTCCCACCGCGGCCCGCTCCCTTCCGGCCCAATCTGCCCGGGCCTCACCTCCTTCTCCTCCTTCGGCCCAATCCATCACGGATCAGCCCTCACCCGCCCCTCTCTTCACCGTGACTCCTCCTCCTGCACCGCCACCCCTCCCACCACGCACCATCGTGACCCGTGGTATGAATGACATTCGAACTCCGAAGCGTCTCTTTAATCTTTCCACTTCCTCTCATCCCTCTCCTCTTCCTAAAAATCCTCGACTTGCATTATCTGAATCTAATTGCAAACATGCTATGCTAGATGAGTTTAATGCTTTGATTAAGAATGAGACGTGTGAGTTAGTCCCGCGTCCGCCTAATGTGAATGTTATTCACTCTTTATGGATTTTTCATCATAAGACTAACGCTAACGGCTTATTTGAGCGATATAAGGCTCGTCTTGTTGGTGATGGCAGGTCTCAGCAGGTTGGGATCGATTGCTTGGACACGTTCAGTCTCGTGGTCAAACCGGCCACCATACGCACCGTCCTTAGCATTGCTCTATCACGTTATTGGTCCATCCATCAATTGGATGTCAAGAATGCCTTCTTGCACGGAAATTTGGATGAAACAGTGTATATGCACCAACCCTTGGGTTTTCGGGATGCCTCTCATCCGGATTATGTGTGTCTTCTCAAGAAGTCTTTGTACGGGCTCAAGCAAGCCCCATGTGCATGGTATCAACGGTTTGCTGATTTCGCCTCTACCATTGGCTTTTCTAACAGTAAATCCGACCACTCTCTCTTCATTTATCATCGGGGTACTGATATTGCCTATTTACTGTTATATGTGGATGATATTATTTTTACTGCTTTCTCTACATCTCTCCGTCCGTCTATTATTGGTCAGCTTAGTGCTGAGTTTGCTATGAAGGATTTGGGTAATCTTCATTATTTCTTGGGCATTGCTGTCACTCACACTGCAGGGGGATTGTTTCTTTCTCAAAGCAAATATGCCACTGAAATCATTGAGCGGGCGGGCATGACTTCTTGCAAACCCACCGCCACTCCAGTCGACACCAAGTCCAAACTTGGCTCCTCGGGTCCTTCTTTTCCGGACTCCACTTTGTTTCGCAGTTTGGCGGGTGCCCTTATGTATCTTACCTTCACGCGTCCGGATATTTCTTATGTTGTTTAACAAATTTGTCTTCACATGCATGACCCTCGTATGGAGCATATGGCTGCCCTTAAACGGATTATTCGATATGTGCAAGGGACATCCCATCTCGGCCTCCATCTCTCTCGCTCACGGCTCGATTCTCTCTTATCTTATACCGACGCCGCTTGGGCGGGATGCCCCTCCACACGACGCTCCACTTCGGGTTATTGCATTTTTCTTGGAGACAACCTTATTTTTTGGTCTTCCAAACAACAACCAACTCTCTCTCGATCCAGTGCTGAGGCTGAATATCGTGCAGTGGCGAATACCGTTTTGAAATCTTGTTGGATAAGGAACCTTCTTTTGGAGCTTCGTCTTCCCCTCTCAAAGGCCACTTTGGTTTATTGTGACAACGTGAGTGCCATCTATCTCACCAATAACCCGGTGCAACATCAACGCACCAAACATATTGAGTTAGACATTCACTTTATCCGGGAAAAGGTCTCTCGGGGTCAAGTTCGTGTTCTTCATGTCCCGTCTCGATCACAAATGGCGGATATTTTCACTAAGGGACTGCCCCGAGTTCTATTCGAATATTTTCGTTCTAGTCTCACTGTTCGTGATCCTCCCGTTTCGACTGCGGGGGTGTGTTAGATATATTTAGTATATATTCTTGATTGATTGGTACATATCTTAGATTAGGCAATTTACCATATAATTAGCCTTTGTATTGTATTATTTATAGACACCAAGAGTAATGAGAAGAACCATTCAGCAAAATATTATCTTACTATCTTTCAGGAGAGTTTTTTGGCTAGTTCAAGATATGGGAATACACGTCCATGAGCTAACCAAGGGAATAACATAATCGATTTTGCAACATCCATGATATCTAGGAAAGCAGAATTTTCTTTTTTGATGGGTGGGACTGAGAGTAATTAAATGTCTAATGAAAATGATGAATATTTTAATTATAACTATGCACTATGCAGTCATGGTTGAAATTTGTAGAAAGAAGATAATGAGACAAATTAAAGGGTGTATTATATTTTGCACCTTGAGCATCAACACAAGGTCATATGTAATTTATAGGATCAATGACGTGTTTATATTGTTTTGTTGCACCTTAGTCATCGTCGAGTTTGTTTTTACCTTTTCTGGTTATATGTTTTACGCGAATATAGGATAAGAATTAGTGAATTTTTTAATCCATACGTTAAGCAACGAGCTATAATCCTACCTAAACTATTAGTGTACAAACCAAAAAATATTTTTAGTAGAAACCTAGGTATCATCGTTCCCTATGAAATACTAATATTAAACAATGTACATTATATTATCTATTTATGCGACCATGCATATTATATTTATACTTGTATACACATGTCAAATGTTAAAATCTTGTTCATTTTATTATATATATATATAATTATTAATTAATTTTCTAATCTCCCTGTGAATTAACCAAAGTAATAAAAAATAGCTGTCACAACTCACAAGTTTCGAAAAATAAATAATTGGTCCTCTAAATATATTTTTGATAAGAGAAAAAATTATTTCAATAGCACAAGGGGTGCTAACCCATTAGAATTTAGAACATAAGTCCACTTTACAGACACGCGAAGTTGGTCATATTAAGGAATCCGCTCCTCCAGATTCACTTACCTAGTTTAAGGGATTGTCCTTATCTTTTGTGTATTTTATTATTCTTTAGATAGAATTCTACTTCCTTATATTGTGGAAGACTACTTGTCTATAATGTTGTACTCTTGTATTCTAAATAACTCAAGGAAATATATTACACATTTAATTATTTACATGATATCATCCTAAATACTTGATCTCACGATCTTCTTACGATCCGACCTAATATTTCCTCCCTTTGTGCGTCGTCGCCATGTCCGCTGACTCCTCCGCCAACTCCAGCAACACGCACAATGACCAAGTCGCCGTCCAACCGCCCCGCCCTCACGGCACCCACATCCCTCATCCACGTTACGGCCCATCACCACTTTCCGCTCAAACTCACGACCACCAATTATTTATCGTGGCGTTTGTAGGTGGTGTCACAACTCAACGGCCTCAATTTGCTTGGTTACCTTAAGGGCACATACCGCTGCCTCGATTCGTCCAACCACGAGGCTTATACCCTTTGGTTTCAACAAGACTCGCTCCTCATTGGAGCCCTTGTTGGTGCGATTTTGGATGATCTACTTTCACTTATCACCTCTGCCACCACTTCCATCGTTGCATGGTTAATCTCATGCACAACTTCGCTCGCCCCGATCGCACCCGAGTTATGGCGCTCAAAGACCCCCTCAACTCCGCCTTCTTAGGCTCCCGTTCCGTCACAAAATTTCTCACGGATATCAAGGCGAAAGTTGACGAAATAGCTATGATTGAAAGATCGCGGCATGAGGATGACATCACCCTTTACATCCTCAATGGTCTTGGAGCCGCATACCATGACATTGCGACCACCATCCGTCTGCGCGCGCAACCGCTCTCCTTCACGGAGCTCCACAGTGCCCTTGTGTCTCATGAGGCCTATCTTCGTCGACTTAACAACGAGACATCATCTCTTGTCGTCAACACTAACACGACGTCTCATCCGCCCCCTCACCGCGGTCACGGATCCTACAACAACTCCCACAATCGAGGACAGTGGCAGCTCCGCGGTCAGCCTCAACACCGTGGCCGCCAATCTCGTACCCGTGATAGAGGTAACCCTACTCAGTGCTCTCGTTCATCGCACTCACCTTTCAATAATGTTCAATGCCAGATTTGTGGTTGGTATAGGCATACTGCCCCGCTGTGTTACAGTCTCAGTTCCATCTTGCCCACGGCCAACACTGAACGCATACCACTTTAACTCTCAGTCGCACCCCGGCCAAGGTTCTTGGCTAGTTGACTCTGGTGCGTCGCACACCATCACCAACGGCATCAACAATCTCACCTTTCAGTCTGAATATGATGGGACGGATGAGGTTCAAATTGCGGATGGTCATGGTATGAAATTTACGCATATTGGTTCATCTAAGTTATGTTTCCCCTCTCGCACATTCTTGTTTCCTTATGTTTTGCGTGTTCCGGAATCCGAGCACACCTTATTGCAACTTTTGTTTCGCAACCAAACCAAACCCCATGTGGCACCAGTTATTGCACCTTCTGTTTCCAATGTTGGGTCGATGTTGCGGAAACATTACAACCAGAACCATGTTCCTCACATTGCGGCCCAACCCGCGTCCCTAACAGCATCGGATGTGGCCCAGCTCTCGGCCTTGGATGCGGTCCACTCGGGTCCACCCACCAACTCGCATCATATGATGACCCGGTCCAAGAACAACATCTATAAGCCCAAGGTCCTTAACTTAGCCACAAACCATCCTATTGTACCGATTGTTGAACCCCCCAGTCCGACCCGCCCTAAAGGATCCCCATTGGCGTCATGCCATGATCGAGGAGATTAATGCTCTTTTGAAACACGGTACATAGGACTTAGTTCCACCCCATCACACCGCCAATATTGTGGGCTGCAAATGGGTCTTTTGGGTGAAGCGCAAACAAGATGGTTCGATTGACAAGTATAAGGCTTGCCTAGTGGCTAAAGGGTTCCACCAACGCCCCAGCCTTGATTACATGGAAACTTTCAGTCATATGGTCAAACAGGTCACCATTCGTCTCATTCTCTCATTCGTTGTCACGCATTCTTGGCCTATTCTGCCAATTGGACGTCAGTAATGCTTTCCTCCATGGTAATCTAAGTGAAGAAGTATTTACGTAACAACCTCTGGGTTTCGTGGATGCGTCCCGCTCATCTCATGTTTGTCGCCTTCACAAATCGATTTACGGCCTCAAACAAGCACTACGCACTTGGTTTCACGCGCTACGGGATGCGCTTGTCTCGCTTGGGTTCACCCAATCCCGCTCGGATTGCTCCTTATTCCTATATCGACGTGGTTCTATGGTGCTCTTTTTAGTGGACGACATCATCTTTATGGGCACATATTCTTCTCTTATTGCCTCGTTTATTACTAGGCTCCAACCCTCTTTCACAGTCAAAGATCTTGGCACGCTCTCTTACTTTCTTGGTATTGAAGCTCTACCGTCTAAGGAAGGTCTCTTACTTTCCCAACACAAGTATGTCCATGATCTTCTCGTTCGCCATCACATGGAAGGAGCCAAAACCGTTTCCACGCCTATGGCCACCAACGCCATTACTTCGTTTCAATCCTCGTCTCTGGATTGCGATCCGCATACGTATCATCAAGCCATAGGGGAGCTACAATATCTTGCCCTCACCCGTCCCGACATCGCCTTCGCAGTGAACCGCCTTGCTCAGTTCGGGTCATCTCCCATGGACAACCATTGGGCTAGGGTCAAACGGGTCCTTCTCTATCTTAAAGGCATTATCACTCACGGTCTTTTACTTCGGCTGGACTCTCCCCTCACTCTTCGTGGCTACTCCGATGCTGATTGGGCCGGGAATCCCACAGATCGCTCTTCCACGACTGCTTTCGTGATCTTTCTTGGTCATAACCCCATCTCGTGGAGCTCTCGCAAACAACGGGCCGTTGCTAGGTCCTCCACTGAAGCTGAATACCGAGCCTTGTCCACATCTACTTTCGAGATGCGTTGGGTCCAAAACCTTCTCATGAAGCTTCATGTCTCGCTTAGCTCTCCTCCGAGTATCTTTTGTGACAACATTGGCGCGACTCACTTGTCTCTTCATCCGGTCATGCACTCCCGCATGAAACACATTGCCATTGATATTCACTTCGTTCGTGATGTTGTGTCAAAAGGTCTCTTTCGTGTCTCACATATTAGCACTCATGACCAGCTCGCAGATATACTTACTAAAGCTCTTCACCGCTCCCGGTTTCATCTTCTTCGATCCAAATTTGCCTTAATCGATGGAACGACAATTTTAAGGGGGCGTATTAGGGAATCCGCTCCTCCAGATTCACTTACCTAGGTTAAGGGATTGTCCTTATTTTTTTGTATCTTGTTATTTTTTAGATAAGATTCTACTTCCTTATACTGTGGAAGACTACTTGTATATAATGTTGTACTATTATATTTTAAATAACTCAAGGAAATATATTACACGTTTAATTCTTACCGGTCATCTAAATTTTAACATGATATCGGAAGGGGTCCCTTAATTAAAACACTAAATTTGGCCGGTCGAGAAATCTACCGTCTGCTTAAGGCATTAACGTTAAGAATTGTATTAACGTGCTACTTCGAGATAATAATAAAAAAATGACTAATACTAGTTACGGGAAAAGATAAATTTTGATTCTTAGTAATATATATTAGTTTTGTCTTATTTGGTTAAAAGATAAAATGGACGAATTTACACTCTCAGCCTCCTAATAATGCCGTAACATGGTACTTGACCCCCACATGCACGTTCATTTGTTGTTTTGCACCCATTTTTTTAAAAAAATCTTTAATTAAGTTAATAATGAATTCTAGTTTTAACATTTGAATTAAAGACCTGAAGGATATAAATTTACGTATATAAATTGTTATTTTGTTTTCATGTTAATTAGCTTTAGCGCTGAGCAGTACGTCACAATATAACTGACCGGATTCCAGCCAATTTAAGTAAATTTGCTAGCTCAAATTGATATTTTTTTTACATTGAAAGACAAAACTAATGAGAAGCCTTATTACATAGGGAATCAATTTCAATATGAGGCTATATAATCAAAAAGTGATTCATTTTTTCTTGTAAGTAAATGTGTAAATAGTAAAAAGGTGCATATATGTACAAACCTAACATTACAAAATATGTTATAATAAAACAAAAAGCAATGATTTTTCTCAACAGCCTGTCCATTGAAATTCCTATGAAACACATAGAACAACATATGAGCTGCCTCTTCAACCTTCAAAATACCACGGAAAAAACGCTTCATTTCCCAACTATATAAAAACAATAAAACCATTAAACCATTTCTGAAACAGAGGTTAAGAGAAAAAAGAATAACATTTTACATTTTTCCTCTGTTCCCCTTTCTTTGATCTCTTCTCCAATAACAAAAATAAAATAAAATTCCCCTAGCCCCATTGTCAAGAAAATAAAAAATGGGTTGTGGGGAATCAAAACATGCCGTCGCGACACAAAATACCGTTGTCAAAAACCCGAGCAAACGATCGGATTCCATTAAGAAAAACAGCCTTGATCAAACTAGTACGCCCGTTGCGGCCGACGAGAAAAAAGGAGCAAATGTTGATGGAAAGACAGATGTTGTTGTTGTAAAGGATTCAAATGATGGAAATGTGAAGGAAAGTGTTGTAATTCCTGATAATAAAGTAATTAAGGAGGAGGAGGTTATTAAGGCTGATAAAGGTAAAGAAACTGAACAGGCTGAATTAAAAAAGGAGGAGATCATTGAAGCAAAAAAGGGTGAAAAAATTGAAGAGAAAGTGAAAGAAAATGAAGTTGTTGTGGAAGGTAAAGAAACTAATGGAGAAGAAGCTAAATCGAAGACAGAAATTAAAGGTATGTTTATTTATATGTTTTTGTGTTAATTCTTACATTCTAGATTGTAATTATACAAAATGAACTTTAAAAAATTTGAAACGTGACTTCAGAAATTTGGATCCATTTATTCTAGTCGTTCTTATGCTTTAACAATATTATGTTGTGGTATGATTATTAAGCTGTCGTCTCATCTAGAAGTTTACCATTTCGTTCGTACGAGCCTATAGTTAAATTGAATCGAATATGCTGGCACCTACATCGAGAACTGGTGAATGTCAAACACAACGAAATGATTTAAGACATATATGTGAGAGAACGTGTTGAGAAATATATTAAAATAAAATTATATTTGTTATTTTTGTATACAAATTTAAGCTTTTAAATGAGGCGATCGAATGTATAAAATAAGTTTATGAGATTTACCTATAGTAATTTGTTCAGAAGACTTGTGCTTAGATTTACTTTTTCGTAGGCGTATACTATATGTGAGTTTGATCTTTTTAATTAAATACATTTGTCTTAACTTGTAGAAGAGGCTCCTACTAAGGCTGATGAAGACAAAGCTGCTGTAGTACCGTCTGATGAAACAAAAATTTCTGCCACCACAGTAGAAGAGAAGGCACCTGCAGTTGAAGAGGTAACTTATTTTTTTTTTCGTGTATATATATATATATATATTAGGGATAATTAACTTACCAGGCACATATTTTATTTTATTTTTTATGATTATGCAGAAAATTGCTAGTGCTCCATCAGAAAATGCTGCCGAGGCTGTTTGAAGATGAAGCTGAAAAGCATTGAGAACTCGTTACTTCAACAACGGCTCATTTTATTTTTCTTTTTTTATAGTTAATGCATGTTTAGAGGATAAGCTGATACAAGAACTATGTAATCTCATTTCAAATTAATTGTCAGACTTTACAGCTTATGACCTTATACTTTACTCCCACCATCATTTCCTTTTTGTTGCATCACCTCTTAAAATCTTTTTAAAAATAACATTCACTACAACAATCGTATATTTGTAGTGTCCACACCTACCAAGAGATGAGGCATTCTTTTAGGGTATAAAGTGCTAAAATTTATTTTGTGCAACGATAAAAAAAACTAGAATACAATATGCTTGATTGCAAAAGTATTGATTACGTAGGTTTTCGTGCATGTATCTCATATATATAATAAAATCACGAAGGTGCTACACGAAGGTCGCAACTTCGCTGGACACTAGACAGCCATGCTTGCGACAACATAAGCATCAAAATGCTTACTGTTTTTCATATCTTATTTAACTAGAAACGCTGGCAGGCGGTTCCCGCGTGATTAATAATTTATTTTAATTTATATGGTAAAAGAATAATTTAAATAAGTAAAGATTAAATAAATAAGGATAGAGACTTTATATAGAAAGTTTTAAATTTTGGGAAACTAAATATTCAATCACAATAATTACTATAGTTATTGATTCTACTTAAATTATAAGGCTAAATTAGGAACTCAATAAATAAACTATTGTGCTAACAATAAAATTATAATGTTAAAACCGGAAATCAAAAGTTTGGTGTCACAGTTTGCCTTTCTTTATATAATAGTATAGATAATCACCACTTATTTGAAGATAAATATATTCTTTAATACTAAAAATAACACTATCCTAGTTTCTATAATTTCATTTTTGGAAATAAAATAAGTACTTTAGAAAAAGATGCAATTGACCAATCTCGGACATACTAGTTTTATGCAACATATACTAGCAAATGTAGCACGCGGTTCCCGCGAGCATAATTCTTTTTTTAATGTCATTCTATGTGGGTTAAAGAAGAAGATTTATCTAGATAACATGTCCCATTAATTCTGAGTAGAACAATGGAAGAAAAGCAGATTATGGGAAAAGTAAGTCATTAATTATAATTAGTAATATAATTAATTAGTCTAACTTAATTTGTAAGGCTATTTTGGGGATTTAATAAGAAATTTTCACAATATAGCTAAAACACAAAGGTTACAGTTGGAAATCAAAATATTGGTGTCACAATTGAGTTTCTTTATATAATAGTATATAGATATACGACAACGCCGCAGTGTTACATTCTTATCGTATTATGAGCAGATAGCAAAAAAAACCCTTGTGTTCTATGAAAGTAGCAAAAAACCTCCTTGTGAAAATAAAAGGGGCAGAAAACCCCCATGTGTTTCCTAAATCATAGCACACTGCCCCCTCTACAGAATTCAACTTTTACAAAATTAAAAACCATAAAGTTTTAGTGTCATTCTTTTTCGAAACTCAAACTATGGAAATAGTCCATTACGACCATATCAGGCCCATCATGCTTCCGTACAGAACTAATAAAACATAACCATTAAAGGTACCTCGTTTTGACCGTACTACCGTCGGGTATTCCGCCAGGTTTTACAAAGACTCCTCGCCTTCAACCACTCGATCGCAACTGATGGTTCTGCAACGGCTCCTTCAACGGTACTCAGCACAACCCTGGTTCGTTTCCTACTCCGGGTGTAAGAAGTAACTTAAATGAAATGTTTCAAAGCTTGAACATCAACATACTCAGGCGAAAGCAAATCAATATTTATTTATGTGGAGACTTATTTATTACAACACACTCATAACCCCTTTCGAGAGGAGTTACTTGTTTAGCTACTCATAGTAGCTACGTCTCTCTCATACATACACTCACACTATTACAACTGGAATTTAAACACTCAGAATTTAAACACTCAAAAATTAAATCTCTCAAACTTATTACAATCTTATTTTGTTTATGTAAGAAAACAGTGGAGAAAACTTGATTCCCTCTGTTTCCTTCAGCTCGTTTATATAGGTGAGGTCTCGAATTTGAAAATGCGGACTTCATCAATACTTGTTAGTGGAATTGACGTGTTCCACTTGTTATTGTGATCCCTCCATGATAATGGTGGAGGTTCTACTGTCTTGATCACATGGCTCCTTTCTTATCTTCTGAGTCACGTGGTCCCTCCATTATTGATTTGTTAGTGGAGGCTGTCTTGATCGTTCACGTGGGTGGCCCTGGTTGTTCAGCTGTCCTGGTCACTCACATGGCCCCTTTTCCTTTCCCCGCGAAAGTTGTTCCTTTGCCAGCACGCGGCATCTTTCCCTTTTTCAAGGGGCCCTCCTTGTCACTTTCCCATTTGCCTCGTTTTACCGGGAATCCTTTTCCGAAAAGTGGCTCCTTTTGATCGGGACACTTGTCGCAAATCCGTTCCTTCCATCGCCCGGCGTGTATCATATTGCAAAGTTTTCGGCGTGTTTCGACTGTCGTCGGGATCTCGTTTTTCCACAATATTTGCCGTTTCTTTTCGAACGCTGTTTCTGCAAATCCTGTGGTATTGCTGGTCATGCTATTGAGCATGAATGATCCGTTCTCTGATTTCTGGAAAATTTTGAACGAATACTTTACTTTGTCCATCTCAGTGAGACAGACCCACAATCCCCATGCTCTCCTGGTTGAAATTTCATCTTCAGTGATAGGGGAAACCAGACAAAGTCCCTCTGGTGGTGGCTTGATGAACTCCATTGCTTTCATGTTTGGTCTTTGTATTTTAATGAAGTGAAAGCTCTCATGGAATCCTTTTCCTGCGATCTCTGGAGCCATCTGAAATAAATTTTAGCTCCAACGTGTCTCCTCTTTCTAGTGTATGATTCATTTTCCATATCTCGTACACCTTCTCGTAGATCCACCCTGGTAATTTTGAAATTTCCAGGAAACTTGGTGACATGGTGAATACTGAGGCCAGGCAGCCAAAGTCAAACCACTCTCGTATACTATCAGGTTTTGATCCTGGTAGTGCCCAGATTCTCAAATATTTTCCGGACCAGTCGGCCATGGATTTTCCGGGGATTAATCCCATTCTTGTGTGAAGTCTTTCCCATGTCCTTTGATATTCCATCAAAGGTACTATTGGCTCGTTTTTAATCTTAGATGATCCCGTATGGGGTCTAAGACTGATCTCGTCTTCTTTCTTAGAAGAAGTATACTGGGATTCAATCGGAGTTTTCCTTCTTGAATCAACTTGTTTTTCTGATTCTCCAGGTGTTTCCACCCTTGAATCAACCTGTTTATCAGTGTCTTCCTCGAAAGGATCACTGATTGGTCACTTGGATCAACCTCGTACGTATTCGCTTGTATTTCCACTTCTAGTTTTGATGTGGAAGCATCTCGAAATAGGGGTACCGTAAGGCTATCCCACAAACTTGTACTACCCAATAAGGTTGCCTTCATTGAGTTTTGGACCTTGGTAAGGTCCCTTTCTTGCACATGACCGTAAGCCTGAGCATTAATTGCTAGACCGTCGATCGCCTTGCGGAGCTCATCCAGGTTATCCATGTGGTGTCTCCATCTTGTGAGAATGGTGTTGGCTTCATGTGCCTCCATCCCTTGTCAGAAAATCTGCAAGCACGTTTTTGTGAGATTTAATAACAAGAACATCAAAATCGTAATATTGACATTCAGCTTGCCATCTTAATAATCTAGCTTTTTCGGGTTTGCTTTCTATTTTATTTTTTAAGAAAGCCTTGACACTTGTATTATCAATCTTAAGTGTGAACTTTTTAGCGAGTAAGAATAACGGCCATTTCTTAAAGGCCTTTCGAACTGCAAAAAAATCTTTCTCGTTGATGTGCCATCTTACTGCCTCATCTTTTGAAAAGAGACCGCTACAGTATCTGCATGGCACTTCTCCTTTTGGTTCAACTTTGGTAAGAACCGCCGCCCACCAGTGATCGCTTGCATCCGTATAAAGAACAAGATCATCTTCATCATTAGGAATTGCAAGTTTGGGGAGGTCTTGACAGATAGCTTTAAGCTTCTGTACTGTTTCCTTGTGTTCATCCGTCCATCTGAACTCTGCATCATTTTTAAGCAATGGACTGAAAATCTTCCTTTTCCACCAAATGGTTTTGGAGGATGATACCTGATTCGTCGATCTCGACTCCAAGGAATTCAATCTTCCTTGTAAGAATTACCTCCTTCTTCTCTGATAGCGCTAATCCTTCCTTGTGGCAAACATCTGAGAAGATCTCCAAATGTTTGATATGTTCTTTGACGTTTTTTGAGGCGATGAGAATATCATCGACATAAACGAACATGAATTTGAAATAATCTTTAAAAAGATTATCCATTTTCCTCTGGTATATCTGGGGTGCATTCGCAAGACCCATTGGCAAAACGTTCCAGATATAATGTCCCTGTGGTGTGGAGAAAGCTGTAAACTTCTTGCTTTCATCTTCCATATTGATTTGATAGAACCCTGATTTGCAGTCGAACTTAGAGAAGACTCTTGCGTTTTGGACACAGTTGATCAGGTGCTCTCGGTTTGGGATATAATATCCGTCGAATTCCAAGATCTTGTTGATCCCTTGGTAGTTGATCACCAACCTTGGTTTTCCTCTTTTGATCTCTCCATGGTTTCTGACTAAGAATCCAAGACTGCTGTATGGAGATACGCCTGGTGAGATAAGCCTAAGGTCCAGATGTTCCTTAAGAATCATTTGCATATCCTTTAGATCCTCTTGGTTCATTAGGATCGGCCTGTATCTAACCAACTCATATTCCTTTCCCTTTTGAACTCTTAAAGTTGATTTGAGTTCATTCTTGTTCCACCACGCCAGAGGGTCTTCTTCGTAGTTTCTTTGAATCTTAACTTTGACATCCTCTATCAAGATCTGTTCTTCGTTTGTGATGTCAATGTGAAGACTTGGTTCTAAGCTGGCCTTCAGGATCTCAATAGTCTCATTTCTGATCCTCTTGATCTTCTGGCCGCCCAAGCTTTCAATCCTAAACTGTAGGATTGCATTACCGTATTTCCTCTGGTATTTAATTTTTGGGTGTAGAAGTCTCCCTTCATCACCACGCTTGCTGCGAAATTGAATCGGCATTTTGCGATAAAACGCCTGCGTCAATCTTTGAACTAAGATCTTATGATCACAAATGGTTGTGAGAATAAGACGCCTTGTTTCATTATCCTGCGTAAAACGTTTGAACATTTGCAGGAAATTATTGCCGAGTAAGACATCGGCTCCAGTATCATGGAAATAAATTGGTGGTGTCCTGACTTTGTACCACGGGGTACCACCCGCACCTCCAATTAAGATTTCTGCCTGCTTTATTCCTCGCTTGAAGATGATGATCTTCTTTGAGAAATCCCTTCCTGCAATAACCAGTAAATCTTCTTCGATTTCACCGGGGAAGACTCCTGGTTTTGTTGTGCAAATCCCTGCTCCTGAGTCGATATACGCTGCAAAGTATTCGGCTCGATATTTCTCGTATAACATCCCCACCGAGATGTAGATAGAGAATGGACTGGTGGTCATCGTAACCTGTATCTTTTCCCTTACACCGTGAACTCCATTCCTTCTGGTACCCTTTCCCAGGGTTTGTGATCCTCGAGAAAATCGGTTCCAAGAACAAGTTGTTATGGGTTCTTTCCTGCTCGTCCGTTGATAACGAAATCAATTGCGCCTAGTTTCAGGTTTCCTTGATATCTTCCAACGATTGGCTGCTTGAGATAATACAGTGCATCACACGGGAATGTATTATCTTTCTGGGTAGTGTCTAAGATAACCTCGACTTCGCCCCATCCTCCTGGACATTGAAGCATCTCTTTTTAGTCGTGAACTTATTTGGTTCGATCACAACTTCAACAATTGGCTTCTTTCCCCAGGTGAGACTGTGCATTCTATTTTCTTGGAAAGAAACTCTTCGTGGTTCGAACCTCTGGCTTGTATCTTTGCCAAAAACTGGTTGATCTCGGATGATCATATCCATTTCATGGATATGAGGCAAACTGAAGATCTCTGGTCTGACCGCATGGGCCACCTTTTCAAAGATTTCTGGTATTTCAACGAACTCATTTCTTCGGAAAAGATCTGAATGATGAGTATTGGAGAGCGCATAGGAAATGCTGTAGGTGATTGAGTAGGGTCTATTCCATTCCTTCATCAACTCCTTGTTTTTAAAGTCTTGATGAAGAGTAAGGACTCTATTGAAATCTCGATCGGCTAGATTGTAGGCAAGCTTCGGATAAACGAACGTTGCCACTTTTCCGGCAAATAGATTTCCTGAAATTCCCCTCAGACATGCATCTCGCAGGTTATGGATTCTTCTGTCAAAGATAGCAATATCAATTGGCGAATTGATACCTTCTTTGAATGTTGCCTTGATCAGGATTCTTATGGCTCCAATATGGATCCATGACATCTTCTGGGCAACCTCTGGATTGAGCCGTCTTAGTTCCTCTTTAATCTCATTCATGGGAACCAGTTGCATTTCCATCACATTACTTGTCAGCTCCATTGGGATCGCAATTTCTCCCGCCGTAACTTTGTATATGATGTGATGTTTTCTTGGTCTGAAGCTTAGCTGGGCTAAGGTTCTCTCCATTTTTCCGATGGTGAATCCATCGTAGACTCGCAATTTTGGATCTTCTCGCATAATTCTCATCAAGGCTTTGTGAGAAATGCTGGTTTGTGAGAAAAACCCCGTCATGTCCTCTTGAACTTCCTGGTGGAAGATCTCCTCGTCTTCAGTCTGATTCTGATTCCGATTCTAAAGACTCATCTGGTCCTTCGTCTTCTTCATAAATACTTTCGTCTGAAGGGATATCTTCAAACTGGTAATCTTGGACAAGGTCCTGAAAGTAGACAGCTTCTTCAAACTCCGGCGTGGCCTCGAACTGTCTGACTCCCCTTTTCTGATTCTCTGGGCAGTCTGTTGAGATGTGTCCTTTGGCACCATACGTCCAACAGTTGCAATCCTTGAAACTTTCATTAACACGTGTATGTGCTCTCCTGAAAGTTCGCCTAGTTGGTGGTCTGCTGGTACTTCCTTGACTGAAAGACGTTCTTCCGCGGCTGGGTCCTGGTCTTTGCCCTGATTTGTAACTTCTGCCTTTTTGTTTTGACCCGAATCTTCTTGGCCTCCAAGAAGATCTCATGGGGAACTTGCTTCTTCGCTCATAGGGGTGGTCCCTATGTTTCTTCTTTCGATGTTTCTCCGGTGCTCCAATGACTGTTGGGATGTCATTATCGTCGCAGCAAAGACGGGCTGATTTATTTATTCTTTTCAGCCTCTTGAAATTCTTTTGAATTGCTGCCTTCTGGCACCATTCGCCCAGCTTGACTTTGAGAAACGACATCCTTTGGGCCACTGTGTCAACTCCAATAAATGTATATTCTCGCAGTAACATTTCCCGTCACGGGCTTGGTATTTTGGCGAAAAATAAGGGAATCGCCGTGTCTTCATTCATCCGATTCTTCCATCTATATTCGGTGAACAGCTTAATGTATAGGTCAACGCTACATATGTCATGTAGTTCCAAGCTATACAGTGCTTGTTCATATCTCCTAACCTTCTCCTGGTCACCTCCTCCGGTTTGGGGATCAACAAAGTATCCTTCCCCAATGAAGTAGATCTTGAAAAGCCTCGTCATTCTATCAACAATGTCTTTGAGAGAATCGCCGGATATAGCCCCACTTCTAATCTCTGGAGTACCATGTTCCCATCCGATCTTGACCGATCCTTCGAGACTCATTTGCAACATCATGATGAATCCCTCTTTGTCGAGTTCAAGCCTCGCTACTGCAATTCTTATTGCCGATGCCCATTCATCGATCAGGGCTTCGCGATTCTTGAAATCCAGAGTGTCCAGATTGAGCATAAGCCCATACGGGTGTATTGGATCAAGCTGGGATCTTCCGTATGGTGTTCCATGAATGTCTGGTCTCCTAGCTCTCGATCTGGTTGGAATCCGGTTGTACATGGATCCCGCCACGAAGTCATGCTGGTGCGGCATGGGTTCTTCACGGATTGGCTCTTCTCTGATTGGCTCCGGATTTGGAATGGAAGATCCGACGCCTTCTGTAATTGTCGGCTGTCCTTGGGGAGGATCCTGTCTTGGCACGAGCGCACTTCATATGTCTGGATATTCTCCAGGTTGAGCCTTGAAAGTGATTCTGCAAGATCCGAAAGATCTGGCCCGTTCTCGAAGTTGAAATCGTCAATCCTGAACCTGGACATGATCTCAATATGTGCTGGGTTCTCCACGTATCCGTGCCTCCAGCTTCTCGCTCGTGGTCAACTCTCTTTTGACCTCGACTGCTTTGCCGCTTTGATGTAATAAGGGCTCATTCCCGAAAGATGGTGGCAACCATCAAACTCTCCTCCTTTCGGATGACCTTGGCATGGATTCCAAGTTCTTGATTCTTTGCTGGATATCCTGTAAATTTCCCAAGATCTCCTTCTGTCGTCGAGACATGGCTTCAAGCTTGTCTATGATTTCCTATAAATGCTCGGGCACATGGTATTGATGATTGCCATATGCTTGGACCGTTTTCTGGACTTCCCTGAGGTCCTGGGATAGCTTGGAACTATCTGGCACGAGTTCGTGAAAATCTGGCAAAGCTAGATTACTCATGAAGAACAGTTATTTCGTTCAGTGATTAATCTATTAATCCTAGTGATCTCAGCTGAGAGACCACTAATAGCTACGAATTTAGCTCTAATGCCCGAGAGAGTATTGGGACTAAAACTAGCTAGATTAACTAACTTGTTCATCAAGAGTTGGAGCTCTTGTTCTAGTGTAATACCAGGCATTTTACAGGCTTAGTATTGAACTTTTTTTATTGGCATTTTCTAGGCTAATATTTAATCGCTTGACACTTTCCATCCTTTCTTCCTTGATAGAACACACATATCCTATTTGTTCTAAGTCACAACAAAGAACATCGTGGTATTTAATTTCCGTTTCTTGGAAATTACGGTATCTTGTTAAAGCGATAATCCACCTTTTAATACTTGTACATGCATTTCCTCTCATGGGGAACTGGATCGGGGAATCCCAGATGTCATCCAAAACTGGATTATTCATGTTTTGTAAGATACTCCTCTCATGAGGTAATTAAGAGTAAACGTAAATAAATAAATAACCACATAAAATAAATAAACCATGCTCTGATACCATTTTTCAGATTCGAAAAGAATTGGACAAAAGAAAACTTGTTGGGTCAGAAATATAATTTTCTAAAGTTAAAGACAAAAGTATTAAATGGCTTTGGAATGATTCAGGTTCGAAAAGGATCCCCACTCTCATTCCTTGGCATATGCATAACACTTTCTCAGAGGAGAGGGTAATTTGCTATAGTTTTGAAAGCACAGGGGTTGTTTTTGCCTCTTTTTAAAACACGGGGAAGTTTCTTGCCTGTTTCCCAAAACACAGGGGTGCTGTTTGCTAAAAACCTTTGTATTATTATCAAATATCATTACACGATGGAGATGATCTCTTGAGATTAGCCCAAATGTGACCAAAATTCAAATGAGGCCCAACCCAAATGGCGGGATCTGAAAATTCTTCCCAATCCAATTGGCGGGAAATAAAGTAGACCAATTACCCAAAAAAGATCTCATATATAAATACAATCCAAAACATTTCCCCAATTATTCATTTCACATTTCACTTTTGTGTTTACTTTTTATCGAAAATCCATTTCAATATCACCACCACAAAACCCTAGCTCTAGCTCTAGCTATGGCGCGAACCTCACGAGCAAGGAAGAACTCTTCCGACGAGTCCGTGTCCAATTCTTCGCCGGAGGAGGAGCAGCCGGTCAACGAGATGGTCAACGACGAAGAGGACGAGGAGGAGCTCGAGGCGGTTGCTCGCACCGCCGAGGATGATTCGGACAACGACGACGATGATAACGCTGACGTGGCAGCTCAGGAGGAGGAGGACGACGTCAATGAGGTTCGAATTAGGGTTTATGATAAGTATTTGTGGTTCTGTGGTGTCTATTGGTATGGTGTGGTGCGGATCTGTTGTGGTTTTAGCTTTTCGATGTACGGTAGCTTGCAATGAATGAAGTAGTAATGACGATTTTTCTCTTTTTAGAGCAGTGGTTTTTGAGAGATAGGTGTTTTGTTTGAGGTTGAGTGTTTGAGTTGCTATACGCGTTTGTATCGGTGCGATTTAGTTTTAGGAGTGTTTAATTACTAGAAATGGGTGAAACAGGAGCTATATGATAGTTTCTGAGTTTTGAGTATATTGAATTGTGAAATTGCTTCAATTAACGGGGAGGTAGTATTGTTTGTCGAATTGAGCATTATACTGTTATATTACTTTGAACGATGAGCTGAGAAGATAGTAGGTCTGGTTTAGTCAATTTGGTTGTTAAGGCTGAATGTTTGAGTTGTTGCATGTGTTTATATCGGTGCGATTCAGTTCTAAGACTGTTTAAATGTTAGAAATAATGAAGGAGAATGTGTGAAATGGTTTTTAGTTTACTTTTGGAGAATCCGCTTCAATTAGTAGGGAGATAGTACTGTGGATCGAATCTATTGTCATATTGTTATAGTACTCAAACATTGAGCTGAGAGAATAGTTGGTTTGGTTTGGTCAATTTGGTTGTGATGTCTGTAGTTACGTATATCTCTGGCGTAAATGAACTGTTAGTGATATGGGCAGCTGTATTGAATATTGCAGGAAGATGATGTGGCTCCAAATGAAGTTTCCAAACGTGAGAAAGCGAGGTTAAAAGAAATGGAGAGGTTGAAAAAGCAAAAGATTCAAGAAATCCTGGAATCTCAGAATGCTGCTATTGAAGCTGACATGGTGGGTTTTTAAAACAATAATCTACTTCACATTGTTGCTATTGTTTCTTTCATACTGAGATTCACTTTCAAAACTGGTTTTGTCGCGGAGCAGAACAATAAAGGAAAGGGTCGTCTAAAGTATCTCTTGCAGCAAACAGAGCTATTTGCTCATTTTGCCAAGGTTGATCATTCTGCTCAGAAGAAGACAAAAGGAAAGTAAGCAGCCTTTTCCCTCTATGGACTGTTCAGCAGTTACATAACTATAGAATTTGCAGTTGACACTCTTCTGGACTTTTTATATGTTCTCGGGACTTGGATATGTATTCATTAGAGACACCAGCTTAGGAAAAGTTTATACACACTGTATTTTGAAATAGCACCACTTACACTTCGAAAGGATCACGTCTGTAAATGCAGATTTCGCTTAATTGTAGTTGCATGGTTGGAATCAGTTTATTTTCAACATGTGAATTCCACTCTTTCTGGTTGTGAGGTCTTTATCTGGCACTGAAGATGGAAGTTTTACATCATTCGAGAGCTGAAATTTATGACCCTCGTCGCTACATTGTAATTTGCTTTTTGAGTGTTTCTTCCAATTTATGCAGAGCTGTAACAGATTATCACTCCAACTGTTGTCATTGTTTCTGTTACTAATATTCATTTGTATTAAAGAAAGAGAAATGAAACTAAGCTAGTTTAGCCTTGTCGAAACAGCATTGTCTACAGGTTACTGATTTTTTTGCTCACAGTAATTATTGGTTATCTTATTCACGAATGAAGTAATGTTGAAGTCTTCAAATTAAGAACCATCTGGTACTTGAAAATGAGTTTTCTTCCTCAGTTATGTGGCCCGCTGATGCTGAGTTGTTAGATCTTTGCTTGTTTATGTTTCAATTCTGCCTAAGTCGCTCTTAAGCAATCTAGTTTCAAGATGTTTGCCAATCCAGCTCTATCTTTACTGAATTGGCTTTAGTTTGAGTTGTGGTGCTTTATCAATCTGAGGGAAAGCTGAATTTAGTAGCCAGAGATGGCAATTTGGAGTTTTTTGGCGTTGCATAAGTTGTGTTAGTTGTAAGGAGCTGCATTTTTACTGATTAGAATAATTTATTTCCTCTGAACCACAAGTCTAATATTAGTTATTATAATCTGTGAAAGTTTTTTTATTCATTGTTTTCTGAATGAAGTGACATTGTTCTTGATAATAGTATACTTCTCCTATGACATTTGACATTCTCCATATACTTAATTTACCTAAATGTAGCTTAGCCAAACAATGTTATTTCTGACATGATTCTAGCATCTGGCTCTCTCTCTGGTTGAGGTTGGAAAAAGTTGCTTTGATAATAACTGGGCCTTTCATCTGAATGCGGGCACATCGCTCCTACATTTTTGAATTGGTTTTTTAGTTGTGAATTAAGTTTATTTAATCTTCAGAGAAATCGCTAATATCAATTCAATTTCTAGATTAAGGTTTTGTTGTAAGGTTTCAGTTTAATGTAGCTAGTGTTCATCTATTTGCTTTTTAGGGGTCGTCATGCATCAAAGATAACTGAAGAGGAAGAGGATGAAGAGTGCCTTAAAGATGAAGAGGATGAGGTTATTGGAGCTGGAAATACGAGGCTAGTGGCACAGCCATCTTGTAAGATGCTCGCCCCTCTCACCGAGCTAACTTTTGTTAACATAGACAATTTTTTATCGGCAGTACTGATCAGTGTTAACTACATCAGTTTAATTATGAATTAAGTTTGATCTACACATTAGTGTTTTTTTTTTCTGTCTCATTTCTAAAAGAAAAGTTCCGAGTTTTATTCTTTCATTCCCCATCCCTGTTAAGTTAACGAGTATGAAATATAATTTGATCCGCTGTTTTAATATGTAAAATAAGAATTCTTCTGTTTTCCTATCCAAATAAAAAAAACCTTTCTTTTTGTTGACAAAAAACAGAAGATACTTCATTTTGTTTTTAGTAGATTTTATCATTTCCACAGTGGGGAGTCTTTTTACCCCATCAACCTATTTTTTCTCATTGTTTTTGTTCCTTGATAGCTTTTGATGTAAATATTTTTTTAGAAAGTGATGCATTGGGTGTTTATCTTTTTACATAATTTTGTGAGACGCATTTAGTTACTTTTGGTCACTGATCTTATTACAGGTATTCAGGGAAAGATGAGGGATTATCAACTTGCTGGTTTAAATTGGCTGATAAGGCTGTATGAGAATGGAATCAATGGCATTCTTGCTGATGAGATGGTATAACATAGAATATTTGTGCTGAAACGTATTCATTATCTTTTTATGTTGATGACGATTGTTTTCAATTTAGGGGCTTGGAAAAACTCTGCAAACCATCTCTTTGCTTGGTTACTTGCATGAGTTTAGAGGGATCAAAGGTCCTCACATGGTTGTTGCTCCAAAGTCTACGCTAGGGAACTGGATGAATGAAATCAAAAGGTTTTGTCCCGTTTTACGTGCAGTAAAATTCCTTGGAAATCCTGAAGAAAGAGTAAGCCTGCTGTACCCTTTCAGTTGTAATTTGCTAGTCTCCTGTTTACCACTTTTCTGAGGTAACAATTGTTTTTGATCTTCCAGAGTTATATACGCGATGAATTGCTTGTTGCTGGGAAGTTTGATGTTTGTGTCACAAGTTTTGAAATGGCCATCAAGGAGAAGTCTGCCTTGCGTCGGTTTAGCTGGCGATATATCATTATTGATGAAGCTCATAGGATAAAAAATGAGAATTCTCTTCTATCCAAGACAATGAGGCTTTTTAACACCAACTATCGGCTTCTAATTACTGGAACGCCGCTTCAGGTATTGGTCAACCGTGTCCAGTGTATTGAGTTCCTTGTCGACAATTTATTTGATCTCGATGAGGTCTTATAATCTCATTATGTTCACTTGTTCTCTTCTGATGGTTTTTCTTTTTTCAAAGGTTTAACATTTAGTTGCTGTCATGGTTAATATGCTTCTGGAACCTTTTAGCCTTCGTAGGATGGCACTCTTGTATGAGATATACATACTCAGAAGGTTATGTCTATCTTGGTAAAACCCAGGAGTATCCGTATAGTGGTTGAGTCTGTCAAAGGTTTTCATTTTCTTTCAGTTTATCGTCTTAGGAAAAAACAGGAAGATAATTGGGTAACTTGCTCCAATACTTTTAATATTACCTCTAACAAGGTTGTGATATGAATGAAAAAGTGTTGATTGATTTCAGTATTATTTCTTTGAATTGAGGTATTTCTAGTTTCATCTGTGGTTTTAGATACCATTATTTCATAGTATAATCTGACGCTCTGACAAATATTTGTAACTCTGTGCTTATGTCTTCGAGGAGTACTCAGTTTTCGTGTATGAGTTTATTGTACAGTGAACTCTGTTCTCTGATTGTGGACTGGTATTTTTGCAGAATAATCTTCATGAACTGTGGTCGCTCCTAAACTTTTTACTTCCGGAGATATTTAGCTCTGCTGAGACTTTTGATGAATGGTTCCAAATTTCTGGTGAAAATGATCAGCAAGAGGTTGTCCAGCAACTTCACAAGGTATATTCCTGTTTCTTTATTTTCCAGCAGGCATTTCTTTTTCCTTCTGTGAACATTCATTTGTATTTGATAATAAATTATTGGTGTTGCATACTGAAAAGCTCAAGTAAGTAGTGTGGTTATGGTAAAACCCATAATAGATGTTGTTTTGATGCTATTGTAGATCCCATTGCACAGATTGTAATTATTACCTCCAAGTCATGATGTCTGTTTCTCCAGATTAATATTTAATATTCAGCCAACATTTGACTTGTGATGCTTCCAAAGTGGTTCTTATCCTATATGTCAATAGATTGGAATAGATATCCATTTGATGTCTAGTGATGGTATACTTTAATTAGTAATATCCAGCTTTAAATGGATAGTTTCTATCTTTTAATCTTTTTGTTGTGTTATACCAGGTTCTACGTCCTTTCCTTCTCCGGAGATTGAAATCTGATGTAGAGAAAGGTTTGCCTCCAAAGAAGGAGACGATACTCAAGGTTGGTATGTCACAGATGCAAAAGCAGTACTATAAGGCACTGCTGCAGAAGGATCTTGAGGTTGTAAACGCTGGAGGAGAACGGAAGCGTCTTCTTAATATAGCCATGCAGCTCCGTAAATGTTGTAATCATCCATATTTATTTCAAGGTGCTGAACCTGGCCCTCCATATACCACTGGGCAACATCTTGTAGAAAATGCTGGTATGTTCTTTCTTCTGAGTAAGGACCATGTATTTTCTTTTGCGGTACTTATCATCATTGACCTTAACCTTATTTTCCACGATGTGTTCTGAATTACAGGGAAGATGGTTCTTCTTGATAAATTGCTTCCAAAATTAAAAGACCGTGATTCCAGGGTTTTGATATTCTCGCAGGTTGGTTTTCTTTTGGTCCTGATCTTTATTCTCTACCTAAACCTATTTGCACTTCACTATGCAGACATATTATGGAGTTATTGTTGCCATTATTTTGTTAGTCTGTCTTATTTCTCACTATTTTCCCCTAACTTCTCATGGTCTTTTAACTGTGCTATGCAGATGACAAGGTTGCTTGACATACTTGAAGACTACTTGATGTTCCGTGGATACCAGTATTGCCGAATTGATGGAAACACTGGCGGGGAAGACCGAGATGCTTCCATTGAAACTTTCAACAAGCCAGGAAGTGAGAAATTTGTCTTTCTACTGTCAACCAGAGCTGGAGGTCTCGGTATCAATCTTGCCACTGCTGATGTTGTCATTCTGTATGACAGTGATTGGTGAGTCTTTGCTGTTACTACTGTATGAGACACCCTAAAGTTGTATTGTCACGTAATTTCTGCAACTATTGCTACACAGGAACCCACAAGTTGATTTACAGGCGCAGGACCGTGCTCACAGAATTGGGCAGAAGAAGGAAGTCCAAGTTTTCCGGTTCTGCACTGAGGTTGGTCTTGTTTTTATTCCATGGGTATTTGCACAAACCTCTTGGAGCCGTAATATTTACATGATTGGAGAATTTTTTTGACAGTACACCATTGAGGAAAAAGTGATTGAAAGGGCCTACAAAAAGCTTGCTCTAGACGCTTTGGTAATCCAACAAGGGCGACTAGCTGAGGCAAAGAGTGAGTCTTTCTAATCCACTATCTTAACTCTTTTCCATGTACTATATCATAGTTATGTGATAGCAAAATGACTGTCTACTTGATTTTCTGTTACACAGCTGTTAATAAAGATGAGCTGTTACAAATGGTGAGATTTGGTGCTGAAATGGTTTTCAGCTCCAAAGATAGCACAATCACTGATGAAGATATAGATAGAATCATTGCCAAGGGAGAAGAGGCCACTGCAGAACTTGATGCCAAGATGAAAAAATTTACAGAAGATGCTATCAAATTCAAAATGGATGACAGTATGCTTCTGCTTCTCTCACTCTCTCTGATAGTCTGATACTTTCGTCTTAATCATTTTCCCGAGTTTACTTTCTTACTGAGGCTGATTTAAGCTGTTTTTGTTCTGCAGCTGCTGAGTTGTATGATTTTGACGATGAAAAGGTATTATTACTTCTGTTCCACTGGAATATATGATATGATATTAGTTGGTCTGTCTCGAGCTCACGTTTTTCTTTGTTCCTTGTTGGTAGGAAGAAAGTAATTTTGATTTCAAGAAAATTGTCAGTGATAATTGGGCTGAGCCGTCAAGAAGGGAAAGGAAGCGCAAGTACGTTTCTTCGAATGATAAACTTACTTACTTTGGAATTGCTCTTGTCTGTCAAAAGTAACTTTTTGTTTTAATATAGCTATTCGGAGGCAGAGTACTTCAAGCAGACAATGCGCCAGAGTGGGCCTGTGAGACCCAAAGAGCCTCGAATTCCTCGCATGCCACTGTTGTAAGCATCTTCTGATGAATTTGCGGTTATCCTTTTGATATCTGTATCTGAAAATTGGCTATCTTTTGTCAGGCATGATTTTCAGTTCTTCAACACACAGCGTCTTACTGAACTGTATGAAAAAGAAGTTCGATACCTTATGGTGGGTCTCTAAGCTACACTGCATTTTCCACTCTTGTTTATGTGTCTCCTTGTGTATATATGTGAACAAGTGGCTATATTTATCTATCTATATGTGTTCATATGTTGACATAATGTCTTCTCCGTTTATGGTTTAAGCAAGCACAGCAGAAGAATCAAGTCAAAGATACAATAGAAGTGGATGAATCCGAGGGTATGTAATTCTGGATAACTCTCTTCTTAGAACTGTCATATTTGTTGCACATTGACTTCATACATTGTTATCTAGCAGAAGTTGGAGATCCATTGACTGCTGAAGAGCAGGAAGAGAAGGAATCTCTCCTTGAAGAAGTAAGTCTATATAAATGTTGTAGTTCTAGTTTTTGTGCTTGCCTTAAGCTGATTATTGTGCTGTGCAGGGTTTTTCCACGTGGAGTAAAAGAGACTTCAGCGCTTTTCTCAGGGCCTGTGAAAAGTATGGTCGAAATGATATCAAGGGTATTGCTTCGGAAATGGAAGACAAAACAGAGGAAGAAGTCGAAAGATATGCAAAAGTTTTTATGGAAAGATACAAAGAATTGAATGGTAAACATTAAGATTGTTAGCCGTTTCTTTGCATCTGAAACACGATATACTAACTTGGGAATGTTATTTCCAGATTATGATAAGATTATTAAAAACATTGAGAGAGGCGAGGCCAGAATATCTCGGAAAGATGAGATTATGAAAGCTATTGGGAAGAAGATGGATCGATACAAGAATCCATGGCTGGAATTAAAGATGCAGTATGGCCAAAACAAAGGGAAATTGTACAATGAAGAATGCGATCGTTTCATGGTTAGAGTCCTGATTATATAAACGTGTTGAAATTTATATTGAGTTTTCTATTTGCTTATTTCGAGTTTGTGAATGCTATTTACTGTTGTTTCTCAGATATGCATGGTTCACAAACTTGGGTATGGAAACTGGGAAGAGCTGAAGGCAGCATTTCGTACTTCACCCCTTTTCCGGTTTGATTGGTTTGTAAAGTCACGGACCACTCAGGAACTTGCAAGGAGATGTGACACCCTCATTCGATTAGTGGAGAAGGAAAACCAAGAATACGATGAACTGGAAAGGCAGGCACGTAAAGAGAAAAAACTTGCAAAGGTAAGTCGATTGTCTAATTTGTTCATCATCTTTTGTTCTTGGTATAGAATAAAACTACTACCCCTAACAAACCAATATTTCTTCCTAGTGACTTGGTCTTTCTTTTACTTGGCTGTGCATATAGTTGATTCTCATTTGTCCTCGACTATCCTAACCTGATGGCTGTTTAGATTTCTTAACATTTTATCAATTTTCCTGGCAGAATATGAACTCAGCCAAGCGTTCTGCTTCCAGACAAGCTGCAGAGAGCCCTCCACCATCTACAAAGAAGCGGAAGCAATCATCAATGGATGATTACGTGAGCTCAGTGCGTGCTTCTGAACTTTTTTTTGTTGGATTCGGGTGTCTGCACTTTTTGTATGCGGAACTTGATTTTTTAAATGTTTTATGTTTGTAACAGGGAAGGAAGAAGAAATGAATTCTGTATCGTAAATTTTGGTGGCTATTCTAAGGGCTACGAGCTGCTCCCGGTTTTACGAGACTTTATCAGTGGAGGGGGGGGGGTATGTATGTAATATATAGGTATTAGATGATGTAGTTGAGTTTAGTTCGTTGTCCATGCATGTTTCCGAGGCTATGTTGCTTTTGTGAAACTTCAGACCCCGGAGTTGGAACTTTGGTGATTATTAATTGATCATGTTGTAGCATACATTTTGGTTTGAATAGTGTTTTTTTTTTGTTTTTTCTCCTTACGCTATGTTATAATGTCTTGAACTAGCGTATAGCCTTCAGCATGTATGTTTTAGGAAAGTCATTTTTTTTTTACATTCTTTATGAAGGCTTGTCAGGCATATTTTAGACACATGGACGATTAAAAGTAAAAAGAGTTAAAACTCAAATTTCTAAAACTTTAACAATATAATTAAAAAGTTTGCCGACAAATTCGTAGGGACTGCAATATTTGCATTTGTTGCATTTATATTCCTCTTTTGTGCGTAAATTATTTTTCTTATGGAAGCCACTCACCAGTAGCTAATTAAGCTATTATTATTTGTTAGGTATTTGAATCGACAAATACGCACCCCCAGGATTTGCCCATTGTGGATATACGAAGCAAGTACGAATAAAATATGACGATCGTAACAACACAAGAATTTTTACGTGGAAACTCCAAAACCGGAGAAAAACCACGGGGTCCGAACGAAAATATACTATGTAGAAAATTGTTACAACTACACAATTTCTCGCTCAACCCAACGATCCCCACAGAGCCTTTATACCCGTAACGCTCCCCGAATACACCTCACACAAATATAGAAATATTACAAGAGAAAATATAAGAGTTATACTACAAAAGAACTCTGAATTGTTGGATGATTCAAATAGCAGGCAATTGCCTGCTATTTATAGGAAGCAAATGAGCTGAAAACCGTGTGATATCTACTCCCAAGCTCCATTATCACAAAAGTGGGGGGACAACACCATTAATTGTTGTCCCCCACTTCCACCGCTCCACAATCTCCACCTTGAAGATGTGATTATTAGTGACTAATCACGTCTTCAAAATCATCTCCATTCCGGCATTGGGCAATCGCACACCTACTCCGCCTCAGAAGATCTCCATAGCTCCCGCTATCACTTCAACCGCAGTTGTACTTTTAGAAGTACCATGCTCCACCATAAAGCATAACCACTCAGAATAAACCAATTCCAAGAATTTCCTTTTTCGGCCCATGTCGAACATTAACTTGCTGATAGGATGGTGCAACTTCCACTTTTGGCTCCTCCGGAAGTCATCAGCCCGCCGACATGAATATACCACACCTTGCATTAACGCCAAAAGCAATGCCCGTGTGCACACTAGACCCACTAACATTAATGTCCTGTCTCATGGCAACTTTTAGGGTCTCATGCCATCAGGACGAGCATGCCGCTTACATAACTTCAGAGTCACTGCAATAAGCAATGTTAGTATCTCCTCCAGTGTTTTCCTTTGATGCCTCGGAGCCACTTGCCGAACCGGCTCCCTTTGTTGGACAATTTCTTCTAACGTGGCCAGATTGTCCACACCGCCAATACACTTTCGTCCTAGAGTTTGTCTTCCTGCCATCGTAAGTCACCAATGCATTGTTTACATGTGAACCGTTACCCCCGCTAAGCCTCCTCTCTTCAGACAGAAGCTTGCCCGTACCTTCAGAGAGATTGATTTTCTCTTTCCCATGAATCAATATCGGTTTCATGTGTTCGTACGAACTTGGAAGAGACCAGATGAGTCTCAAGGCTTGATCCTCCTCATCAATTGCAACTCCAATGGATTCAAGCTCAGCAACGATTCCGTTCAGAACACTCAGATGATCTGAGATACTCGCACCCTCTGCCATTCGCAGTGTGTGAAACTGCTCCTTCAGGTACACGCGATTCGACACGCCCTTCGCCTGGTACAACTCCTCTAATTTTTCCCAGAGCCCCTTAGCCGAAGAAATCCCATGCACGTTCGCAAGAATGTTGCGCTCGCAGCTCGCAAATCTAGATCCTCCCAGTCATCATCGTCCACCACAGCTTTTATACCAGCTGCTTCGGAACTCGAGCTAGTAGGGCCGCTACCTTTAGCAACCCTCCCTTTTAAAGCTTTGTGTAACCCTGACTGAATCAACACATCCCTGACTTGAACTTGCCACAAGCCAAAGTTGATTTTTCCGTCAAAATTTTCAACGTCAAATCTCACTGCACTCGTACCCTTGCTTCCTGACATTGCACCAGTGAGCCTTGGTGAATTTCAAGTAGATCTGAATAGCACAAAGTAAACCCCCGGAAAGAGATAGCTCGTTTTTCAAGACAGGATTTCAAGGTTCCCAGGTAATTGGTGGGGTCACAACGGTCCCGCTTAATAACCAATTACCTTTGACAGAACCGCCTTTATCAGCGCTTATTCACACTACTATCACACCAGAACTCCACCCCAACAAAAGCTCCACCTCCAGCAGTACCCGGGCTCTGATACCACTTGTTAGGTATTTGAGTCGACAAATACGCACCCCCAGGATTTGCCCATCGTGGATATACGAAGCAAATACGAATAAAATATGACGATTGTAACAACACAAGGATTTTTACGTGGAAACTCCAAAACCGGAGAAAAACCACAGGGCCCGAACGAAAATACACTATGTAGAAAATTGTTACAACTATACAATTTCTCGCTCAACCCAACGATCCCCACAGAGCCTTTATACCCCTAACACTCCCCGAATACACCTCACACAAATATAGAAATATTACAATAGGAAATATAAGAGTTATACTACAAAAGAACTCTGAATTATTGGATGATTCAAATAGCAGGCAATTGCCTGCTATTTATAGGAAGCAAATGAGCTGAAAACCGTGTGATATCCACTCCCAAGCTCCATTATCACAAAAGTGGGGGGACAACACCATTAAGAGAGTGTTTGCAAGAGCTTATGAAAGCTACTTCTTCATAACTTTTACTTAAAGTTACTTAAAACGGCGTTTGACTTAAAGCAGTGAGTGTTTGCAAATGTGTTTTTAAAAGTTACTTAAAGCAGTTAAAATAGTTTTGTGGTGTTTGCAATGGCTAGTGAAAAGCACCTTTGAATATTGATCAAGATGCAATAAGATTTATTTACGTATATTTAAAATATACATAATATTAATGTTTCACACACACATGCACAATTATGGTTATATTTAAAAATAACATAATATAATTGAATTAATACGTTTATTACACTAAATTTCACAATTTATTTGATGTAAGCATTTATTTTTAGAAAGTATAACTTTATCTGAAAGTCGTTAATATAAATATGTTGTTGTTAAGTAAAAAAACATTAAGAATTTCTTTGTATTCTTTCTCATTATTACTTTTTCTTTAATTATTTTTTATTATTAATTAAAACACCACAATTTAAGATTATAGAGAATATCACGTAAATGAGGAAAGAGAGAAATCATGAGATTTTTTTCTGATTAATTAAGGCTTAAATAGGATATTAGGAGAAATTTAAGGAATATATAAGTAGAAGCAGTTTATGGAAGCACCTCATGACATGTTTCTGGACTTCTGCTTATTTTTGACTTTTTTTAAGAGAAGGAGAAGCAAAAGCATGAATTGCAAACATTAAATAAATGATTTTCAGTGACTTAAAGCCCATAAGCTCCTTTTAAAAGCTCTTGCAAACACCCCTAAGTGTTGTCCCCCACTTCCACCGACCCACATTATTTACTAAACAAGTCGTTTGCTGTATGCATAAAAGTGAAAGGGCCCGGGCCATCTTCAACCAACTAAGTCAGGGGCAATTAGTAAGTCATCAGTCATGAACAAAACAACTTGAAAGAAAATTATGTAATACTAATAAAATAAAGATAACCAATAGGCCTAGCTAACAAATGCATAAATAAATCATAATGATTAAAGTCTTCTTAGCAGGTCAACATGCCACACTAATGAATGTGAAAAGCCACAGCATCGCTAGCAGCCAACAATTGGGTCACTGTGATTAAGATACTTAAAAATTGATGAATTTAGTTCTAGGGATATAAATATAAATATTAAGAGTTAATATTTCAATATTTTTATGAATCAGACATTTATTTTCGAGGCATCAATATATTATTAAGAATAAGTCAATCTAAAGTCTTCTTAGAAAGTCTGCATATATAGCCACCACACCTTCTCTATCTTTGCATAGCCACCAGTCCAGTCCACACCATCGATCTCTATCTTTCCATTTGTTAAGTTTTGTAGATTCCTACAAGAAAACAAAGTTGATATCAATGGCGGCTGCGTATGCAGCTCTTGTTTCTCTTACTCATATCATTGAGCACATAGCGGAGCATCATTCTCAACGACCTTTTTTTCATGACAAGCAAATGAGACAGCTCGAGTCGCTCCAAAAAAAGGTCAGTTTCTTGCAAGATTTTCTTGAAGTTTCTTCCTCTAAAGGTAGTAATATTGAACAAGAAGGTTTGGAGAGTCGAATTACGAAGGCAGCTTACGCTGCGGAAGATATCATTGAATCCCATGTAGTGGATACTATTCTTTCTCAACCTGATCCCAAGGAACAGTCAAAAAACAAAAAGAAGAGAAAAAAGAAATTCATAAGTCACGGAAAAAATAGTTTCGACGATCTTTTCTCGCATGGTCTGCAGAAGGTGATAGAAAGCATAGATGCTATCAAGAGGGAGGTGATGGCAGTTAAAGAAGAAACAAGAGTGGAAGATGAGAAGGCAGGCGATATTCTAGTGCCTGTTGTTTTATCAAGACGTCCTACCACAAGGAAGGATATTAAGGTGGAGTACTACGACAAAGACGTGGAGCAAATCATGGATAAGCTTACTGGACAATCTTCTAATCTCCAGATCATTCCGATTGTTGGAATGGGAGGTATAGGTAAGACAACACTCGCTAGATATATTTTTGAAAATCAACTTGTTGTGGAATGCTTTCCTTTCCGTGCCTGGGTTACGGCATCTCAAGAATATAATCTGGCACAAATGTTGTTAGACCTTTTACATCAAATTGGGTTATTTAATGATAAACAAGAAGGTTGTTAATATCATCAATTAGGAGAAAGATTACACAAACATTTAGCAGGCAGGAAGTATTTGATTATAATAGATGATATGTGGAGTGCCAATGTATGGGAAAAGTTAAAGTTGTTCCTTCCAAATTACGACAATGGAAGTCGTGTCATAATAACTACGAGATTGTTGAATGTTGCTGATAGTACTGACTCGTCTAACGTTTATATGGTCAGTCTTCTAGATGAAAAAAAAAGTTGGAGTTTGTTATGCACGACGGTGTTCGGCCATTATGGTAATTGTCCTCTGGAACTAGAGGAAACCGGGAAGGACATTGCGAGAAATTGCAAAGGACTTCCGTTGTCTATTGTGGTCATTGGTGGGCTCCTCGCCAAGTCTGAGATGACACGAAAGTACTGGGGTTACGTTGCCAAACATATAAATGAAATTGTAAACTCAGAGGAAGATCGCCGTTGGTTAGACATATTATATCTGAGTTATAGTCAATTGCCAATCCACTTGAAACCATGTTTTCTCCATATTGGTTCTTATAAAGAAGACTATGACATCGGTATCTCGAGACTTATCAAACGATGGGTTGCCGAGGGATTCCTAAAGCCATGGAAAGGCAAAAGCTTGGAAGAGGCTGCCGAGGACTACCTAAAGGATCTTATTGACAGAAACCTTGTTTTTGTTCGTGAGTGGGGGTTCACTGGAAAAATGAAAACATGTGGCATTCATGATCTTCTAAGGGATATATGCTTGAAGGAAGCACGAAAAGACAGGTTCTTTTGCGTCGTCAAGAAGCAGGGACAATATGTAGATAACGAGCGTCGCGTAATATTTCACGAAGGAGAAAGGGATAATGAGACAATCAAAAGATATGGTTTCGCCTTGTATACCAAACAATTGGTTCGTTCCGTGTCATGTGATGTTGAGGATTTATCATGGGAAAGGGTATGCAATTTTAGATTGATCCGGGTGTTGAACAGGGCTAGGAGTGACAGTGTAGAAAGCATTCTCCAACTAGTAAACTTGAGATACCTTGAATCTAAATATAGTGTGGGACTTAAGATACATCTTCCTCCAATGATGTGCCAACTCTGGTATTTGCAGACGTTAATTATTATAGTAGGTGATGCTATTGTTGAACTGTATGATATCTGGCAAATGCCACAGCTTAGGCATATAAATGTTAAGCCCTGGATTCAAATATCTGAACCTTTGCGTGGCAGAAAAAATGTGCAAGATAGCTATGTATTGAAAAATCTACAGACACTCAAGGCGGCACGCCATTTGAAGTTTACTGAGGAGGTCATCAGGAGAATTCCCAACATCAAGAAATTATCTATACGGTGTGACCTGTCGCTAATCCCAAATCATCAAAGTCTACACAACCTAGACCGCCTACATAATCTCCAATCACTAACTTTCCTTGGGCTTGGAAACAGGGATTTTGTACAAAACCTCGCGTTACCTAAATCTCTCAAGAAGTTCACGCTAATCCAGTGTGAATTTAATTGGGATGATTTTTCAGAAAAGGTTGGATCGTTGCCCAATCTTGAAAAGCTTAAGCTGGATCGTTGCTATGGAGGAGACGAGTGGAACACAGTTGAGGGGAAATTCCTTCATTTTGAAATTCTTGGGAATTGACGAGAGTACATTATCATCTGATAAACTGGTACGCTGGACATCAGAGAGTAGTCATTTCCCGCTACTTCAACACCTTCTTCTAATTGAAATGAAAAAGCTGAAAGAGATCCCTTCCGGCATTGGAGACACTCTTCAGTCGATCAAGTTGTGGTATTGTGGAAGTTCTGTCATTGCCTCGGCAAAAGAAATAGTACAGGAACAAGAGAGCCTCGGCAATGAGGATCTTCATCTAATCATTACCGAACTTCGAGGTACGCTATGGAAACTTTTAATTAAAATTACAAAAAAACCGAGATAATTCCTTTTTTTTTCTTTCTTTCTAATTCTTTGCTTTTTTTTTTTTTTTTTTTTTTTTTTTTTTTTTGACTTTCAAGATTTTCAATTCATACAAACCGTCCGGGCAAAAGCAAAAAATCAGTGGATTTCCGAAGCGGTGTAGAAGAAGAAGATTGGACACATCTGAACGCACTGGAGCTCAACCGCTGTTACGTTACCGCACAAGTTTATTTCAGGAATTGCTTCTGTTTGCTGTTTATTTGCTGCTTGCATGCTTTTTTGTTTCTAGTTGCCAAGAAACAGACCGTGTTGCACTTCTGTCACAGTGTTTGTGGTGTACGTACGACTAGCTAAATACAATTCTTTTTCCCTTTAATTTCTTCAAGCATGAATTTTTGAATTTGATCAAATGTGCAAGTTGCCTTTTGTCATGTGATTACATGAATGGGATGACAGTTGAAAACAAATCGGCCACTCAAACCTGAACTATTACTATAAAGCCAGAAACAAGACTTACACATCAGAACCATATAATGTACTTCTGAAAGCTAAATATTGAAAATAGACCCTCATGCATGCACAGACAAAATATTCATAACCAAATCATTACAATTTACAACAAACCTCATTCTTGTGCCAGCCATCACCAACCTCTACCCTACGTACACCACCGGAAACCTGTCACATAACTGGACAAAGAACCAACCGATACTCAGCTGCTACAACTAATGGTTTCAGGCAAAGCAAACGATACGAAAGTTTGATCAACAATGCCAAGTCCTTTCCTAATTTAATCACTTTTAATATAGACAAGACGTGTC
The DNA here is from genome assembly GCA_948329865.1 of Linaria vulgaris. Taxonomy (NCBI): domain Eukaryota; kingdom Viridiplantae; phylum Streptophyta; class Magnoliopsida; order Lamiales; family Plantaginaceae; genus Linaria; species Linaria vulgaris. The sequence continues at coordinate 105,360,556 of OX415253.1, read as the reverse complement.
TCCGGATTTGATTTCCTCCCTCATTTGCTTTCACCATCAACACTTCCCATGCCGTTTTTTCTCTCTCTGTCTCCTTTAAATTCCCGTCCCACAACTTAGCTTCAGAAATTGCTCGTTCTCTACCCAGATCTCCGTTTTTCCTAGGTGAACTGTTGTAGGTGGAAGGGGAGCGGTAGTGATTCTTGAATCACTAACTTGAACTGTACGTTCAAGGACCGCATGGATTCCTTCTGAAACCTTGCATTAATTCCTGAATCGCTTAGGAAGCTGATGTTACGAACTGTAAATTTGATTGGGATGATTTCACGACAAAGGTGGGTTCGTTGCCACATCTTGAAAAGCGCGCCTTGTGTAGTTGTAGCAGCGGACCAGCAGTCAAGGAGAAATTCATTTGTCTGAAGTATTTGCTAATAGTCCACAGCAGAAAGTAGCCATTTCCCACTCTAGAGGAAATCCCATATGGTATTGGTGAAACGTTTCAATCGATAGAACTCGTGCATTGTTGAAGTTCTGTGATTGCCTCCGCAGAAGAAATCGTAGAGGAATAACTGTGCCTCCGGAGCCATGGTCTTCGTTTCAATAGGTTGGTTTGGGATTTGATCGAGAATCCGGAAACTTGTGTACTGAATAAGCTGAACGCGCTGTTTCAAGACAAGTTTGTTTAACTTGGTTTAAGTATTGTTGATGTTTGTTCCTTACATGGTTCTTCACTTTTACATGTAAAGTGACTAGCATCTCTTTGTTTCCATCTTTCTAGGAAAAATGCTCTTTAAACTTCTCTCTTTTTTGTTGAAAATGTATGTAATTAAGATAACAATGTATGTAATATGCAAGTTGCATTTTTCTTCTTCGTCAACTGTATCTTTTCTTATGTTCATGTTGTGTATAAATTTCTATTTATTGTGAAAGCTAAGGACTAAAATTCATGTGATTAAGCTGCAAGTAGTACTAAACAAGTAGTTTCTGACTTGTGAAAGTTACTGGCCATCAACCAACGTTGAATCCTTGTGATTTCGCGCCAATTAAGTCATCAATCATAAATAAAAAAATATCATATAATACTAATGATAACCACTAGGCCTAAACAAATTCTTAAACCTTGTTTATATATTGATCATTAAAGTCTACTTAGCAAGTCTACATAGCCACACGGTAAGAAATCCCTTCTCTATCTTTCAATTTGCATTACAAGTTCGTATATCTTTGTTGATATACTTGTCTTCACTTTACAGATTCCTCGAAGATGGCGGCAGCGTACGCAGCTCTAGTTTCTCTTAAGCATATAATTGAGCATATAACGGAGCACCATCCTCGTAAACCGTTTTTTCTTGATAAACAAAAGAGACAGCTCGAGTCACTCCAGAAAAAGGTTAGTTTCTTGCAAGATTTTCTTGAAGCTGTTCATTCCTCAGAAGGTAGTAATACTGAACAAGAAGGTTTGGAGAGTCGAATTGCGGAGGTAGCCTATGCTGCAGAAGATATCATAGAATCATATGTAGTGGATATAATTCTTCCCCAAGCTCCAAATAAACAATCAAAACACAAAAATAAAGGAGCAAAAAAAGAAGTCATAAGAAAGGGGAAAAGCGCATCCAATCTGTTTTTACGTGGTCTGCAAAAGATAATAGAAAGCATAGATTCTATGAAGAAGGAGGTGATGGTGGTTAAAGAAAAAACAAGAGTTGAAGATCAGAAGGCAAGCGATCTAGTAGTACCTGTTGTTTTATCAAAACGTCCTACCACGGGGAAGGATATTAAGGTGGAGTACTACGGGAAAGACTTGGAGCAAATCATGGATAAACTTACTGGACAATCATCTAATCTCCAAATCATTCCGATTGTTGGAATGGGAGGTATAGGTAAGACTACACTCGCTAGAAATATTTATAACAATAAACTTATTGTTGAATGCTTTGATATCCGTGCTTGGGTTACCATATCTCAAGCATATAATCTGCAACAGATATTGTTTGACCTTTTACATCAAATTGGATTATCTAATGATGAGCGGGAAAGCTGTGAATATCATCGATTAGGAGAAAGAATACACAAACATTTATCAGGTAGGAAGTATCTGATAATAATAGATGATATGTGGCATGTTGATGTCTGGAAAAAGTTAATGTTGTTTCTTCCAAATAACAGCAACGAACGTCGAGTCATAATAACTACAAGATTGTTGAGTGTCGTTGATGGTTTTGACCCTTCCTGCATTTATAAGATGAAACTTTTAGATGAAAACAAAAGTTGGAGTCTGTTATGCACAAAGGTGTTTGGCCATGATGGTAATTGTCCTTTGGAGCTAGAGGAAATTGGTAAGGACATCGCGAGAAATTGTAAAGGGCTTCCTTTATCTATTGCAGTGATCGGAGGGCTTCTTGCGAAGTCTGAGAGGACAAAAAAGTATTGGGAGTACGTTGCCAAAGATATAAACCAAATTGTAAACTCAGAGGAAAATGGCCGTTGGTTGAACATATTATATTTGAGTTACAACCAATTGCCTATTCACTTGAAACCATGTTTTCTCTATATGGGTTTTTTTGCAGAAGATTCTGATATTCGTATCTCTGAACTTATCAAAATATGGGTTGCCGAGGGATTCCTAAGAAAATGTAAAGACAAAAGTTTGGAAGAGGCTGCTGAAGACTACCTAAAGGATCTTATCGACAGGAATCTTGTTTTTGTTCGTGAGTGGGGGTCCATTGGAAAAATGAAAACATGCGGTATACATGATCTTCTAAGGGATCTATGCTTGAAGGAAGCAAGGAAAGACAGGTTCTTTGGCATCATAAAGAATCATGCAAAATCTGTAGATAACGAGCGTCGCATTGTATTTCATAAAAGAGAATGGGATTTTGGGTCGATCAAAAGAATTAATTTTGCCTTGTATGCTGAACCATTTATTCGTTCTTTATCATGTGATTTTGATGAGTCAGGTTTATCATCTAAAATTGTACAGAATCTCAGATTGATCCGGGTATTATCTGTGGCTAAAAGTTCCAGCTTTGAAAACATTCTCCAACTAGTAAACTTGAGATACCTTAAATCTCGTTTTAAGGGATCCACCACACATCTTCCTCCAATGATGTGCCAACTATGGTATTTGCAGACATTAATTATTATAGCAAATCCAGGTTCCCTCGTGGTTGCACCCTATGAAATCTGGGAAATGCCACAGCTCAAGCATATAGTTGTTTATCCTTACATCGAGATATCTGATACTTTACGCGGTGGAGTCAATGTGCAAGATGGTTGTGTATTGAGAAACCTACAGACACTCAAGACGGCACACAATCTTAAGTTTACGGAGGAGGTCATTGCGAGAATTCCCAACATCAAGAAATTATCTGTAGAGTGTGATGCGTTCTCAATCCCAAATTACACCACTCTTCACAACCCAGATCGCTTACATAATCTCCAATCACTAACTTGTCGCTCTATAAAAAAAAATGATTTCTTGAAATACCTCGCATTACCTCAATCTCTCAAGAAGCTCACGCTAATCTGGAGTAAATTTGATTGGGATAGTCTTACAACAAAGGTTGGATCGTTGCCCAATCTTGAAAAGTTCAAGCTGTCTAGGTGCACTGTAGGAGCCGAGTGGAACACAGCTGAGGGGAAATTCCTTCGTTTGAAATTCTTGGAAATTGACGAGTATGCAACATCATCTCGTGGTAGCCTTGTAAGCTGGACATCAGAGAGTAGCCATTTCCCGCTCCTTCAACGCCTTGTTCTATCTTATGTGAAAAGACTGGAGAAGATCCCCTCCGGCATTGGGGACACGCTTCAATCGATCGAGTTGTATCGTTGTGGAAGGTCTGTTATCGCCTCGGCCAAAGAAATAGTAGAGGAACAAGAGAGCCTCGGGAATGAGGATCTTCGTCTCACCATTCTGAATCGACACAAATGGTATGGAAACATTTAATTAAAATTACAGAATGAACGAAGTTGTGCATGCTCTCGACCTCTAACTCTTTTCTTTCTTTCTTTCTTTCATTTTTTGCGTTTAAAATCTTTGATTTTTTGACTTTCAGGGAATGAGTTAATGAGATGAACCTCTGGGAGGAAATGCGAATGTATTGAACAACCTCAACTCTGTTTCCTGACAAGTTTTTTTTTTTTTTTTTGGATTGATTATTTTAATTTGGTTTTGAAAGTTGCTGTTATTTTCTGTTCATTTGCTGCTTTGCCTTTTTTGTTTGAAGTTGTAAAAAAATATCTGCTGCACTTTTTATTTTATTTTTTAGATCGAAAATCTGTTGCACTTTAGTCTAGTCACAATGTTTGCTTGTACTTTTTAATTTTGTGTTGGAAAATAAAAAGACTATAATACCATTGCAAGTTGTATGCAGAGAGACCATTAGTAGTCTACTTTGTATTGTATATTCATAATATAGCAATCACAGCTGGACTAATTTCTCTCTGTCTATATAAACACTTAAATGATATGTTTCAAAAATTTCTTATATTATTTATTCCTCGCCAATTAAATAAATAACCACGTTTTCACAAAAATGATCCTAGTCTGAAATCTGAATTATAAAAACAAAGGGAGGAAAAAGCATCAAGAAAAATAGTTTATTAAAGTTTCTTGAAAGTAATAGCCAACATCATACATACCAAATTACCAACTAAAAACCTAATAAATCCGCAAAAAATGAAAAAGGTAATTGCAGAAAAGAGAGAGAGAGAAAAGAAAAAAAAAACGATTCGTACGTAGTCCTGAACAAATTCGATTGTCTTTACGCACTAGATCATCATGATAATAGATTAAATTTGACAATTTAGGCCATACAACTTAATCACTTTTTACAACCAAAACTCCATATTTTTACTTATGCATGCCATCTAATACCTCTTTTATGCCAAAATAAATTCACAGTTTTCATTTTAATTTGCCAAAAATACTTGTTGAAAGAAGTTTGTCGTTTCCAATAATTGAAAGAAAACAAGGTGGTTTCTATTAAACAAGATATTGACGATGATGTAAAAAAGGCAAGGTCTGATTTGCAGCCAATCAATGAAAGGAAAGGAAAGTGACGTTGGAGCATGATGATCTGATTTGAAGCAAAGCAAATAAAGAAAAAGAGAATGATGATCTGATTTGAAGGAAGAAATGAAGGAAAGATATCATTCGTATGGCAAAAGGATTAAGTTGAGATATGATTGGAAGAATAATTTATGGTGGAGAATTGCAGCAGATTCATCACAAGAAATCAATATAAATATGTACCTCTGGATTCATAATAAGATCAATCAAAAAAAAAAAAAAAGGAAAAGAAAGCTACTGATCAGCAGTAGCTTTTGTAAAAAAAAAAAGAAAATAAAGTTCAGTGATAAGGCTTGTTGATCACCGTTTTTTGTTTACAATCCTATTTCACAAACATTCAATCTCAGAATATACATTTTTCTCTTGGTATCAGAGTGGCGCAGCGGAAGCGTGGTGGGCCCATAACCCACAGGTCCCAGGATCGGAACCTGGCTCTGATACCAAGAGAAAAATGTATATTCTGAGATTGAATGTTTGTGAAATGGGATTGTAAACAAAAAACGGTGATCAACAAGCCTTGGACCGACGTACATGGATTTTACCACGGCGATGCTAAAGACTCCAAGACCAAACTTCTCAGAACTTTTAAATAATCTACGCAATCATGAAATGTTAACAGATTTATTCTCTACAGGTTCAAATTCTGGAATCAAAGAAGAAAGCCCTCACTATGCATTTGTGGGGCAGCGGAGTATGAGGCCGGGCAATTTTTCTTCTGTTGGTCGTGGATTTTCTGCACATCTTTCAAAATTTAATAAGCCTGATACTCATGAGTCTAGCCACATGGATACTCAAAATCATGAATCAATGAATCAACAGTATGATAGGCTAGGTAATAACCATAGTCCTTATCATTATGCTAGAACTCATTCTGCTACAGGTTACAATCAAAGCCAGCAAGATGTTTTTCAACAAAACAGATTTATTGGAAACCCAAGTAGGCCAAATCAAAGTGGAAATATGTGACGCCCTGCACCACCGGGTTGCAAAAGAATGACACCAGAAGAGAGAGCAATGTATGAACATGAAACTTGCCAACACTGCAACAACAAAGGCCATATTGCAAAAATTTGTTGGTGGTACATACTTGAGAAAGAAAAAGAGAAAGAACTCCCTCAAGCTTTGGCAGCCCTTACTCTTGATACTACAATTGCTGATACCGAGTGGACTACCGACACCGGTGCTTCACAACACATGACAGGTAATAAAAAATTACTCTCTAATATACGTCAACATTTAGGCACTGATCATGTTATAATAGGTGATGGTTCATCAATTCCAATTAAAGGTATAGGTGACACAAAGATTCAACAGAAAAATGCTCAATTAGATTTAACTAATGTTTTACTTGTACCATCACTAGAAAAGAATCTCATGTCGGTAAGTCAAATAACAGACCAGTTTCCTTTAAACTTTGAATTTGATAATGTTGGTTTTGTGGTTAAGGACAGGGATACAAAACAGGTCATGATCACGGGGTGCCGCAAAGGTGATCTTTATGTTATTCAAGATCCTCCTAAGGCATATTTCTCGCATAGATTTCAGTCCGTTTCAGCGGATTTATGGCATCAACGCCTTGGTCACCCTCAAGTATCTTCCGTTAATTTACTTAGAGCTAAAGGTTTTATTAATATTGTAGGATCGAATAAAAAACAACAGTTCTGTGATAGCTGTCAGTTTGGAAAAATAAGCAAGTTACCATTTAACGTTTCTTTGAATTCTAGTAGTTCTATTTTTTATAAAATCCATTGCGACTTATGGGGACCTTCCCCCACTCTTTCAACTGGAAAATTCCAATATTATGCATGCTTCGTTGATGACTATTCTCGGTATACTTGGATAACCCCTCTTAAGCATAAAAGTGAATTTTTGAATGTCTTTTTTGCTTTTGAAAAATACGTTGAAAGACAATTTGATAAAAAAAATTAAAATCTTCCATTCCGATGGAGGAGGTGAATTCATAAACAATAAATTGGCAACACACTTTAAGAATGAAGGCATTGTGCATCAGATTTCATGCCCATATACGCCGGAGCAAACAGGTATAGTAGAACGGAGACACCGTATAATTCGCGAACTAGGTATGACAATGTTATTTCATTCGGGATTACCTCTAAAATTATGGGTTGAGGCATTCAGCACATCAGTTTATTTACTAAATCGCTTACCTAGTTCTGCAATAGATTTTGACACACCATATCATAAATTGCACAGATCACATCCCACTTATTCTTCTTTACGAGTTTTTGGTTCAAAATGCTTTCCGTATACGTGGGACTCAAAAAATAACAAATTTGATCCTAAGACTGTACTTTGTGTTTTTATAGGCTACAACAATCAATATAAAGGCTACAAGTGCTATCATCCAGCAAGTCAAAAAATCATAATTTCACGCCATGTTATTTTTGACGAAAATACTTTTCCATACAAATCCATGCATTCTCATCCTCCAACTATGGCACAAATAAAAAATATATTCAATACATGGCTTGCCACATTCCCAAACTCTGAAACATCAGATCATTCACCAATTAATCCTACACTAGCCCCTACGTTTTCCTATGAAACCAATGGCACAATCTCAAACTTTAGCCCAACCATCCAGCCCCCACCACAAACTGATTTACCTTCATCCGAAAACAATCTAAGCCCTATTAACTCCACTCCCCTATCATTAACGCCCTTTACTGAATCTCCACCACACAATATTTCTGAACATGAAATTGATCCCACCACCCCTTTGTCAAACACTAGTGACTCATCACCAAATATAATAGCTAGCTCTAGTTTACCAAATAACTCACCAGGGGAATTATTATCTAATCATTCTCCTGTACAACCCATGTTAAATAATTTAGAGGAATTTAGTACACAATCCCATGCACTTCCATCAAACACCTCTACATCAACTCACTCAATGACAACACGTTCTAAGTTGGGAATTCTCAAACCAAATCCCAAATATGCGCTATCTATTGGTACACCATCCATACCCCGTGAGCCTAAGACCATTCGTGTTGCTCTTGCTCATGAAGGGTGGCGTCAAGCTATGCAAGAGGAACTTGATGCACTCCATCAAAATCACACTTGGAAGTTAGTACCTCGGACCTCTTCGATGCATGTTATCGGTTGTAAATGGGTGTATAAAACTAAGCTCAAAGCAGATGGCACCCTTGAGCGCCTGAAAGCACGCCTTGTCGCCAAAGGCTTTCTTCAAGTAGACGGGCTTGATTACACATAAACTTATTCTCCAGTTATCAAACCAGGTACCATTCGAATGGTTATTACTATTGCATTAGTTCGAGGATGGTCTATTCGTCAACTTGATGTGAAAAATGCATTTCTTCATGGCCTCATTTCTGAAAATCTTTTCATGGAACAGCCCCCTGGTATGCAAGATTCTCGTTACCCCAATCATGTTTGCAAACTCCAACGTGCTTTATACGGCCTTAAACAAGCACCTCGTGCTTGGTTTGATAGATTTAGTCAATTTTTATTGCAAAAAGGTTTTACATGTAGTTTAGCCGACCCGTCTTTATTTATTCTTCATAGTGCACAAGGTATGATAATCCTACTTTTGTATGTAGATGACATGCTTCTCACAGGTTCAACTACAAAGCTCATTGAGACATTCATTAGTATTCTTAATAGTGAGTTTGCTATGAAAGATCTTGGTCCTCTTCACCATTTTCTTGGGATTGAAATCAATCAAACATCGAGTGGTTTACATCTATCACAAACACACTATGCCATTACGCTTCTTGAACGAATCCAAATGCTTGAGTGTCAGCCCATGAGTACTCCTATAGAATCTTCGACTCGTGGCCTTACTAATCAATCACTTTTAACTGATCCAAGTTACTTCCGCAGCGTGGTAGGTGCCTTACAATATCTAACTCTCACAAGACCAGACCTTGCTTTTAGTGTTAATTGTGTTTCACAATATATGCATTCTCCAACCGAAGCTCACCTCAAGATGGTTCGTCGAATTTTACGATATGTAAAGGGTACCATTAATCTTGGCCTCATGTTTTATTCCCAATCTACACTTGATCTTTGTGTGTTTTCTGATGCAGATTGGGCTGGTTGTCCTACAACTCGACGATCCACCACCGGTTACTGCACTTTTTTAGGTTCTAATCTCATATCATGGTGTGCCAAGAAGCAAAACACTGTTTCACGCTCAAGCACTGAGGCTGAATATCGCTCTATGGCACACGCTACAGCTGAAGTTACGTGGCTTACCTTTCTTCTTCGAGATCTTCGAGTTCCACTACAAAATCCACCTGTTCTGTTTTGTGATAATATGAGCTCATTGTATATGACTATAAATCCAGTCTTTCACAGCCGCAGTAAACATATTGAACTAGACTATCACTTCGTGCGTGAACAAGTGGCACTTGGGCGACTAATCACTCGCTATGTTCCCACTACTCGTCAACTCGCAGATATTTTCACCAAGCCAATGTCCAAAGCCTCCTTATTCTATTTTCGAAACAAACTGTGTCTCCAACCTCGACACAGTTTGCGGGAGGGTATTAAACAAGATATTGTCGATGATGTAAAAAAGGCAAGGTCTGATTTGCAGCCAATCAATGAAAGGAAAGGAAAGTGACGTTGGAGCATGATGATCTGATTTGAAGCAAAGCAAATAAAGAAAAAGAGAATGATGATCTGATTTGAAGGAAGAAATGAAGGAAAGATATCATTCGTATGGCAAACGGATTAAGTTGAGATATGATTGGAAGAATAATTTATGGTGGAGAATTGCAGCAGATTCATCACAAGAAATCAATATAAATATGTACCTCTGTATTCATAATAAGATCAATCAAAAAAAAAAAAATAAAAAGGAAAAGAAAGCTACTGATCAGCAGTAGCTTTTGTAAAAAAAAAAGAAAATAAAGTTCAGTGATAAGGCTTGTTGATCACCGTTTTTTGTTTACAATCCCATTTCACAAACATTCAATCTCAGAATATACATTTTTCTCTGTTTCTTAACTCACCCAAAAGCAAGTAATACACAGACTATATCTATACTTCAATTTCCTTTCAATTTCTTCGAGCATGAATTTGATCAAATGTCTAAAAGTTGCCTTTTGGCCTGTGATTACATGAATGCTATGAGTTAAAAGCCAATCCACTCAAACCTGAACTTAGTACTATAAAAGCCAAAAACAAGACTTACACATCAGAACTATATAATGAGATGTTACCAAATGTACTTCCAAAAGCTAAATATTAAAAATAGACCCTCACGACGCACACACAACATATGCATAGACAAATCATTACAACAAACCTCAGCATTCCCTAAATACAACGATTGTGTCACTTAATATAAATAACCCAAGGAGCCAGCCATCACCAACCCCTTCCCCTACACCACCGTAAACCCGTCACATAACTGGACAAAAAACCAACCAATACTCAGCTACAACTAATGGTTTCAGGCAAAGCAAACAACACGAAAGTTTGATCAACAATGCCAAGTCCTTTCCTAATTACTTTTAATATAGACAAGACGCGTCTCCGGATTTGATTTCCTCCCTCATTTGCTTTCACCATCGAGACTTCCCATGGCGTTTTCTCTCTCTGTCTCTTTCCAATTCCCACCCCACAATTTGGCTTCAGAAATTGCTCGTTCTCTACCCAGGTCTCCGTTTTTCCTAGGCGAACTGTTGTAGGCGGAAGGGGAGCGGTAGTGATTCAAACGGCTCGGCTCATCCTGGCCGTTCATCCCGTCGGTTGTATTTCTCCTTTCGTGCCTATGCCTTGGAGTTGATGAGCCGCCTTTGTTACTGTGAGCGGTAGGTGTATTGGGTTCGTAAGTCTACGATGCCAAGTATGTTAAAGCAGTCACAACGTCCCCAATTAAAGGCCTTGTGGATGCTTGCTCTTGCAAGCACATGGTATCAAATAAATGAAACTGATATAGAGATGACAACATCATTGAAAGAATTAAACAGAAGAATGAAGAACTGATATATTGATGAAGATTTATATTCTGATACAATTGTTATATCTAAATACAACTACATTACACACACACACACACACACATATATATATATATATATATATATATATTCATAGACTAAGGATGGACATAATACTATAAAACAGTCCACTTGTTCCTATAAGATTCTTCCAGCTGAGTTCTTCTTTCTCCTCCTTAGTTAGTGGCGTCTTTGTGCAGATTTTGGCATCCATGTGATCCTCTTTATTTGCTGTCAAAGTCAGTCACTTTATTCTGCACTTTACCAGCTCACTTCCATGCAACCTTTGTCTGCCAGTTGGCTTTTCTTCTCTTCTGCAATGTTGCAGACTTTCTTTTGCTTACAATGCTGTTTCATGTCTTTGCCATTCATTGTTTCTTCAATACTCCCCCATCTTGTCTAGCAGTTCATGAAACCTCTTCATTCCTAGTGCCTTAGTGAATATATCTGCCAGTTGTGTTCCTGTTGAGACATGAATCAACTTGATTACTCCTTGCTGTAGTTTCTCTCTTACCACATGACAGTCTATTTCTATGTGCTTTGTTCGCTCATGATAAACAGGGTTGTTAGCTATATGAATGGCTGCTTTATTGTCACAGAAAAGAAGCACATGATCACTGTGATTATATCCAAGGCCTGCCATCAAATTCTTCATCCATACTAACTCACATACAGTTGTAGCCATGGCTCCATACTCAGCTTCTGCTGAGGATCTTGACACTGTTGCCTATTTCTTGGACTTCCATGATACTAAAGCTTCCCCAATAAAAACACAATATTTATTGACTTTCTGTTATCAATACAAGCCCCCCAATCTGCATCACAATATGCTTTGATCTTCACATTGTTGTTGCTTGGGAAAAGTAGCCCTTGTGCTGGTGCTCTCTTGAGATATTTCACAATTCTCAATGCTCCCTTCATATGTTCTTCTTTAGGATTACTCATAAATTGACTCAAGGTCTGGACTGCATAGGATATATATCAGGCCTTGTTACTCCTAAATAAAGGAGTCTGCCAATCAATCTCCTAAAGCTGTAGGATCCTTCATGTGTTCTCCCCCTTCTTGTGTGAATCTGATATCCTGTTCTTGTGGAAATCCAGCAGGTTTTGTACCTATGAGTCCACTGTCATGTATGATCTCCAAGGCATATTGCCTTTGACACAAGTATATTCCTTTATTACTTCTTGCAACTTCAATTCCCAAGAAGTATTTTAAAGGTCCTAAGTCTTTTAACTTGAACTGTTGATTCAAGAATACTTTCAGAGAGTTAATTTCTTGATCATTGTTTCTTCCAACAATTATGTCATCAACATATATCAGAATAACAGTAGTGCTTGACTTGGAATGTTTTGTGAAGAGAGAATGATCACATGAAGATTGTTTAAAACCTTGAGTAAGAATGACAGAAGTTAATTTTTGATTCCATTGTCGAGATGCCTGTTTGAGTCCATATAAAGATTTGTGCAGTTTACAAACTGTGTTCTCCCCCTCAGTAGCAAGGCCAGGAGGTGGTGTCATGTACACCTCTTCTTCTAGGTCACCATAGAGAAAAGCATTGTTGACATCCAGCTGTGACAATGACCATTGGTTGGATGCAGCATAGGCAAGAAGGCATCTGATAATGGTCATTTTTACTACTGGAGAGAATGTCTCAAAATAATCCAAGCCCTTCTGTTGGTTGTAACCTTTTGCATCCAAACGAGCTTTGTATCTCTCAACATCACCTGGAGAAGTATATTTAACCTTGTATACCCATCTACATCCTATAGGATTAATACCAGGAGGTAGAGGTTGTAAGGTCCAAGTTTTGTTGTCCTCAAGAGCCTGTAATTCAGTGTTCATGGCATCTTTCCAAACATGATTAGTAATGGCATGATCAAAATAGGTGGGCTCAGGATTAGAAGCAGTGGATAGGACATATGAAAGATAAGTAGGAGACAAAGCAGCAAAAGAGAAATTAGTAAGATTGTCAATACCTGTCATCTGAACCTTAGAACTAGGAGAATGATGAGATGCAGTGGCTTGAGCTATCCTGTATTGGTAGTCCTGAAGATGAATAGGAGTTCTCTTAGGTCTAACAGACCTTCTAAGAATGGGACTCGTTGGTACAACAATAGAAGGTGAAGGAGAGAGAACCTCAGTAGAATGTTGAGGTGAGGCAGGAGGAGAGGGATCAATACTGTCATCTGAGAGTGGAACAGAATGAGAAGGATTGTGATGTGAAGGTGATGACTGTCTTATGTGTGAAGGTGAAGAGATGTCAGTGATAATAGGAGGAATGGGAGCAGATACTACAAATTCATCCATGTCAAGATTATCAACAATAGGAAACATAGAATCTTTTTCTGAATTTTGTCTGTAAGGAATGGAATTTTCATAGAATACAACATCTCTTGAAGTAAAAACATGTTTTGTTTGGAGATCATACAATGTATATCCTTTAATATTGGCTGGATAACCTATGAATATGCATTTAGAGGCTTTAGGGTGGAATTTGTTATGAGGTCTTGGAAGTGTTGTTGCATAACACAGACATCCATAGGCTTTTAAGTGAGAGTAGTTAAGAGCTTTTGAGTATAGTAAGTGAAAAGGAGTAAGATTGTGTAGCAAATGTGTTGGTGTTCTGTTAATGAGATAAACAGCAGTGACAACACAATGTCCCCAAAACTTGTAAGGCAGTTTAGCTTGCAATCTTAAAGACCTTGCCACATTAAGGACATGTCTGTGTTTTCTTTCAACAACTGAGTTTTGTTGAGGTGTATAGACACAAGACTTCTGGTGAATGATACCCTTTTGAGCATAATATTCTGGCATGTCAAACTCCAATCCTTGATCAGATCTTATGGCTTTTAAAGGATTGTTAAACTGATTGTTGATTAACTGAATGAAGTTTTTGAGAAGAGTTCTGGCTTGACCTTTGTTATGTATTAAGTATATCCAAGTGAACCTACTATGGTCATCAACAATTGTAAGAAAGTAATTTGAGCCATTAAGAGATTGTACGTTGTATGGTCCCCATATATCAACATGAATTAAGTCAAAACATGAATTGGATCAATGAGAATTAATAACAAAAGGAGTTCTGTGTTGTTTTGCCAAATGACATGTGTCACAGGCTACACTTTCAAATTTCTTAGGAAACTGAGTTTCCTTAGAATCTATCAAAGATAATAAATCAACAGAAGGATGGCCTAATCTGAGATGCCATAGCATAGAAGGACTGATCATAGATGCAACAAGAACAGGAACTTGTGAATCTTTGTTCATGGATATCCAATACAGGTTTTGCTCTTCCTTAGCAATCCCAATCACCTCCTTGGTGTTGCGGTCCTGAATAAGACATATATTGGGTTGAAAAGTAAGAAAGCTGTTGGAATCAGATATCAGTTTTCTAACAGATATCAGATTAAAATGGAAATCAGGAACACAGAGAACATTGCTCAAAGATATCCTTTCATTCAGCTTCACTGATCCCATATGAGATGCAATAACATTAGTTCCATTTGGTAATTGGACCTGACTGTCTTGCAGAACATATTTATGAGTGCGAAGATGAGGTGAACATACTACATGGTTAGTAGCTCCAGAGTCTAATATCCATATAGATCTTAGCTTGTTGTTTTTGTTTGAAAGAACAGAATTGAAGAGAATGGAACTGGAGATAAAATATCTACCTGAGTTTTCATTTAGATGAGAAGTAGTAGGCTTTGAAATCTGATTGATCATACCATCACCATTACTAGTTTGAAGCAGATTACAGAGATACTGAAATTGATCTTGTGAGATGTGAGCATTTTTGTTTACTCCTTGATCAGCGACATGTGTGACCTGATTTATCTGCATTCTGGAGTTTGAGGTACTAGGTTTAAATTTTGAGTACCTGTGACCATGGGGTAACCATAGATCTCAAAACATGAGTCAATTGTATGGTTGTTCTTCCCACACTTAGCACATACAGGCTTCTGTTTTCCTGCTCCTTGTTTGTTCCATGACTTGTACCATTGTCTCTGTGGATAGCTTTGCATAGGAACAATCTGTGGAGCTTGTTGTCCCTGTGAAAAACTATTTACATTCATAGCAGCCATATCAGTGTTCACAGATTTATTTGACAACTCAAAATTTGCCTCCTCTTGTAGAACTAAGTTGAAAACATCATCTAACTCAGGCATGGGATCTCTGAGTAAGGCTTGGTTTCTAACTTGTCCAAAAGGCTCATCTAATCCCATAAGGAATTGCATGACTTTCTTGTTTTCTGACTTCTTTCTCATTCCAGTTAACACACCACATTCAGAATTTGTACAGATTAAATGTTCATCATAATTTCTTATTTCATCCCATATAGCTTTGAGGTTAGCAAAATAGAGACTGATAGCTTTACCTTCCTGCTTGGTGTTGATAAGTTGTTGTTCCAGCATGTAGATTCTGTTATTGCTTGTTTTTGCAAATTTGCGCTTGATATCATTCCATACTTTGAAAGCTGAATCTCCAAATAGTGTGAAGTCTGAAATGTCAGATGAGAGAGCTGATGTACTCCATCCAAGGACAGTATAATTGCACCTGATCCACTTTCCATATGATGGATCTGTGATTGGTGGTTCTGGGATGGTCCCATTGATGAATCCTAACTTGTTTTTGGTTAACATAGCTACATACATAGCTCTACTCCACTTATGATAGTTATGTGTTGTCAATTTATGACTAACCAGACAGTGAGATGAATTCTCACCATGATGCAAATAGAGAGAATTAGATGGATCCTCATAATGATTGTTACTGTGATTATAAGTATTTGTTCTTTGTGAGTCTCCTGATTGTGTTTCTTCTGACACAATAGGAGCTGGTGTATTTTCAGACATGATGATAAAAGGAAAATCAAGGGATAAAAAGTAATGAGATCAAAAAGATTTCAGATGCTTATTGGTGCGGAAATGTAGTGCATATTTGCTCTGATACCATATCAAATAAATGAAACTGATATAGAGATGACAGCATCATTGAAAGAATTAAACAGAAGAATGAAGAACTGATATATTGATGAAGATTTATATTCTGATACAATTGTTATATCTAAATACAATACAACTACATTACACACACACACACACACACACACACATATATATATATATATATATATATATATATATATACATAGACTAAGGATGGACATAATACTATAAAACAGTCCACTTGTTCCTATAAGATTCTTCCAGCTGAGTTCTTCTTTCTCCTCCTTAGTTAGTGGCGTCTTTGTGCAGATTTTGGCATCCATGTGATCCTCTTTATTTGCTGTCAAAGTCAGTCACTTTATTTTGTACTTTACCAGCTCACTTCCATGCAACCTTTGTCTGCCAGTTGGCTTTTCTTCTCTTCTGCAATGTTGCAGACTTTCTTTTGCTTACAATGTTGTTTCATGTCTTTGCCATTCATTGTTTCTTCGATACATGGCAGTAACCGCCAGTGCTTGATAGAGTCCACAGATTGGGTAGCGGCCTTGCATTAGAGGATCAGCCATCTTCGAAAAGTTCCTCCGATCCCTGAAAAGCGGCCGTGCCTTTCAAAGTAAAAGAAGTGAAAATATTAGGAATAATTATAGTTACAGACCTAGAGGTTTGGCATAATTACATGAACTTTCCTTGCTGTTTGAATAGTTACAAAGACACCTCGTGAAAGTTAAAAACATTAACGATAGACTTACTGAAAAATCATTGCAAATGGAACCCATTTTTGTTAGTGAGTTTCAAGCTTCGAGTCCATCATTACAATAGTTCAAAATTTAGGAGAAGATTTTCTTTTTTTTTGTGTTTAGACAAATTCTCAAGTAGTGCACATATAATACTAACTCATAAGCGGAAGTTTATCTGAAAAGACAGCCCCACATACCCATCCAACGAGATTGTATTCCGCTGTGCCCTTTGTGTTGTCTAATGCTTTGCGGCCCGTAATGATTTCAAGAAAGACGACTCCAAAACTATAAACGTCGGATTTTGAAGTAAGCTGACCAGTCATGGCATATTCTGGAGCACAATAACCGTATGTGCCCATAACCCTTGTAGAGACATGAGTTTTATCGCCGACATGACCCAGTTTTGCAAGTCCAAAATCGGATAACTTGGGGAAAAATCCTTCATCGAGAAGGATATTGGAAGATTTTAAATCACGGTAAATGACTGGTGGATTGGCTTTGTCATGCAAATATTCTAAGCCCTTCGCCGCCCCAGCAACAATCTTCATCCTAGTATTCCAGTCCAATGGTTCTTTATCTGGTGCGACATCTGCATATGGAATCAACATTTTTCGTAGAATTCATATATCTTTCAAGTTAAAAGAACGTAAAAAAGATCAAAGTACCAATGTTTACCAATATATAATCTCAAGGCCAAATGGAGCAGACCGCTATAAGGTCACGAGAGAAAGGAACACAGACCAGAAACACACATATTTTTTTTTTATTCAGACAAGCATCTCTCAAACCTTGGAAACTATCATAACAAAAATGAGGCACTAATGAAGCAAATTTTACACAAGAAAGTTACTCAGTACTTGCTTGTTAGAATTAGACATGGAGCGGCTGTGTTTGGTATACTTACAAGGCTTGCACAAATCACAAACTATGTTCCAGGGTAATGCATATAATTGATTCTCATTTGTGCTCAACTATCCTAACCTGATGGTTGTTTAGATTTTGTAACATTTTTAAATTTTCCTCGCAGAATATGAACTCAGCCAAGCGTGCTGCTGCTAGACAATCTGCGGAGAGCTCGGGTCGCTCCATTGCGCAGATAGCAGAACCTCATCCTCATCAACTATTTTTTATTGACAAGCAAAAGAGGTAGCTCAGGTCGCTCCAAAAAAAGTCATTTTCCTGCAAGATTTTCTTGAAGTTTATTCCTGTGAAAGTAATAATATTGTGTAAGAAGGTTTGGAGAATCGAATTGCTGATGCCGCTTATGTTGCGGAAGATATCATTGAATCCCATGTGGTGGATACTATTCTTCTTCTCCATGCTCCCAAACAACAATCAAAAAACAAAAAGAAAGGAAAACGAGAATTCAAAAGCCACAGAAAAAATAGTTCCAATCTTTCTTCACATGGTCTGCAAAAGCTGATAGAAAGCATGGATTCTATCAAAGAAAGAGGTGATGGTGGTCACAGAAAAAACAAGAGTTGAACATCAGAAGGCAAGCGATCCAATGCCTGTTTCTTTATCAAGACGTCCTACCACAGGGAAGGATATTAAGGTGGAGTACTACGACGAAGACGTGGAGAAAATCATGGGTAAGCTTACTGGACAATCGTCTAATCTCCAGATCATTCCGATTGTTGGAATGGGAGGTATAGGTAAGACAACACTTGCTACATATATTTTTGAAAATCAACTTGTTGTGGAATGCTTTCCTTACCGTGCTTGGGTTACGGTATCTCAAGAATATAATCTAAAAGAAATATTCTTTGGCCTCTCCGATCAAATTGGGTTACCTATTGATAAACAAGGAAGTTGTGAATATCATCAATTAGGAGAAAGATTACACAAACATTTATGGGGAAGCAAGTATTTGATTATATTAGATGATATGTGGAGTATCGATGTGTGGGAATAGCTAAAGTTGTTCCTTCCAAATTACAACAACGGAAGTCGAGTCATAATGACTACGAGGTTGTTGAATGTTGCTGAAAGTTTTGATTCTTATAACCTTTTTAAGATGAATCTTCTAGATGAACACAAAAGTTGGAGTTTGTTATGCACAACAATGTTTGGCCATGATGGTAACTGTCCTCTGGAACTAGAGGAAATCGGGAAGGACATTGCAAGAAATTGCAAAGGACTTCCTTTATCTATTGTGGTCATTGGTGGGCTCCTTGCTAAGTCTGAGATGACACGAAAGTACGTTGTCGAACATATAAACCAAATTGTAAACTCAGAGGAAGATGGTCGTTGGTTAGACATATTATATTTGAGTTATAGTCAATTGCCAATTCACCTGAAACCATGTTTTTTCCATATTGGTTCTTTTAAAGAAGACTATGAGATCTGTATATCAGAACTTATTAAACAATGGGTTGCCGAGGGATTTCTAAAAACATGTAAAGGCAAAAGCTTGGAAGAGGCTGCAGTGGACTACCTAGAGGATCTTATCGACCGAAATCTTGTTTTTGTTCGTAAATGGGGGTCCATTGGAAAAATGAAAACATGCGGTATTCATGATCTTCTAAGGGACCTATGCTTGAAGGAAGCACGAAAAGGCAGGTTCTTTGATGTCGTCAAGAAGCATGCACAATCTGTAGGTAACGAGCGTCGCATAATGTTTCGTGAAGCAGAATGCGATAATGAGACGATCAAAAGTTATGATTTGGCCTTGTATACCAAAAAATTTGTTCGTTCCGTGTGATGTGATTTTGAGTGCGAGGGTTTTTCATGGGAAAGGGTACATGATCTTAGATTAATCCGGGTGTTGATTAGGGCTAGCAATGACGGCGCATATAGCATTCTCCGACGAGTAAACTTGAGATACCTTAAATGAGTTTAATCTTTATGGGGACGGTCTGCATGAAAATCTTCCTCCAATGGTGTGCGAACTATGGTATTTGCAGACATCGATTCTTAATGGTGGTAAAATCTTTGTTGCACCGTGTGAAATTTTGGAGATGCCACAGCTCAGGCATATAATTGGTGATTCCTTAATTGCAATATCTGATGCTTCGCGTGGCAGAATGGATGGGCAAGAAGACTGCATATTAAGAAACCTATAGACGCTCAAGACGACATTCTATCTTAAGTTAACGGAGGAGGTCATAGCGAGAATTCCCAACATCAAGAAATTATCTATATGGTGTGACCCGTTGTCAATCCCAAATACCTACAGTCTTCACAACCTAGAGCGCCTACATAATTTCCAATCACTGACTTGCCAGTTTGTTCATGACACGGATTTCTCAGAAAACCTCTCATTTCTTCAATCTCCTAAGAAGCTCACGCAAATTTATTGTTCATTTGATTGGGATAGTCTTACAACAAAGGTTGGATCGTTGCCCAATCTTGAAAAGCTCAAGCTGGAATGTTGCGATGTAGGAGGCGAGTGGAACATCGTTGAGGGGGAATTCCTTCGCTTGTAGTTCTTGGAAATTGAAGATATGGAATCATATGGTGCAACATCATTTCGTGGCCTTGAATGCTGGACATCAGAGAGTAGCCATTTCCCACTCCTTCAACACCTTGTTCTAAAAGAAATGCAAAGCCTGGAGATCCCTTCCGCTATTGGGGACACGCTTCAATCAATCTGGTTGGAGAGTTGTGGAAGATCTGTTGTCGCCTCGGTAAGAAGAATACGAAAGAAAGAAGAGAGCCTCGGGAATGAGGATCTTTGTCTAACCATTAACGGGCGTGGAAGTAAGGTATGCAAAATTTTCATTAACTCTTTTCCATGTACTGTATCGTAGTTATGTGAAACCAAAATAACTGTGTACTTTATTTTCTGTTACACAGCTATCAATAAAGACGCATTGTTGCAAATGGAGAACTCTCTTCTTAGAACTGTCGTATTTATTGCACAATAACTTCATACATTGTTATCTAACAGAAGCTGGAGATCCATTGACTGCTGAAGAGCAGGAAGAGAAGGAATCTCTCCTTGAAGAAGTAAGTCTATATAACTGTTGGTACTTCAGTTCTAGTTTTTGTGCTTGCCTTAAGCTGATTATTGTGCTGTGCAGGGTTTTTCCACGTGGAGCAAAAGAGACTTCAATGCTTTTCTCAGAGCCTGTGAAAAGTATGGTCGAAATGATAGCAAGGGTATTGCTTCAGAAATGGAAGACAAAACAGAGGAGGTAGTCGAAAGATATTCAAGAGTTTTGGTAGAAAGATATAAAGAATTGAATGCTAAACGATAAAATCGTTAGCAATTATATTGTACTTGCATTCTGAGACAATCTCTTACATTCTTTTCATATTAAAGTTTATCAAGTTGTCTGATAATGTTTTAGCCGTTTCTTTGCATCTGAAGCACAGTGTACTAACTTGGGAATGTTATACGATAAGATTATTAAAAACATTGAGAGAGCCAGAGAGGCGAGGCCAGAATATCTCGGAAAGATGAGATCATGCATGAAAGCTATTGGGAAGAACATGAATCGGTAGAAGAATCCATGACTGGAATTAAAGGTGCAGTATGGCCAAAACAAAGGGAAGTTATACAATGAAGAATGCGATTGTTTCATGGTTAGAGTTCTGACTATATACACCTTGAAATAAATGTATTTTCACTTATCCATTTGCTTATTCATTTACTCTTTTTACTCAGATATGCATGGTTCACAAACTTGGGTATGGGAATTGGGACGAGTTGAAGACAGCCTTTCGTACTTCACCACTTTTCCAGTTTGATTGGTTTGTGAAGTCACGGACCACTCAGAAACTTGCTAGGAGATGTGACACCCTTATTCGATTAGTGAAGGAAAACCAGATATATGATGAACTGGAGAGACAGGCACGCAAAGAGAAAAAAACTTGCAAAGGTAGGGCTGTAGAGAATGTATATTCTTATTTCATAAAAGGCTTCATTACAATTGTGTAGTATATCATCTATTTATACAACTACAAACTTAATGAGCAAGATTAATAAATTAAGGAAAGGATAACTACAAGGAAGGTGAATCAAAGATTAGCTCGTATCTTTAGAAGTGATATCCGATAGAGATATCAGATGATCACGCCCCCTCACAAGTGTCGTGCCATCGGCCAAGGCAATTTTGTCACGAAGAAGAAGAAAGCGAGCGCGCGGAAGAGCCTTTGTAAGTGTGTTGGCAAGTTGGTCGCGTGTACTTATATGAGAAACGGAGAGATGACCCTTGGCGACAATTTTACGAACAAAATGGATGTCAATGGCGATATGCTTCATCCGTGAGTTAAGAACGGGGTGAAGGGATAAGTGCGACGCCCCAATATTATCACAATAGATACTCGGAGAAGAGCGAAGGGGAACACTGAGCTCGGATAGTAGGTGCTGAATCCATTGGACCTCGGAAGTAGTTGTGGCGAGGGCTCGGTATTCCGCTTCGGTTGAGAATCGTGCAATGGCGTGTTGTTTGCGCGAGGACCAAGATATCGGAGTTGAGCCAAGGAAGATAATGTAGGCGGAAGTCGAGGTGCGGTCACGAGGGTCCCCGGCCCAATCAGGGCGTTGAGGGTGTTGCACGGATTCTTGCGCAACAATAGACCGTGAGATATGGTGCCCTTAAGGTAGCGAAAAATCCGTTTAACCGCAGTCCAGTGATGCTCGCACGGAGATGAGACTGATTGAGCTAGGCAGTTGACGGAAAAGGCAATGTCGGGACGGGTGAAAGCCAAATATTGTAGTTCCCCAATAGCTTGTCGATAAAGGTGAGCATCACAAGGAGGACTAGAAGTGACGGAGCTATCGGATGTTGACATAGGTGTGGTAACAATTTTGGCGCCGTCCATGTTGTGTCGTGCTAGTAAATCACGGATGTATTTATGCTGCGAGAGAAATAAACCTTCGGCGCATGGAATAGCTTCAATGCCGAGAAAGAATGAAACCGAGCCGAGATCCTTAATATCAAAGGATTCCCCAAGTCGGCGGATGAGCTATGAGATAAGGGCCGCGTCATTGCCGGTGAAGAGAATATCATCAACATAGACGAGAAGGAAGAGAATGACGGTGTCGCGGCGATAAATAAACAAGGAGCAGTCCGACTTTGATTGGAAAAAGCCGAGAGTGACGAGAGAGTTGCGAAGAGCCTGAAACCATTCCCGAGGAGCTTGTTTAAGACCATAAATGGATTTGTACAAGCGACAAACGTGAGAAGACCGAGATGAATCAATAAAGCCGGGGGGCTGTTGCATATAGACGACCTCGGATAATTTCCCATGTAAGAAAGCGTTGCTGACGTCAAGTTGACGAATACCCCAAGAGCGAGAGACCGCAGGGGCAAGAATAATGCGAACATTGACTGGTTTCACAATTGGGCTAAATGTCTCCATATAATCAATGCCGGGACGTTGATGAAAACCTTTTGCAACGAGGCGAGCCTTGTATTTTTCAATAGACCCATCGGGGTGACGTTTGATGCAAAAAACCCATTTGCAGCCAATAATATTGGTGGCGTGGTTGCGAGGAACTAGATCCCACGTTCCATGAGAAACAAACGCATTATACTCCTCGGACATGGTGGCACGCCATTTCGGATCTTTGATGGCGCTCGAGACACAAGTTGGTTCAATGGATTCCGGAAGTGGATGTTTGGATGTGGCGGAGAGAACTTTGGGCTTGTGAATATTATTCTTAGCCCGAGTAATCATATGATGAGTGTTGGATGGTTGTAGTTGGACTGGTGAGGCGGGCCGAGGCATAGGTGGAACCGAGGGGGAAACTTGCGACGAGGAAGGCCGGTCCAAAATGGTGCAAGACTCGGTGGGTGATGGCCCAGTTGTGGAGATGGGCGGCGGTGATATAGCCGGCCGAGACGGGAGCGAGGATGGTTGTGGCAACTTGATGATAGGTTGAGATGGCAACATTGATGGAGCTGGTGATGATGATGGCGGTGAGAGGGACATAAATTTATCTTCACAAAAGTGGACATGGCGAGACATGTAGAGGCGATTCATGGCTATGTCAAGGCACTTATAAGCACTTTGAGAGGTCGAATATCCAAGAAAAAGGCAAGGCCGCGACGGAAATGGGAGCTTGCTTGTGGAATAAGGACGTAGCCATGGATAACATAGACAACCGAAGACCCGAAGTTTCAGATAATTAGGCGTCCTGTTGAATAATTTGAAAAATGGCGTAGTAAAATCCAAGGCCAACGACGGAAGGCGGTTGATAAGATATACCGCGGTTTGAAAAGCAAAGCTCCAATAAGTGGTGGGTAAATTAGCACGATGAAGTAGTACGCGCCCTGTTTCGACAATATGCCTATGACGACGTTCAGCTAAACCATTTTGTTGAGGTGTGTGTGGTGCTGTGGTTAGCCAACTTATTCCCTCTTTGACAAAAAATTGTTTAAGTGACAAAAATTCACCGCCATTATCACTAAGAAAATTGACAATTTTTTGTTCAAATTGTTTTTCCACAAGACTTTTAAATTGGCAAAAAATCGAGCGAACTTGAGATTTGTGCGTTAAGGGGAATAACCAACAATAGCGACTAAACATATCAACCAACACCAAGTAATAACGAAAACCATCAATCGATGTTTCAGTAGGTCCCCACACATCAGCAAAAACATAATGCAACGGCCTTAAAAGCCACAAAAGAAGTGTCCACAAAAGGTAAACGATGCGATTTGCTCGAAAAACACGAGTCACAAAAATTGTCCTTTGAAGAAGAAGTACTAAGCGGTAATTTAAGACGAGAAATAAGTAAAGAACTCGTTTTTGAGGCCGGGTGTCCAAGTCGAGAGTGCCAAGTGGAGGCACTTGTCCGAACGCCAAGATTCACAAACTTTTCCGGATGCTTGAGATAGTACGAAGGAGGACGTATATGGTACGTCCCTTCACTGCATGTTCCTGTCGCTAGTTTGACCCCCGAAGCTACATCCTTAACATCAAAATACGAGGGAAAGAATTCCAAGGAAACATTATTATCCGTAGTAAAACGATGAACGGATAGTAAATTGTGCTTCGCCTCGGGGACGCATAAGACATTGTTAATATGGAACTCACGCGACGAAAAAGAAATAATAGATGTACCGGTGTGAGTGATTAGCATACCATGCCCATCGGCAATATGGACCTCATCCGTACCGTCATACTCCGAGTGATATGGGAGATTGTTTAGATCACCAGTAAGGTGGTGAGAGGCTCCCGAATCCATCATCCATGATTGAGAATTGTGGCGAGGGCAACGTTGCGGCGGGGTGCGCGCGACATTAGCGGTTGGATTGAGTAGCGCCTGAAGTTTGTAGCAACGAGACGCCACATGATTGGGCTTGCCACAAAATTGACAAATGACCTGTTCATCATTGGATATATGGGGATTAGTATAATGTGATGAAGCATAGCCCGAAGGCGGCCTACCTCGACCACCACGAGTTGGACCGCGTGAACCACGGTAAGAGCCACGACCGCGAGTAGGGGCACCACGGTTGAAGGATTAGACACGGTTGTGGGAGGCAGCGTTTGCTGTGGCGACGAGGGTCGCGGTCTCGGACTCAAATCGTTTAATGTACGATTCATGGGTGACAAGAGCATTGTGTAACTCGGCAAAAGTGAGAGCTCGTTCACGGAGGCGAATGGATGTAGCAATGTCACGGTAGTTCGCGGGGAGTCCGTTAAGGACATAGAGTGTGATGTCGTCGGGATTCAACGGACGATCAAGCATATCGATCTCATCAATTTTGGATTTCATGTCCGTGAGGTAGTCCGTCATGGAGCGATTGCCGAGGGATGCGCTGTTGAGAGCATCTTTGAGGGCCATAATGTGAGTACGGTCCAATCTTGCGAAAGCACCCATTAGAAGAACCCAAGCTTCCGACGAGGTGGTGGCGGAGTGAATCAAAGGGACGGTTTCAGGTGACATAGAACCAACGAGGGCTGCCAAGATGAGTTGGTCTTGTTGATGCCACATAACATGACCCACAGGGTCGGTCGGAGCGGGTCGGGGCAGAGTTCCTTGAAGGAAACCGAGGAGGTTGAGACTGCTAAGGGTCGATACAACATGTAGCCTCCAAGAGAGGTAGTTGGTCGGGGTTAAGCGGAGAGTGATATGATTGTGAGCGGATATGTTGATGACGGAGGTTATTTGGGGAGCGGCATGAGAGGGGTTGGACGTAGCGGTGCTATCGCCCGATGAGTTAGGACCGGGGTTGGTTCCGTTGGAGGCGGTGGCGTGAGACATGGTGGGCGGAGTGTAGGGTTTGAGAAAGAGAGAGGCGGATCGTATCTAAAGGAAAGAATCGTAAGATTATTGGTGGCGAATTGATACCATGTAGAGAATGTATATTCTTATTTCATAAAAGGCTTCATTACAATTGTGTAGTATATCATCTATTTATACAACTACAAACTTAATGAGCAAGATTAATAAATTAAGGAAAAGATAACTACAAGGAAGGTGAATCAAAGATTAACTCGTATCTTTAGAAGTGATATCCGATAGAGATATCGGATGATCTCGTATAAGGGCAACTGTCTAATTTGTTCTTCATAGTTTGTTCCTGTGTATAGATTAAAAATACTAACCTGACCAAACAAATGTTCCTTCCAAGTGACTTGGTCTTTCTTTTACTTGGCTATGCATATAGTTGATTCTCATTTGTGGTCGACTATCCTAACCTGATGGCTGTTTAGATTTCGTAACAATTTATCAATTTTCCTGGCAGAATATGAACTCAGCCAAGCGTGCTGTTGCTAGACAAGCTGTGGAGAGCTCTCCACCATCTACAAAGAAGCGGAAGCAATCATCAATATAAGGGCTACGACTTGCTCCCGGTTTTACGAGACTTTATTAGTGGAGGCTGAGGGGGTGTGCATCTAGTATATAGGTGATAGGTGATGTAGTTGAGTTTTGTTGTAATGCATATTTCCAAGGCTATGTTGCTTTTGTGAAATTTCAGATCCCGGTGTTGGAACTTTGGTGATTATTAATTGATCATGTTGTAGCATACATTTTGGTTTGAAGAGTGTTTTCTTTCTTTTTCTGATTTTCTTATGGAAGCCACTCACAAGTAGCCAACTAAGCTATTACTATTTACTAAACAAGTCGTTTGCTGTATGCATCAGGGGCAATTAGTAAGTCATCAGTCATGAACAAACAACTTGAAAGAAAATTATGTAATACTAATGAAATAAAGATAAACCAATAGGCCTAACAAATGCATTAAACCTTGTTTACGTATAAGTTTAAGGACGAAATATTAAAACTGCCCCATAACTTTTTTTCAAAACTTAAAATGCCCGTTTTTTTCGGGCCTTGTAAAACTGCCCCGTAAGTCTTACAAAATCTTGAGAAAATGCCCGTTGGCCTTAATCGGGCTAAAAATGCCGACGTGTCGACACAGTCATCAAAACGTGTCGCCACGTCAGAAACGCTTCTTTTAATCTACAGCCAACAAAACGTTTTTGGTTTATTTAAAACGGACCAATGTCTTCAACGGTCATAATTCCTAAATTTTGAAATAAGCTTGGCAAGAACCCAAAATCCCCAAAATCCCAAATTGAATCCTCCCATACGAAATTGACTGTGCGAAAATGTCTTCCTCAACTACTAGCTCGAGTATAATGTGCGATTGCGGAAGACCCGCTGTCGTTAGGGTTGCAACAACCGACGCGAATCCGGGTCGCAGGTTTAATGGATGTTGGAAGGGCCAATTCGGTTGCCAATTTTTCGTTTGGCTAGACCCACCCGTATGTGAAAGGCTTAGGACCATTGTGCCTCTACTTCGTGCGAAAATCGATAGGAGCGAGGCAAAGGTGAAGCAACTCACGGCCGATCTCTGGTCGATGAACAATCAAGGTTTGGAAACGATTGAACGCTTGTACGAGAACAAGATCATGGATTTGGAGGAAAAGGTGAAGAATCTGCAAATCGAGAACCAAAAATTGGGTAAATGGATTAGGCTTTCTTTGATTACCTTATTTGTTGTTTTTATAGTCGTTGTTAGGATGATATGATGTTGTTAGGGTCTGGGAAAGTGTTGTGTTGTTTGGAGTGATCGTTTTCTGTCGTGTGCTTGTTGTATCTCTTCGATTTCTTTTGACTTTTGGTAGTTTGGTGTTGTAACCGAATGGTCACCTGTCTATAACTCTTCATATGAATCTGTCCCAATTCACAAGATTTTGTATATGAAAAGACACCACTTTATCATATAAATATGTATCCAAAGATTAGACCCAATTATCAACAACTTAAATTCCCTACTCTGTTCTCTTACATAAAATTATAGCAAAATGATTATCACCACAACCATGTTGATTCAACTCTTCTATTATGATCCTAATTTCACCCGCCTTGCCGAAGCGGTATTCTTGGACCGACTAGTCAAATATGGCAAGAGGCATCGATTAAACAATATATATGCTTTGAAGAGAGGAATGCGTATCGTCATGGAGGAGTTGAACACGATTGTTCATGTTCCTTATACAATAGACCAATTAGAGATGAAGATTAGAGAGTTGAGATTAAAGTTTGCCTTGTTTAAAAACTTTTGTGACCTTCCTGGAGTTCATCTCTACGAGGATGATTTAAATGTTGGAATTGGTGCCGCCTACAATTGGATTATTCCCGTGGTATGATCACTATATTTTAAAAGCTTTTGTCATTCAATTCATTATCTCTTCTCTTTAAGTAATGATTTTTATGTTAACACAGAAGACAAGGTGGGAAATGCATTTTAGGCTATATGGTCTGACGAATGCAAAAAATATGTGCATTTTGTTTGAAGAAATGCGTTGCGCAATATTTCCCGGCGAGGCGCCTATTAGGCATGATGAGGATTTTATTGAAGATGAGGGTGTTGGCGTTGTAGTTGATGAAATTGAAGCTGATGGAGAGGGGCCACCACCTAACTCTGATGAAGATGACAAAATGGAAGAAGAATAGGATTTTGAGCACTGTTTTGATATTTTTTGTGGTATACAAGTGAATGCTTTGTAGTTTGTGGATTGTTATGTTATGAATAAGATTGCCTTTTTTAATCATGATACATTTTGCATCGGTTGTATGTGTATAAACAACAAACAAAAAATGGAATTTAGGCAATAGAATAACAAAACAACTTCATAGCCTCGAATATAATATCATTACAGAATTGATTCCATCACAAATGTATCAATTTTGTACCCAAAATATAACTGTTTTGCCCAGCCACATAAACTGAATCTACAGCACCACATTTTGAGACCAAAATTGCAAAGTGGAATTGAGTGATGCTCAAAAACCTACATCTACATCACTCATAGTCAACACACTTTGCAGTACCAAAAGACAAAATGATCAATGGATTGATGAAATCAATTCTGAAACTAGACCACTACTTCTTCTGCCTCTTTCCTTTGCCCTTTCCCTTGCCAATCCCTGACTCATTGTTTTGCTTGTTCATATCAGCCATTGCTGCACCAAGATCTGCCATTTTGACATACTTCCTGCTTATTCCCCTTACCAAGTCTGGAGTCTGATTGTCTGCTGATCTTAGTGCCTCTTGATTGGCTTTAAGTTGAGTTGTCACTTTTGGTGTAGTTTGTTTCTGCTTCTTTTTTACCAAATTTGTCAACCAACCATCATTAGCAGGTCCCAACTCAGTCAAATCAACTTCATCTGTTCTGTTTACAGATTGAGCTGCCAGTTCTTCATGCATAGCCCTCTTTTTTTTAGACAATGTACCTGTCTTGGTTGGCATTGGTGGATGAAGTTTATGCTGGACTGATGAAGTAATCTCACCAGTTACAGGATCAACAAATGACACCTAAAAAAACGATGTTGGGAGCTAAAACTAGATAGATCAAAAATATTTGAACCTTTAAACCAAAAAAGAATGTGCTACTATGGACATACCCTTCTATTGTCTGCCACTTTATGCTTCCTGACAGACCTTGAGGTTTGTGCATTGTTCAAATTTGCACCATCTGCATCATTGTTCCCACTTCTTGCTGGTTCTACTACCTCCTTCGTTGCCTACCATCATCAACATTACAAATCATTAATAAAAGAATGTGTAAAATTGTAACCTATAAGAAATTTGATAAGTTGTTAACACAAATAAAAAACCTTCTGTGCAGCAGATTTCTTCTGTCTCCTCAAAGACCTAGACTTATTAAATATGTCATCAATATCATACAATCCAATATCAACATTTGCTGAATCTCCAGGATGTTCATCTAAAGTGAAGTCATTCTCTGGTGGAACCACAACTCTTGACTTCTCCCTTATGTGTCTCCTTGTTGACCTTGAACTCTCACCAACATGCTCAACTGGTCCCACTTCCTCACCTATCATACCATCTTCTGTATTTGGAACAACACCATCATCTGAGGCAGCTGTATTATCCATACCAGTATTGTCATAGCTTTGACAATCCTGAGGCAGAGTTAAATCATTCTCTGGTGGAACATATACAATAGATTTCTCCCTTCTAGGAGTTTGTGATGCATGATCTGATGTGCTCCCCTCGAAGTTGGTACTCTGTTCTCCAGTTTCCATATGATTCACTGTTGTTTGAGGGATGGGATTTGAGGTGCTTCCCTGGTTGGTGTTAGTTTCACACTAACTGGGACACTACAAGTTCCTACAACAGGGACACTACCTGGAAGGTCTGTCTCTACAACCTCATCCACCACATGCACATAATTTCCTTCACTTTCACCCTCAAGTTCAACTGCCCGATTGTTAGGGTCCACTACATACACATGAAACTCCATCATTTCCTTATGAGCTAACTTAGCGCCACGATACAAATACTTGTCATAACTTACACAAATATGATATCCCATGGAAACAATAAAGTATTTCTTTGTCCCTCTAACACCAATATCAGTATATAGCTTATCAAGGAGTGATGTGCTTAACTCTCTGTAATTTACGTAATCGTACACTCTTTTTGATTCTGAGCCTTCATACACCCCCACCATTAAATGGAGATGTGTCATACCTCCCTCCATAGTGTAATACCAAAGTCACGAATTTGCTTCCTGGGTCTGCAAAAAGGTAAAGGAAATTAGTTAAGAAGGTCACAGACTTGACTCCAAACCCTAAAATCAATCAAAAATACTACTATGAACAACGAATGGATAAACTTTGAACAAAATGGTACAATAGGTAATTCAAAACCTAACCCAGTCACTATCACAAGAGGATTATAGGAAAAAAACAAAAAAAACCGAGCGCACTCACCATAATCGGGCGGGGGTAAACCATTTTCAACCAATGGTCTAATTTTCACCATCTTTCGGCCCTTCAATGTGCGTCGACCTCGTAGACTTGAAGATTTTAGCTGGTCGCGACGAATTGGAGTTGTAGAATTTGGGGATTAGGGTTCTTCGCAATTTTGCCGCGGTTTTTAGTATTAGGGTTATAATTTTCAGCTAAGTGTTTGTATATATATATGTTATAAATAAACCAAAAACGTTTTGTTGGCTGTAGATTAAAAGAAGCGTTTCTGACGTGGCGACACGTTTTGATGACTGTGTCGCCACGTCGGCATTTTTAGCCCGATTAAGGCCAACGGGCATTTTCTCAAGATTTTGTAAGACTTACGGGGCAGTTTTACAAGGCCCGAAAAAAACGGGCATTTTAAGTTTTGAAAAAAAGTTATAGGGCAGTTTTAATATTTCGTCCTAAGTTTAACGCACTAATATGAATTAAATAATCAAATCATCCAATAGTGTATATATCAATTGCATTGTCAGGTTGTCACATGAAATGGTTAATTCTGGAACATTAATCGGTCTAGTGATGATATGGTCCATGTAGAAATAAATCAGATGGTCCACATGGACAGTAACACTTAATTGCAACATTCCTAAAAACACAATCATTCACCCAAGAAATCCATGCTTCCTGCAAGAAAAAAAAAATTAAAAAATCAACCGAATAATTAATAAACAAAAATAAAGGAAACCACGCATTCTTATCCCACTATAGAAACATCAAATTATAACAAATAATATGCATGTCGGCATTGGCCTATGTTGGATGATTAAAGTCTTCTTAGCAGGTCAACATGCCACACTAACAAATGTAAAAGGCCACAGCATCACCAGCAGCCAACATCTGGGTCACTGTGATTTATTAAGATACTTAAAAATTGATTCATTTAGTTCTAGGGATATAAATATAAATATTAAGAGTTAATATATCAATACTTTTATATTTATTTTCGAGGCATAAATATATATATATATTAAGAATAAGTCAATCTAAAGTTTCTTAGCAAGTCTGCATAGCAACCACACCTTCTCTATCTTTGCATAGCCACCAGTCCACACCTTCGATCTCTATCTTTCCATTTGTTAAGCTTTGTAGATTCCTCCAAGAAAACAAAGTTGATATCAATGGCGGCTGCGTATGCAGCTCTTGTTTCTCTTACTCATATCATTGAGCACATAGCGGAGCACCATCCTCATCAACAATTTTTTCTTGACGAACAAAAGAGACAGCTCGGGTCGCTCCAACAAAGCGTTAGTTTCTTGCAAGATTTTCTTGAAGTTTCTTCCTCTAAAGGTAATAATATTGAACAAGAAGGTTTGGAGAGTCGAATTGCGGAGGCCGCTTACGCTGCGGAAGATATCATTGAATCCCATGTAGTGGATACTATTCTGTCTCAACCTGATCCCAAGGAACAGTCAAAAAAGAAATTCATAAGTCACGGAAAAAATAGTTTCGACTATCTTTTCTCGCATGGTCTGCAGAAGGTAATAGAAAGCATAGATTCTATCAAGAGAGAGGTGATGGCAGTTAAAGAAGAAACAAGAGTGGCAGATGAGAAGGCAGGCGATATTCTAATACCTGTTGTTTTATCAACACGTCCTACCACAAGGAAGGATATTAAGGTGGAGTACTACGACAAAGACGTGGAGCAAATCATGGATAAGCTAACTGGACAATCGTCTAATCTCCAGATCATTCCGATTGTTGGAATGGGAGGTATAGGTAAGACAACACTTGCTACATATATTTTTGAAAATCAACTTGTTGTGGAATGCTTTCCTTACCGTGCTTGGGTTACGGTATCTCAAGAATATAATCTGAAAGAAATATTCTTTGGCCTTTTACATCAATTTCGGTTATCTATTGATAAAAAAGGAAGTTGTGAATATCATCAATTAGGAGAAAGATTACACAAACATTTGTCAGGAAGGAAGTATTTGATTATAATAGATGATATGTGGAGTGCCGATGTATGGGAAAAGTTAAAGTTGTTCCTTCCAAATTACGACAATGGAAGTCGTGTCATAATAACTACAAGGTTGTTGAATGTTGCTGATAGTACTGACTCGTCTAATGTTTATATGGTCAGTCTTCTAGATGAAAACAAAAGTTGGAGTTTGTTATGCACGACGGTGTTCGGCCATGATGGTAATTGTCCTCTGGAACTAGAGGAAATCGGGAAGGACATTGCGAGAAATTGCAAAGGACTTCCATTGTCTATTGTGGTCATTGGTGGGCTCCTCGCCAAGTCTGAGATGACACGAAAGTACTGGGGTTACGTTGCCAAACATATAAATGAAATTGTAAACTCGGAGGAAGATGGCCGTTGGTTAGACATATTATATCTGAGTTATAGTCAATTGCCAATCCACTTGAAACCATGTTTTCTCCATATTGGTTCTTATAAAGAAGACTATAACATCCGTATCTCGAGACTTATCAAACGATGGGTTGCCGAGGGATTCCTAAAGCCATGGAAAGGCAAAAGCTTGGAAGAGGCTGCCGAGGACTACCTAAAGGATCTTATTGACAGAAACCTTGTTTTTGTTCGTGAGTGGGGGTCCACTGGAAAAATGAAAACATGTGGCGTTCATGATCTTCTAAGGGATCTATGCTTGAAGGAAGCACGAAAAGACAGGTTCTTTTGCGTCGTCAAGAATCAGGGACAATATGTAGATAACGAGCGTCGCGTAATATTTCGCGAAGGAGAAAGGGATAATGAGACAATCAAAAGATATGGTTATACCAAACAATTGGTTCGTTCCGTGTCATGTGATGTTGCGGATTTATCATGGGAAAGGGTACGCAATTTTAGATTGATCCGTGTGTTGAAATGGGTTAGGAGTGAGTGTGTAGAAAACATTCTCCAACTAGTAAACTTGAGATGCCTTGAATCTGATTATAGTGTGGGACTTAAGATACATCTTCCTCGAATGATGTACCAACTATGGTATTTGCAGACGTTAATTATTATAGGAGGTGATGCTATTGTTGCACCGTATGATATCTGGGAAATGCCACAGCTTAGGCATATAATTGTTAAGCCCTGGATTCAAATATCTGAACCTTTGCGTGGCAGCAAAAATGTGCAAGATGATAGCTATGTATTGAAAAATCTAGAAACACTCAAGACGGCACGCGATTTGAAGTTTACTGAGGAGATGATAGCGAGAATTCCCAACATCAAGAAATTATCTGTTGAGTGTGAGTACTCGCCAATCCCAAGTCATCAAAGTCTTGACAACCTAGACCGCTTACATAATCTCCAATCACTAACTTTCCTTGGGCTTGGAAACAGGGATTTTGTACAAAACCTCGCATTACCTCAATCTCTCAAGAAGCTCACGCTAATCTGGAGTGAATTTGATTGGGATAGTCTTACAACAAAGGTTGGATCGTTGCCCAATCTTGAAAAGCTAAGGTTGGATGGTTGCAACGTGGGAGCCGAGTGGAACACAGTTGAGGGGAAGTTCCTTCATTTGAAATACTTGCATATTCACGAGGGGGGATCATCTGGCAACCTGGTATACTGGACATCAGACAGCAGTCATTTCCCGCTCCTTCAACACCTTGTTCTGATTGGTATAAAAAGAATGAAGGAGATCCCTTCCGGCATTGGAGACACTCTTCAGTCGATCAAGTTGTGGTATTGTGGAAGTTCTGTCATTGCCTCGGCAAAAGAAATAGTACAGGAACAAGAGAGCCTCGGCAATGAGGATCTTCGTCTCGCCATTCGGGGAGAAATTCGTCCAAAGGGAGGAAATGCGAATGTATTGAACCTCAACTCTGTTTCCTGACAAGTTTTTTTTTTTTTTTTGATTTATTATTTTAATTTGGTTTTGAAAGTTGCTGTTTTTTTTTGTTCATTTGCTGCTTGCCTTTTTTGTTTGAAGTTGTAAAAAAATATCTGCTGCACTTTTTATTTTATTTTTTAGATCGAAAATCTGTTGCACTTTAGTCTAGTCACAATGTTTGCTTGTACTTTAATTTTGTGTTGGGAAATAAAAAGACTATAATATTAATACCATTGCAAGTTGTATCATGTATGCAGAGAGACCATTAGCAAGTTGTATCTACTTTGTATTGTATATTCTTAATATAGTAGCAATCACAGCTGGGCTAATTTCTCTCTGTCTTTATAAAAACACTTAAATGATATGTTTCAAAAATTTCTTATATTATTTATTCCTCGCCAATTAAATAGATAACCACGTCTTCACAAAAATGATCCTAATTTGAATTATAAAAACAAAGGGGGGAAAAAGCATCAAGAAAAATAGTTTATTAAAGTTTCTTGAACGTAATAGCCAACATCATACATACCAACTAAAAACCTAATAAATCCGGAAAAAATGAAAAAGGTAATTGCAGAAAAGAGAGAGAGAAAAAAAAAATATGATTCGTAGTCCTGAACAAATTCGATTGTCTTTACGCACTGGATCATCATGATAATAGATTAAAATTGACAATTTAGGCCATACAACTTAATCACTTTTTACAGCCAAGACCCCGGCCCATATTTTTACTTATGCATGCAGCATGCCATCTGATACCTCTTTTTATGCCAAAAGACAACATATGCATAGACAAATCATTACAACAAACCTCAGCATTCCCTAAATACAAAGATTGTGTCACTTAATATAAATAACCCAAGGAGCCAGCCATCACCAACCCCCTTCCCCTACACCACCGTAAACCCGTCACATAACTGGACAAAAAACCAACCAATACTCAGCTACAACTAATGGTTTCAGGCAAAGCAAACAACACGAAAGTTTGATCAACAATGCCAAGTCCTTTCCTAATTTAACCACTTTTAATATAGACAAGACGCGTCTCCGGATTTGATTTCCTCCCTCATTTGCTTTCACCATCGAGACTTCCCATGGCGTTTTCTCTCTCCGTCTCTTTCCAATTCCCACCCCACAATTTGGCTTCAGAAATTGCTCGTTCTCTACCCAGGTCTCCGTTTTTCCTAGGCGAACTGTAGTAGGCGGAAGGGGAGCGGTAGTGATTCAAACGGCTCGGCTCATCCTGGCCGTTCATCCCGTCGGTTGTATTTCTCCTTTCGTGCCTATGCCTTGGAGTTGATGAGCCGCCTTTGTTACTGTGAGCGGTAGGTAAATTGGGTTCGTAAGTATGCGATGCCAAGTATGTTAAAGCAGTCACAACGTCCCCAATTAAAGGCCTTGTGGATGCTTGCTCTTGCAAGCACATGGCAGCAACCGCCAGTGCTTGATAGAGTCCACGGATTGGGTAGCGTCCTTGCATTAGAGGATCAGCCATCTTCGGAAAGTTCCTCCGATCCCTGAAAAGCGGCCGTGCCTTTGGAAGTAAAAGAAGTGAAAATATTAGGAATAATTATAGTTACAGACCTAGAGGTTTGGCATAATTACATGAACTTCCCTTGCTGTTTGAATAGTTACAAAGACACCTCGTGAAAGTTAAAAACATTAACGATAGGTTTACTGAAAAATCATTGCAAATGGACCCCATTTTTGTAAGTGAGTTTCAAGCTTCGAGTCCATCATTACAATAGTTCAAAAATTTAGGAGAAGATTTTCTTTTTTGTGTTTAGACAAATTCTCAAGTAGTGCACATGTAATACTAACTCATAAGCGGAAGTTTATCTGAAAAGACAGCCCCACATACCCATCCAACGAGATTGTACTCCGCCGTGCCCTTTGTGCTGTCTAATGCTTTGCGGCCCGTAATGATTTCAAGAAAGACGACTCCAAAACTATAAACGTCGGATTTTGATGTAAGCTGACCAGTCATGGCATATTCTGGAGCACAATAACCGTATGTGCCCATAACCCTCGTAGAGGCATGAGTTTTATCGCCGACAGGACCCAGTTTTGCAAGTCCAAAAACGGATAACTTGGGGAAAAATCCTTCATCGAGAAGGATATTGGAAGGTTTTAAATCACGGTAAATGACTGGTGGATTGGCTTTGTCATGCAAATATTCTAAGTCCAATGGTTCTTTATCTGGTGCAACATCTGCATATGGAATCAACATTTTTCGTAGAATTCATATATCTTTCAAGTTAAAAGAACGTAAAAAAGATCAAAGTACCAACGTTTAGCAATATATAATCTCAAGGCCAAATGGAGCAGAACGCTATAAGGTCACGAGAGAAAGGAACACAGACCAGAAACACACATAATTTTTTTTTATTCAGACAAGCATCTCTCAAACCCTGGAAACTATCAAAACAAAAATGAGGCACTAATGAAGCAAATTTTACACAAGAAAGTTACTAAGTACTTGCTTGTTAGAATTAGACATGGAGCGGCTGTGTTTGGTATACTTACAAGGCTTGCACAAATCTCAAACTATGTTCCAGAGCAACCAATTTTACTACATTTTCTCATTTGCATTAGCATTAGGATTAGGAGAACACAATAGTTTGTATATGCTCTCTCCTAAAGTTCATGTTTAGAGTTTAGAAAAAAAATTGACGGAAGTGAGAGGTTGATAGGGTGGGGTCGATGAAAGCTATGTACAAGCATGATATGTAAATTTAAGCAGGAAAATTCTGTAAAATAAAGGGAAGGGCCCATGGTATGCAAAAGGCTACAGGCAGTAATGTAGTCATTGCGTACTAACTATGAGTATTTACGTGATAAATGTTGCTATTACACCGCCACCACTATTCCATGCTAAACAAGAGTACACAACGAATTTGAGGTATGTCACAGATGCAAAAGCAGTACTATAAGGCACTGCTGCAGAAGGATCTTGAGGTTGTAAATGCTGGAGGAGAACGCAAGCGTCTTCTTAATATAGCCATGCAGCTTCGTAAATGTTGTAATCATCCATATTTATTTCAAGGTGCTGAACCTGGCCCTCCGTATACCACTGGGCAACATCTTGTAGAAAATGCTGGTATGTTTTTTCTTCCGAGTAAGGACCATGTATTTTGTTTTGCGGTACTTGTCACCATTGACCTTAACCTTATTTTCCACGATGTGTTGTGAATTACAGGGAAGAAGGTTCTTCTTGACAAATTACTTCCAAAATTAAAAGATCGTGA
This sequence comes from Linaria vulgaris, assembly GCA_948329865.1. Taxonomy (NCBI): domain Eukaryota; kingdom Viridiplantae; phylum Streptophyta; class Magnoliopsida; order Lamiales; family Plantaginaceae; genus Linaria; species Linaria vulgaris. The sequence goes on along the minus strand of OX415253.1, from coordinate 105,322,587 downwards.
TTCCAGGGTTTTGATATTCTCACAGGTTGGTTTTCTTTTGGTCCTGATCTTTATTCTCTACCTAAACCTATTTGCAGAAATATTATGGAGTTATTGTTGCCATTATTTGTTAGTCTGTCTTATTTCTCACTATTTTCCCCCCAGCTTCTCATGGTCTTTTAACTGTGCTATGCAGATGACAAGGTTGCCTGACATACTTGAAGACTACTTGATGTTCCGTGGATACCAGTATTACCGAATTGATGGAAACACTGGTGGGGAAGACCGAGATGTTTCCATTGAAACTTTCAACAAGCCGGGAAGTGAGAAATTTGTCTTTCTACTGTCAACCAGAGCTGGAGGCCTCGGTATCAATCTTGCCACTGCTGATGTTGTCATTCTGTATGACAGTGATTGGTGAGTCTTTGCTGTTTCTACTATTTGTGACACCTTTAAGTTGTATTATCAAGTAATTTCTGCAACTATTGCTACACAGGAACCCACAAGTTGATTTACAGGCTCAGGACCGTGCTCACAGAATTGGGCAGAAGAAGGAAGTCCAAGTTTTCCGGTTCTGCACAGAGGTTGGTCTTGTTTTTATTCCATTGGCATTTGCACAAACTCCTTGGAGCCGTAATATTTACATGATTGGAGACAATTCTTTTCAGTACACCATTGAGGAAAAAGTTATTGAAAGGGCCTACAAAAAGCTTGCTCTAGATGCTTTGGTTATCCAACAAGGGCGACTAGCTGAGGCAAAGAGTGAGTCTTTCTAATAGACCATCTTTAACTCTTTTTCATGTACTATATCAAAATGACTGTCTACTTGATTTTCTGTTACACAGCTGTTAATAAAGATGAGCTGTTGCAAATGGTGAGATTTGGTGCTGAACTGGTTTTCAGCTCCAAAGATAGCACAATCACTGATGAAGATATAGATAGAATCATTGCCAAGGGAGAAGAGGCCACTGCAGAACTTGATGCCAAGATGAAAAAAATTACAGAAGATGCTATCAAATTCAAAATGGATGACAGTATGCTTCTGCTTCTCTCACTCTCTCTGATAGTCTGATACTTTCGTCTTAATCATTTTCCCGAGTTTACTTTGTTACTGAGGCTGATTTAAGCTGTTTTTGTTCTGCAGCTGCTGAGTTGTATGATTTTGACGATGAAAAGGTATTATTACTTCTGTCCCACTGGAATATATGATATGATATTAGTTGGTCTTTCTCGAGCTCACGTTTTTCTTTGTTCCTTGTTGGTAGGATGAAAGTAATTTTGATTTCAAGAAAATTGTCAGTGATAATTGGGCTGAGCCGTCAAGAAGGGAAAGGAAGCGCAAGTACGTTTCTTCAAATGATAAAATTACTTACTTTGGTATTGCTCTCGTCTGTCAAAAGTAACTTTTTTTTTTTAATATAGCTATTCGGAGGCAGAGTACTTCAAGCAGACAATGTGCCAGAGCGGGCCTGTGAGACCCAAAGAGCCTCGAACTCCTCGCATGCCACTATTGTAAGCATCTTCTGATGAATTGGTTGTTACCTCTTTGATATCTGTATCTGAAAATCTACCATCTTTTGTCAAGCATGATTTCCAGTTCTTCAACACACAGCGTCTTACTGAACTGTATGAAAAAGAAGTTCGTTACCTTATGGTGGGTCTCTAAGCTACACTGCATTTTCCACTCTTGTTTATGTGTCTCCTTGTGTATATATGTGAACAAGTAGTTATATTTATCTATCTATATGTGTTCATATGTTGATATAATGTCTTCTCCGTTTATGGTTTAAGCAAGCACAGCAGAAGAATCAAGTCAAAGATACAATAGAAGTGGATGAATCCGAGGGTATGTAATTCTGGATAACTCTCTTCTTAGAACTGTCATATTTGTTGCACATTGACTTCATACATTGTTATCTAGCAGAAGTTGGAGATCCATTGACTGCTGAAGAGCAGGAAGAGAAGGAATCTCTCCTTGAAGAAGTAAGTCTATATAACTGTTGGTACTTCAGTTCTAGTTTTTGTGCTTGCCTTAAGCTGATTATTGTGCTGTGCAGGGTTTTTCCACGTGGAGCAAAAGAGACTTCAGCGCTTTTCTCAGGGCCTGTGAAAAGTATGGTCGAAATGATATCAAGGGTATTGCTTCGGAAATGGAAGACAAAACAGAGGAAGAAGTCGAAAGATATGCAAAAGTTTTCATGGAAAGATACAAAGAATTGAATGGTAAACATTAAGATTGTTAGCCGTTTCTTTGCATCTGAAACACAATAAACTAACTTGGGAATGTTATTTCCAGATTATGATAAGATTATTAAAAACATTGAGAGAGGCGAGGCCAGAATATCTCGGAAAGATGAGATTATGAAAGCTATTGGAAAAAAGATGGATCGATACAAGAATCCATGGCTGGAATTAAAGATGCAGTATGGCCAAAACAAAGGGAAATTGTACAATGAAGAATGCGATCGTTTCATGGTTAGAGTCCTGATTATATAAACGTGTTGAAATTTATATTCTGAGTTTTCCATTGCTTATCTCGAGTTTGTGAATGCTATTTACTGTTGTTTCTCAGATATGCAAACTTGGGTATGGAAACTGGGAAGAGCTAAAGACAGCGTTTCGTACTTCACTGCTTTTCTGGTTTGATTGGTTTGTAAAGTCACGGACCACTCAGGAACTTGCAAGGAGATGTGACACCCTCATTCGATTAATGGAGAAGGAAAACCAAGAATACGATGAACTAGAAAGGCAGGCACGTAAAGAGAAAAAACTTGCAAAGGTAGGTCGATTGTCTAAATTTGTACATCATCTTTTGTTCTGGGTATAGAATAAAACTACTACCCGAACAAACAAATATTCCTTCCTAGTGACTTGGTCTTTGTTTTACTTGGCCGTGCATATAGTTGATTCTCATTTGTGCTCAACTATCCTAACCTGATGGCTGTTTAGATTTTGTAACATTTTTAAATTTTCCTGGCAGAATATGAACTCAGCCAAGCGTGCTGCTGCTAGACAATCTGCGGAGAGCTCTCCACCATCTACAAAGAAGCGGAAGCAATCACCAATGGATGATTTTGTGAGCTCAGTGTGTGCCTCTGAAATTTCTTATATCTTGGATTTGGCAGTTGTCTGCACTTTTTGGATGTGGAACTTAATTTTTTATATGTTTTATGTTTGTAACAGGGAAGGAAGAGGAAATGATTTCTGTATCTTAATTTTGGTGGCTATTCTAAGGGCTACAACTTGCTCCTGATCTTACGAGACTTATTAGTGGATGGCGTATGTAACTAATATATAGGGAATAGATGATGTAGTTGAGTTTAGTTTGTTGTAATGCATGTTTCCAAAGCTATGTTACTTATGTGAAACTTCAGACGTCCCTCCCTGTAATGAACCATGTTGATCTCTGAGATGAAACATTGGTGATTCATTAATCCTGTTGTAGCATATGTTTTGGTTTGAAGAGTTCTTTTTTTTTTAATATTTTTCTGATTTTTCTTTTGAACTGTCACGTCATACAAGTCTTAAACTAGCATATAGCCTTTAGTATGTATATTTTCATGCAAAAAAAAAAAAAGAGAAAAAACTTGAACAAGTAAGTAACTAAAAAGTTTGCCGACTAATTCGTATGGACTGCAATATTTACCTTTGTTGCATTTATATTCCTCATGTGTGCTTTCTTATGAAAGCCACTGGCCAGAAGCCAACTACTTCTGGCAACTGAACAAGTAGTTTCTTGTTTATGCATAAAAGCGAGAAGGCACGGGCCATCAACCAACTAAGTCAGGAGCAAATTACTTGAAAGAATAGTTTGTTACAGGCGATTTATTTTCTAATGATAAATATATAAAATTTTTAAGAATAGCCACACCTTCTCTATCTTCCATTTGCATTACAAGTTCGCATAGCTCTAATTGCTAATGTACTTGTTGATATAAGATGGCAGCAGCGTATGTAGCTCTTGTTTCTCTTACGCATATCATTGCGCAGATAGCAGAACCTCATCCTCATCAACTATTTTTTATTGACAAGCAAAAGAGGCAGCTCGGGTCGCTCCAAAAAAAGGTCATTTGGCTGCAAGATTTTCTTGAAGTTTATTCCTCTGAAACTAATAATATTTTGTGCAAGAAGGTTTGGGTAATCGAATTGCTGATGCCGCTTATGCTGCGGAAGATATCATTGAATCCCATGTGGTGGATACTATTCTTCTTCCCCGTGCTCCCAAAAAACAATCAAAAAACAAAAAGAAAGGAAAACGAGAATTCAAAAGCCATAGAAAAAGCAGTTCCAATCTTTTTTCACATGGTCTGCAAAAGCTGATAGAAAGCATGGATTCTATCAAGAAAGAGGTGATGGTGGTCACAGAAAAAACAAGAGTTGAACATCAGAAGGCAAGCGATCTAGTGCCTGTTTCTTTATCAAGACGTCCTACCACATGGAAGGATATTAAGGTGGAGTACTACGACGAAAACGTTTAGCAAATCATGGATAAGCTTACTGGACAATCGTCTAATCTCTAGATCATTCCGATTGTTGGAATGTGATGTATAGGTAAGACAACACTTGCTACATATATTTTTGAAAATCAACTTGTTGTGGAATGCTTTCCTTACCGTGCTTGGGTTACGGTATCTCAAGAATATAATCTGAAAGAAATATTCTTTGGCCTCTCCGATCAAATTGGGTTTGAAAATTTAGGATCGTGGATTGACACAACAACTTTGAGAGTTAAGCTGGAATTGCCTTAACTCTACTGTGATCTTCTTGACTAAAATAATGTGCAGCGGAATTTAAAAGCAAGAAGATATAATTTTAAGAAGTTTTCAATTTTATTAAAAACTTCCGAGCCTTAGGCCAAATAACCATAAAGGTTTTAACAAAAATGTTCCTCACAACAATTCACTCACGCTCTTTGTTGATCGGACTCAACGAAGCAGACAAGTACGAACTACTTAACTTCTATGAACTAGACGTAAATAGTTGATACAAAAACTTCGCAAAAGCAAGACGAAGACAATACAAAGTATGATTAATCTCTCAGATTGTTTTGCACGATTGTCTTGTCCTCATCTTGATGAACTTCACATCTTTTATAGATTTCTTGAAACTTGCACGCCAAGATGTGTTGTTCACAGTTTTGGTAACTCTTGTTGTTTCCTTGTTGAATTTTGGCTTCTTTGTGAACTTGATATCTTTCTTGAATATGTGTTTCCTTTATTACTGATCTAGAAAGGTAACACATCTTCTTCAAATCGGAGTAATCCTGGAAATAATCAAAGTTGCAGAGAATCCAATTTGTTTCCTTCTTTTGAAAGCGTGTTGAGTTGACTATTCAACTTATCTTGAATTATGGAAACTTCAAGTAAGGATTTTTTCATAGATCTTCCTTATGATTAAGATACATTCCTGGACATAAACATAAACAACTAAAACCGTGGAACTTGATTAATATGTGAATAAAGACAAAACTTAAATTTGGCAACTAAAGAACAGTTTTCGTACAGACTCTCTAGTTTCAATGTTACCCTCAATGTTGTCCCAACATCTCACAACATTGATTCCAGAAAACCCTGCACTTTCAGGGTTATCTATTGATAAACAAGGAAGTTGTGAATATCATCAATTAGGAGAAAGATTACACAAACATTTATGGGGAAGGAAGTATTTGATTATATTAGATGATATATGGAGTATCGATGTGTGGGAAAAGCTAAAGTTGTTCCTTCCAAATTACAACAACGGAAGTCGAGTCATAATGACTACGAGGTTGTTGAATGTTGCTGATAGTTCTGATTCTTATAACCTTTTTAAGATGTATCTTCTAGATGAACACAAAAGTTGGAGTTTGTTATGCACAACAATGTTTGGCCATGATGGTAACTGTCCTCTGGAACTAGAGGAAATCGGGAAGGACATTGCAAGAAATTGCAAATGACTTCCTTTATCTATTGTGGTCATTTGTGGGCTCCTTGCTAAGTCTGAGATGACACGAAAGTACTGGGCGTATGTTGTCGAACATATAAACCAAATTGTAAACTCAGAGGATGATGGTCATTGGTTAGACATTATATTTGAGTTATAGTCAATTGCCAATTCACCTGAAACCATGTTTTTTCCATATTGGTTCTTTTAAAGAAGACTATGAGATCTGTATCTCAGAACTTATTAAACAATGGGTTGCCGAGGGATTTCTAAAAACATGTAAAGGCAAAAGCTTGGAAGAGGCTGCAGAGGACTACCTAAAGGATCCTATCGACCGAAATCTTGTTTTTGTTCGTAAATGGGGGTCCATTGGAAAAATGAAAACATGCGGTACTCATGATCTTCTAAGGGACCTAGGCTTGAAGGAAGCATGAAAAGGCAGGTTCTTTGATGTCGTCAAGAAGCATGCCCAATCTGTAGGTAACGAGCGTCACATAATGTTTCGCGAAGTAGAATGCGATAATGAGACAATCGAAAGATATGATTTGGTCTTGTACACCAAAAAATTTGTTCGTTCCTTATCATGTGATTTTGAGTGCGAGGGTTTTTCATGGGAAAGGGTACATGATCTTAGATTGATCCGGGTGTTGATTAGGCTTAGCAATGACGGCGTAGATAGTATTCTCCGACGAGTAAACTTGAGATACCTTAAATGTGAGTTTAATCTTTATGGGGACGGTCTGCATGAAAATCTTCCTCCAATGGTGTGCGAACTATGGTATTTGCAGACATTGATTCTTAATGGTGGTAAAATCTTTGTTGCACCGTGTGAAATCTTGGAGATGCCACAGCTCAGGCATATAACTGGTGATTTCTTAATTGCAATATCGGATACTTGGCGTGGCAGAATGGATGGGCAAGAGGACTGCATATTAAGAAAGCTACAGACACTCAAGACGGCATTCTATCTTAAGTTAACGGAGGAGGTCATAGCGAGAATTCCCAACATCAAGAAATTATCTATATGGTGTAACCCGTTGTCAATCCCAAATACCTACAGTCTTCACAACCTAGACCGCCTACATAATCTCCAATCACTAACTTGACAGTTTGTTCATGACACAGATTTCTCAGAAAACTCATTTGACAACAGTCTTCACAACCTAGATCGCTTACATAATCTCCAATCACTAACTTGCGAGAATGTTGAAAAAGCGGAATTCACAGAATACCTTGCATTACCTCAGTCTCTCAAGAAGCTCACGCTAATTCTTAGTGAATTTTGATTGGGTAGTCTTACAACAAAGGTTGGATCGTTGCCCAATCTTGAAAAGCTCAAGCTGGATCGTTGCACATCAGGATCCGAGTGGAACACAGTTGAGGGGAAATTCCGTCATTTGAAATTCTTGGAAATTGACGAGTTTGCAACATTCTTTCGTGGCCTGGTATGCTGGACATCAGAGAGTAGCCATTTCCCGCTTCTTCAACGCCTTGTTCTATGTAGTATGAAAAGACTGGAGAAGATCCCCTCCGGCATTGGGGACACGCTTCAATCAACCGAGTTGTATCATTGTGGAAGTTCTGTTATCGCCTCGGCCAAAGAAATAATAGAGGAACAAGAGAGCCTCGGCAATGAGGATCTTCGTCTCGCCATTTCGAATCAACACAAATGGCATGGAAACATTTAATTAAAATGACAGAACGAACCAAGTTGTGCATGCTCTCGACCTCTAACTCTTTTCTTTCTTTCTTTTTTGCGTTTAAAATCTTTGATTTTTGACTTTCATGGTTTGAGTTAATGAGATGAACCTCTGGGAGGAAATGCATGCGAATGTATTGAACCTCAACTCTGTTTCCTGTCAAGTTTTTTTTTTTTTTTTTGGATTGATTATTTTAATTTGGTTTTGAAAGTTGCTTCTGTTATTTTCTGTTCATTTGCTGCTTGCCTTTTTTGTTTGAAGATGTAAAAAAATATCTGCTGCACTTTTTATTTTACTTTTTAGATCGAAAATCTGTTGCACTTTAGTCACAATGTTTCCTTGTACTTTAATTTTGTGCTGGGAAACAAAAAGACTATAATACCATTGCAAGTTGTATGCAGAGAGACCATTAGTCTACTTTGTATTGTATATTCTTAATATAGCAATCACAGCTGGACTAGTTTCTCTGTCTTTATAAACATTTAAATGATATGTTTCAAAATTTTCTTATATTATTTATTCCTCGCCAATTAAAGAAATAACCACTTCTTCACAAACATGATCCTAGTCTGAATTATAAAAACAAAGGGGGGAAAAAGCATCAAGAAAAATAGTTTATTAAAGTTTCTTGAAAGTAATAGCCAACATCATACATACCAACTAAAAACCTAATAAATCCGCAAAAAATAAAAAAGGTAATTGCAGAAAAGAGAGAGAAAAAAAATAAAAAACGATTCGTAGTCCTGAACAAATTCGATTGTTTTTACGCACTGGATCATCATGATAATAGATTAAAATTGACAATTTAGGCCATACAACTTAATCACTTTTTACAACCAAGACCCCATATTTTTACTTATGCATGCCATCTGATACCTCTTTTATGCCAAAATTAATTCATAGTTTTCATTTTAATTTGCCAAAAATACTTGTTAAAAGAAGTTTGTCGTTTCCAATAATTGAAAGAAAACAAGGTGCTTTCTGAACTCACCCAAAAGCAAGTAATACACAGACTATACTTCAATTTCCTTTCAATTTCTTCGAGCATGAATTTGATCAAATGTCTAAAAGTTGCCTTTTGGCCACAAATTTCATCAACACGAAAATTGAATAGTACATATGTTTATAGTGGTAAGTTATGATTATTCAGTTAACTAATATTATCTTAATGATATTAAAGGTTTAACAAATTAATCAACGACGCGCAAGATTCTCCGTACAAATAAAGGTGAGGTTCGATTTCTCATTTTGTTATGGCCCAGTTTGGCATCCGGCCTGAGGAACATGGACAAAAAAGACATTACCCCGTTACCAAATCGCAAACAACCTATTATTCACCGTATTCCTATTTTTGCATCTTATCTCGTCTCATAACATGATTTCCTTACTCATCGTTAAATCATACTCAACCATTAATTATTTATCACATATTAATTCATAATCATGGTAATTCGTCATTATCTCGTCTGCTGGTTCTTGAACTGTGCAAAGAGCAACGAACTATGTTCGGGAAATGTAGCTCAAGGAGCAACGAATATTATCCGGTTTACTAGCTTATTTGGTTATCACCCATTGGGACTCCTTTGAGAAGTTGGGCCCAGAGATTGAGTCGATTTACTGCCCGGCAGTAAGGACTGTCGGTTTAAGTAATTTCGCTTGATACCCATTAATCTAGGCACCGCTTGCAGTCATGAGTTGGATGTAATCCGCGTACTGGATCGGCATGTACTCGAGCATGACGACTGTTTTGTTTGCGAGGTCGCTCTTCGTTGGGAGGTATAAGGTAGTATTTGGAAGTATAAGGTTGGATTGGTTTACTGTTAACGCGCATGTTAATAAACTATTTTCAGAATATTCCGGTACTATTGTTGCATCAAATTATCTTCTTAAATTGTTTCTATCGGTAAGATCACTCATGGAAATATATCAATTGAATCACTGTTAATTCTTGCATTGCCACTTGTTTTGTATGAATTTCACTAAGTCATCAAAGACTTATTCCTCGCTTTTTTCTGTCTGTCCATTCCTCAGGATAAGATCGACATGGCAACATGGATCACATGAATAATTTTGCCAATCTTGCCTTTTGGAATATTCATGTAATTGAAAATGATTAATCATTAGTACGTAATTATTAAAGTGTCAAATTATTTGTATTTTTCAGACTTTCGCTGTGTATATTAAAGTCAATTTTTATCATTATGTGTATGGTTGATCCTGGACAGTGACACCCCTTCCTACGAGACGTATTTTAGTCTGAGCTGGGTAAAGTGTCTGGCCAACGCTGAACCAACTCGGATCAGAACGCGACTCATGTGGCGTGGCCGTCACAAAACATGTGCCAGCAATATGCATAAATTGCGATAATCAATCTATGATTGAAAGAGCATATAATGTTATGTACAACGGTAAGTCTAGACATATACGTCGACGACATAATACCGTTAGACAACTGATCTCAACTGGGGTTATCATCCTTAACTACGCGAAGTCAAAAGATAACATTGTGGATCCGCTAACTAAATGGTTAAATAGAGATCAAGTTGAAATGACATCGAGAGGAATGAGACTTAAGCCTATTGAAAATTAAGGTCATTACGAAGGAAAACCCAACCATGCTGACTGGAGATCCCAAGATCTTGGTTCAATGGGACAACCTAATTAATTGTAAGAACCTTGCACGGTCATTGTGGGGGGTCAACCCTTGCCCATTCCTAGATGAAACAGTGATACTCGTAATGGAAAAGGTTAAGCATTGTGCTTTTAATGATTCTTACGTGTCGAAAATCCGAGCGGAGTAATGCGAGTTACTCTTAGATAAGAAATCACCTATGTGAGAGAGATGAGGGGCCGCCTCAGAGGAAAATTATGGGGGCTTAATTTTCTAGAAAATTCTTGTAGAACCAGGCGTATGTCCAGGGCCAAAATGGACATAAACCATGAGAACCGCAACGGTATATAGAATATACCTGTGTTGAGAATTATGGAGCGTTTGCACAAACGACGGATAGTTCAAAGACATCAAGATCATACTATCGGTTAGCAAAGAAAGTATTTCTCACAGGGAAGGTTCAAGGGCATGTCCTACCAATCCTATGCAGGCATAGACCGTAGAACTCTATCACCACATGATGTATGCATGATCATTCAATTTCATTCATGTGGGAGATTGTTGGAAAATTGGTTCAAGGAACCGGGTTTTGTACAATCGACTTTAGCTTGAGATTGGTACATGGGTGAATGAGAAATTGATGCTCAACGTTGACTAAGTAAAGTCGAAAATATTGTATATCAATATTTAATATTTCTGTAATTTTCTATTATATGGAAAATAATAAGCATCAAAGAGATAATTAATTATCTTAGGAAATCTTTCCATAAGATTTACCTATCAGTTTTTATAACTGAAACGTGTCTACGTTAATCCGAGATCTGTAATTATCTTAATTACCTGATTAGTAATTATCTTAACCATGTTTCTTGGTGGCTAAGTCTTCCAACTTTCTCCCCGACCTAGTCTATAAAAGGGGTCGCTCCCCATAGGGGTTTTATCATAGAAAAATACATTGCATACACGAAAAGGCTTCTGCGAGCCAAAATTATTTTTACATTATGTGGTGGTGAGGAAAGTTACAGTTCGAGTACGCCAGGGCAGTCCTTGTTTGTGCACACAATTCTGCTCGTAGCCGTTATATCCTGGGAGACAGTCGCTCACGTTTTCTCAAGCACGTACAACGAATCTGTTTTATGGAAACCGAAAGGTCCTCGACTTCTCGTTTCTTCGTTCATCCAATTCCGATTGAGGCTTGTTTGGTAACGGTAATTTCGTATTATTAATGTAATTTCCATTGTTTAATTTTTCGTCAATCAATTTCGATATCTCTGTTCGTTTATCTCAACTATGGGGCTATATTCCTAACAGCCTCCGTAGAAGAAATCGTAGAGGAATAACTGTGCCTCCGGAGCGATGGTCTTCGTCAAACTGTTTAATAGGTCGAGAATCCGGAAACTTCTGTACTGAATAAGTTGAACGCGATGTTTCAAGACAAGTTTGTTTAACTTGGTTTAAGTATTGTTGATGTTTGTTCCTTACATGGTTCTTCACTTTTACATGTAAAGTGACTAGCATCTCTTTGTTTCCATCTTTCTGGGAAAAATGCTCTTTAAACTTCTGTCTCTTTTTTGTTGAAAATGTATGTAATTAAGATAACAATGTGTGAGTATGTTTGTGTCAGTAGAAAATTTCTCTCTCCTTGAGGATTCTCAGGTCTGATCCTGAGTTTTTTTGGTGGACCTCCAGGTTTCCCTTTGTCTTTGGCTTGTGTTTGTCTGGCCCCTCGTGATTTTTCTTTGTGATCTTGCTTTTATCTTGTCTTTTTCTTTGTCTTCTTGTTGGTCGTCCTTTTCTTTTTTTCTCTCGCGTGTCCCCCTGGCCCCTCTTTCCCCTGACTTTGTGTGCACTTCCCCCTTTGTTTATTCTTTGAGGGCCCTGTATGGTAAAATGAATGATCCTATTACGGACCTCACCCACCAAACTAACAAGCTTAATTGTTCCTCTGATCCTGGAAATCAGTCCCCTCTCTCACCTACCTGCGCAGCTATAGCATTCATAATCTCTGATAAACCCGTTAGTACATCTGCAGCAAAAAATTTCTTTCTCCGACACTGGAACTGTAGAAAAGAAGTCAGCGCGAATATCCTTCAGCAAAATACTATTGCTTTTATTTTCAACGACCCTGTAGATCTCCAAAAAGTCTTGAACCAGAATCCTTGGAGATTCAACAAACAAATTGTTAACATCAGGGAGTGGCCAGAGAATCTAGCTTGGGAAGAAGTAGATTTGCTCAAAGTTAATTTCTGGATCAGAGTTTCTTCTCTCCCGGCTTTCGTCTCCAACCGTGAGACAGCAGTTGAAATTGGAAATAAAGTTGGGAGGTTCCTCAAAGCAGATATCCCAACAGACAAATCTGACGCCCATAAGTGGAGAAAAGATCTTAGAATCAAGGTCGAAGTTGACGCTACTCGTACTCTCGTTGACGAAGTCACCATATCCAGACCAGGTAGGACGGATATCACGGCAGAAATCAGGTTCGAAAAACTTGAAGATTTCTGCTACGTGTGTGGTAAACTCGGGCACAAAAAATCTCAGTGTGTTGTTGAGATTTCTATAGACGACACAAAATCAGAAAATCTCCCTTTTGGTCAGTGGAATCGGGTGGAAAGCTTCCCAACCCCCAAACCGAAGAACAACAACAAGTTTAAGAATCCTAGTAATTCTCTGAAACCTGGTGAAGAGACCGAGTCTAGCAGGAACTCAGTTGACCACGGAAGAACAGCTGACTCACTGAGCCTAAACCCATCGCATCAGGAACGTCCTTTTGAGGACACGTGTATGCAGGAGATCTCTCTTCTCCACACAACGGCTGCGATTCCCCCAGTGAAAACCAACGGTCCAAAAAATTCCTCGACAGCCTGCCTCGATAGTCAAATCATATTCAACTGTGCAAGCTCAGACATCAAAGCAGTTGTCGACTTCCTTGCTGCCCCCCTAGGTAACCTTGATTCCCTCAACCTTATTCAGAAACTTTCTATCTCAATAAATCCAACCCAACTCATATCACCTATTGGGCCTCCGTCCAGCCCATCTGAACTATCTCTAACTCACTTAAACCAGCCCACTCTCAAAAGGAACCGGCCTGCTAAACTCTTTAACGAGAATCTCCCGAAAGCTAAATTTTCAGCTCCTAAATTTGGACCAGGGCGTAAACCTAGAATTGGAGTATTTAAACCAATTACCAGATCAGTGGTAACCCTACTCAATCTGCCACCATCTCTTATCATCCCTCCCATATATCCTCTCTCCTCTCTTTTCCCAACTAATAGTAATTGCTCCCTTTCTGATAACTCAAACACCCCTCTCTCTCCTAGCCTAATAATACCAGACGAGAGTGTTCAAGGCTCTAAGGAGTCAACCTCAGAATCATGAAAGTTGTTTCTTGGAACTGCCAAGGTTTGGGGAAGCCGGAAGCAGTAGTGGCACTTAAAGACTTGCTGAAAGATTTTTCGCCTGACATCATTTTCCTCAGTGAAGTAAAAACAAAAAAAACCAAAGCTATTGTTCGTACTCTTGACCGAGCTTTTTTGCCTAACCACCATTTTGTTCCTCCTATAGGCCTTGCAGGTGGCCTGATTTTGGCTTGGTCTAGTTCCCTTCCTTTGTCTATAAATTTTTCTTCTTACTGGAATATTACTGCTTCAATAGGAGCGCTCAACGACCCTTCTTGGTTTTTCTCGGGGATCTACTGTCCTCCTATCAATTGCCTTAAGACTGATTTCTGGGATCAAATGAATAGTATTGCTATTAATTGTGTGGGGCCGTGGGTCGTCATGGGTGATTTTAACGACATACTTGTCCAATCTGAAAAACAAGGTGGTCGCATCTTCCTCCCTCCTCTGCATGATTCCTTTAGCTCTAGACTTATTTCTCTTGGCCTAACTGATTTAGGAGCTAAAGGATTGTCTTTTACTTGGAATAATAATCGTCTCGGTTTGGCCAACATTAGAAAACGACTGGACAGGGCAGTCGCTAATTCAGAATGGAATTTCATGTTTCGATTTGCCAACGTTACAAATCTCCCAGCTATTGGATCCGATCACTCCCCTATCATCTTGTACTCGGACTCTTTTTCTTTGGCTGGTAAGAAACCTTTTCGATTTGAGCACATGTGGAACTCCCACCCCCTTTGCTGTGAAATTATCCGTAAAGCCTGGGATCTGAACATTGCGGGCTCTAGTCAGTTTCAACTTGTTTCTAAACTTCGTAATACGAAAAAGAGCTCAAAATCTGGAATCATGAGGTGTTCGGCCATTGTCAAACTAAAGCCAAAGCCCTTAAAAGCCAAATTGGTATCCTTCAAAACCTGGATCAGTCCACCGTTAATCGCTTGGAGGAGAAAAGACTCTCGAAAGAGCTTAAGGCATCTCTTTTGCATATTGAAACAATGTGGAAACAGAAAGCTAAGGCTAAATGGCTCCTTGATGGAGATGCAAATACCCGTTTTTTCCATCTTACAGCTGTTTCCCAAGCCCGCAAAAATCGTATTCATTTTTTGAAAAAAGAAGATGGGAATTTTGTTTTTGATTGGAAAGGCATTGGGCAATGTTTCCTTGATTATTATAAGAAATTGCTTTGTTCTAACTTTGATGATGCTGGTCCTCTACCATTCCCTCCAAATCTGAAAAATTTGTTCCCTGTTGTGATCTCTGATTGTGACAATAAAAGAATCAGCCAAATTCCATCGCCAAAAGAAATCAAGAAAGCCTTATTTGACATGGACTCCTTCAAAAGCCCAAGACCCGACGGCTTCTCACCAGGTTTTTTCAAGGAATACTGGACTACTACGGGTAAGAATGTATGTAAAGCTGTGAGGGAATTCTTCACAAAAGGTACGATCCTTAAATCTAGCAACCATAGCTTTATTACTCTTATTCCGAAAACTGATAGTGCAGCTAAAGTTGAAAATTTCAGGCTTATTAGTTTGTGTAATGTAACGTATAAAGTTATCTCTAAGATTTTGGCAGAGAAACTTAAAACCTGTCTTGATAAGTGTATTAGCCCGAATCAGTCAGCCTTTGTCCCGGGAAGAGACATGACATATAATGCAATCATCTCCCATGAAATTATGACTTATATTGCCCGTAAAAAAGGTAAAAAGGGGGTAATGGCACTCAAAATGGATCTAACTAAAGCATATGATAGGGTTGAATGGAAACTCCTTTTTCAAATCATGTCAAATCTTGGTTTCTGCCCTCGTTTTGTTAACTGGATCTCACAGTGCGTTTTGTTTTTGCAGCTATTCCTTTATTATCAATGGCTCCTCTTTTGGCTACTTTCTTCCTTCAAGAGGACTAAGACAGGGAGACCCAATCTCCCCTATCCCTTTTTGCTCTATACTGAATTGCTGTCTCGCCTATTTTATAAAGCTGAATCAGAATCTCTCTTTAAAGGAATTAAAATAGCTCGCCTTACGCCTTCAATTTCCCATATTTTATTTGCTGATGACCTCACAGTTTTTTGCAGAGCTACGCTGGAGGATGCTAAAAATGTTGACAAATTCCTGGAAAAATTCCACAGCTGGTCCTCACAAAAAATAAACCGGGCTAAATCCTTTGTGCACTTCAGCGGTAATATTGAGCCCTCTCTATCTGCTTGTATACTCAATCTCCTTAATCTTAGTAAATGCACTCACAAGGAGAAACACTTGGGTCAATACTTTTGCAAACCTAAGTCTAAACTTAAAGCTGTTTGTGATATTGTGTCAAAAGTGGCTTCGAGATTCACTGACTGGAAAGAGACTAACTTGCCCCAAGCTAGTAAAGCTATTTTGATTAAATCTGTTGCTCAAGCTCTCCCAGTAAATGTGATGCAAACTTGCCTTCTCCCAAAATCTATATGCCACAAAATAGATCAACTTTGTATGAGGTTTTGGTGGGGTACTAATAAAAATAGTAATGTGTTGGCTCTTAAATCCTGGGATGAGCTGTGTTTGCCGAAAGCCGAGGGTGGCATGGGATTTAGAAAAATGGAAGATTTTAATATAGCTCTTTTAGCTAAGAAAGCTTGGAATATTGTGGTTGCTAAACACAAAACTTGGGTTAAATTCTTGTCTCTTAAGTATCTTAGAAATCTGAATATCCTTGACTGTCCCCCGCCCCCCTCTAATGTTTCTTGGTTTTGGAGAGATGCTATTAAATGTGCAGATATTTTAGCTCAAGGAGCATGTTGTCGAGTTTCTGCAAAGTCTGTCGATCTGGAACCAACCTTGGAAGGCCATCGCCCTAATTTGCTGCTGTCATCTGATCTCCACCCATCAGCTTTCAAAGTGGTGGGTGACCTCGTCTTGCCTTCAGGAGAAGATTGGAATTTTAGTCTTATAAATCAGCTGTTTGACGTTGAGTCGGCAGCAGCGATTGCAAAGATTGAGTTTTGCAATTCTTCGTTGGATGGCACATTCTTCTGGACTTTCTCTTCGATAGGGGTCCTTTCGTCAAAAGCCGCCTACCATCTTATTGTCAACTCTCACACTACAACATCAGATGATTTGCTTTGGAATAAGATCTGGAGTGCAAAACTCCATAACAGACACAAACTTTTTTTGTGGAAAGCAACAAATAATATACTCCCCACAGCTTTAAGACTTAATATGAGATTTCCTATCCAAGATCTAACTTGTAAATTCTGTCTCCAGGAGCAGAAGTCCATAGAACATATGTTCTTACAATGCCCACTTATTAGAGCGATTTGCTTCGCATCCAAATGGTCAATTCGCCTGGACAATTTTAACAACTGGACCTTCTCGCGTTGGATCAGATTCATTTTTGACAAAGATTCTCAATTATTTCCAACCAATGAGACCAGGGAATAATTTATTGTCTTCTTTGCGTGTTGTATTGACTTTATTTGGAAATGTAAAAATCGATGTATCTTTGATTGTTTCACTCTTTGCCCTGTACAGATTCTCAAGGAGATTACTAGCAAGGCTTTGGAACACTTTGAAGCACAACTTGAAAAGGAGCAAAAGTGCACTGCTGTTGCACGACAAAGCAAATGGACACCACCTCGTCGTGGTTGGACAAAGTTTAACACAGATGCGGCCTTCCACGATGGGATTACAAAAGTGGCTGGAGTCTTGCGCAATCACAATGGCTTTATTCTCTTCTCATTTGCTCACGGAAAGTTCAGCCACGACGCACTAGCTGCCGAAGCTTTTGCAATCAAAAAGGCATGTACCTGGGCGCACGCATTGAAGATTAAGAAGACCATTTTTGAATCTGACTGCTTCCAAGTCATTTCCCTCATCAACAACTCTGCCCTCACCCCCGACTGGACTATCTCGTCCTTGATTGATGATATTCGGAAGATGTGGTCGTCTAATAATTCTTGGCGATTTTGTTTTGTCCATCGTAATTGTAATATAGCAGCCCATAATTTAGCTCGGTGGGCTTCAAACTCTAGTCTTGCTGGTCCTATTTCCCCCGAAAGCTTGCCATCATCTGTATTTTGCGATGGAGGTTTCCCTCTTTTTGACGTTTTTCCCTTGTAGGCTCGTTTGTAGTTGTTATTTACTTATCAAAAAAAAAAAAAAGATAACAATGTGTGTAATATGCAAGTTGCATTTTTCTTCTTCGTCAACTGTATCTTTTCTTATGTTCATATTGTGTATAAATATCTATTTATTGTGAAAGCTACTCACCAGCACCCAAGGACTAAAATTCATGTGATTAAGCTGAAAGTAGTACTAAAACAAGTAGTTTCTGACTTGTGAAAGTTACTGGCCACCAACCAACGTTGAATCCTTGTAATTTCGCGCCAATTAAGTCATCAATCATAAATAAACAAATATCATATAATACTAATGATAACCACTAGGCCTAAACAAATGCTTAAACCTTGTTTATATATTGATCATTAAAGTCTACTTAGCAAGTCTACATAGCCACACGGTGAGAAATCCTTTCTCTATCTTTCAATTTGCATTATATCTTTGTTGATATACTTGTCTTCACTTTACAGATTCCTCGAAGATGGCGGCAGCGTACGCAACTCTAGTTTCTCTTAAGCATATCTCTTAAGTCATCAGTCATGAACAAACAACTTGAAAGAAAATTATGGAGTAAAATGCAGAAACCTACCTTGTGTTATTTCTAATTGACAAAAAAAACCCTTATGTTATTTTTATTAGCAAAAACCCCCATGTGTTATTCAACCATTAGCACACTGCCCCTTATTTAGCTTTTTTGCTTTGACTTTATCTGAAATGTCATATGTGCCCTTTAATCTCAAATTATTTTTTAGATTCCTATTTAATGTTCTATCCTCTACTTACATAAAAATAAAAAACCCTCCTCTTATATTAATTTTATAAACGAATTTAAATGGAAAACTTAAAATAAAAAAAAGGATTGCAAAATCACGTTAATATGTGAGGGGTTTTTTTGCCAATTAAAAATAACATAGGGATTTTTTTGCCAATTAAAAATAACACAGGGTAGATTTCTGCATGTGATATGTGAGGGAGATGAGGGTGAAACAGTCCCATAACATTCCTTCATTTTCGAAATTCGAAGCCCAAGCTGCAGTTGAGGCGCGTGTGAGACAAAATCGTACAATAGGGGCTTTTTTGCCTTTGATCGAATAACACGGGGGGGGGGGGGGGGGGGGGGGGGGGGGGTTTGCTAATAAAAATAACATAGGGGTTTTTTTGCCAATTAGAAATAACACATGGTAGGTTTCTGCATTTAACTCGAAAATTATGTAATACTAATGAAATAAAGATAAACCAATAGGCCTAACAAATGCATTAAACCTTGTAACAAATGTGAAAAGCCACAGCATCACCAGCAACCAACATTTGGGTCACTGTGATCAATTAAGATACTTAAAAATTGATTCATTTAGTTCTAGGGATATAAATATAAATATTAAGAGTTAATATATCAATATTTTTATATTTATTTTCGAGGCATAAATATATATATTAAGAATAAGTCAATCTAAAGTCTTCTTACCTTCTCTATCTTTGCATAGCCACCAGTCCACACCTTCGATCTCTATCTTTCCATTTGTTAAGCTTTGTATATTCCTCCAAGAAAACAAAGTTGATATCAATGGCGGCTGGGTATGCAGCTCTTGTTTCTCTTACTCATATCATTGAGCACATAGCGGAGCATTATTCTCAACGACCTTTTTTTCATGACAAGCAAATGAGACAGCTCGAGTCGCTCCAAAAAAAGGTCAGTTTCTTGCAAGATTTTCTTGAAGTTTCTTCCTCTAAAGGTAGTAATATTGAACAAGAAGGTTTGGAGAGTCGAATTACGAAGGCCGCTTACGCTGCGGAAGATATCATTGAATCCCATGTAGTGGATACTATTCTGTCTCAACCTGATCCCAAGGAACAGTCAAAAAACAAAAAGAAGAGAAAAAAGAAATTCATAAGTCACGGAAAAAATAGTTTCGACGATCTTTTCTCGCATGGTCTGCAGAAGGTGATAGAAAGCATAGATTCTATCAAGAGGGAGGTGATTGCAGTTAAAGAAGAAACAAGAGTGGAAGATGAGAAGGCAGGCGATATTCTAGTGCCTGTTGTTTTATCAAGACGTCCTACCACAAGGAAGGATATTAAGGTGGAGTACTACGACAAAGACGTGGAGCAAATCATGGATAAGCTTACTGGACAATCTTCTAATCTCCAGATCATTCCGATTGTTGGAATGGGAGGTATAGGTAAGACAACACTCGCTAGATATATTTTTGAAAATCAACTTGTTGTGGAATGCTTTCCTTTCCGTGCCTGGGTTACGGCATCCCAAGAATATAATCTGGAACAAATGTTGTTAGACCTTTTACATCAATTTGGGTTATCTAATGATAAACAAGAAGGTTGTGAATATCATCAATTAGGAGAAAGATTACACAAACATTTAGCAGGCAGGAAGTATTTGATCATAATAGATGATATGTGGAGTGCCGACGCATGGGAAAAGTTTAAGTTATTTCTTCCTAATTACAACAACGGAAGTCGTGTCATAATAACTACGAGATTGTTGAATGTTGCTGATAGTACTGACTCGTCTAACGTTTATATGGTCAGTCTTCTAGATGAAAACAAAAGTTGGAGTTTGTTATGCACGACGGTGTTCGGCCATGATGGTAATTGTCCTCTGGAACTAGAGGAAATCGGGAAGGACATTGCGAGAAATTGCAAAGGACTTCCGTTGTCTATTGTGGTCATTGGTGGGCTCCTCGCCAAGTCTGAGATGACACGAAAGTACTGGGGTTACGTTGCCAAACATATAAATGAAATTGTAAACTCAGAGGAAGATGGCCGATGGTTAGACATATTATATCTGAGTTATAGTCAATTGCCAATCCACTTGAAACCATGTTTTCTCCATATTGGTTCTTATAAAGAAGACTATGACATCGGTATCTCGAGACTTATCAAACGATGGGTTGCCGAGGGATTCCTAAAGCCATGGAAAGGCAAAAGCTTGGAAGAGGCTGCCGAGGACTACCTAAAGGATCTTATTGACAGAAACCTTGTTTTTGTTCGTGAGTGGGGGTTCACTGGAAAAATGAAAACATGTGGCATTCATGATCTTCTAAGGGATCTATGCTTGAAGGAAGCACGAAAAGACAGGTTCTTTTGCGTCGTCAAGAAGCAGGGACAATATGTAGATAACGAGCGTCGCGTAATATTTCGCGAAGGAGAAAGGGATAATGAGACAATCAAAAGATATGGTTTCGCCTTGTATACCAAACAATTGGTTCGTTCCGTGACATGTGATGTTGAGGATTTATCATGGGAAAGGGTACGCAATTTTAGATTGATCCGGGTGTTGAACAGGGCTAGGAGTGACAGTGTAGAAAGCATTCTCCAACTAGTAAACTTGAGATACCTTGAATCTAAATATAGTGTGGGACTTAAGATACATCTTCCTCCAATGATGTGCCAACTATGGTATTTGCAGACGTTAATTATTATAGTAGGTGATGCTATTGTTGAACTGTATGATATCTGGCAAATGCCACAGCTTAGGCATATAAATGTTAAGCCCTGGATTCAAATAGCTGAACCTTTGCGTGGCAGAAAAAATGTGCAAGATAGCTATGTATTGAAAAATCTACAGACACTCAAGGCGGCACGCCATTTGAAGTTTACTGAGGAGGTCATCAGGAGAATTCCCAACATCAAGAAATTATCTATACGGTGTGACCTGTCGCTAATCCCAAATCATCAAAGTCTACACAACCTAGACCGCCTACATAATCTCCAATCACTAACTTTCCTTGGGCTTGGAAACAGGGATTTTGTACAAAACCTCACGTTACCTAAATCTCTCAAGAAGTTCACGCTAATCCAGTGTGAATTTAATTGGGATGTTTTTTCAGAAAAGGTTGGATCGTTGCCCAATCTTGAAAAGCTTAAGCTGGATCGTTGCTACTTGCTATGGAGGAGACGAGTGGAACACAGTTGAGGGGAAATTCCTTCATTTGAAATTCTTGGGAATTGACGAGAGTACATTATCATCTGATAAACTGGTACGCTGGACATCAGAGAGTAGCCATTTCCCGCTCCTTCAACACCTTATTCTAATTGAAATGAAAAAGCTGAAAGAGATCCCTTCCTGCATTGGAGACACTCTTCAGTCGATCAAGTTGTGGTATTGTGGAAGTTCTGTCATTGCCTCGGCAAAAGAAATAGTAGAGGAACAAGAGAGCCTTGGGAATGAGGATCTTCATATAACTATCGAGGAATTACGAGGTACGGTATGGAAACTTTTAATTAAAATTACAAAAAAACCGAGATATTTCCTTTTTTTTTTCTTTCTTTCTAATTCTTTGCTTTGCTTTTTTTTTTTTTTTTGACTTTCAAGATTTTCAATTCATACAAACCGTCCGGGCAAAAGCAAAATATCAGTGGATTTCCGAAGCGGTTTTAGAAGAAGAAGATTGGACACATCTGAACGCACTGGAGCTCAACCTCTGTTACGTTACCGCACAAGTTTATTTCAGGAATTGCTTCTGTTTGCTGTTTATTTGCTGCTTGCATGCTTTTTTGTTTCTAGTTGCCAAGAAACAGACCGTGTTGCACTTCTGTCACAGTGTTTGTAGTGTACGTACGACTAGCTAAATACAATTCCTTTTCTCTTTAATTTCTTCAAGCATGAATTTTTGAATTTGATCAAATGTGCAAGTTGCCTTTTGTCATGTGATTACATGAATGGGATGACAGTTGAAAACAAATCGGCCACTCAAACCTGAACTATTACTATAAAGCCAGAAACAAGACTTACACATCAGAACCATATAATGTACTTCTGAAAGCTAAATATTGAAAATAGACCCTCATGCATGCACAGACAAAATATTCATAACCAAATCATTACAATTTACAACAAACCTCATTCTTGTGCCAGCCATCACCAACCTCTACCCTACGTACACCACCGGAAACCTGTCACATAACTGGACAAAGAACCAACCGATACTCAGCTGCTACAACTAATGGTTTCAGGCAAAGCAAACGATACGAAAGTTTGATCAACAATGCCAAGTCCTTTCCTAATTTAATCACTTTTAATATAGACAAGACGTGTCTCCGGATTTGATTTCCTCCCTCATTTGCTTTCACCATCAACACTTCCCATGCCGTTTTTTCTCTCTCTGTCTCCTTTAAATTCCCGTCCCACAACTTAGCTTCAGAAATTGCTCGTTCTCTACCCAGATCTCCGTTTTTCCTAGGTGAACTGTTGTAGGCGGAAGGGGAGCAGTAGTGATTCTTGAATCACTAACTTGAACTGTACGTTCAAGGACCGCATGGATTCCTTCTGAAACCTTGCATTAATTCCTGAATCGCTTAGGAAGCTGATGTTACCAACTGTAAATTTGATTGGGATGATTTCACGACAAAGGTGGGTTCGTTGCCACATCTTGAAAAGCGCGCCTTGTGTAGTTGTAGCAGCGGACCGGCAGTCGAGGAGAAATTCATTTGTCTGAAGTATTTGCTAATAGTCCACAGCAGAAAGTAGCCATTTCCCACTCTAGAGGAAATCCCATATGGTATTGGTGAAACGTTTCAATCGATAGAACTCGTGCATTGTTGAAGTTCTGTGATTGCCTCCACAGAAGAAATCGTAGAGGAATAACTGTGCCTCCGGAGCGATGGTCTTCGTCAAACTGTTCAATAGGTTGGTTTGGGATTTGATCGAGAATCCGGAAACTTGTGTACTGAATAAGCTGAACGCGCTGTTTCAAGACAAGTTTGTTTAACTTGGTTTAAGTATTGTTGATGTTTGTTCCTTACATGGTTCTTCACTTTTACATGTAAAGTGACTAGCATCTCTTTGTTTCCATCTTTCTGGGAAAAATGCTCTTTAAACTTCTTCACTTTTACATGTAAAGCGTACGCAACTCTAGTTTCTCTTAAGCATATCATTGAGCATATAACAGAGCACCATCCTCGTAAACCGTTTTTTCTTGATAAACAAAAGATACAGCTCGAGTCACTCCAGAAAAAGGTTAGTTTCTTGCAAGATTTTCTTGAAGCTGTTTATTCCTCAGAAGGTAGTAATACTGAACAAGAAGGTTTGGAGAGTCGAATTGCGGAGGTAGCCTATGCTGCGGAAGATATCATAGAATCATATGGAGTGGATATAATTCTTCCCCAAGCTCCAAATAAACAATCAAAACACAAAAATAAAGGAGCAAAAAAAGAAGTCATAAGTCAGGGGAAAAGCGCATCCAATCTGTTTTTACATGGTCTGCAAAAGACAATAGAAAGCATAGATTCTATGAAGAAGGAGGTGATGATGGTTAAAGAAAAAACAAGAGTTGAAGATCAGAAGGCAAGAGATCTAGTAGTACCTGTTGTTTTATCAAAACGTCCTACCACAGGGAAGGATATTAAGGTGGAGTACTACGGGAAAGACTTGGAGCAAACCATGGATAAACTTACTGGACAATCATGTAATCTCCAAATCATTCCGATTGTTGGAATGGGAGGTATAGGTAAGACTACACTCGCTAGAAATATTTATAACAATAAACTTATTGTTGAATGCTTTGATATCCGTGCTTGGGTTACCATATCTCAAGAATATAATCTGCAACAGATATTGTTTGACCTTTTACATCAAATTGAATTATCTAATGATGAGCGGGAAAGCTGTGAATATCATCGATTAGGAGAAAGAATACACAAACATTTATCAGGTAGGAAGTATCTGATAATAATAGATGATATGTGGCATGTTGATGTCTGGGAAAAGTTAATGTTGTTTCTTCCAAATAACAGCAACCAACGTCGAGTCATAATAACTACAAGATTGTTGAGTGTCGTTGATGGTTTTGACCCTTCCTGCATTTATAAGATGAAACTTTTAGATGAAAACAAAAGTTGGAGTCTGTTATGCACAAAGGTGTTTGGCCATGATGGTAATTGTCCTTTGGAGCTAGAGGAAATTGGTAAGGACATCGCGAGAAATTGTAAAGGGCTTCCTTTATCTATTGCAGTGATCGGAGGGCTTCTTGCAAAGTCTGAGAGGACAAAAAAGTATTGGGAGTACGTTGCCAAATATATAAACCAAATTGTAAACTCAGAAGAAGATGGTCGTTGGTTAAACATATTATATTTGAGTTACAACTAATTGCCTATTCACTTAAACCATGTTTTCTCTATATGGGTTCTTTTAAAGAAGACTGTAAGATTCGCATCTCTAAACTTATCAAACTATGGGTTGCTGAGGGATTCCTAAAGACATGTGAAGACAAAAGCTTGGAAGAGGCTGCCGAAGACTACCTGAAGGATCTTATTGACAGAAATCTTGTTTTTGTTCGTGATTGGGGGTACATTGGAAAAATGAAAACATGCGGTATTCATGATCTTCTAAGGGACTTATGCTTGAAGGAAGCGCAGAAAAAAAGGTTCTTTGGCGTCGTCAAGAAGAGTGCTCAATCTGTAGATAACGAGCGTCGCATTGTATTTCATAAAGGAGAATGGGATTCTGGGTCGATCAAAAGAATTAATTTTGCCTTGTATGCTGAACCATTTATTCGTTCATTATCATGTGATTTTGATGAGTCAGGTTTATCATCTAAAATTGTACAGAATCTCAGATTGATCCGGGTATTATCTGTGGCTAAAAGTTCCAGCTTTGAAAACATTCTCCACCTAGTAAACTTGAGATACCTTGAATCTCATTTTTGGGGATCCAACGTACATCTTCCTCCAATGATCTGCCAACTATGGTATTTGCAGACATTAATTATTATAGCAAATCCAGGTTCCATCGTGGTTGCACCCTATGAAATCTGGGAAATGCCACAGCTCAAGCATATAGTTGTTTATCCTTAAATCGAGATATCTGATACTTTACATGGTGGAGTCAATGTGCAAGATGGTTGTGTATTGAGAAACCTACAAACACTCAAGACGGCACACAATCTTAAGTTTACGGAGGAGGTCATTGCAAGAATTCCCAACATCAAGAAATTATCTGTAGAGTGTGGTGCGTTGTCAATCCCAAATTACACCACTCTTCACAACCCAGATCGCTTACATAATCTCCAATCACTAACTTGTCGCTCTATCAAAAAAAAAATGATTTCTTGAAATTCCTCGCATTACCTCAATCTCTCAAGAAGCTCACGCTAATCTGGAGTGAATTTGATTGGGATAATCTTGAAAAGCTCAAGCTGTGTAGGTGCTTTGTAGGAGCCGAGTGGAACACAGTTGAGGGGAAATTCCTTCGTTTGAAATTCTTGGAAATTGACGAGTATGCAACATCATCTCGTGGTAGCCTTGTAAGCTGGACATCAGAGAGTAGCCATTTCCCGCTCCTTCAACGCCTTGTTCTACGTAGTATGAAAGGACTGGAGAAGATCCCCTCCGGCATTGGGGACACGCTTCAATCAATCGAGTTGTATCTTTGTGGAAGTTCTCTTATCGCCTCGGCCAAAGAAATAGTAGAGGAACAAGAGAGCCTCGGCAATGAGGATCTTCGTCTCACCATTCCGAATCAACACAAATGGTATGGAAACATTTTATTAAAATTACAGAACGAACGAAGTTGTGCATGCTCTCGACCTCTAACTCTTTTCTTTCTTTCTTTCTTTCTTTCTTTCATTTTTTTGCGTTTAAAATCTTTGATTTTTTGACTTTCAGGGATTGAGTTAATGAGATGAACCTCTGGGAGGAAATGCGAATGTATTGAACAACCTCAACTCTGTTTCCTAAAATGCTGGTATGTTTTCTCTTCTGAGTAAGGACCATGTATTTTGTTTTGCGGTACTTGTCACCATTGACCTTAACCTTATTTTCCACGATGTGTTGTGAATTACAGGGAAGATGGTTCTTCTTGACAAATTACTTCCAAAATTAAAAGATCGTGATTCCATGGTTTTGATATTCTCACAGGTTGGTTTTCTTTTGGTCCTGATCTTTATTCTCTACCTAAAATATTATGGAGTTATTGTTGCCATTATTTGTTAGTCTGTCTTGTTTAATTTCTCACTATTTTTCCCCAACTTCTCATGGTCTTTTAACTGTGCTATGCAGATGACAAGGTTGCTTGACATACTTGAAGACTACTTGATGTTCCGTGGATACCAGTATTGCCGAATTGATGGAAACACTGGTGGGGAAGACCGAGATGCTTCCATTGAAACTTTCAACAAGCCGGGAAGTGAGAAATTTGTCTTTCTACTGTCAACCAGAGCTGGGGGTCTTGGTATCAACCTTGCCACTGCTGATGTTGTCATTCTGTATGACAGTGATTGGTGAGTCTTTACTGTTTCTACTATTTGTGACACCTTTAAGTTGTATTATAAAGTAATTTCTGCAACTATTGCTACACAGGAACCCACAAGTTGATTTACAGGCGCAGGACCGTGCTCACAGAATTGGGCAGAAGAAGGAAGTCCAAGTTTTACATGGGTATTTGCACATATTTACATGATTGGAGAAATTTTTTGACAGTACACCATTGAGGAAAAGGTGATTGAAAGGGCCTACAAAAAGCTTGCTCTAGATGCTTTGGTTATCCAACAAGGGCGACTAGCTGAGGCAAAGAGTGAGTCTTTCTGATCCACTATATTTAACTCTTTTCCATGTACTATATCATAGTTATGTGATAGCAAAATGACTGTCTACTTGATTTTCTGTTACACAGCTGTTAATAAAGATGAGCTGTTGCAAATGGTGAGATTTGGTGCTGAAATGGTTTTCAGCTCCAAAGATAGCACAATCACTGATGAAGACATAGATAGAATCATTGCCAAGATGAAAAAATTTACAGAAGATGCTATCAAATTCAAAATGGATGACAGTATGCTTCTGCTTCTCTCACTCTCTCTGATAGTCTGATACTTTCGTCTTAATCATTTTCCCGAGTTTACTTTCTTACTGAGGCTGATTTAAGCTGTTTTTGTTCTGCAGCTGCTGAGTTGTATGATTTTGACGATGACAAGGTATTATTACTTCTGTTCCACTGGAATATATGATATGATATTGGTCTTTCTTGAGCTCACGTTTTCTTTGTTCCTTGTTGGTAGGATGAAAGTAATTTTGATTTCAAGAAAATTGTCAGTAATAATTGGGCTGAGCCGTCAAGAAGGGAAAGGTCGCGCAAGTACGTTTCTTCGAATGATAAAATTACTTACTTTGGAATTGCTCTTGTCTGTCAAAAGTAACTTTTTGTTTTAATATAGCTATTCGGAGGCAGAGTACTTCAAGCAGACAATGCGCCAGAGCGGGCCTGTGAGACCCAAAGAGCCTCGAATTCCTCGCATGCCACTGTTGTAAGCATCTTCTGATGAATTTGCGGTTATCCTTTTGATATCTGTATCTGAAAATTGGCTATCTTTTGTCAGGCATGATTTTCAGTTCTTCAACACACAGCGTCTTACTGAACTGTATGAAAAAGATGTTCGTTACCTTATGGTGGGTCTCTAAGCTACACTGCATTTTCCACTCTTGTTTATGTGTCTCCTTGTGTATATATGTGAACAAGTGGTTATATTTATCTATGTATATGTTATCAAAAGGCAACAGATGACTCAGTCGACAACATGATCAAGGCATTAACATTGCCAGATCATGAACACATGCAAGGCAACTGATCAAGGAGCACATGCGCAGCAGAAAGAAGATCAAAAGCTTTATTCCTCTTGTAAACCTTTACCTTTTGGTTGTTATTAATGTCTATAAATGTACTGATTTAATGTAATGATGAATACAGAGAAAACCTTCTTCTTCATCTTGTAATAACAACTTTATAGTTAATTAGAATTCGATTGTGTATTCATTAAACAATAGATGAATCAATATGATGATCTATACACCATTTGAAATGGTATCAGAGCAGTGTTTTGCATTGTCTCAAATATTACTTTCATAGCTTCCGCACATCAAACTATCAGTTCCCATTCTTTTTCCTTCTATCATAAGCCACAATGACAAACTCCACTGACTCAAACTCCACAGGACAAGCATCCACAGATGCTCAAAACAATGCACAGAGCAATATCAACCAAAGAATGTATGATGATCCCTCAAATCCATTCTTTCTGCACCATGGAGAAAATCCAGGTCAATCACTTGTGAGTCAGAAACTCACATCACAGAATTATCACAAATGGAGTAGAGCCATGTATGTAGCTCTACTGGCCAAAAACAAAGTTGGATTTATAGATGGAACTCACCTGGAGCCCAGCATATCAGAACCAGACTATGAAAAATGGATGAGGTGCAACTACATGGGCCTAGGATGGATATCAGCTGGAATATCAGATGAACTAGGAGACTACACATTGTTCTCTGATAATGCATACAAGGTATGGCATGAAATTAAACGCAGATTCTCTAAATCCAGTAACAATCACATATTCATGTTAGAACAGAAAATCATTGGAACAAAACAAGAGGGAAATGCACTTGTCATTTACTTTTCTAAACTGAAATCATTATGGGATGAAATCAGTCAATATGAAGAACCAAGTAGTTGTTCTAATGCAAACTGCAATGTGATGTCTATGCTGAATAAGAAGAATGAATGCAGAAAGGTTATGCAATTTTTGATGGGATTAGATGAAACTTATTCACTAGTAAGAAACCAAATTTTGCTAAAGAATCCTCTGCCTACTCTAGATGATGTTCTCAGTCTAACACTTCAAGAAGAGGCAAATAGAGAGATGTCTGCTACTTTTAATTCTCATGTGGACACTGCAGCAATGAATGTGAAAGTGCAAGCTGCACCACAGATAGCTTCTATAAATGCAGGTTATCAGACCAATGGAGGTTATCAGAAACAACAAAAACCTTGGAACAAAACTGGAGGAATGAAGAACAGGCCTCCATGTGCTAAGTGTGGAAAAACAAACCACACCATTGACAACTGCTATGAGGTGTTTGGGTATCCCCCTGGTCACAGATATGCTAGGTTCAAATCTGGATCTAATGGAAGCAATGGATACAATGGTAACATCAATTTCAATGGAAAGCAAACCTCAGGAAGTGTGAATCAACTGAGTCAAATGGGATCTAATGCAGGACAAAACATTCCCTTGTCACAGGAACAATTTCAGCATTTGTACAACATTTTTCAGAATAATGCTAACCAGACAAATCAGGTTAAGAATAATCCCATGATGACAAACAACTCAGGTAATTACTTGACCCTTAGTTGCTGTTATTCTAATCACACTCATATGATTGGGGGTAATCCAATTGAGAAGACATGGATCCTGGACTCTGGAGCTACAGATCACATTGTCTGTAACCAAGCATTATTTTCTTCTTATGAACCTATTACTAATTCCTTTGTAAAGCTTCCTAATGGACTGACTGCACAAGTAACCATGATTGGCACTGTTAGAATTAGCAAGAACATAACCTTAAGTCAAGTTCTATATGTTCCCTCTTTCTCTTTCAATCTTGTCTCAGTGAGCAAACTCATCTGGCAAATGAAATGCTTAATCCTCTTTTGGTCTGACTTGTGCATCTTTCAGGATATCAGCAGTTGGAGAACGATTGGGATGGCTAGAGAGATCAAGGGACTATACTGCATAGTGGAAGACAGAGAACCCTCTAAGCCAATCAATATTCTTTCTCATATTAATTCTGTTCAATCTTCTTCCATTCTATGGCACAATAGATTGAGACATCCTTCTGTATCAAGACTATCTCTTCTTCATTCAATAAATGATGAATTTCCTCATAAATTTGACAACATTGTCTGTGATATCTGTCACTTTTCTAAATAGTCTAGAGTACCTTTCTCTCTGAATCCTAAAAGGAATGATAACATCTTTGATCTCATACATGTTGACATATGGGGACCTTATAGCACTGCTTCTATTAATGGCTCTCATTATTTCTTAACCATAGTAGATGATCATAGTCGTTTCACTTGGTTATATTTAATGAAAAGCAAAGGGCAAGCAAGAAAATTGATTGAAGAATTCTTTCAGTATGTATTCATACAATTCAATAAGCATATTAAAGCCCCCAGATCTGATCAGGGGCAAGAATTTAACATGCCTGAATTCTTTAAAGCTAAAGGTGTTATACATCAACAAACCTGCACATATACCCCTCAACAAAATTCAGTAGCAGAAACGAAACATAGACATCTTCTTAATGTTGCAAGATCACTCAGAATACAAGCTAATCTACCTTTGAACTTTTGGGGTGACTGTATTTTAACAGCAGCCTATCTTATTAACAGAACTCCTACACCTCTACTTGATAATCATACTCCATACTATCTATTACACTCCAAGCAACCACAATACTCTCACCTCAGAACTTATGGCTGTCTTTGTTTTGTAACTTCTCTGCCCAAGCCACATAATAAACTTCTTCCCAGAGCTTCTAAGTGCATCTTTATAGGATATCCTGCTGATGTTAAAGGATACAAGCTTTTTGATCTCCATAATAAGCATGTATTTGTTTCCAGAGATGTTATCTTTCATGAACAAATATTTCCATTTCAATCTTCATCCACCACAGTGTCTAATCATACTCCATCACCCATTCCATCACCAGCTTCTATGGATTTCTTGTATTATCCTCCTACAGATAATGATCCTATCCATTCATCAGAACCAACTCATATTCAGGAATCAGATCATCCCTCAACACCTCCTTCACCAAATCACTCACACAATCCTCTCACTCCTCAATCCTCAAATGAACATCAGTCTTCCTCCAGTACTGATGAATCACCTGATTCCATCCCTCATGTTACTGACATTGAAATGAGAAGGTCCACTAGGCTTAGAAAGGTTCCCTGTCATCTCCAAGTGTTAACGAGTTTAGAATTATTTCCTATTAACTGAATTATTTATTAAGGTTGGAACGCCTTTGCCCGTGGTTCAAAGGCTAAATGCTATGACAAGAATTTTCCTTCCTTTTATTGACTATACTTCATTCTTTTCTCCGAGTGGATTTTCTTACATTTTTCAGTCTCGTGCTTCTCAGTCCTCTCTCTCCTTTTCTTTCTATTGATATCTCCCTTTATATAGGTTTTGATAGGGGCAGGTGTCATGGTGCATGTGTTTACAGGTGTCGTTATGCATGTGGTTATGTTTACACGTGTTACAATGTTTATTCAGCCAATAAGATAACGTGTTCACTTTGAGTGCTGACTGTATCCTTTCCGAGGGCTTTGGTCTTCTTTGTGATACGGGGTAGATTACTTTCTTTGCTGTCTCTAATGGTAGCTTCGAGGACCAAGTTTGGAGCATTCCCGTTTAATGATAGTGCTTTTCCGAGAGATGCGTATTCTGAAGTAAGTGTTTCAAGGTATTTTCCGAGAGGGTGTGGGTGAGTTGGTTTCCGAGAGGTTTTTGAGCTATCGTGGGTAGGTGTTTTTCTTTCTCCGAGTGTCCAGAGAGGTTAGTTGAGTAACGTTCTGATTTTTAGTCTGATCGTTGAGAGTAGTGTTCCGAGAGCTTTCGTGTTTGGAATGTATAGTCAAGGAAGGGTTTTTTGTCAAGGTTCTGGGACTGTTGTCCGTTGGGGCCCTGTTCGGTATCATGATGGATATCTGACTCGGGTGGATTCCTCCGGGTTTGCTTTTTATCCGAGGTCACCTTGATATCTGGTTTTGAGTCATTATGAATTTCCGAGGGACGCTTAGGTGCCCTCGTCGGATGGCCAATCATATCGCTTTGAGTTAGTAACTGAGCGATATTGGTCACACCCGATGGGCCTCCTCTTTGGAAGCGGGTACAACTCATCGGAGGTACTCGTGACAATTTTATTGTCCATTTATTATATGCCCTTTTGGTTTTAGGACCAGTATTTTCTTTAATCTTGTATCTTTATTTTCTAGTGTTAACACTAGTCCCCCCAAATTTCGATCGCTCTCGTAGAGACGAGGGAAATTTTACTTCGTGGCCTCCGTGAGGCAAGGGAACTGTTAGTATTTATTATTTCTATCATGGGTAATTAAGCCTGCTGATTAAGATAATAGAAAGGCTTGCTGACTAGGCTCAAATATTAAGGGTGAGGTGTCGTTTGGCATGTAGCCCTATTTTCTTAAATAAGAAAATTGGTGGACACGTGGATCCCATTAATTATTTTAGACAGCTCAAGCTTTTCACTTTTCTTCTGAGGCGGTATAAATAGTTTATTCAGTAATTCTCTCAGAATTACCCCGAAGTTTTTTACTGTGCAGGCTTGTCACGTTTCTCAAAAAAACGGAGTTTGTTTTTGAGTGAAGTAAGCGAATTACGTACCTTGTCAAAAATGATGCCCCCATTTTTTAAACAGGATGATTCTTCCTCACCCCGTCACTCTAATCGGAATTTGGTTCGGACTTCTTCCTTATCGTTAGGGGTACGGCATGCGACTTCGGAGAATTCGGTTCAAGGGAGCAGGCATAATGAGAGCAGGGTTCGCGGGGGAAGAGGTAATTCCGTGAGGACCACGTCAATATCTCGTGAGGAATTTCTCTCTCGTATTAACCACATACGCCAAGTGTTCACGAGTCGTGACCCTTATCCTTTGGTAGATGAGTCATCGGTGTTTACCAGGCTTGTGCTGGAGCCAGAGCGGATGATGGGGCCGGGGCGCGTGGGTACTGCCGTTGGGAGTGAGCATAGTGCTTCTGTTACAGACCTGTTTGCCCAGTATAACCTGGATATTGACGAATTTGACATAATAATACCGCATCCTGAACAGAGGGCTTATGATCCTCCACTGGGCTATCTCACCGTTTTTCGGGAGCAAATGCGATGTGGGTTACGGGTGTTTTTTCATCCTTTTCTTCAGAACTTGTTTCACTATTGGCAAGTATGCCCGAGTCAACTGACTCCGAATTCCTATCGTTACCTGGTGGGATATATTTTGTGTTCTGAGTTGCTGAAGTTGCAACTGTCCCCTTCTCGGGTGGGGGCTATATTTAACCTCCGCCCTTGCTCGGGCGGTCTCCCTTTTTTTAGCCTGGCTCATCGGGACAAAAGGAAGGCCTTTCTGAACGTGTCCCACTTTCGTAATAATAGGACAGATTGGAAAAGGGGATTCTTTTTTGTTCGTCCGAGGGGCGTATCGGCTAGGTCATGGGGAATACCGCTTCAATGGGGGTTGGGTTACATTACTCCTGCCGAACCGATTTTAAGAAGAGAGTGGGACATCCTATCTGGTAGCGGGTTGTTCTCAGGGATGTACGATATTAGTAGTATGCTGGAATTTCCAGAGACATTAATTATGGCCGGCTTACAGCAAGGGGTGGAACTTTTCAATCTTCCCCAGCAACCTCTTTATAGCAATTTCTTTTTTCGTTAGTTTCTTCTCTTTTAGAGTTTTTTTTTTTTTTTTTTTTTTTTTTTTTTTTTATGATATTCTAATGTTCCTATTACCACGCTTATTTTTGGGTTTTTGGCAGGGGCGGAGATGGGGGCTTTTGCCATCGAGCCTTTCAGTGAAACTTTCCTAGGGAAAGTAGTGGATAGTGGGTATGGTATTTCGGATAATGATTCGTCCGAGGGCTTTAGTTTGGATGAGGTGGCTGGTCCCTCGGGGGCAGGGGATTCACGCGGGACAGCCCCCCCAGTAAATTCCGAGGCTTCTACATACGATCCGATAGCTGCGCTTGCGCAGGCGGATATTCTTTTACCTCCGTTAGCCTCGCATTCTTCTTCTCGGGGAGATACGAGGACCGTGCAAGCTATTGAGGAGGGGGTTTTGTCTCCAATTGTGGGAGCCCTTATTCCATTCGGAGAGGGTTCTGACCGCGTCTCGGGGCCGCGTTTTGACGAAAATCCCCCTGTCATCAGTTCGGAGCCTCTCGAAAGCGGCGCCTTGTCTCCCTCTGCTATGGGGACAATTAACTTTTGCCGCAATTACTTAAGCGGTCTTTTGAACGCTATTGATTGCGAGCATATGAAGTCGTTACCCTTATCGGGCCTTCAAGATTTAGTCTGCAAAGATTTATGCGAGGTAGTATATTCTTATTGCGTAATACTAACCTTTACGAGATATCTGACACTGTGCAACTGTTTGTTCATAGATCTACATGGTGTTGAGCGCCATCGGGCCTCGGGGAGGATCGTCTTCTGATACCGAGCTGGTATACCGCCGTAGGGACGAGTTAGAGCAAGGTTTGCTGGATGCTCGAGAAGAAATAGATAAGTTGCGGAATGATCAGGAGAATTCCGACGAGGCTCATGCTATTCTCTTGCAAGCAGAGCGGGACAAATCGTGGGACTTGGAGCGTCTTTTGACGATGGAGAAGGCTCGTGTAACGAGTCTAAAGGATGGGTTAGATGACTTCCGAGAGCAAGTTCGTGCTGTTAATGATCAACTGTTGCGGGTGACTGAGGAGAGAGACGCGGCGAACCTACGGGTGTTGGGGTTGACTCGGGCTCATGAAGTAGCGCTAGTGCTGGCTCGGGTTCAAGCGGTTTTGGGTGTTGCGGGGCCTCCTACTTTCCGCGAATCTCTTGCGCAGGAGATGCGTGATCTAGTCCGCATGGGATATTACTTGTGCCGGGATTCTACGGAAGCTCTGCCAGGATTCCCTTCAAACATGGTGATCCCCGAGCTGGATATTCATCAAGTGTTTCCCGAGGCTCCCCCTTTGCAGGGGCCAATAGTGTCGACGAGAGATCCGGATCCTACGTCCATGGAGGACCGTCGCCGTATCATTAGGGAGGGAAAGCGTCCGCTAGAGGACGCTTAGTTTTCCCCCTTTTTTGCGGGATCTTGCATTGCATGCTTAATGGTCCCTCGGGTTAGGTTGTCAGTATGACTCGTAGATAAGGAGTCATTATTTTGTCGGGCAACCTTATTCCCTATGTATAATACATGTCTTATTTGTAAACAACTTTATTCAGGTACCAAGCTGTTTTACATTACGCATAGTATTTCTTAAGGTTAAAGGCATTCCACGAATTGTTAAGGATAGCGTCCTCGGAGTTGGCGAGGAGATATGTCGCAGGTCCGACAATCCTCGCAATCTTGTACGGTCCTTCCCATCGCGGTTCGAGTTTGCCCACGTTTTTCGAGGCTCCAACCCGTTTCATCACTAGGTCCCCGACTTGAAAAGTCCGGGGTTTTACCTTTAAGTTATAGTATCGGGACATTCGGCCTTTATATTCTTCATTTCGGGTAGCGGCCCGCATTCTTTTTTCTTCTAGGAGGTCGAGGGCAAGGGCCAAGTTAGAACTGTTAGCCACTTCTTCATATTCTCTAACTCGCCAGCTCTCTATAGAGACTTCCGTAGGTACAACAGCTTCGCAGCCGTAGGCTAAGCTGAAGGGGGTTTCGCCCATGGCCGCGCTCTGCGTAGTCCGATAGGCCCATAGTATGCCAGGGATCTCTTCCACCCACTTAGCTTTGTGCCAGTCGAGTCGGGCCTTCATATTCTTTAAGAGAGTTCTATTAGTTCTCTCTACTTGGCCGTTGGCTTGTGGGTATCCTACCGAAGCGAAGCGGTGCTTAATTTCCCAATGGTCGCACCACTTTTCTAACCCCTGGTCCGTAAATTGTAGACCGTTATCGCTTACCAAGTGACGAGGGACTCCAAAGCGGCACAAGATGCTTCTCCATAAAAAGTTGATGACCGCGCCAACGGTGATACGGGCCATTGGCTCCGCTTCCACCCACTTAGTAAAGTAGTCTACTGCAACGAGGAGAAACTTTTTTTGTCCGGCGTCGGGTATAAGAGGTCCCACTATGTCTATGCCCCATTTAGAGAATGGGCAGGGGGTTGTGTGCGGTTCCCATGGGGCAGCGGGTTGATGAATCCGAGGGGCATAAGCTTGGCAGGGTTTGCATCTTTCAGCATGATCCTTGTAATCCTTGGCCATCGTGGACCAATAGTAGCCTTGACGAATCAGGCGTCCAGCCATACTCGTTCCACCCGTATGACTACCACATGTTCCTTCGTGGGTTTCTGCCATAGCTAGTTGAGCCTCTTCCTCATTCAAGCATCGAGCATGGGGGCATGAGTATGTCCTGCGGAATAATATTCCATCTTTAAGGAAATACCTGATAGTTTTCCTATCCATAAGCCTTTGCGTGGTTCTACTCGTGGAGTAGCCTTCCGGGTCCTGCAGATAGACTTTAATAGGGGTTATCCAGCTGGTCGGAGGATCTATAGTGGCATTCACCTCCTGACTTTCGGCCTTCTCGGACTCGGTGATTTGAAGCAATGTGACTTTCCGAGTGCGAATAACGGCTGCTTGGGTAGCCATTTTAGACAGGGCGTCCGCCTCTTGGTTTTCCTTTCGGGGAATTTGGATTACTTTGCACTCGTCAAACCATTCTTGTCTGCGGTGAACCGCTTGGAGGTATGTTTGCATCCTTTCTTCTTTAGCTTCATACGAGCCATTGATCTGCTGCACAATTAGTTGTGAATCACTGTGAATGATTATTTTTCTGATTGCGCCTTCTCGGGCGAGTCTCATCCCTATGAGAAGGGACTCGTACTCGGCTTCATTATTCGACAAGGGGTAGTCAATTCGGACTGCGAAGTGGAGTATCTCCTCCTCGACTTCTTGGTTTGCTAGGACTATTCCTGCCCCCCCATGTGTGCTCACAGAGGAGCCATCCACATAAATGTGCCATAGGGGTGTCCTTTCCTCGTTTCCCATTCCCGTCATCTCTGTCACAAAATCTGCTAGTACCTGTGCTTTGACAGAGGGTCTCGGGGCATAAGAAATATCATACTCGGTGAGTTCCACGACCCACTTTATCAATCTCCCCGATGTCTCGGGTTTGTTAAGGATCGCTCGCAACGGGTGCTTGGTTAGCACGGTCACGGGATGTGATAGAAAGTAGGGACGGAGCTTCCGAGCCGTCGTAACCAAAGTTAAGACAAGTTTTTCGGTTTGAGTATACCTGGTTTCGGCCCCGAGGAGAGTCTTACTGACATAGTACACGGGGTGGTGCTCCTTGTTCTGATCTTTAACTAGCACCGCACTTATGGCTTCTTCCCCGACGGATAAGTACACAAAAAGTTCTTCCCGTGATGTCGGTTTCATTAGCAAAGGAGGTTTCACCATGTAGCTCTTCAACTGTTGGAGAGCTTCCTCGCATCGCGGGGTCCATTGAAACTCTTTGATATTACGTAGCACCTTAAAGAATGGAAGTCCTTTTTCCGCCGATTTGGAAACAAACCGGCTTAAGGAGGCCATTCGACCTGTGAGTCTTTGTACATCTTTGATAGTCTTTGGGGTAGGTAATCCGAGGATGGCATCAGCTTTTTCGGGGTTCACTTCTATTCCCCTTTCCGTAACCATGTATCCGATGAACTTGCCCCCTCTGATGCCAAAGGAACATTTCTTAGGATTAACTTTCATCCCGAACTGGTCCATGATGGCTAGGGCTTTTCGTAGGTCCTCAGGATGGTCACAAGCGGAGCGGCTTTTTACAACTGTATCATCCACATAGACTTCCACCGTATCTCCGATATATCCTGCAAACATTAAGCTTACCAGTCGTTGATAGGTAGCTCCCGCATTCTTTAGCCCGAAAGGCATCACTAGGTAGCAAAAGGTGCCCGCGTCAGTAATGAAACTAGTCTTGTCTTGATCCATAACGGCCATCGGGATTTGATTGTACCCCTGGTTCCCATCTAGGGTAGATAAGAGGGCACAGCCTGCTGTTGAATCTACTAGTTGATCGATGCTCGGGAGGGGATAGCAATCCTTAGGGCACGCGTCATTGAGATTAGTGAAATCCACGCACATTCGCCACTTGCCCCCATGCTTTGGGACTAAGACCACATTGGCCAGCCACTCAGGATAAGTGACTTCTCTGATTTGCTGCAGGCTGAGGAGCCGCTTAATTTCCGATCAGATGATCTTGTTGCGCTCTGGGCCCATTTTTCTCTTTTTCTGTTGGACTGGTTTAGCCCCGGGCTTCACATTAAGGAAATGCTGACATACCTTATTGCTGATTTGTCCTGGCGGACCATCTTCCCACGCGAAGATATGGTGGTATTTTTTTAAGATGGGAATTAGTTGGGCTTCTAACTCAGGTTCCATTTGGGTACCTATTTTGACAACTTTCTCCGGGCTTCCTTCCACGAGTGACACTAGCTTTAGCTCCTCTACTGGTTGTACTCGTTCCTCCTCTGCTTTTCGCTTTTTATTGAGGCTGAGTCCGTCTCCTTCCAAAGAGAGGGCATTCATACGGCATTCCCTAGCCCTTGCCTGGCTTC
Source organism: Linaria vulgaris (assembly GCA_948329865.1). NCBI lineage: Eukaryota > Viridiplantae > Streptophyta > Magnoliopsida > Lamiales > Plantaginaceae > Linaria > Linaria vulgaris. The sequence goes on along the minus strand of OX415253.1, from coordinate 105,283,753 downwards.
CTCGGACCTCTCCGATACCTGACAAGGTTGGAAATTTTACCTTGAGATGGAGAGTTGAAGGGATTGCTTCGAAGGCTCAAATGGAGGGTCTCCCACATATTGCGTTGTACGTTCTGGACGAAGCTTCTACAACCCAAAATTTCGTAGGCTCCGTTCTTCGAAGGGCTCCCTCTCCCCATGACATTGGGAGCGTCACAGTTCCTAGTGTATTGGAGGTTTCTCCCGAGAAACCTATCAACGGGACTTCGGCCAATTCTAATCGTTCTTTCCTCAACCCCATGGCCAGATAAGTGGGAAGAAACAAGACATCCACGGAACTACCGGTATCTACCAGTATCCTTTGGACGTCAATCCCATATATCACTGCCTCTATTACTAGAGGATCTTCGTGGGGATAAATTACCCCTTTTAAATCCGCGGGTCCAAAGGAGATGCTAGGAAGCTTCATACCTTGGATAGATCCCACGAATAACCCGTGTTCCGCCCTTCTAGCCTCTTTCAAGTATTCCTTCTTTTTTCCTTGTGATATCACCGAGAGGTCTCCTCCTTCTATCATACTGATAGTACGCCCCGAGGGCGCGTTATTTTTGTACGTTTCCGGGGGAGGGGGTGGAGTCTGCTGCCTCGCCGTTTTTTCTCGTGGCTTCCGACGGGGAGTCTCTTGATCCTTTCTCTTTTCTTCCTGCCGGGGTCTTTTGTAGGTATAACAAGGGGGAGGCTCGGGGTTGTTTATCTTGAGGTAGTTTTTAAGGTATCCTGCTTCTAAAAGGCGGAGCACCTCCCTTTGCAGGGTGGTACACTCCTCAGTGGTATGTCCATAAGTCTTATGGTATTTGCAGTACTTACCTGTATCCCTTTCTCTATTGGGGAACCAGGCATCCCTTGGCCATCGCAACTCAGTGCTGCCCCGCATCACGTTGAGTACCTCTACGGGGGCAATGGTCATTGGGGGTAAAGGTACTGGTTTAAGGAATTTCTTAACTGGACCATTCTCGTCTTTGCGTTGGGGGTATCTTCCTTCACGGTTTCTGTCCTTAGCTTTTACCTCTCGTTCGATGGATTCGCGTGGTTCATTGTCATTGTTCTCTAGGCGTCTCTTCGTGCCTTCAGCCTCCTCCATTAAAATATAAGTCTCCGCTTGCTGCATCAGTTCGTTCATATCAGTGATATGATTTCCTGTAAGGTAACGGAAGAATTCGCCGGCCCGGAGTCCCTGCGTAAGTATGTCCGCCAGAATAGTGGTACTAACGTTCGGGACATCCAGTGCCGCATCCGTAAAACGTTTTATATACTCTCGCAGAGGTTCATTCTTTTTTTGTTTAATGGTGAAAAGGTGCGTGGCGGATTTAGGATATCGCCGGTTGCAAGCAAAGTGCCTTACAAATAAATGGGCTAGTCGATCAAAGTTGTCGACAGACCCAGGTGCAAGTTGAGTAAACCATGACTGCGCCCGTCCTCCGAGGGTTACGGGGAATACCCGGCAGAGCACATGATCCGGGGCGGAGTTGAGATCCATTCCTACCAAGTATTGGTGTATATGATCCTGCGGATCCTTTCCATCTACGTCACCAGTATACAAAGGGCCATTCACGGGCCGCATTCCCGCGGGGATAGAGGCCAAGGCTATCTCGGGGGTAAAAGGGGATGTTTTAAAGGTAAGTTCTTCCTTAGGTCCCATTGTTTTTTTAATATCGCCCACCTCTTTCCTTAGGCCCTCGAGGATTCCCCATATGGTTTGATCTTCACTGGAAGTGGGGAAGGGTGCGTGGGGTGCCAGAATCATTCTTCTATGCTCTCGTTGGCCGACTAGGCACGCTCCCCGATAGGCGGAATGCTCTCGACCATTCCAGGGGGTTTCATAGCCCCGATGTTCGGAGGCAGGGCTCCACCTAGATTGAGCCGGACCTTCCCCCGTCCTAGGGTATCGGTGGTGGGCGGGTCGAGGGGATGAATCGTAAGGATCTCCATACCTCGGTGGGGTTCTTCGGGCTCCAGTTTCTACAAGTCTTTCAAAGACGGAGCGAGGGACATTAATATAGTCTCTTTCTTCGCATCGACGGTTGGATATAGCTTCTTCCGAAAATCGAGATTGCTGAGGATAACTCCCGCTATAGAATAAATTCTCCACGATAGGCATGGCTCTTGAACGCTCTCGAAGGCAAATTTTATGGCGTTCCCACAGACGGCGCCATTTTGTTAACGAGTTTAGAATTATTTCCTATTAACTGAATTATTTATTAAGGTTGGAACGCCTTTGCCCGTGGTTCAAAGGCTAAATGCTATGACAAGAATTTTCCTTCCTTTTATTGACTATACTTCATTCTTTTCTCCGAGTGGATTTTCTTACATTTTTCAGTCTCGTGCTTCTCAGTCCTCTCTCTCCTTTTCTTTCTATTGATATCTCCCTTTATATAGGTTTTGATAGGGGCAGGTGTCATGGTGCATGTGTTTACAGGTGTCGTTATGCATGTGGTTATGTTTACACGTGTTACAATGTTTATTCAGCCAATAAGATAACGTGTTCACTTTGAGTGCTGACTGTATCCTTTCCGAGGGCTTTGGTCTTCTTTGTGATACGGGGTAGATTACTTTCTTTGCTGTCTCTAATGGTAGCTTCGAGGACCAAGTTTGGAGCATTCCCGTTTAATGATAGTGCTTTTCCGAGAGATGCGTATTCTGAAGTAAGTGTTTCAAGGTATTTTCCGAGAGGGTGTGGATGAGTTGGTTTCCGAGAGGTTTTTGAGCTATCGTGGGTAGGTGTTTTTCTTTCTCCGAGTGTCCAGAGAGGTTAGTTGAGTAACGTTCTGATTTTTAGTCTGATCGTTGAGAGTAGTGTTCCGAGAGCTTTCGTGTTTGGAATGTATAGTCAAGGAAGGGTTTTTTGTCAAGGTTCTGGGACTGTTGTCCGTTGGGGCCCTGTTCGGTATCATGATGGATATCTGACTCGGGTGGATTCCTCCGGGTTTGCTTTTTATCCGAGGTCACCTTGATATCTGGTTTTGAGTCATTATGAATTTCCGAGGGACGCTTAGGTGCCCTCGTCGGATGGCCAATCATATCGCTTTGAGTTAGTAACTGAGCGATATTGGTCACACCCGATGGGCCTCCTCTTTGGGAGCGGGTACAACTCATCGGAGGTACTCGTGACAATTTTATTGTCCATTTATTATATGCCCTTTTGGTTTTAGGACCAGTATTTTCTTTAATCTTGTATCTTTATTTTCTAGTGTTAACACCAAGACTATCAGTGTAAGCTCATTCAATCTAAGTCTTGTCTCATGGCTTCTACAACTGATGATATTAATCAAGGTACACATCATCCACTTAAGATTTGTTTTCACCACCTGTCTGATTCTCACAAAAGGTTCATATTATCTGTTGCCTCAACCATTGAACCAACCTCTTATGATCAAGCAAAACTTGATCCTCTATGGAGGGATGCTATGCAGGCTGAACTACAAGCTTTACATGAGAACAATACCTGGACTCTTACCTCTTTACCCCCGGTAAAAATGCAATTGGATGCAAATGGGTATATAAGATCAAATATACTGCCACAGGTCAGGTAGAGAGATATAAGGCTAGATTAGTAGCCAAGGGATATAACCAACAAGAAGGGTGGGACTTCTTTGATACATTCTCTCCAGTAGCAAAAATATCAACAGTCAGGTGTCTACTTGCTTTAGCAGCTGCTCAAAATTGGCTTCTTTTTCAATTGGATGTCAACAATGCTTTTCTATATGGAGACTTAGAAGAAGAGGTCTATATGTTACCACCTCCTGGTTTTGCTACTGAGGGGGAGAACAATTACTGTCTTCTTCACAAATCTCTATATGGACTTAAGCAGGCTTCAAGACAATGGAATAACAAGCTGACATCCATCATCACTAATCAAGGTTTCAAGCAATCTTCTGCAGATCACTTCTTATTCATCAAAAATCTCAATGGTTCAATCACTGTGCTTCTGGTATATGTAGATGACATCATTATTGGAGGAAATTGCAAACAAGACATTGATTCTCTGAAGGATTATCTAAAGCACCATTTCAAACTGAAAGACTTAGGTAATCTGAAATACTTCCTAGGCATTGAAGTTGCCAGAAATCAGAAAGGAATATCATTGAATCAGAGAAAGTATGCTCTTGAAATTATTAATGATTGTGGCCTACTGGGAGCCAAACCAGCTGGTACTCCTATTGAGCAAAATTTGAAATTATCTCACTCAGGGGGAGTTGATCTAAAAGATCCAACAAAGTACATAAGGCTGATAGGAAGACTGATATACTTATCAGTCACTAGACCTGATATCTCCTATGCAGTTCAAACATTGAGCAAGTACATGAGTGATCCAAAGACTCATCATATGGAAAGTGCTTTGAGAATAGTTAGATATCTGAAAAGAAGTCCAGGACAAGGCCTCTTCTTTCCTAGCAATAATACAGTCCATCTCAAAGCACACTCTGATGCAGATTGGGGTGCATGTGTAGATACCAGAAGGTCAGTGACAGGGTATTGTGTTTTCCTAGGAGATGCTTTGATATCTTGGAAATCTAAGAAGCAGGTAACAGTATCAAGATCTTCTGCTGAGGCAGAATATAGAGCACTAGCCACAGTTGTATGTGAAATAGTTTGGATGAGACAACTGCTGAAAGATCTTGGACATAACCATAACAAACCAAGTCTGATATATTGTGATAATCAGGCAGCAGTCCACATAGCAAACAATCCAGTGTTTCATGAGAGAACAAAACACATTGAAATAGATTGCCATGTGACCAGAGAGAAATTGACACAAGGAATAATCAAGTTATTTCATGTATCAACACAGGAGCAGTTAGCTGATATATTCACAAAAGCACTAGATAGAACAAGCTTTGATTCTATGGTAAGAAGGATAGGTGTTCATGATATGCACTGTCATGTTGAGGGGGAGTATCAAAAGGCAACAGATGACTCAGTCGACAACATGATCAAGGCATTAACATTGCCAGATCATGAACACATGCAAGGCAACTGATCAAGGAGCACATGCGCAGCAGAAAGAAGATCAAAAGCTTTATTCCTCTTGTCAGCTGATATAATAATTCTTATGATGGAAGAATGAGTTGTAAACCTTTACCTTTTGGTTGTTATTAATGTCTATAAATGTACTGATTTAATGTAATGATGAATACAGAGAAAACCTTCTTCTTCATCTTGTAATAACAGCTTTACAGTTAATTAGAATTCGATTGTGTATTCATTAAACAATAGATGAATCAATATGATGATCTATACACCATTTGAAATATGTGTTCATATGTTGATATATTGTCTTCTCCGTTTATGGTTTAAGCAAGCACAGCAGAAAAATCAAGTCAAAGATACAATAGAAGTGGATGAATCCGAGGGTATGTAATTCTGGATAACTCTCTTCTTAGAACTGTCATATTAGTTGCACATTAACTTCATACATTGTTATCTAGCAGAAGTTGGAGATCCATTGACTGTTGAAGAGCTGGAAGAGAAGGAATCTCTCCTTGAAGAAGTAAGTCTATATAACTGTTGGTACTTCAGTTCTAGTTTTTGTGCTTGCCTTAAGCTGATTATTGTGCTGTGCAGGGTTTTTCCACGTGGAGCAAAAGAGACTTCAGCGCTTTTCTCAGGGCCTGTGAAAAGTATGGTCGAAATGATATCAAGGGTATTGCTTCGGAAATGGAAGACAAACAGAGGAAGAAGTCGAAAGATATGCAAAAGTTTTCATGGAAAGACAAACAGAGCTGAAGGCAGCGTTTCGTACTTCACCGCTTTTCCAGTTTGATTGGTTTGTAAAGTCACGGACAACTCAGGAACTTGCAAGGAGATGCAACACCCTCATTCGATTAGTGGAGAAGGAAAACCAAGAATTCGATGAACTGGAAAGGCAGGCACGTAAAGAGAAAAAACTTGCAAAGGTAGGTCGATTGTCTAAATTTGTTCATCTTTTGTTCTGGGTATAGAATAAAACTACGACCCAAACAAACAAATTTTCCTTCCTAGTGAGTTGGTCTTTCTTTTACTTGGCTGTGCATAGTTGATTCTCATTTGTGCTCAACTATCCTAATCTGATGGCTGTTTAGATTTTGTAACATTTTTAAATTTTCCTGGCAGAATATGAACTCAGCCAAGCGTGCTGCTGCTAGACAATCTGCGGAGAGCTCTCCACCATCTACAAAGAAGCGGAAGCAATCATCAATGGATGATTTTGTGAGCTCAGTGCGTGCCTCTGAAATTTCTTATTTCTTGGATTTGGCTGTTGTCTGCACTTTTTGGATGCGGAACTTAATTTTTTATATGTTTTATGTTTGTAACAGGGAAGGAAGAGGAAATGATTTCTGTATCTTAATTTTGGTAGCTATTCTAAGGGCTACGACTTGCTCCCGATCTTACGAGACTTATTAGTGGATGGCGTATGTAACTAATATATAGGGAATAGATGATGTAGTTGAGTTTAGTTTGTTGTAATGCATGTTTCCAAAGCTATGTTGCTTATGTGAAACTTCAGACGTCCCTCCCTGTAATGAACCATGTTGATCTCTGAGATGAAACATTGGTGATTCATTAACCCTGTTGTAGCATATGTTTTGGTTTGAAGAGTTCTTTTTTTTTTTTTAATATTTTTCTGATTTTTCTTTTCAACTGTCACGTCATAAAAGTCTTGAACTAGCATATAGCCTTTAGTATGTATATTTTCATGCCAAAAAAAAAAAGAGAAAAAACTTAAACAAGTAATTAACTAAAAAGTTTACCGACTATTTCGTATGGACTGCAATATTTACCTTTGTTGCATTTATATTCTTCATGTGTGCTTTCTTATGAAAGCCACTGGCCAGCAGCCAACTACTTCTGGCAACTGAACTAAGTCAGGGAAAATAGTAAGCCATAAGTCACGAGCAAACTACTTGAAAGAATAGTTTGTTACAGGCGATTTATTTTCTAATGATAAATATATAATTTTTTAAGAATAGCCACACTTTCTCTATCTTCCATTTGCATTACAAGTTCGCATAGCTTTAATTGTTAATGTACTTGTTGATACAAGATGGCAGCAGCGTATGCAGCTCTTGTTTCTCTTACGCATATCATTGCGCAGATAGCAGAACCTCATCCTCATCAACCATTTTTAATTGACAAGGAAAAGAGGCAGTTTGGGTCGCTCCAAAAAAAGGTCATTTTCCTGCAAGATTTTCTTGAAGTTTATTCCTCTGAAAGTAATAATATTGTGCAAGAAGGTTTGGAGAATCGAATTGCTGATGCCGCTTATGCTGCGGAAGATATCATTGAATCACATGTGGTGGATACTATTCAACTTCTCCATGCTCCCAAAAAACAATCAAAAAACAAAAAGAAAGGAAAACGAGAATTCAAAAGCCACAGAAAAAACAGTTCCAATCTTTTTCACATGGTCTGCAAAAGCTGATAGAAAGCATGGATTCTATCAAGAAAGAGGTGATGGTGGTCACAGAAAAAACAAGAGTTGAACATCAGAAGGCAAGCGATCTAGTGCCTGTTTTATCAAGACGTCCTACCACAGGGAAGGATATTAAGGTGGAGTACTACGACGAAGACGTGGAGCAAATCATGGATAAGCTTACTGGACAATCGTCTAATCTCCAGATCATTCCGATTGTTGGAATGGGAGGTATAGGTAAGACAACACTTTGTTGAGAGAGAAATGAAATGGAGAGCAATTTGTAGAGAGAGAAAGCAAAATATTGTTATGTTATTATTCAATGCTGTTACAGAGATGACCAGTGTAGTATATATACATGTGGCCGTAGAGATGAGCTGGAATTAGTTACAACTAACTAACAGACTATTTACAAGTTGGTCCCTAGAATACATCAGAATTGAAACTAAGTGCAGAATATAAATAATCTGTCAGTACGCCCCCTCAAGTTGGACTGAGGTGTGGATCACTGAGGTTCAACTTGGATAACCATGACTTGAACTGAGGGGCAGCCAAGGGCTTGGTGAAAACATCTGCAACCTGCTGAGTTCCAGGACAGTCAAGAGGTAAGATGAAGCCATCTTTGTAGGAATCTCTGACAAGATGGCAGTCAATCTCTAGATGTTTAGTCCTTTCATGGAAGATGGGGTTGTGAGTGATGTGGACCGCATAATTATTGTCACATAGGAGAGAAATATGAGTGATAACAGGGACCAATAAATCAGTGAGGATGTAAGAGATCCACTTGAGCTCACAGTTGGTGTGTCCTAAACTTCTGTATTCAGCCTCAGTAGAGGATCTGGAGACTGTGGTCTGTTTCTTAGTTCTCCAGCTGATGAGAGACTCCCCCAAGAAAACACAGTAGCCAGTCAAAGACCTTCTAGTATCAGGGCAGGAAGCCCAATCATCATCACAAAAAGCCCTGAGAGAAAGAGAAGAATTGGCAGCAAAGTAGAGTCCCAAAGATGGAGTGCCCTAGAGGTAATGCAGGACAGAAAGAGCTGCATTCCAGTGTTCCTGAGATGAAAAATGCATGAACTGACTGAGCTGATTAACCACATAACAGATACCAGGCCTGGTCATATTCAGATAAAGGAGACTCCCAACTAGTCTCCTGTATTGATCAGGTCTAGGATATAAAGGACCATCAACAGTAAACTTGAAACCTTTTGGACAAGGCACATCAGTGGACTTAGCCCCAAGAAGACCAACATCATTGATAATTGAAAGTGCAGGTATTCTGTCAATGTTAGTTTAACATTGAAAGTGCAGGTATTATGTAAATGTTAGTTTAACATTGAGAAGTCAATGTTAGAGTAACATTGCTGGAGCAGAATCCGATTTACAATCTTAATTAATTTCTTCATTATTGTTTTGCCTTATTCACTTAACTAACTGAGTTCCACAGTTGTAATTGTCTTTGATTATTATTCAGGAAATAAACTTGTCATAGGTTGGACGCTCAAGTTTCCAAGAAGGAAAGTTTCCTTAATTACGCAAACCACTCTACAAGGAAAGAAGAGTTCGAGTGGAACTAGGAATACTTTCCAAGTTCAAGTCCTGATTTGAAGAAGGAGTCTTTCCCTAGTTAGATCACTAACGAAGGAACTATTATTCAAGAAGGACTGCGAGAACAAATAAAAAGAGTTCAAGAAGGAAACAAGGAGAATTACCAACCGTGTACAACACACCTTGAAGTCGAAGATCAAGAACCTATATATAGGTGTGAAGTACATCAAGACAAATACGAGACAAGAGCCAATCAATCCGAGAGATTTATTTACAATTGTTGAGTGTTGTCTTGCTTTAGCAAAATTTGTGAATTGTTAGGATAGATCTAAGAGTGAAGAGCTGTTAGAAATATACGAAGCAATTCTTGTGTGCTTTGCTTAGTTCAATCAATTTAAGAGTGAGGAGCTTGAGAATTGAGAGAACGACCTTTGTTAAAACCTTCACGGGTTATTTTGCCTAAGGCTCAGAAGTTAATATAATTCTATATTCACTTCTTAAAACTGGTGTTTGTTTATTCCGCTGCACTATTCTTCTGGTCTGTTGTTAAAGTAACATCGTTGAGTTAACAACGTTCAAAACTGCTGTTAACTCTCCAGTGTTAAGTTAACAACAACAATGTATCACCCCGATCCACAATTTCAATTGGTATCAGAGCCAAGCACCAACTTCACCGGTGTTTGGCGTTGATACGACAAGATGGACAACTCCAACCCCAATACTAGCAGGTTGCCGGTATTGGAGGGTCCCAACAACTATGCCTACTAGAAGATCAGGCTCAGAGTCCACATGAAATCCATCGACCTAAGAGCTTGGGACGCAGTACTAGAAGGCTACACCATCCCCTACTTGCCAAGAGATGGAGATGCTGATCTGGTACCTAAGCCTAGAGGACAATGGACAGCCAACGAAATTGCTCTCTACAACTTCAATGAAAAGGCTCTCAATGCTATCTTTAGCTGGGTAGGTAATCATATGTTCAAACTTATTCAAACTTGTTCTACTGCTAAAGCTGCATGAGAAGTTCTTGAATTACATTGTGAGGGTGATGTGGCTGTGAGGGACTCTAAATATAGAAAACTTTTGAGGGACTTTGAGAAGATAGAGATGGGTGAGGATGAAAGCATTGATAGTTATTTTGAGAAACTTTTAGATATAGCTAATCAGTGTCAAAACTTAGGTTTTATCATCCCAAATCAAACCATGGTCTATAAAGCTTTTAGAACACTATCTTCCAAATTTACTGTCAAAAGAATTGCTATGAATGAGTCTAGAGATCTTGCCAACATGGACTTTCAAACATTGATGAACACTCTAAAAGAATTTGAACTAGAATTCCTAGGAAAGTCCAGTAAACAACTTGCTTTAGCCTTACTAGGTACTAGCTCAGATTCTACAGGGAGTGATGAGGATGAATATGAGTTGATCTCTTCTAACTATGGTAACATCACTAGGAAGTTTAGTAAATTGGGCTACAAAGATAAAAGTAAAGAAAAACAACCCAGTAATGCTGCCGTTAGTTATAAGAAATTGCCCCCAAAGTTCGTAAAATACATGGCATCTAAGAGCACGCCTCAAGATGCTGAGAAATTGAAAGATGTCCAGTGTTATGAATGTAAGGGGTATGGTCACTTTAAACATGAATGTGCTAACACCCTCAGAACAAGAGGGAATTCTCATTGGGTCTGTGTAGATGACTTCAATGAAGGAGACTTCGAATCAGGAACAAGTGGTGATGAACAATCAGAGGAAATCAACACTGCTGCGCTCTGCACTCGGATCACCTGGTCAGGAGAAGGCTCCAGAAACTTCCAAGGATCTCAATGTTACTCCAACATTAGAGAACCAACAGCAAAACATGAGATCTTCTTTGGAGACTGGAACAGCTATGAGACATAGGTTAACTATGACACACACTGTGATTGTGATGATACAAACTTTAGTTGTTTTCATTTGCTCAATTGATCTAGAAGAGGAGTACTTCAATGAAGATGAGATGTCCCAGGAGGAAATTCTTGATGACCTACATACAACCTTTATCAGACTTGAGAGAGAGAATGTCAGACTCATGAAGAAAAACGAAGCACAGAAGGATGACATTGAATGTTTGAAGAACATGTTGAAACTCTATGAAAGAGATCTTGACAAAGTTGAAGCTGAGCTGAAAGAGGTAAAGGAGAAACTCAAAAAGGATTCACAGATCATAGCCAAATGGAATGGAGGTACTTCTAAACTTGATGAGGTACTGAGCATGAGTAACTCAGGTACATGTGGTCTGGGATTTGTTGAGAAACCTTCCTCTTCAAATGTTAATTCTGCCTATCTAACTACAAGCTTTGTTAAAGAATCTGATAATGTGAGTTCAGGAACCATTAACACTGTGAAAAGTAAACCTACCTTTATCTGCCAGTACTATTTTCAACCAGGCCACATTAAACCATTCTGTAGAAAATTCATAAAAGAATGTGGTAAGAAAACAGCCTCTGCGTCCAATGTTAATTCTACAACAGGTTCTGATGTTAGACTAACATTAGGTGCAAGACAAAAAAGTAGGACTTGGATAGAAAAGGCTAAAACCCCTAAGATTAAAGTTGTATGCAATGTTGTTTTCTCTGCTGTGTACTCTAACCTTTTAGGTAAATGGTACTTCAATAGTGGATGCTCAAGACACATGATAGGCAGCAAAGAGAATCTTAACCAAATGGTACATTTGAGTGCTGGAACAGTGACATATGGAGGAGGCACCAAAGGAAAAATCATTAGCAAGGGGACACTGGGTGTTGATGGATTCCCTCCCTTGAAGGATGTGTTGTTGGTAGATGGGTTAAAGGCAAATCTAATCAGTATCAGTCAGCTGTGTGATGATGACTTACTGGTTACATTTGACAAAGTATCTTGTGATGTTTATGATAGTGACAATGTTCTTGTGATGACAGGTACTAGATCCAAAGATAAGTGCTACCTAGCCCAGGAGGAAGCATAATGTTTCCATGCCAAGATAGATGAGGCTTCTATATGGCATAGGAAACTTGGACATGTTCACTACAGAAACCTTGAGAAATTACAGAAAGTTGATGCTGTAAGAGGCTTACCAAAGCTGTCTTGTCCAGGTAAGCTTGTGTGTGGTGACTGCCTCAAGGGTAAGCAAACCAGAGCAGTTCATACACCCCTACAGGTACATAATGCTAACCCTAGATCTAGTAGGTGTTTTGAATTGCTGCAAATGGACTTAATGGGTCCAATTGAGGTAAGTAGTCTCAGTGGGAAGAGATATGCCTTTGTGATTGTAGATGACTTCTCTAGATACACTTGGGTAAAATTTCTTAAAGAAAAGTCAGAAGCTTTTGATGAGTTCAAAATTCTTTGTGCTAGTATTAAAAACTTGTATGGCTCTACTGTGACTAAGATTAGGCCTGATCATGGTAAATAATTTGAAAATGCTAGTTTTGATAACTACTGCAATGCTAAAGGTATTTTCCATGAATTTTCAGCTCCTAAGACTCCTCAGCAGAATGGGATTGCTGAGAGAAAGAACAGGACTCTTCAAGAGATGCCCAGAGTTATGCTCAATGCTAAAGATTTGTCCAAAAGACTCTGGGCTGAAGCCTTAAACACTGCTTGTCACATTAGTAACAGGGTGTATCTTAGACCTGGAACTAACATGACTCCATATGAAGTCTTGAAGGGTGTAAAACCAAATGTTGCATATTTTCATGAATTTGGATGTGATTGTTATCTACTTAATGACAGGGATTATCTGAGTAAATTTGACTCTAAAAGTGAAAAATGCATCTTTGTAGGATACTCAGCCAATAGTACTTCCTTTAGAGTCTACAATCTTAGATTGAAGACAATTCAGGAATCAGTGAATGTTGTGTTTGATGATTTCACTCTTGATACAGGTACTGGTGACATCTTAGTTCCCAATGTTGAACCAACAGTGGAAACCGAGAATGTTACTCCTGACAATGTTACACCAACATTGGAACTGGAAGCTGGAAACACTGAACATGAGTCAGGGAATGATGTTAGACTAACACCAGAGAGATCTGATGTTAGACTAACAACAGAGGATTCTGACTCAGAACATGAAGTTGCCTCTGAACCTAGAAGAGATCCCCCAGCTAGGATTCAGAAAGATCATCCAGCATCCCATGTAATAGGTGAACTCACTGAACGGGTAAGGACACGAAACAGAGAAAGACTTGACTATAGAGATATGGTAAAACTGTGTATCTGTATGAACTTCACTTGTACTGTTGATAATGCCTCCTGTTTTGTCTCCACCATAGAACCTAAGAATGTGAATGAAGCCCTTCTTGATAACTTTTGGATTAATGCCATGCAGGATGAACTATTACAGTTTACTAAGAACAATGTCTGGATACTTGTACCTAGACCACCTAATGTTAATGTAATAGGGACAAAGTGGATATTTAAAAATAAGAGTAATGAGGAAGGGGTTATAGTTAGAAACAAAGCTAGACTAGTTGCTCAGGGGTACACACAGGTTGAATGTGTAGATTTTGATGAGACATTTTCTCCAGTTGCTAGGATTGAATCTATTAGGTTACTTCTAGCCATAGCATGGTGTCTTAAGATAAAACTATACCAAATGGATGTAAAGGGTGCGTTTCTGAATGGGCTGATTGATAAGGAAGTATATGTTGAACAACCAAAGGGATTCACAGATCCTAAGTATCCAAACAATATGTACAAGCTTGAAAAGGCACTGTATGGTCTTAAACAAGCACCTAGAGCATGGTATGTGATGCAGTCGAGAAAGCGTTGGAGTTTATGGTGAAACGAGATCATCCCAAGATGAGAGGCTAATTTTGGCTCGGTCCATTTTTGACGTGCGAATAGTCAAATTTTATCCGAAACGGGCCAACGAACCATAGTAATCATCTAAAGATCATTAAGGGAGCGGATTTTAGCCAAATTCATTCGTTTAGGCCTCGAAAAGGCCATTTTTGCCGTTTTTAGTAATTTTCGTTTCAGTTATATCTTTATTTCTAGAACTCGGAATTGCATTCCGTTTGTTGGAGCGTGTTCCTTATGAGTAGCACTTTTAGTTTATGCTTTTATTTCGATTTTTTCCTTTTTTGAAAAAAAAAACGTTATTTCCTATTTTAGTTATGCTTTTAGGGTATATATTCTATGTAAACCCTAAGAAGACATTCAGTTGATTATTGAATAAAGTTTTTGACAGTTTCTCTGTTTTTACATCAATTTCTTGGTATTCTTCGTGAATCAACAAGCTTTTGATTTTTGTGTGTCGTTCCTATCTTTCCTATAAGCTTCCGCTACGCCATTATGAAAGGCTTACAAAATTCCTATTAAGTCTTGGTTTTGTTAGAGGTGATGGAGATAGAACATTGTTTGTCTTGAAGAAAGATTATCATGTCTGTGTGGCTCAAATATATGTAGATGATATTGTTTTTGGCTCAACTAACAATTCTATTCTAGAAAAATTTGTTGAATCAATGACAAGGCAGTTTGAGATGAGTATGATGTGAGAATTAACTTTCTTCCTTGGTCTTCAAGTAAAACAAACAGGTAATGGGATTTTCCTAAGTCAGGAAAAGTATGCAAGGAATTTGGTGAAAAGGTTTGAATTGACAGATTCAAAACCTTGCAAGACTCCCATGTCTTCATCTGTGAAGATATCCAAGGATGTTAATGGTTCCAATGTTGATCCAACATTGTACTGTTCAATGATAGGAAGCTTACTCTACTTGTCTGCTTCAAGGCCTGATATAATGTTCTCTGTTTGTGTTTGTGCTAGGTACCAGCATGCCCAAAGCAGTCTCATCTGATTGCTGTGAAGAGAATTCTTAGATACATTTATGGCACCTTGGCCCTTGGTATATGGTATTCCTTTGATACTAACACAAATCTTGTAGGTTCAGTGACTCAGACTGGGCAGGTGACACTGATGACATGAAGTCTACAAGTGGAGGATGTTTTTATCTGGGGAACAACTTGGTCTCATGGTACAATAGAAAGCAAAAATGTGTGTCACTCTCCACTGCTGAATCTGAATACATAGCAGCAGGCAGTTGTGTCACTCAGTTAGTATGGCTTAAACACATGCTACTGGATTATGGGTTAGACAGTGAAACCTTACTTATGTTTTGTGATAATCTTAGTGCTATAAGCATCTCTAAGAACCCTGTGCAACACTCCAGAACTAAACATATTGACATAAGGCATCACTTTCTGAGAAACATGGTAGAAGATAAGCTCATTGATATTGAACACATTGAAACCAACAATCAGCTTGCTGATATGTTCACTAAACCCTTAGATTCTGAGAGGTTCTTTAGTTTGAGGAATTCTCTTGGCATGTGCATCGTCTAGGGTTGTTAGTACACCAGTGTTGACATAACACCACTGTCTAGCACTAGTTATTGGTTGTGGTGTATCTGTAATTCTTTTCGTTTCCTTTCTGCATTCTTCTTTCTTGCATATTACATCTTTGTTAGAGATTCTGTTGGGATGTGTGGTTAACTGTATGAATAGCTGAGCTGACTGAGGGACAGGTACATGTTAAAAGGTTTGAAAAGTGAAGAACTATGTTGTTAGTCTGTGAATGTTAACCTAACATCTGGGAGAAGCTGGGGTACACAGAGCTCGCTACTCTGATGTTATTCAGTTGTGACTTATCCATGTTAGGTTAGACAAAGCATGAAGAGAAGCTGGGGTACATGATGTTGAAAGCTTCATTGTCATTCAGTTGTGCTTATTTTTGTGTTTTTGTCTATGGCCACAATTATGCATGATAGTGATTTTTTCTACTGTTTGTTTTGAAGTTTCGACTGCTTGCATTCAGTAGCATTGTTCACTTGGTATTTCGCTTGTATACAGGTTGGAAAACAAGTATGCATGAGGAGTTGGGGTGGAGAAGTATATGATAAATGTATTGTCTTCATTCAGTTCCTTTGTACTTGCCTAATCTGTTGCTGATGGTTAAGTTGCTGGGGTGTGTGGGGTCTTGTGCTGCCCACATTCAGTGATGAAACTGTCCTTTTACATTCATTAGCTTTTGTTCAACAGAGTTCACAAATAAAGAAAAATTGTTTTGTCCTGATTCCAGTCAGTAAAGTTGTATGTACATGGTTACCATCTCCCAATGTTGATCTAACATGGTTGCATTCTTCTGTTCTGCATTTAGTCTTTCCTTGTGTCGGTTTGGGCTTAGGGGGAGTAGTAATCCTAGGAATCATGTGTTGAGGCATACTTTGTGGGTGACTCACTGCAGGTAAAACACTATGTTTTGTGATCTTTTATGCTATGGGAACATCCTTTCCCTAGATATGTATATCCACTCTGTGTTTTTCTGTTTGATGTGTTACTTACTCATACTGTGATCTTAACCCATGTCTTTGTACCTATGTACTTGGGTGAGGGTTCAGATTAGTTTACAGGAATATCTCACGCTCTCACATGATGCTGCCTTGGATGAAGCCCTGCACCTACAACTTTCCTCCCTGATGTTAACTTACCAATGTTAGTCCAACATTGAAACATTGTAACTTATAAGTTTTCAGGTTTGAAGACCGCTCTGGTTACGTGTTAATCCAACACTGACACATGGTGAGGTGAACATGGGTATGATCGTGTGACAATGGTCCGATTATGTTGGTAATATGTTACAACACCACTATCTCTACTCTTCAGCTGATAATTATATAATTTACCCTAATCTTCTTCTATTGTGTACGCGCTCAAAATTTTTTGAAAAAACAACTCTCTCTGCAAAATCAAGTTTCGATTTTTCTTCTCTAAATCACTCTAACAATGGCACGCAAGTCTTCCATTGACACTCTTGCAGCTGCTCCCGAACAGATGGAGAAACCTAGACGTCGTAGGACCAGAAGTGCAACTGCTGAAGCCATTACCGCCGCTGCACCAAAGAGGAAATCCACTTATCAACGGCGTAAGGGCAAGAAAGCAGCTAAGGGTGATGTTGATTCAACACCAAAAACTTCCGAGCAAACCTCCACTCCCATAAACCCTGAAAACGAGGTAATTATGGCTAACCCTACTCTGGATATACCTGCTACTACTGTTGTTGGTATTGAGGGGGAGAAAGAGGCCCCTGTTGTTGCTGTGGGTGAGTCTGAGGTGGTGCATGTGGTCCATGAGGGTAATGCTGGGGATGAATCTGTTGTTGCTGAGGAAGTGGTTGAGCCTACTGAGGCTGATGTTGCTGAGCAGGATACTGCTGATGAGATGGAGACTCTTCTTGAGGAGGATGATTAGGTTGGGGAGACTGTAGCTGAGGAGGTTACTACTGAGGGTAACCAAGATGCTGGTGAAGAGGATGACAATCAACCTGAAGAGGTTGAGAGAGAAGAAGAAGAGAGCTTGACTCTATCTGACTTAGCTACTACGGCTAAGAAAAGAAAGGGAAAGTAGGTGATGGTTGAAGCTTCTGAGTCTGAGTCAGAAGAAGAAAAAGAGGAGGAAGAGGATAAAGATGAGGAGGAAGTAGAGGATGAAGGCCTACAGGTAGGTGATGACCTTGCTGATGTTATTCCAACATCAGATGAATACTTTGATCTGTTTGAGGAGGAGTATCCCAAGAAGCCTTATTCTGGCTTTTATGTGTCTGCTGAGGCAGAAGAGTTGTGGGAGGCTTATCAAGCCAGGGTTATTCACACTGAGAGGAACATTGATGAGGAAATGTTCAAGGAAAATAGGTTGTTTGAGCTGCTTGAAGCTAGAGGAGTGTTGGGCTCTGTGATGAAACAGTCATCATATGTCCCTGATGTGATCAGAGAGATAGCAGACAAGCAAGTGAGGTTGCAAGAGATAGACAGCCTCATGAAGCATTTGAGGGATCTGCCTTCCTCACAAAAAATGGGAGAATGATCAAATTCAAAAATTTCTGAGTTCTGTTATGTTTCTGTCAGCATGAACAATTATTTTTCTTTGTTTGTTTTCGGTTTCATCAAGGAGTATGTTCCTTGCTACTTAGTATAGTCTGTAATTAAGTACTATTCTATCTTGTTGCTTACTGCTTCTGCTTATGCTCAATGAACTTTGGACACTAAGTACTAACTCTGTTTTGCAGGTGTTAACTGTTCTCTGATGTTAAAATAACATTGAGATGTTCAATGTTAGAACATCTGTCTTGTTTCGATGTTAAGCTAACATTGACAAAGACAGATGTTATGACAACATTGAAAGTATCAGTGTTAGAATAACATTGAGTTGGTCCCTTCTGATATTCAGGGGGAGTGTACTTATTTTCCGTTTGTGATCTGTTAGTAAAGTTTGTTTGAATAATTTGATCTGGTTAGAACATGTTCTTAGGTTTTGTGATTAAGGCAAAAAGGGGGATATTGAAAGTGCAGGTATTCTGTCAATGTTAGTTTAACATTGAAAGTGCAGGTATTATGTCAATGTTAGTTTAACATTGAGAAGTCAATGTTAGAGTAACATTGCTGGAGCAGAATCCGATTTACAATCTTAATTAATTTCTTCATTATTGTTTTGCCTTATTCACTTAACTAACTGAGTTCCACAATTGTAATTGTCTTTGATTATTATTCAGGAAACAAACTTGTCATAGGTTGGACGCTCAAGTTTCCAAAAAGGAAAGTTTCCTTAATTACGCAAACCACTCTACAAGGAAAGAAGAGTTCGAGTGGAACTAGGAATACTTTCCAAGTTCAAGTCCTGATTTGAAGAAGGAGTCTTTCCCCAGTTAGATCACTAACGAAGGAACTATTATTCAAGAAGGACTGCGAGAACAAAGAGGAATAGTTCAAGAAGGAAACAAGGAGAATTACCAACCGTGTACATCACACCTTGAAGTCGAAGATCAAGAACCTATATATAGGTGTGAAGTACATCAAGACAAATACGAGACAAGAGCCAATCAATCCGAGAGATTTATTTACAGTTGTTGAGTGTTGTCTTGCTTTAGCAAAGTTTGTGAATTGTTAGGATAGATCTAAGAGTGATGAGCTGTTAGAAATATACGAAGCAATTCTTGTGTGCTTTGCTTAGTTCAATCAATTTAAGAGTGAGGAGCTTGAGAATTGAGAGAACGACCTTTGTTAAAACCTTCACGGGTTATTTTGCCTAAGGCTCGGAAGTTAATATAATTCTATATTCACTTCTTAAAACTGGTGTTTGTTTATTCCGCTGCACTATTCTTCTGGTCTATTGTTAAAGTAACATCGCTGAGTTAACAACGTTCAAAACTGCTGTTAACTCTCTAGTGTTAAGTTAACAACAACAACGTATCAACCCGATCCACAATTTCAATAATATCTAGAACATATTTCCTCTGGTTGACATGAAGACCAATGGATGATCTAAAAATTTCCAATCCCAGAAAATACTTGACATTACCAATATCTTTAATGGTGAAGATAGAGTGAAGATGTGCCTTAATGGACTGAATGAGAGGTAGATTAGGCCCATCTACCAATACATCATCCACATACACAAGGAGGGCAACAAAGTCATAACCAGTCCCCATAGTGAATAAGCAGTCATCTGCTTTGGATTGAATGAAACCATAGGCAAGGAAACACTTAGTAAACTCTAAATTCCATTGTCTAGAAGCCTGTTTGAGGCCATATAGGGACTTGTTGAGTTTGCAGACCTGACTAGGCTTAGCTTTTGAGTATCCAAGAGGAGGTTTAAGATATATGTCTTCATCCAAAAATCCATGGAGAAAGGCATTGTTAATATCTAATTGGTGTATGAACCAATTGTAGTGAGTGCCGACAGCAAGTAGAATTCTCACAGTAACCAGCTTTACCACTGGAGAAAAACTGTCAATGTAATCAAGGCCAAAAATCTGATTGTAGCCCTTTGCCACCAACATGGCCTTGTGTCTGTCAATGGAACCATCTGGTTTCAGTTTCAACTTAAACACCCATTTAGATCCAATGGGATGTTTGTCAGGGGGAAGATCTACTAGAGACCATGTATTATTATCTTCCAGAGCTGCAAGTTCAACTTCCATGGCAGTGACCCAGTGGGAATTAGTGCAAGCCTCTTTATAGGATTGAGGTTCTGTGTGTAGGCTCATATTGGCTAGAAAGCTAACATGAGAGGGAGACAATTGAGGGTTAATGATATAGGGAAAAGTAGGTGGTGTATGTAAGGAGCTCTGTGGGAGAGTAGGGTTGGTATGTGTGAGGGGATCAAGAACACAGTTGAGAAGAAAATCCTTCAAATGTGCAGGTTTAGTACATGTTCTGGTACTCCTTCTGAGAGGTGGAGTAATATGAGATGGGATGTTATTTTCTGAGGTAGGGTTGGAGGTACTATGTGGGGGATCAGGAGTAGGATCAGGGACAACTAGAGGGGTGTCCAGAAAATGAATATCATGGAAGGGAACAACTGGTAAGTGGTTAAGTGGAGGTTCAGCAGTGAAAGAGGAGAAATGAAAGGAAGATTCATGAAAAACAACATCTCTGCTTAATATAATTTTGTGATCATGAAATCTGTAGACTCTATAAGCCTTCTGTCCAGGGACATAACCAAGGAAACAACCCTTATAACCCCTTGGTTCCAGTTTATCTTTGTAAGGCTTTGTGTTGCCTGTAAATACCAAGCATCCAAAAACTCTGAGGGTGGACAAATCAGGCCTCTTTGCATGTAGAGCTTCATATGGAGTGGACCAATTGAGAAGTCTGCTAGGGGTTCTATTTATGAGGTGGGTGGCCATGAGCAAATCATAACCCCAGAAAGTAGAAGGCATGTCAGCCTGAAAGAGTAAGGCTCTTGTGACCTGAATAAGATGCCTATGTTTCCTTTCCACCACCCCATTTTGTTGAGGTGTGTATGGACAGGACTTCTGATGAATAATACCAAGTGAACTAAACAATGACTGGCATTCATGGTTTGTGAATTCAGAACCATTATCTGACCTTACATTCAATATAGTAGCCTGAAATTGAGTTTGAACCATAGCAAAGAAATGTTTCAAAGTACCAGCAACAAGAGATTTATTATTCAGCAAGAATGTCCAGGTAGATCTTGTAAAGTCATCCACAATAGTGAGCACATAGTATGCATTACCAGCAGTAGCTACTCTGTATGGACCCCATAGGTCAATATGAATTAACTCAAAAGCTCTAGTAGTACAGGTAGTGCTGTTAGGAAATGACAATCTATGAAACTTAGCCTTGTGACAGACAGAACAAGTGCTAAGATGCTGTGCTGAAAACTTGGTAAATGCAGGAGATAAATGTTTTAGGGTATCAAGGGAGGCATGTCCCATTCTTCTGTGAGTAAGCTCCAAGTCAACATCAGACTCCTTAGTGAGTGTGTGACAGGAGAAGTGAGCAGAGGGTAAAGCTGTTGGATCCAGAAGATGGCCAACTAACTTGCCCTCTGCAATGACTGTATTAGTCTGAAGGTCCTGCACCAAGCAACCATGAGGAAGAAAAGTGAATTTCAGTTTAGAATCTCTACTCCATTTAGATATAGATATCAGGTTGAACTGGAAGTCAGGAACAAAAAGAGCATTGGATAATCCAATGTGAGGAGATAGAGCTATTGTGCCAATTTTCTGAACCCATTTTATAGAGCCATCATGCAACTATATGGGAGTAGGCCGAGTAACAGTAGCTGATGTACTGAAATAAGATTCATCTATTATCATGTGGCTAGAGGCCCCTACCCCTGTATCAAGTATCCAACTACCAGGAGATAAGAAGTTGGAAAGAGAGGGAGTCAAAGTGTTAGTACCAACAAAGTCTCCAAAGTGAGCCATGTTCACTCTGCTGGAGTCATTGCCAGTACTCATGGAATGCTGGTCCATCATGTGCTTCATGAACCTGTAAAATTCTTGAGGAAAATTGTCAGTGGAGGGAGCAGGGGAATCAACAAGAGAACCATTGGTATGAGTAGGACCCCTTGAGGTTTGTCCAACATCAACTGCATTTGCAAAAGCCTTGCCATTGGAGATGTGACCAGGTGTAGAGGTTCTCTTGTCCCTGAGCTCCTTGTACCAATCAGGAACTCCAACCAATTTGAAGCAACTCTCTTTGGTGTGACCTTTTGCTTTGCAAAAATCACAAAACTTATCAGTCTTGTTTTTCTTAAAATCCCTATTGTTGTAGGACCCCTGCTGATAATGAGGTTTGGTGACAGAGTGTTTGGCATACATTGCAGAATGTTCAATAGGATCAGCAATAGATATCTGAATTTCTCTCTACTTTTCAACCCCCAGTACCATAGAATATGCCTTCTCTACCAAGGGAAGTGGATCCATTCCAAGGATCTGACTTCTCACACCATCATATTCATCATTCAGTCCCATTAGGAACTGCATAAGCCTAGTGAGGGAGTGAAAATTCAGTGACTGTTGAGCAAGTTGACATGTACAAATTTTTGCAGCATCACAATGACAATTGATAACTGGCACCAAGCATGTCAATTCATCCCAAAGCTTTTTAAGCCTAGTGTAGTATGCAGAAACACTTAAAGAGGACTGTGAAATAGAGGCTACCTCTCTCTGTAGCTGATATAGGCGAGGGCCATTACTGAGGCCATAAAGCTCCTCCAGTTGTTTCCACAGATCAAAGGCTGAATTAGTGAAGAGGAATGCATCGGACAACTCGTCTTTAACAGATCGGAGAATCCACGACGCAACCAGACAATCAACTTTTTCCCATTCAGCATAATCCTCATGAGATGGATCTGGTCGTCGTTCCGTACCATTGATAAATCCTAGTTTGCGACGAGCACCGAGTGCTAATTTCACCGCACGGCTCCACGGAAAGTAGTTTGCAATTCTGGTGAGCTGCGTCGAAGTGAGGGAAGCACCAAATTGATCACTGTTATAAAGTTGTAGCGCGCCACCAGATCTGGCGGTGCGAGAGGTAGGTGGCGCGGATTGCGCTGAATCAACAATATAGTTATTGTTCGTTATCGGAAAAGTCCGAATTTAGGGCGGCGATCGTGCCGGAAACTCGAGCAGATCGAAATCGGTTGCAATAAACTGAAATTATGAGCTACAGTAAGCTCAAAAATGGCGAAATCGGGTGGATCGAACCAGAAGCGAATGATACCATGTTGAGAGAGAAATGAAATGGAGAGCAATTTGTAGAGAGAGAAAGCAAAATATTGTTCTGTTATTATTCAATGCTGTTACAGAGATGACCAGTGTAGTATATATACATGTGGCCGTAGAGATGAGCTGGAATTAGTTACAACTAACTAACAGACTATTTACAAGTTGGTCCCTAGAATACAACAGAATTGAAACTAAGTGCAGAATATAAATAATCTGTCAATACACTTGCTACATATATTTTTGAAAATCAACTTGTTGTGGAATGCTTTCCTTACCGTGCTTGGGTTACGGTATCTCAAGAATATAATCTGAAAGAAATATTCTTTGGCCTCTCCGATCAAATTGGGTTTGAAAATTTAGGATCGTGGATTGACACAACAACTTTGAGAGTTAAGCTGGAATTGCCTTAACTCTACTGTGATCTTCTTGACTAAAATAATGTGCAGCGGAATTTAAAAGCAAGAAGATATAATTTTAAGAAGTTTTCAATTTTATTAAAAACTTCCGAGCCTTAGGCCAAATTACCATAAAGGTTTTAACAAAAATGTTCCTCACAACAATTCACTCACGCTCTTTGTTGATCGGACTCAACGAAGCAGACAAGTACGAACTACTTAACTTCTATGAACTAGATGTAAATAGTTGATACAAAAACTTCGCAAAAGCAAGACGAAGACAATACAAAGTATGATTAATCTCTCAGATTGTTTTGCACGATTTCCTCATTTTGATGAACTTCACATCTTTTATAGATTTCTTGAAACTTGCACGCCAATATGTGTTGTTCACAGTTTTGGTAACTCTTGTTGTTTCCTTGTTAAATTTTGGCTTCTTTGTGAACTTGATATATTTCTTGAATATGTGTTTCCTTTATTACTGATCTAGAAAGGTAACACATCTTCTTCAAATCGGAGTAATCCTGGAAATAATCAAAGTTGCAGAGAATCCAATTTGTTTCCTTCTTTTGTGTAAGATTATAATTTTCTGTGTGTCTTCTCATTAATTAATGGAATGTATAAATACAATTACAATGAGCAAGATAAGGAAAGCTATACAGAATCTCTAGAATATGATAACTATGGAAACAAGATAAACCTAAACTAGGATACAATAATATACAATAATATCTAATACACCCCCGCAGTCGAAACGGGAGGAGGACGAACGTTGAGACTGGAACGAAAATCTTCAAAAAGTACACGTGGAAGGCCTTTTGTGAAAATGTCGGCGACTTGGTACCGAGACGGGACGTGAAGAACTCGAATGAGACCACGAGCAACCTTCTCACGAACAAAGTGGATGTCCATCTCAATGTGTTTGGTTCGTTGATGTTGAACCGGACTACCTAACAAGTAAACAGCACTGACGTTGTCACAATAAACCAGGGTTGCTTTAGTGATAGGAAAGTGAAGCTCAAGAAGCAAATTCCGAAGCCAACATGCTTCAGAAACCACATTAGCAACCCCACGATACTCGGCCTCGGCACTAGAACGAGAGAGAGTGGGCTGACGTTTAGCGGACCATGAGATGAGATTGTCCCCAAAATAAACACAATAATCCGAGGTAGAACGCCGAGTATCCGGGCAGCCACCCCAATCAACATCCGAGTAAGCAATGAGGTCGGAAACCGTGGAACGGGAGAGAGATAAACCATGATCCAGTGTTCCCTGAAGATACCGAATGATGCGTTTCAGAGCTTGCATGTGAGAATCCCGAGGGTCGTGCATAGACAAGCAAATTTGCTGAACTGCATACGATATATCCGGACGGGTGAATGTGAGGTACTGAAGGGCACCCGCGAGACTCTGAAAAAGCGTGGGGTCGAAAAATGGGGGACTGGCCGTCGCCCCCTAACTTGGAGGAGGTGTCGACGGGAGTTGCACACGGTTTGCATGAACCCATACCGGCGTGCTCAATAATACTCTCGGCGTATTTCCTTTGTGATAAGAAGAGACCACTAGAAACCCGAGAAACAACAATTCCCAAAAAATAACTGAGTAGCCCTAAATCTTTCATAGCAAATTCAGAACCAAGAAGGGACATAATAGACCGTCGTAGAGTGGGAGAAGAGGTGGTCAAAATAATGTCATCCACATATAACAATAAATAAGTTGTGTCACCCCCGCGACGATATATGAATAAAGAGTGATCCGACGTGCTATGAATAAAACCAATAGTAGCTACATAATCGGCGAACCGCTGATACCAAGCCCGAGGGGCTTGTTTAAGGCCATAAAGAGACTTCTTGAGTAAGCACACATGATTAGGAAAGCGAGAGTCACGAAAGCCCATGGGTTGATGCATATAAATGGTTTCATGAAGCTTACCATGTAAAAAGGCATTCTTGACATCTAGCTGATGTATGTCCCATGAATTAGATAGAGCAATACTCAAGACAGTCCTAATGGTTGCGGGTTTGACCACTGGGCTGAAAGTCTCGTCACAATCCACTCCAACCTGTTGAGACCTGCCATCACCAACAAGACGGGCTTTATGCCGCTCAAAGGAACGTCAGAGTTAGATTTATGTCTAAAAATCCACATGGAATGAATGACATTAACATTAGACGGACGAGGAACGAGCTCCCACGTATTATTGTTAATAAGAGCATTGTATTCATCAAGCATGGCAAGTTTCCAATTGTGGTCGGATAAAGCGGCCGAAGGAGAGTGAGGGAGATGAGAGGGGGACGAGGAAGCGTGTAAATCGAAGATTTGTTTAGGCTTAAAGATCCCATGACGGCTGCGAGTCACCATTTGAGGAGAGGGGCCGGGAGTAGGAGGGGACGAAGAGGGAGGAGGAGGTGGTGGGGAGGGAGGACTGTGGGCGCCGTCGGGTGATGGTGGTGGAGGAGAAGGCGGGGCGGTTATAGGGCGGTTTGGTGGCACGTGAGGCGCGTGATGGACTTGGTGAAGGAGGAGGGGAGAGACGTCCGAGTCGAGGAAATTATATGAGGACGGTTGTGGTTTAGGGAAGTTGTGAAAAGGAAAAGTGTTTTCATCAAAAACAACGTGACGACATATAATGATGTTATTTGATTTTAAGTCGAGACATTTGTAGCCACGTTGGTTTGATGGATAGCCCAAGAAGACGCATGGGGTGGAGCGGGCTTGTAATTTATTTATAGTAGAGGAGGGAAATAGGGGAAAGCATAGACCCCCAAAAATACGTAGATGAGTGTAAGAGGGAATTTTGTTATAGAGTTGTTGTAGAGGGGAGGAGAATTAAGATTTTAGTGGGGAGAATATTTAATAAATATGTGGCCATTTGTAGGGCGTGAGGCCAAAAAACGGGGGGAAGGGAGGCGTGAGAAAGTAGAGTACGGATTATATTATTTATGGTGCGAATTTTTCTTTCGGACTTTCCATTTTGTGAAGATGTATAAGGGCAAGAAAAGCGAAAAGTCATCCCATTTTTAGCACAAAATTGATGAAAAAGAGCATTATTATACTCTTTTCCATTATCACATTGAAAGCTTTTAATTTCGCGTTCAAATTGCGTTTTTATAAGGGCGCGAAAAGCTAAAAATGTAGAAAAAACTTGTGACTTATTAGCAATGGGAGAAGTCCATAAATAATTACAAAAATCGTCCAAAAACAAGACATAATAACGATGACCCGAAGAACCCAAAACGGGTGAAGTCCAAAGGTCACTGTGAACAATATCAAATGGAAATAAAGTACGAGAAGTAGATGACAAAAAAGGTAACCTAATATGCTTTCCTAATGGACACGATGGACAAAAAGAAGACGGCGCCGAGGAGCATGAGATGTGATTGGCTTGACGGAGAGAGGCAAGGACGGCTGGGCCGGGATGGCCGAGACGAGCGTGCCAATGGTCGGCAGAGAAGGCGGCAAAAGAGGAGGGGCGGGAAGAGGTTGGCGACGGTGAGAGGGGATAGAGGTCGCCAGAACTATTGCATCTCATAAGGTGTTTGCGCGTCCGGAGATCCTTCACAGAAAAACCCCAAGGATCAAACTCAATAGACACAGAATTATCAATAGTAAATCGACGAACAGAGATAAGGTTTTTGACAATTTTAGGTGCATGTAGAACATTAGATAAAGATAAGGGAGAAAAATGTGAGGGAAGGGACGCATTACCCGTACCAACAACAAGAATAGAATTGCCATTACCTACAGTAATACCATTAGAGTTGCTCAAATTAAAATAAGACGTAAGAGTACCGTTATTCGCCGTCATATGTGAAGATGCCCCCGAATCCATGTACCATTGTTCGTCGGGTGGATTTAGAGACATGGTGCTGAAAGCGGTGTCAAGAGTGGTCGGAGCATAGCCAGCGGTGGAGGCGGCGGCGGCATGGTAGGCATGATTGGGCCGAGAAACCCTTGCTGACCGGCCGCGGGTGGAGGAGTGGGCCGTGGGTTCCACTGGGCTGTGGGATATGGTGATGGTGGGGTGGCCCACTGCTGCGGCGGACCGTAGGCGGCCCACAGATTGGACCAGGCCCAAGGAGGTGGACCGTGCCCTAGATCGCGGCCGCCACGGCCGCTATGGGCCGAACCGCGTCCGCGGCCTGCGTAGCCGCGCCCGCGCCCGCGAGGAGGGGCTGACCGCTGCGGTTGAGGGGCGGTGATTGGGCTGTCCGGAGCGGGCGACGGAGTATGTCAGACGAGGGCGGAGTCAGCTTGTCTGGCGGCCCGTTTGTTGATGTTGGTTTCCTCCAACCCAAGCATCGACCGGGCCTTAGAGAAAAGGGGTAGGGGCTCGCTTTGTTGGATGAGAGTGGCGACCCCACTGAAGTTCTCGTTCAAACCCGCGACAAGTTGCAGAACTAAACGTTGGTTGGACACAGGAGCACCAACGTTAGCAAGTTGGTCTGCGAGCATCTTGAGTTTCTGACAGTAGGCCCCAACATTAGGGAACTCGTCGAGGGATGTGTGCGAAAATTGATGTTCGAGATGCACCGCTCGTGAGTTTTTATTATCCTGAAAGATGTCGGCTAAACGATTCCATGCTCCCATGGCTGTGGAATCGGGGTTCAATGACCGTATGAAGAAGATCATTGGATATAGTGCCATAGATCCACTGGAGGACGATGGCATCTAGGCGGTCCCAGATTTCGGCGTCAGAGTCGGGAAGAGGGGGAGAAACGCCACCTTTAGGAGGAAGAATATGATCGAGTACTTGATAGGCTCGAGCATGAATTTTGAAGAGTTCCGACCAAGAATTGTATTGGCCGTTTTCAATATCCAGAGAGATGGGGATGAAGTTTTTAATATTAGTGACCGTGAGGGACGGAAAGACTTTTGTGGTGGTCATTGATGGCGATGGGGTGGTAGTGGAGGCAGAAGAGAAGGTAGGGGTGGCCGACTCTAGGGTAGAATCATTAGGGTTAGTCATTTAGGAGAGAGAGGAGAGAAAATAGGGGAGGCTTGATACCATGTAAGATTATAATTTTCTATGTGTCTTCTCATTAATCAATAGAATGTATAAATACAATTACATTGAGCAAGATAAGGAAAGCTATACAGAATCTCTAGGATATGATAACTATGGAAACAAGATAAAACTAAACTAGGATACAATAATATACAATAATATCTAATATTTTGAAAACGTGTTGAGTTGACTATTCAACTTATCTTGAATTATGGAAACTTCAAGTAAGGAATCTTCCATAGATCTTCCTTATGATTAAGATACCTTCCTGGATATAAACATAAACAACTAAAACCGTGGAACTTGATTAATATGTGAATAAAGGCAAAACTTAAATTTGGCAACTAAAGAACAATTTTCGTACAGACTCTCTAGTTTCAATGTTACCCTCAATGTTGTCCCAACATCTCACAACATTGATTCCAGAAAACCCTGCACTTTCAAGGTTATCTATTGATAAACAAGGAAGTTGTGAATATCATCAATTAGGAGAAATATTACACAAACATTTATGGGGAAGGAAGTATTTGATTATATTAGATGATATATGGAGTATCGATGTGTGGGAAAAGCTAAAGTTGTTCCTTCCAAATTACAACAACGGAAGTCGAGTCATAATGACTACAAGGTTGTTGAATGTTGCTGATAGTTCTGATTCTTATAACCTTTTTAAGATGAATCTTCTAGATGAACACAAAAGTTGGAGTTTGTTATGCACAACAATGTTTGGCCATGATGGTAACTGTCCTCTGGAACTAGAGGAAATCGGGAAGGACATTGCAAGAAATTGCAAAGGACTTCCTTTATCTATTGTGGTCATTTGTGGGCTCCTTGCTAAGTCTGAGATGACACGAAAGTACTGGGCGTATGTTGTCTAACATATAAACCAAATTGTAAACTCAGAGGAAGATGGTCGTTGGTTAGACATATTATATTTGAGTTATAGTCAATTTCCAATTCACCTCAAACCATGTTTTTTCCATATTGGTTCTTTTAAAGAAGACTATGAGATCTGTATCTCAGAACTTATTAAACAATGGGTTGCCGAGGGATTTCTAAAAACATGTAAAGGCAAAAGCTTGGAAGAGGCTGCAGAGGACTACCTAAAGGATCTTATCGACCGAAATCTTGTTTTTGTTCGTAAATGGGGGTCCACTGGAAAAATGAAAACATGCGGTACTCATGATCTTCTAAGGGACCTAGGCTTGAAGGAAGCACGAAAAGGCAGGTTCTTTGATGTCGTCAAGAAGCATGCACAATTTGTAGGTAACGAGCGTCACATAATGTTTCGCGAAGTAGAATGCGATAATGAGACAATCGAAAGATATGATTTGGTCTTGTATACCAAAAAATTTGTTCGTTCCTTATCATGTGATTTTGAGTGCGAGGGTTTTTCATGGGAAAGGGTACATGATCTTAGATTGATTCGGGTGTTGATTAGGGCTAGCAATGACGGCGTAGATAGTATTCTCCGACGAGTAAACTTGAGATACCTTAAATGTGAGTTTAATCTTTATGGGGACGGTCTGCATGAAAATCTTCCTCCAATGGTGTGCGAACTATGGTATTTGCAGACATTGATTCTTAATGGTGGTAAAATCTTTGTTGCACCGTGTGAAATCTTGGAGATGCCACAGCTCAGGCATATAACTGGTGATTTCTTAATTGCAATATCGGATACTTGGCGCGGCATAATGGATGGGCAAGAGGACTGCATATTAAGAAACCTACAGACACTCAAGACGACATTCTATCTTAAGTTAACGGAGGAGGTCATAGCGAGAATTCCCAACATCAAGAAATTATCTATATGGTGTAACCCGTTGTCAATCCCAAATACCTACAGTCTTCACAACCTAGACCGCCTACATAATCTCCAATCACTAACTTGATAGTTTGTTCATGACACAGATTTCTCAGAAAACCTCTCATTCCTTCAACGCCATAGGCATTCCTTCAAACCCATTTGACAACAGTCTTCACAACCTAGATCGCTTACATAATCTCCAATCGCTAACTTGCGAGAATGTTGAAAAAGCAGAATTCACAGAATACCTTGCATTACCTCCGTCTCTCAAGAAGCTCACGCTAATTCTTAGTGAATTTGATTGGGATAGTCTTACAACAAAGGTTGGATCGTTGCCCAATCTTGAAAAGCTCAAGCTGGATCGTTGCACAGCAGGATCCGAGTGGAACACAGTTGAGGGGAAATTCCGTCATTTGAAATTCTTGGAAATTGACGAGTTTGCAACATTCTTTCGTGGCCTGGTATGCTGGACATCAGAGAGTAGCCATTTCCCGCTTCTTCAACGCCTTGTTCTACGTAGTATGAAAAGACTGGAGAAGATCCCCTCCGGCATTGGGGACACGCTTCAATCAATCGAGTTGTATCATTGTGGAAGTTCTATTATCGCCTCGGCCAAAGAAATAGTAGAGGAACATGATAGCCTCGGCAATGAGGATCTTCGTCTCGCCATTTCGAATCAACACAAATGGCATGGAAACATTTAATTAAAATTACAGAACGAACCAAGTTGTGCATGCTCTCGACCTCTAACTCTTTTCTTTCTTTCTTTTTTGCGTTTAAAATCTTTGATTTTTGACTTTCATGGTTTGAGTTAATGAGATGAACCTCTGGGAGGAAATGCATGCGAATGTATTGAACCTCAACTCTGTTTCCTGTCAAGTATTTTTTTTTTTTTTGGATTGATTATTTTAATTTGGTTTTGAAAGTTGCTCCTGTTATTTTCTGTTCATTTGCTGCTTGCCTTTTTTGTTTGAAGATGTAAAAAAATATCTGCTGCACTTTTTATTTTACTTTTTAGATCGAAAATCTGTTGCACTTTAGTCACAATGTTTGCTTGTACTTTAATTTTGTGTTGGGAAATAAAAAGACTATAATACCATTGCAAGTTGTATGCAGAGAGACCATTAGTCTACTTTGTATTGTATATTCTTAATATAGCAATCACAGCTGGACTAATTTCTCTGTCTTTATAAACACTTAAATGATATGTTTCAAAATTTTCTTATATTATTTATTCCTCGCCAATTAAAGAAATAACCACTTCTTCACAAAAATGATCCTAGTCTGAATTATAAAAACAAAGGGGGGGAAAAGCATCAAGAAAAATAGTTTATTAAAGTTTCTTGAAAGTAATAGCCAACATCATACATACCAACTAAAAACCTAATAAATCCGCAAAAAATAAAAAAAGGTAATTGCAGAAAAGAGAGAGAAAAAAAATAAAAAACGATTCGTAGTCCTGAACAAATTCGATTGTTTTTACGCACTGGATCATCATGATAATAGATTAAAATTGACAATTTAGGCCATACAACTTAATCACTTTTTACAACCAAGACCCCATATTTTTACTTATGCATGCCATCTGATACCTCTTTTATGTCAAAATTAATTCATAGTTTTCATTTTAATTTGCCAAAAATACTTGTTAAAAGAAGTTTGTCGTTTCCAATTGAAAGAAAACAAGGTGCTTTCTGAACTCACCCAAAAGCAAGTAATACACAGACTATACTTCAATTTCCTTTCAATTTCTTCGAGCATGAGTTTGATCAAATGTCTAAAAGTTGCCTTTTGGCCTCAAATTTCATCAACACGAAAATTGAATAGTACATATGTTTATAGTGGTAAGTTATGATTATTCAGTTAACTAATATTATCTTAATGATATTAAAGGTTTAACAAATTAATCAACGACGCGCAAGATTCTCCGTACAAATAAATGTGAGGTTCGATTTCTCATTTTGTTCTGGCCCAGTTTGGCATCTGGCCTGAGGAACATGGACAAAAAAGACATTACCCCGTTACCAAATCACAAACAACCTATTATTCACCGTATTCCTATTTTTGCATCTTATCTCGTCTCATAACATGATTTCCTTACTCATCGTTAAATCATACTCAACCATTAATTATTTATCACATATTAATTCATAATCATGGTAATTCGTCATTATCTCGTCTGCTGGTTCTTGAACTGTGCAAAGAGCAACGAACTATGTTCGGAAAATATAGCTCAAGGAGCAACGGATATTATCCGGTTTACTGGCTTATTTGGTTATCACCCATTGGGACGCCTTTGAGAAGTTGGGCCCAAAGATTGAGTCGATTTACTGCCGGGCAGTAAGGACTGTCGGTTTAAGTAATTTCGCTTGATACCCATTAAGCTAGGCGCCGCTTGCAATCATGAGTTGGCTGTAATCCGCGTACTGGATCGGCATGTACTCGAGCATGACGACTGTTTTGTTTGCGAGGCCGCTCTTCGTTGGGAGGTATAAGGTAGTATTTGGAAGTATAAGGTTAGATTGGTTTACTGTTAACGCGCATGTTAATAAACTATTTTCAGAATATTCCGGTACTATTGTTGCATCAAATTATCTTTTAAATTATTTCTATCGGTAAGATCACTCATGGAAATATATCAATTGAATCACTGTTAATTCTTGCATTGCCACTTGTTTTGTATGAATTTCACTAAGTCATCAAAGACTTATTCCTCGCTTTTTTCTGTCTGTCCATTCCTCAGGATAAGATCGACATGGCAACATGGATCACATGAATAATTTTGCCAATCTTGCCTTTTGGAATATTCATGTAATTGAAAATGATTAATCATCAGTACGTAATTATTAAAGTGTCAAATTATTTGTATTTTTCAGGCTTTCGCTGTGTATATTAAAGTCAATTTTTATCATTATGTGTATGGTTGATCCTGGACAGTGACACCCCTTCCTACGAGACGTATTTTAGTCTGAGCTGGGTTAAGTGTCTGGCCAACGCTGAACCAACTCGGATCAGAACGCGACTCATGTGGCGCGGCCGTCACAAAACATGTGCCAGCAATATGCATAAATTGCGATAATCAATCTATGATTGAAAGAGCATATAATGTTATGTACAACGGTAAGTCTAGACATATACGTCGACGACATAATACCGTTAGACAACCGATCTCAACTGGGTTATCATCCTTAACTACGTGAAGTCAAAAGATAACATTGTGGATCCGCTAACCAAATGGTTAAATAGAGATCAAGTTGAAATGACATCGAGAGGAATGAGACTTAAGCCTATTGAAAATTAAGGTCATTACGAAGGAAAACCCAACCATGCTGACTGGAGATCCCAAGATCTTGATTCAATGGGACAACCTAATTAATTGTAAGAACCTTGCACGGTCATTGTGGGGGGTCAACCCTTGTCCATTCCTAGATGAAATAGTGATACTCGTAATGGAAAAGGTTAAGCATTGTGCTTTTAATGATTCTTACGTGTCGAAAATCCGAGCGGAGTAATGCGGGTTACTCTTAGATAAGAAATCACATATGTGAGAGAGATGAGGGGCCGCCTCAGAGGAAAATTATGGGGGCTTAATTTTCTAGAAAATTCTTGTAGAACCAGGCGTATGTCGAGGGCAAAAAAAGACATAAACTATGAGAACCGCAACGGTATAAAGAATATACATGTGTTGAGAATTATGGAGCGTTTGCACAAACGGCGGATAGTTCAAAGACATCAAAATCATACTATCGGTTAGCAAAGAAAGTAGAACTCTATCACCACATGATACCAATCCTATGCAGGCATAGACCGTAGAACTCTATACAGGCATAGACCGTAGAACTCTATCACCACATGATGTATGCATAATCATTCAATTTCATTCATGTGGGGGATTGTTGGAAAATTGGTTCAAGGAACCAGGTTTTGTACAATCGACTTTAGCTTGAGATTGATATATGGGTGAATGAGAAATTGATGCTCAACGTTGACTAAGTAAAGTCGAAAATATTGTATATCAATATTTAATATTTCTGTAATTTTCTATTATATGGAAAATAATAAGCATCAAACTGATAATTAATTATCTTAGGAAATCTTTCCATGAGATTTACCTATTAGTTTTTATAACTGAAACGTGTCTACGTTAATTCGAGATCTGTAATTATCTTAATTACTTGATTAGTAATTATCTTAACCACGTTGCTTGGTGGCTAAGTCTTCCAACTTTCTCCCCGACCTAGTCTATAAAAGGGGTCGCTCCCCATAGGATTTTTATCATAGAAAAATACATTGCATACACGAAAAGGCTTCTGCGAGCCAAAATTATTTTTACATTATGTGGTGGTGAAGAAAGTTACAGTTCGAGTACGCCGGGGCAGTCCTTGCTTGTGCACACAATTCTGCTCGTAGCCGTTATATCCTGGGAGACAGCCGCTCACGTTTTCTCAAGCACGTACAACGAATCTGTTTTATGGAAACCGAAAGGTCCCCGACTTCTCGTTTCTTCGTTCATCCAATTCCGATTGAGGCTTGTTTGGTAACGGTAATTTCGTATTATTAATGTAATTTCCATTGTTTAACTTTTCGTCAATCAATTTCGATATCTCTGTTCGTTTATCTCAACTATGGGGCTATATTTCTAACAGCCTCCGCAGAAGAAATCGTAGAGGAATAACTATGCCTCCGGAGCGATGGTCTTCGTCAAACTGTTTAATAGGTTGGTTTGGGATCTGATCGAGAATCCGGAAACTTCTGTACTGAATAAGCTGAACGCGCTGTTTCAAGACAAGTTTGTTTAACTTGGTTTAAGTATTGTTGATGTTTGTTCCTTACATGGTTCTTCACTTTTACATGTAAAGTGACTAGCATCTCTTTGTTTCCATCTTTCTGGGAAAAATGCTCTTTAAACTTCTGTCTCTTTTTTGTTGAAAATGTATGTAATTAAGATAACAATGTGTGTAATATGCAAGTTGCATTTTTCTTCTTCGTCAACTGTATCGTTTCTTATGTTCATATTGTGTATAAATATCTATTTATTGTGAAAGCTACTCACCAGCACCCAAGGACTAAAATTCATGTGATTAAGCTGAAAGTAGTACTAAACAAGTAGTTTCTGACTTGTGAAAGTTACTGGCCACCAACCAACGTTGAATCCTTGTGATTTCGCGCCAATTAAGTCATCAATCATAAATAAACAAATATCATATAATACTAATGATAACCACTAGGCCTAAACAAATGCTTAAACCTTGTTTATCTATTGATATATCATTAAAGTCTACTTAGCAAGTCTACATAGCCACACGGTGAGAAATCCCTTATCTATCTTTCAATTTGCATTATATCTTTGTTGATATACTTGTCTTCACTTTACAGATTCCTCGAAGATGGCGGCAGCGTACGCAACTCTAGTTTCTCTTAAGCATATCTCTTAAGTCATCAGTCATGAACAAACAACTTGAAAGAAAATTATGGAGTAAAATGCAGAAACCTACCTTGTGTTATTTCTAATTGGCAAAAAAACCCTTCTGTTATTTTTATTAGCAAAAACCACCACGTGTTATTCAACCATTAGCACACTGCCCCTTATTTAGCTTTTTTGCTTTGACTTTATCTGAAATGTCATATGTGCCCTTTAATCTCAAATTATTTTTTAGATTCCTATTTAATGTTCTATCCTCTACTTACATAAAAATAAAAAACCCTCCTCTTATATTAATTTTATAAACGAATTTAAATGGAAAACTTAAAAAAAAAAAAAAGGATTGCAAAATCACGTTAATATGTGAGGGTTTTTTTTGCCAATTAAAAATAACATAGGGGTTTTTTTGCCAATTAAAAATAACACAGGGTAGGTTTCTGCATGTGATATGTGAGGGAGATGAGGGTAAAACAGTCCCATAACATTCCTTCATTTTCGAAATTCGAAGCCCAAGCTGCAGTTGAGGCGCGTGAGAGACAAAATCGTACAATAGGGGCTTTTTTGCCTTTGATCGAATAACACGGGGGGGGGGGGGGGGGGGGGGGGGGTTTGCTAATAAAAATAACATATGGGTTTTTTTGCCAATTAGAAATAACACATGGTAGGTTTCTGCATTTAACTCGAAAATTATGTAATACTAATGAAATAAAGATAAACCAATAGGCCTAACAAATGCATTAAACCTTGTTTACATATGTTGGATGATTAAAGTCTTCTTAGCAGGTCAACATGCCACACTAATTAACAAATGTGAAAAGCCACAGCATCACCAGCAACCAACATTTGGGTCACTGTGATCAATTAAGATACTTAAAAATTGATTCATTTAGTTCTAGGGATATAAATATAAATATTAAGAGTTAATATATCAATATTTTTATATTTATTTTCGAGGCATAAATATATATATTAAGAATAAGTCAATCTAAAGTCTTCTTAGCAAGTCTGCATAGCAATCACACCTTCTGTATCTTTGCATAGCCACCAGTCCACACCTTCGATCTCTATCTTTCCATTTGTTAAGCTTTGTAGATTCCTCCAAGAAAAAAAAGTTGATATCAATGGCGGCTGCGTATGCAGCTCTTGTTTCTCTTACTCATATCATTGAGCACATAGCGGAGCATCATTCTCAACGACCTTTTTTTCTTGACAAGCAAATGAGACAGCTCGAGTCGCTCCAAAAAAAGGTCAGTTTCTTGCAAGATTTTCTTGAAGTTTCTTCCTCTAAAGGTAGTAATATTGAACAAGAAGGTTTGGAGAATCGAATTGCGGAGGCCGCTTACGCTGCGGAAGATATCATTGAATCCCATGTAGTGGATACTATTCTGTCTCAACCTGATCCCAAGGAACAGTCAAAAAACAAAAAGAATAGAAAAAAGAAATTCATAAGTCACGGAAAAAATAGTTCCGACGATCTTTTCTCGCATGGTCTGCAGAAGGTGATAGAAAGCATAGATTCTATCAAGAGGGAGGTGATGGCAATTAAAGAAGAAACAAGAGTGGAAGATGAGAAGGCAGGCGATATTCTAGTGCCTGTTGTTTTATCAAGACGTCCTACCACAAGGAAGGATATTAAGGTGGAGTACTACGACAAAGACGTGGAGCAAATCATGGATAAGCTTACTGGACAATCTTCTAATCTCCAGATCATTCCGATTGTTGGAATGGGAGGTATAGGTAAGACAACACTCGCTAGATATATTTTTGAAAATCAACTTGTTGTGGAATGCTTTCCTTTCCGTGCCTGGGTTACGGCATCCCAAGAATATAATCTGGAACAAATGTTGTTAGACCTTTTACATCAATTTGGGTTATCTAATGATAAACAAGAAGGTTGTGAATATCATCAATTAGGAGAAACATTACACAAACATTTAGCAGGCAGGAAGTATTTGATCATAATAGATGATATGTGGAGTGCCGACGCATGGGAAAAGTTTAAGTTATTTCTTCCTAATTACAACAACGGAAGTCGAGTCATAATAACTACGAGGTTGTTGAATGTTGCTGATAGTACTGACTCGTCTAACGTTTATATGGTCAGTCTTCTAGATGAAAACAAAAGTTGGAGTTTGTTATGCACGACGGTGTTCGGCCATGATGGTAATTGTCCTCTGGAACTAGAGGAAATCGGGAAGGACATTGCGAGAAATTGCAAAGGACTTCCGTTGTCTATTGTGGTCATTGGTGGGCTCCTAGCCAAGTCTGATCAGATGACACGAAAGTACTGGGGTTACGTTGCCAAACATATAAATGAAATTGTAAACTCAGAGGAAGATGGCCGTTGGTTAGACATATTATATCTGAGTTATAATCAATTGCCAATCCACTTGAAACCATGTTTTCTCCATATTGGTTCTTATAAAGAAGACTCTGACATCCGTATCTCGAGACTTATCAAACGATGGGTTGCCGAGGGATTCGTAAAGCCATGGAAAGGCAAAAGCTTGGAAGAGGCTGCTGAGGACTACCTAAAGGATCTTATTGACAGAAACCTTGTTTTTGTTCGTGCGTGGGGGTCCATTGGAAAAATGAAAACATGTGGCATTCATGATCTTCTAAGGGATCTATGCTTGAAGGAAGCACGAAAAGACAGGTTCTTTTGCGTCGTCAAGAAGCAGGGACAATATGTAGATAACGAGCGTCGCTTAATATTTCGCGAAGGAGAAAGGCATAATGAGACAATCAAAAGATATGGTTTCGCCTTGTATACCAAACAATTCGTTCGTTCCGTGTCATGTGATGTTGCAAATTTATCATGGGAAAGGGTACGCAATTTTAGATTGATTCGTGTGTTTGACAGGGCAATGAGTAACAGTGTAGAAAGCATTCTCCAACTAGTAAACTTGAGATGCCTTGAATCTTATAGTTATGGAGTTAAGATACATCTTCCTCCAATGATGTGCCAACTATGGCATTTGCAGACGTTAATTCTTACAGGAGATCCTAATATTGTTGCACCGTATGGTATCTGGCAAATGCCACAGCTCAGACATATACTTGTTTCTTCCTGCATCGTTTTATCTGAACCTTTGCGTGGCAGACAAAATGTGCAAGATGATAGCTATGTACTGAAAAATCTACAGACACTCAAGACGGCACGCGAATTGAAGTTTACTGAGGAGGTCATAACGAGAATTCCCAACATCAAGAAATTATCTATATGGTGTGACCCGTTGCCAATCCCAAATACCTACAGTCTTCACAACCTAGACCGCCTACATAATCTCCAATCACTAACTTGCTGGTTTGTTAAAAAAATGGGTTTCTTGGAAAACTTTTCATTACCACTGTCTCTCAAGAAGCTCTGGCTAATTCGTTGTTCATTTGATTGGGATAGTCTTACAACAAAGGTTGGTTCGTTGCCCAATCTTGAAAATCTCAAGCTGCTAGATTGCAATGGAGGAGCCGAGTGGAACACAGTTGAGGGGAAATTCCATCATTTGAAATACTTGGAAATTGATGAGTTAGGTACATTATATCGTAACCTTGTACGCTGGACATCAGAGAGTAGCCATTTCCCGCTCCTTCAACACCTTGTTCTAACTGATATGAAAAGTCTTGAGAAGATCCCTTCCGCCATTGGAGACACACTTCAATCAATCAAGTTGATAGATTGTGGAAGTTCTATTATGGCCTCGGCAAAAGAAATAGTAGAGGAACAAGAGAGCCTTGGGAATGAGGATATTCGTCTCACCATTCGTGAATATTTGAGTTAAGGTATGGAAACTTTTAATAAAAATTACAAAAAAACCGAGATATTCCTTTTTTTTCTTTCTTTCTAATTTTTTTTTTTTTTTGACTTTCAAGATTCTCAATTCATACAAACCGTCCGGGCAAAAGCAAAACATCAGTGGATTTCCGAAGCGGTGTAGAAGAAGAAGATTGGACACATCTGAACGCACTGGAGCTCAACCTCTGTTACGTTACCGCACAAGTTTATTTCAGGAATTGCTTCTGTTTGCTGTTTATTTGCTGCTTGCATGCTTTTTTGTTTCTAGTTGCCAAGAAACAGACCGTGTTGCACTTCTGTCACAATGTTTGTAGTGTACGTACGACTAGCTAAATACTTCTTTTCCCGTTAATTTCTTCAAACATGAATTTTTGAATTTGATCAAATGTGAAAATTGCCTTTTGTCCTGTGATTACATGAATGGGATGACAGTTAAAAACAAATCTGGCCACTCAAACTTGAACTATTACTATAAAAGCCAAAAACAAGACTTACACATCAGAACCATATAATGTACGTACTTCTGAAAGCTAAATATTGAAAAAGACCCTCATGCATGCACAGACAAAATATTCATAGACAAATCATTACAACAAACCTCATTCTTGTGCCAGCCATCACCAACCCCTACCCTACGTACACCACCGTAAACCTGTCACATAACTGGACAAAGAACCAACCGATACTCAGCTGCTACAACTAATGGTTTCAGGCAAAGCAAACGATACGAAAGTTTGATCAACAATGCCAAGTCCTTTCCTAATTTAATCACTTTTAATATAGACAAAACGTGTCTCTGGATTTGATTTCCTCCCTCATTTGCTTTCACCATCAACACTTCCCATGGAGTTTTTCTCCCTCTGTCTCCTTTAAATTCCCGTCCCACAACTTAGCTTCAGAAATTGCTCGTTCTCTACCCATATCTCCGTTTTTCCTAGGTGAACTGTTGTAGGCGGAAGGGGAGCGGTAGTGATTCTTGAATCACTAACTTGAACTGTACGTTCAAGGACCGCATGGATTCCTTCTGAAACCTTGCATTAATTCCTGAATCGCTTAGGAAGCTGATGTTACCAACTGTAAATTTCATTGGGATGATTTCACGACAAAGGTGGGTTC
Source organism: Linaria vulgaris (assembly GCA_948329865.1). Classification (NCBI taxonomy): domain Eukaryota; kingdom Viridiplantae; phylum Streptophyta; class Magnoliopsida; order Lamiales; family Plantaginaceae; genus Linaria; species Linaria vulgaris. The sequence continues at coordinate 105,243,179 of OX415253.1, read as the reverse complement.
GTTGCCACATCTTGAAAAGCGCGCCTTGTGTAGTTGTAGCAGCGGACCGGCAGTCGAGGAGAAATTCATTTGTCTGAAGTATTTGCTAATAGTCCACAGCAGAAAGTAGCCATTTCCCACTCTAGAGGAAATCCCATATGGTATTGGTGAAACGTTTCAATCGATAGAACTCGTGCATTGTTGAAGTTCTGTGATTGCCTCCACAGAAGAAATCGTAGAGGAATAACCGTGCCTCCGGAGCGATGGTCTTCGTCAAACTGTTCAATAGGTTGGTTTGGGATTTGATCGAGAATCCGGAAACTTCTGTACTGAATAAGCTGAACGCGCTGTTTCAAGACAAGTTTGTTTAGCTTGGTTTAAGTATTGTTGATGTTTGTTCCACTTTTACATGTAAAGTGACTAGCATCTCTTTGTTTCCATCTTTTTGGGAAAAATGCTCTTTAAACTTCTTCACTTTTACATGTAAAGCGTACGCAGCTCTAGTTTCTCTTAAGCATATCATTGAGCATATAACGAAGCACCATCCTCGTAAACCGTTTTTTCTTGATAAACATAAGAGACAGCTCGAGTCACTCCAGAAAAATGTTAGTTTCTTGCAAGATTTTCTTGAAGCTGTTCATTCCTCAGAAGGTAGTAATACTGAACAAGAAGGTTTGGAGAGTCGAATTGCGAAGGTAGCCTATGCTGCAGAAGATATCATAGAATCATATGTAGTGGATATAATTCTTCCCCAAGCTCCAAATAAATGGCCGTTGGTTGAACATATTATATTTGAGTTACAACCAATTGCCTATTCACTTGAAACCATGTTTTCTCTATATGGGTTTTTTTGCAGAAGATTCTGATATTCGTATCTCTGAAATTATCAAAATATGGGTTGCCGAGGGATTCCTAAGAAAATGTAAAGACAAAAGTTTGGAAGAGGCTGCTGAAGACTACCTAAAGGATCTTATCAACATGAATCTTGTTTTTGTTCGTGAGTGGGGGTCCATTGGAAAAATGAAAACATGCGGTATACATGATCTTCTAAGGGATCTATGCTTGAAGGAAGCAAGGAAAGACAGGTTCTTTGGCATCATAAATAATCGTGCAAAATCTGTAGATAACAAGCGTCGCATTGTATTTCATAAAGGAGAATGGGATTTTGGGTCGATCAAAAGAATTAATTTTGCCTTGTATGCTGAACCATTTATTCGTTCTTTATCATGTGATTTTGATGAGTCAGGTTTATCATCTAATATTCACTACAAGAAAAAGGGGTCATTAGGGACCGCAAATTAGCGACCGCCAAGCGGTCGCTAGTCTTCAGCGACCACATTGGTCAATAGCGACCGCTTAGCGGTCGCTATTGAGGTCATTAGGGACCGCAAAATAGCGACTGTTAAGCGGTCCCTAATGACCTCAATAGGGACCGCAATATAGCGACCGTGAAACGGTCGCCATACTTTTTGATAATAGGGACCGTCTGGGCGGTCCCTAATGTGGAATAATAGGGACCGCCCAGACGGTCCCTAATTTCTACAATAGGGACCGCTTGGCAGTCCCTATTGTTAATTTAGGGACCGCTTGGCAGTCCCTACTAATATTTATACATCAAAATTATGAATTTTTCAATGGTTCGAGGTGACTCGTTGTTCGAGGTGCCGCATAAAAATAAGTACAATGACACATTGTATATCCAAACATTATACAAGGAGAACAGGTCGTTTTGAAGATTTTGCTACTATTTTGTACGACGAATGACATAATGACAAATTAATTCGATCTACATATATACGTATAATTAATGAATACTTGATCTAATGATTATGCCTCATAATCGTATCTATGCTAACGTTTATGAAGTAAATCATAAACACGGATAACAATTACAACTAACTAATGATAATTAATGAGTTGTACATTTGTGAAATATATCTTGAACGTTAATAACTCGATCAATCGCAATTAATCTATTATTTCACAACTAATCTACTATAAGGTTGGTTTTGCAATCATTTATTACTTCAATTTATATATTACAATGAGTTTGGTTGCTTACAATCACAAACACAACAACATCAATAAAAAAAAATCGATTTTTAAGTATGAATATTAGTAGGGACCGTTAAGCGGTCCCTAATTTGACATTAAGGACCGCTTGGCAGTCCCTATTGTAAAATTATGGACCGTTTGGCAGTCCCTACTAATATTCATAAATCAAAATTATGAATTTTTCGCTGGTTCGAGGTGCCGCGTTGTATGCTTAGTTCATAATAGCCATTGGAATGGTTAAAATAACAATAAGTACAATGACACATTGTATATCCAAACATTATACAAGGAGAACGGGCCGCTTTGAAGATTCTCCTACTATTTTGTACGACGAATGACATAATGACAAATTAATTCGATCTACGTATATACGTATAATTAATGAATACTTGATCTAATGATTATGCCTCATAATCGTATCTATGCTAACGTTTGTGAAGTAAATCATAAACACAGATAACAATTACAACTAACTAATGATAATTAATTAGTTGTACATTTGTGAAATATATCTTGAACGTTAATAACTCGATCAATCGCAATTAATCTATTACTTCACAACTAATCTACTATAAGGTTGGTTTTGCAATCATTTATTACTTCAATTTATATATTACAATGAGTCTGGTTGCTTACAATCACAAACACAACAACATCAATAAAAAAAAATCGATTTTTTAGTATGAATATTAGTAGGGACCGTTAAGCGGTCCCTAATTTGACAATAGGGACCGTTAAGCGGTCCCTAATTTGACATTAAGGACCGTTTAACGGTCCCTAAAATCGAAAATTTTAAATTTTTGGCAAATTTTTTTGGAGGAAGTGAGGGGGAAATTTGAATTTTCACCAAATCAAATCTCAACCGTCGATGAAATCCTAATCTACGGTCATAAGTACCCATCATGTCTTTAACACGGATCGCCATCTTAAACCGTCGATCATCTAAAATCATCCAACGGACCAAAAGCCAATTGAATATATATATATATATATATATATATATATATATATATATATATATATATATATATCTCACCACTCTTACATCCATTTCACTATCTCCAAAAAACACTATCTTCTTTTCTTCTTTTCACCAACACAAAAACACTTAATTTTTTTTCTTATTTTCACCAACACAAAAACTTTTCTTCTTTTCACCAACACAAGATTTTCTTCATTTTCTTTTCTTTCACTTTCTTTATTTTGGATCTTCATTTTCTTTTTTTCACCAATACAATCTTTTTTTCTTATACTTTCTTTATTTTGGATCTACATTTACTATTCTTCACTTTTGATTTCATGTTTTTGATTTCATTCATTTTATATTATTACTCATTTTATTCATCTTTTCACATTCTTTTATTCTTTCATATCAATTGTCATTATATTAACTTTTTATTCAATATTTTATTGTTTTCAATTTGTTAAAATTACAATTTAAAAAAAAAACAATTATATTCCGGATTAAATCTGGAATATAATTGTAGTTTTTTATTTTTATTTTTTCTGGAGGTCATTAGGGACCGCTTAACGGTCCCTACTAATATTCATACGATGAATATTAGTAGGGACCGTTTGACGGTCCCTAATATCAAAATCAGGGACCGTTTAACGGCCCCTATTGTAAAAATTAGGGACCGTCTGGGCGGTCCCTATTATTCCACATTAGGGACCGCCCAGGCGGTCCCTATTGTTAAATTTAGGGACCGTCTGGGCGGTCCCTATTGTTCCACATTAGGGACCGCCCAGACGGTCTCTATTGAGGTCATTAGGGACCGCTTAACAGTCGCTAAATTGCGGTCCCTAATGACCTCAATAGGGACCGCTTAACGGTCGCTATTGGCAAGCGACCATGGTCAATAGCGACCGCAAAATAGCGACCGTTAGACGGTCGCTACCCCCTCAATAGCGACCGCAGGGGGGTCATTAGGGACCGCCCAGACGGTCCCTAATGACCCCTTTTTCTTGTAGTTGAAAACATTCTCCAACTAGTAAACTTGAGATACCTTAAATCTCGTTTTAAGGGATCCACCACACATCTTCCTCCAATGATGTGCCAACTATGGTATTTGCAGACATTAATTATTATAGCAAATCCAGGTTCCCTCGTGGTTGCACCCTATGAAATCTGGGAAATGCCACAACTCAAGCATATAGTTGTTTATCCTTACATCGAGATATCTCATACTTTACGTGGTGGAGTCAATGTGCAAGATGGTTGTGTATTGAGAAACCTACAGACACTCAAGACGACACACAATCTTAAGTTTACGGAGAAGGTCATTGCGAGAATTCCCAACATCAAGAAATTATCTGTAGAGTGTGATGCGTTCTCAATCCCAAATTACACCACTCTTCACAACCCAGATCGCTTACATAATCTCCAATCACTAACTTGTCGCTCTATCAAAAAAAATGATTTCTTGAAATACCTCGCATTACCTCAATCTCTCAAGAAGCAATCAGCAAACAACCAACAACTCCAACCTGAGCATACACACACGATGGTCACTCGTTCTCGTCATGGAGTGATAAATCCAAATCCAAAATATGCCTTGACGACAATAACGTCTACCATTCCCCATGAGCCAAAAAATGTTCTAGCCGCGTTAAATCATCCAGGGTGGAGAGCGGCAATGAACGAGGAAATCACTGCACTTCATCAAAATAAGACGTGGCAACTCGTTCCGCGATCAACTACCATGCACGTGATTGGGTCGAAGTGGGTGTTTAAATCAAAACTCAAACCCGATGGCTCTCTTGACCGACTAAAGGCGCGACTAGTTGCAAAAGGGTACCATCAAATTGATGATATAGATTATACAGAAACGTTTTCTCCGGTGATTAAACCAGGAACTATCCGTATGATTCTTGTTGTTGCGCTTGTTAAAGAATGGCCCATTTGACAACTCGACGTAAAAAATGCGTTCTTGCATGGTTTGATCTCTGAGAATATATACATGGAACAACCTCCAGGAATGGCTGATTCTCAGTTTCCAACTCATGTGTGCAAGCTTCAAAGAGCTGTCTATGGGCTAAAACAAGCACCTCGCGCATGGTTTGATCGTTTTAGTACTTTTTTGCTTAAATTTGGCTTTGAGTGTAGCTTAGCTGATCCATCATTGTTCATTACCCATTCTGATATTGGCTTACTTATTTTACTTCTTTATGTAGATGACATGTTAGTCACCGGTTCAACAATGGAGCTAGTCATAAACTTTATCCAGCTTTTGAGTAAGGAGTTTGCGATGAAGGATCTCGGACATGTTCACCATTTTCTTGGAATAGAAATTAATAGAACCTCTGATGGTCTTCATTTATCACAATCGCACTATGCACGAACTATTCTAGAAAACACAAATATGGTTGATTGTAAGCCAATGCGTACGCCCCTTGAGTCAAAAACCACTTTTCTCAAAATGTTGAACCTTTAGATGATCCCAGCTATTTTCGAGGAATTGTCGGGTCGTTACAATACCTTACACTTACTTGACCAGATTTGTCTTTCAGTGTTAATTTTGTTTCACAGTTCATGCATTCGCCTACTGTTTCTCATCTAAAAATTGTTCGACGTATCCTTCGCTATGTGAAAGGAACAATTCACATGGGATTGAATTTCTTTTCTAACACCTCGCTTGATTTGTTTGCTTTTTCAGATGCTGATTGGGCGGGTTGTGCAACCACATGACGCTCTACAACAGGATACTGCACGTTTCTTGGAAAAAAGCTTATATCTTGGTGTGCAAAAAAACAACATACAGTCTCTCGCTCTAGTACGGAGGCGGAATATCAAGCTATGGCAAACACAACAACTGATCTAACTTGGCTTACCTTTATCTTGAAGGATCTACGAATTCCGCTCTTTTCTCCTCCTACTCTATATTGCGATAATCTTAGCGCTCTTCATATGACAATTAACCCCGTGTTCCATGCTAGATCTAAACACATTGAACTGTATTACCATTTTGTGCGAGAACGAGTTGAACTTGGTCTCCTAGTCACTAAACATGTCCCCACCACGGAACAACTTGCTGATTTGTTCACAAAGCCCATGTCTAAGGCAACTCTCCAGTACTTTAGCTCCAAACTTTGCCTCCGTCCCCGACACAGTTTGCGGGAGGGTATTGACAACATAAAACTCGGCAACAATAAAAATTGTGAGGATCAAGGAAGAGATAAGGATGGAATCAAATCTTGGAGTGATAAGGTGACGTATCCTCACAATCCGAGAAATAAGGAATCAGCTTCACGTAATATTTCCGCTACAGGTGGTGAGATTTTGAGTGACAAAAGAGTCGCAATTGCAGCTTATTTGAACCAAATTGGTGTCCAAGAAAATGTAGTAGATATGCATGAGAATGAACAAAATATATCAGATCACGAAGAATCGCATTTATCTCGGATTCAGCAGAAGCAATTCAAATATTAATCTGTAACTCTAAGTTATCTCAACGTAATTTTTGTGATAAGTTGTTAGTCAAGCTATGCTTATATATATAAGCTTGACAGATTATTTGAGTTATTATCTTAGTGCTCACGTTTTGTTTCTTGTAAAAACAAGGATTCAAATTCTTAATAAACATTCATTTCTCTTATGTTTAAAGAGTATTGCTTTTCATTGTCTTTTTCTTTACAACCAATACTCAGCTACATCTAATGGTTTCAGGCAAAGCAAACAACACGAAAGTTTGATCAACAATGCCAAGTCCTTTCCTAATTACTTTTAATATAGACAATATGCGTCTTCGGATTTGATTTCCTCCCTCGTTTGCTTTCACCATCGAGACTTCCCATTGCGTTTTCTCTCTCTGTCTCTTTCCAATTCCCACCCCACAATTTGGCTTCAGAAATTGCTCGTTCTCTACCCAGATCTCCGTTTTTCCTAGGCGAACTGTTGTAGGCGGAAGGGGAGCGGTAGTGATTCACACGGCTCGGCTCACCCTGTCCGTTCATCCCGTCGGTTGTATTTCTCCTTTCGTGCCTATGCCTTGGAGTTGATGAGCCGCCTTTGTTACTGTGAGCGGTAGGTGAATTGGGTTCGTAAGTCTGCGATGCCAAGTATGTTAAAGCAGTCACAACGTCCCCAATTAAAGGCCTTGTGGATGCTTGCTCTTGCAAGCACATGGCAGCAACCGCCAGTGCTTGCTAGAGTCCACGAATTGGGTAGCGGCCTTGCATTAGAGGATCAGCCATCTTCGGAAAGTTCCTCCGATCCCTGAAAAGCGGCCGTGCCTTTGGAAGTAAAAGAAGTGAAAATATTAGGAATAATTATAATTACATACCTAGAGGTTTGGCATAATTACATGAACTTCCCTTGCTGTTTGAATAGCTACAAAGACACCTCGTAGAGGCATGAGTTTTATCGCCGACAGGACCCAATTTTGCAAGTCCAAAAACGGATAACTTGGGGAAAAATCCTTCATCGAGAAGGATATTGGAAGATTTTAAATCACGGTAAATGACTGGTGTATTGGCTTTGTCATGCAAATATTCTAAGCCCTTCGTCGCCCCAGCAACAATCTTCATCCTAGTATTCCAGTCCAATGGTTCTTTATCTGGTGCGACATCTGCATATGGAATCAACATTAAAAGAATTGGAGCAGAAGTTAAAAGAACGTAAAAAAGATCAAAGTACCAATGTTTAGCAATATATAATCTCAAGGCCAACTGGAGCAGAACGCTATAAGGTCACGAGAGAAAGGAACACAGACCAGAAACACAAATAATTTTTTTTTATTCAGACAAGCATCTCTCAAACCTTGGAAACTATCATAACAAAAATGAGGCACTAATGAAGCAAGTTTTACACAAGAAAGTTACTCAATACTTGCTTGTTAGAATTAGACATGGAGCGGCTGTGTTTGGTATACTTACAAGGCTTGTACAAATCACAAACCATGTTCCAGAGTAATGCATATAGTTGATTCTCATTTGTGCTCAACTATCCTAACCTTATGGCTGTTTAGATTTTGTAACATTTTTAAATTTTCCTAGCAGAATATGAACTCAGCCAAGCGTGCTGCTGCTAGACAATCTGCGGAGAGCTCGGGTCGTTCTATTGCGCAGATAGCAGAACCTCATCCTCATCAACTATTTTTTATTGACAAGCAAAAGAGGTAGCTCGGGTCACTCCAAAAAAAGGTCATTTTCCTGCAAGATTTTCTTGAAGTTTATTCCTGTGAAAGTAATAATATTGTGCAAGAAGGTTTGGAGAATCGAATTGCTGATGTCGCTTATGCTGCGGAAGATATCATTGAATCCCATGTGGTGGATACTATTCTTCTTCTCCATGCTCCCAAACAACAATCCAAAAACAAAAAGAAAGGAAAACGAGAATTCAAAAGCCACAAAAAAAACAGTTCCAATCTTTTTTCACATGGTCTGCAAAAGCTGATAGAAAGCATGGATTCTATCAAAGAAAGAGATGATGGTGGTCACAGAAAAAAAAAGAGTTGAACATCAGAAGGCAAGCGATCCAGTGCCTGTTTCTTTATCAAGACGTCCTACCACAAGAAAGGATATTAAGGTGGAGTACTACGACGAAGACGTGGAGCAAATCATGGATAAGCTTACTGGACAATCGTCTAATCTCCAGATCATTCCGATTGTTGGAATGAGAGGTATAGGTAAGACAACACTTGCTACATATATTTTTTAAAATCAACTTGTTGTGGAATGCTTTCCTTACCGTGCTTGGGTTACGGTATCTCAAGAATATAATCTAAAAGAAATATTCTTTGGCCTCTCCGATCAAATTGGGTTATCTATTGATAAACAAGGAAGTTGTGAATATCATCAATTAGGAGAAATATTACACAAACATTTATGGGGAAGGAAGTATTTGACTATATTAGATGATATGTGGAGTATCGATGTGTTGGAATAGCTAAAGTTGTTCCTTCCAAATTACAACAACGGAAGTCGAATCATAATGACTACGAGGTTGTTGAATGTTGCTCAAAGTTCTGATTCTTATAACCTTTTTAAGATGAATCTTCTAGATGAACACAAAAGTTGGAGTTTGTTATGCACAACAATGTTTGGCCATGATGGTAACTGTCCTCTGAAACTAGAGGAAATCGAGAAGGACATTGCAAGAAATTGCAAAGGACTTCCTTTATCTATTGTGGTCATTGGTGGGATCCTTGCGAAGTCTGAGATGACACGAAAGTACTGGGCGTACGTTGTCGAACATATAAACCAAATTGTAAACTCAGAGGAAGATGGTCGTTGGTTAGACATATTATATTTGAGTTATAGTCAATTTCCAATTCACCTGAAACCATGTTTTTTCCATACTGGTTTTTTTAAAGAAGACTATGAGATCTGTATATCAGAACTTATTAAACAATGGGTTGCCGAGGGATTTCTAAAAACATGTAAAGGCAAAAGCTTGGAAGAGGCTGCAGAGGACTACCTAGAGGATCTTATCGACCGAAATCTTGTTTCTGTTCGTAAATGAGGATCCATTGGAAAAATGAAAACATGCGGTATTCATGATCTTCTAAGGGACCTATGCTTGAAGGAAGCACGAAAAGGCAGGTTCTTTGATGTCGTCAAGAAGCATGCACAATCTGTAGGTAACGAGCGTCGCATAATGTTTCGCGAAGCAGAATGCGATAATGAGACGATCAAAAGATATGATTTGGCCTTGTATACCAAAGAATTTGTTCGTTCCGTGTGATGTGATTTTGAGTGCGAGGGTTTTTCATGGGAAAGGGTACATGATCTTAGATTAATCCGGGTGTTGATTAGGGCTAGCAATAACGGCGCATATAGCATTCTTCGACGAGTAAACTTGAGATACCTTAAATGAGTTTAATCTTTATGGGGATGGTCTGCGTGAAAATCTTCCTCCAATGGTGTACGAACTATGGTTGATATGGGCATTTCCCGCATGGGGCCTGCCCCAAACAAGGCCCATATTTAATCATATCATGGATCACTTTCGATATGATATCGGTGATTACCATCGATATGGTACTGTGGTCCCCAGATCCCGAGGTCTATAAATACGCGACAACCGAATCCCAAAACAAGCAATTATTATCCCTCAGCTACCACGCATCACATCGAAATACATTACCGATCTCACTCTCGATATCGCATTCGATATCGGGACTACCTTGTGTTCCTCTGATACGTCATACCACCACATTACCGATCTCACATCGAGGGGAATCCTCGATATCATATCGAGGACGATCACCGACATACAACTGATCTAGTCACCGATATACCATTACCATCCAAGCATCGAGGCGTTAGTTCGGGGTGTTTCGGACCAAGTCTACGCGAGATACATAGTGTAGGCCTGGTTTGAGATAGACTCGTTGTATTATTACATCATACACTTGTAACCAACACACATACATATGTAATACGATCTATCACCAAATCAGTGGCGCCGTCTGTGGGAACACCAGTTCACGGACGAGGACGCCAAGATGCCAGGAAGAAGGACCCGATCTGAGTTTAACGGAGTTGTGACTAGAAACACGAGGATTGAGGACACACCACCCCCTTAACAACCTATTGACCAAGAACAGACAATGACTCAAGCTGAGATGGAGCTTCCCCTAGCACAGAATGAACCGCGACGTACGCACGGACCGGGACACCACCGCGAGCCACAAATTATGGTCCAACCACAGCCATACCAAATACGGCGAAACTTGCTACTGAGGGCCCGACCACTGAAAACCCGGCGGCGGATGTCCCGATGACCGAGGTGCCAAACGCGGATCTTCCCGGCTCAGAGGAGACTATGGCTGCAGGTCAGAGCACCATTACCCCTACCGCCATAACCCCGGAGATGCTAGCGCAGATCAACGCTTCTGTAAAAGCGGCGCTTGACACTACATTGGAGACTTTGCTTCCACGACTGGCGGAACAAAGGACAAGGGACATTTGGGCAAGGCCCCATGAATCCGGAACGGGTGAGAGAAGGGCAACACAAGGATATGAAGAACATGAGGATACGGGGGACTCCTTCAGAGAGATATTGCCCGCTGCTTACGACAGGTCGGAGAGACGGGACCCCAGGACCCTGGATCGAGAGATAGCGAGATAGATGGAACGGCTTCACCGAGAGAGGGCAGAAGTAATCCGGAGAATGGAACACGGTCGCGACCGCGCCGAGATCGCATATTCAAAGAATGAGGATGCAGAAATACTGCGGGTAATATCAAGGAGGATGGAAGAGCTAGACCGCGAGAGGGCGGAGTTGAGGAAGAAGATGACTCAGAGTCATGGGAAGGGTCGTAGGAGGACCCCATTTTCGGATGAGATAGAGGCTGAGGTATTGCAAAGAGGGGACAAGATCCCAGTGATCAAGCCATACGATGGAAGAAGTGATCCTACAGATCATCTCCACCAGGTCGTTAGCATTTTGAACCTGCACAACTACTCGAGAAACATAAAGTCAAAGATCCTATCCACCACTTTAACGGGCGCTGTACTAGATTGGTTCGCTAGGCTGGAGGCCAGATCCATAACGGACTACGAGCAACTAAGGGAAAAATTTGAGAACCAATTCTCTAGCCAAAAGAGAATGAAGACCAACCTGCTACACCTCGGCGCTGTGCAGCAGAGGGAAAGGGAGAACCTCCGGGATTATATGAAGAGGTTCAATGATGAATTGTTGAAGGTGGATGAGCCGCACGACGGGCAGGTCAGGATGATGCTGTTCAAGGGTACGACCCATCGCAGGTTCGCCAGGGAGCTAATCAAATTGACTGAGTCCACTATAGCACAGATCAACATGCTCGCAAACCAAATGGTTTAAGAGGACGAGATGATGGCAACGCGTCAGGGTTCATTTTCCAGCAGGAACGCAGACAGAGATCGCAACAGGGAAAGGCCCCCAAGGACGTACACCTCGTTAAATAGAGGCATTCTGGAGGTGATGGCCGTGGCAAAAAGAAACAGATGGTTGACAGAACCCAGGCCGTTGAATGAGACTTCCGGGATGAAGTCATCGGGCAAATACTACGCGTACCACCGTCAACCTGGACACAGGACGGAGGACTGTATGCACCTGAGGAATGAAATTGAAAGATTGATTAAAGAAGGGAAATTGGTCGAGTTTGTCAGGAGCGCCAAAGAATATGCTAGAGGGGCAGAACATTCCTTATCCCCTAGAAGAGATTACTCACCCAGAAGAGGAAAGCAGAAGATGATTGAGGCACCCGAGGAGCGTGGTAGGACCATAGTGAATGCCCCGAGCAGAGGCGTTATAAACATGATCAACGGAGGAGGCTTGGGAGCTGACACGGTTCACGGCCGAGAAACCATAACACGGAAACTCCAGGGTGGAGCCTACATTGGGTACACCAATGCAATCATGCCGGAAGCGTACTTGGAGCAAGAGATATCTTTCACCAGGAGAGACTTGGAGCAACTTAATCTGTTGGCCTTAACCGCAGGTAGACTAGATTGCCCGTTGGTTATTACTATTAATGTGGATGGATACCAGGTGCATAAAGTGCTGGTGGATAGCGGAAGCTCCGCAAACCTGATATTCTCAAAATCCTACGAGCAGATGAGGATAACCCCGGATCGGCTAAAGCCGATATCCACCCCATTGACCGGATTCGGCGGAGCAAAGGTAGTTCTACTCGGACAAGTTATATTGCCCACAATGTTTGGCAGAAGCCCACACACCCGGGTGACACCGATAAAATACACATTTGTCGACATCCTGTTTCCCTACCACGCCATCATTGGCCGACCGGCACTCAACCAGATCAGGGCAGTGGTCTCCACGTATTGCCAAAAGATTAAATTCCTGACACCTCAGGGAGTCGGCGAAATTCTAGGTGACCAGATACAAGGATGGATGTGCTATGTGGACTCGCTGAAGCACCCCAGGATCAGAAGAAGACAAGAAATACAAGTCCCACACCAAGAGTACATTCCGCGCACGGAGTGATCACCATGAGGAGCAAACAGAACAGTATTTTAAATTTCGGTAGTTTTTAGATTATGACCAAACAATTGAAACATTGCCCCATCGTGGGTTAGCCTGTAAACTTAAAACAGGGGGAACTACGCCGGTCTGATTCCCCACTCAACGGGATACGTAGGCAGGTTAGGTTTACCTAGCCTTCGACCGTTATCTTTTATTTATTTTGCCCCTTCGTGGGTCGGCATGTAACTAAAACAGGGAGAACTACGCCGGTCTGATTCCCCACTCAACGGGATTCGTAGGCGGCTTAGGTTTACCTAGCCTTCGACCGTTATCCATCACTATTTTTTTTATTTCATGCAGGGATATGTCCTAATCGGATATTATGGAAGTGCATAGAATTGCACGAAGAACTTGGGGAGTATTCCCATAGATATATGTTTAACACATCGCCCTCTTACAGGAATTAATGACCCATAGACTCCACGACGACAGAGTCACCAAGGGACATAGACAAAAAGACAAAAGAAAAGGCTCCTACCCATGAGTGGTAACGGGTCACCTACAAAGAGAAGAAGATCCCCTGTGATAACGGGGTTGATCCAACAAACAATCCCGTGTGATAACGGGGTCGATTTAAGAACAAATTCCCTGTGATAACGGGGCCGATCCAAAAAAAAAATTCCTTGTGATAACGAGGTCGACTCAAGAAAAAATCTCATGTGATAACGGGGTCGATTCAAGAACAAATCCCCTGTGATAACGGGGTCGATTCAAGAAAATATCCCCTGTGATAACGGGGTCGATTCAAGAACAAATCCCTTGTGATAACGGGGTCGATTCAAGAAAAAATCCCATGTGATAACGGGGCCGATTCAAGAAAAAATCCCCTGTGATAACAGGGCCGATCCAAGAAAAAATCTCCTGTGATAACGGGGCCGATTCAAGAAAACATTCCCTGTGATAACGGGGCCGATCCAAGAAAAAATCCCCTGTTTTAACGGGGCCGATTCAAGAAAAAATCCCATGTGATAACGGGGTCGATTCAAGAAAAATTCCCTGTGATAACGAGGTCGGTCCAAGAAAAAATCCCCCTATGATAACGGGGCCGATCCAAGAAAAAATCCCCTGTGATAACGGGGTCGATTCAAGAAAATATCCCCTGTGATAACGGGGTCGATTCAAGAAAATATCCCATGTGATAACGGGGTCGATCCAAGAAAAAATTCCCTGTGATAACGGGGCTGATCCAAGAAAAAATCCCCTGTGATAACGGGGTCGATTCAAGAAGAATATCCCCTGTGATAACGGGGACGATCCAAGAAGAATATCCTCTGTGATAACGGGGTCGATCCAAGAAGAATATCCCTTGTAATAACGGGGTCGATCGTAAACATTTCAACGGTAGCGGGTTCCCTGTGATAACGGAATGCGCCCCTACCCACGAAAAAAATATCCCCTGTGATGACGGGGTCGACAGTAAACATTTGAACGGTAGCGGGTTCCCTCTGATAACGGGATGCGCCCCTACCCACAAGAAAAATACCCCATGTGATAACGGGGCCGATCGTAAACATTCAAGCAATAAAAAGTTCCCTGTGATAACGGGATGGTCCCATGCCCACAAGAAGAATATCCCCTGGGATAACGGGGTCGATCCTAAACACATGAACGGTGGCAGAGTACCCATGTTTCTACCAACACCGAGGAAATTCTAATCATTCCTTGTTGACCACAAGCATGTTAAAGAAATCTCATCAAAACCGAGAACGAAATGAATGCAGGGTCAGATATCGAAATATTGGATACTCTATCATCATGACAATGAAAAATCAACAAGTTATCAGACAACAAGGCCACGAAGAGTCACAGAGAAATAAATATTCAATTACAGAACCACAAATTGGAGATAGTCCGGAAAGGGATAAAGGGATAAATTCAAGATACAATAAAGGCAGCAGACAGCTACTCCCACAGAGACCCTTCAGTCTTCTTCTCAACGACCTCGGAAAAACACCTAGGGATCACCCCGTCATGTCTATATCGAAATGTACATCGAATATCATCCTCGATATGCCATATTCGACATAGATCCCCGACATACCTTCTACATACCTTCGACATACTGCAATACCTGATATTATATCGAACATAACTACCGATTTACTTATCCATTCAACATGTACAATATATGTATGGAAAGCTACATGTGTCCGCTACCCATAGGAAGAAGCTGATCGAGGTTTCGATATACCGATCTCAAGATATGGCCGATATGGTGGAACCTCGACATATCTCCGATGTGCCAGAATACCCGATCTTATATCGGATGTCACTACTGATATACTTATTAGGGGTGGGAGTGGGACACGTACCCAGAAAACGGGTACCCACGTTCGCGGGTAGCAGAAAATGCTACCCATTTCCCGTCCCATTTATTTGGGAACCCGCCAAACGGGTTCCCAAATATTCTGGGTACCCAGTTTCTGGGTCCTGGGTACCCATAAATTTCCAGTGAGTTGAGTAGATATAATCATACCTTCTGGAAATTTATAGTTACCCAGAAATTTCCAGAGTGTATAATTTTATTTGCCACTCCAATAAAGTGAATTTTTTCATGAACATATTACTATTCTTGTTATACTGACTAGACGACAATGCTTCATCACCATTCAATCAAAACGAACCATAAAAACACATAAGTTAACACGAAATCAACAATACACCATCGGTCCGCGTCCATCATCATTTACCAACGAATCACACAACAAAAGTTTAACGTTAAGCCATAGTCATAACTAAATAGACATAGTTCATAGCCAAAACAACTCAAATTAAAACTATTACAAGAAACAAACAAACAAGTCTTCTAGATGAGCCTCCAATTTCCTCAAGCATCATGTGTATTACTCCTCTACTCCTTACTTCTTAGTCCTTACCAAGTCCAAATTTTTCAAACTCTACAATAAAGAACAAAGAGAGAAATGAGAAAGAGTGAGAAAGAAGGAGTATTTTGTTATGTTTTTGTATTTGAGTAATTGCAATTCAACCTTCTATTTAATTGAATTACTACAATTCAGCCCTATACATATAATTTTTTTATTATTTTAAGATCGGGTACTCGTTTCCCGCGGGTTTCCAGAACGATTCCCGTCTCCCGTCCCACTTAGTCGGGATGGGAGACGGGAATTCCCAATTTTTCCAATTTGGCGAATTGGGAATTCACAATTGGGAAATACCCGTCGGGTATGGGACAGGTACCCAATTTCCCATACCCACTCCCACCCCTAATACTTATCTCCCCAACATGTACCTTATATGCGTGGAAATAAAGGAGTCTACTTTCCATATCAAGAAGCAGTTTGAGATTTGGACCTTTCAGCAAGGAGATATGGTCAAACCCGTAAAGCCGCGTAGTGCAGAATATACAAAGGAACTACGTCCGACTTGATTCCCCCAAAGGGATACGTAGGCAGTTTGGGATAACCCGAGTTCAGTCCGGAATCATCAATGATCCATCCGTCCCCTCACCACGTCGCTTGGAGTACATGTGTGTAAAGGGCAAAGCTGGTTCCAGCACAGCCTAGGATCAGCATGATGCGGAGTGTTTCATCAGCATACGACAACACACCAAATTACCAATATAAATACCGATGTCGTTACGCTACGACAGAGAAGACACAGAAAACTATGACCTTCAAAGTCTCTTACAAGCCCTACTTATAGCCAGAAGCTTTAACTACATCGAAAGATACTTTCGACATCATATTGAATATGTGTTTCGACGTAATATCGATGATAAAAACCGATATGCTATCCTATTATGCAAAAAGCTTCGGAAATGCAACAATTGCATCGGCAGCCCCATCACAATTTTCAAAGGCAATCCCCATATTTATGAGAAATTCAAATCCAAAGAAACACAGAATTCAAACGAGGACCTCAAACTATGCGTCCACTACATTAGGGGGCCCATCGGAGTTCATCACGAAGTGCATTCCCCGCATATTTGATATCAATCATTTGAACTGGCGGGACGAAGGGTACATGTAGCCCAAAAATTTAAAATTAAATTTGCGAATTCTCACCTATAAGATAAAATCCTCAAATTGGGGGACTACATGATATGGGCATTTCCCGTATATGGGGCATGGCCCAAACCAGGCCCATATTTAATCATATCGGGGATCACTTTCGATATGATATCGGTGATTACCACCGATATGGTACTGTGGTCCCCGGATCCCGAGGTCTATAAATACGCGACACCCGGATCCCAAAACAAGCAATTATTATCCCTCAGCTACCACGCATCATATCGAAATACATTACCGATCTCACTCTCGATATCGCATTCGATATCGGGACTACCTTGTGTTCCTCTGATACGTCATACCACCACATTACCGATCTCACATCGAGGGGAATCCTCGATATCATATCGAGGACGATCACCGACATACAACTGATCTACTCACCGATATACCATTGCCATCCAAGCATCGAGGCGTTAGTTCGGGGTGTTCCGGACCAAGTCTACGCGAGATACATAGTGTAGGCCTGATTTGAGATAGACTCGTTGTATTATTATATCATACACTTGTAACTGACACACATACATATGTAATACGATCTATCGCCAAATCAATGGTATTTGCAGACATTGATTCTTAATGGTGGTAAAATCTTTGTTGCACCGTGTGAAATCTTGGAGATGCCACAGCTCAGGCATATAATTGGTGATTCCTTAATTGCAATATCTGATACTTCGCGCGGCAGAATGGTTGGGCAAGAAGACTGCATATTAAGAAATCTATAGACGCTCAAGACGGCATTCTATCTTAAGTTAACGGAGGAGGTCATAGCGAGAATTCCCAACATCAAGAAATTATCTATATGGTGTGACCCGTTGTCAATCCCAAATACCTACAGTCTTCACAACCTAGAGCGCCTACATAATCTCCAATCACTGACTTGCCAGTTTGTTCATGACACGGATTTCTCAGCAAACCTCTCATTTCTTCAATCTCCTAAGAAGCTCCCGCTAATTTATTGTTCATTTGATTGGGATAGTCTTACAACAAAGGTTGGATTGTTGCCCAATCTTGAAAAGCTCAAGCTGGAATGTTGCGATGTAGGAGGCGAGTGGAACACAGTTGAGGGGAAATTCCTTCGCTTGAAGTTCTTGGAAATTGAAGAGACAGAAATTGAAGATATGGAATCATATGTTGCAACATCATTTCGTGGCCTTGAATGTTGGACATCAAAGAGTAGCCATTTCCCACTCCTTCAACACCTTGTTCTAAAAGAAATGCAAAGCCTGGAGATCCCTTCCGCTATTGGGGACACACTTCAATCAATCTGGTTGGAGAGTTGTGGAAGATATGTTGTCGCCTCGGCAAGAAGAATACGAAAGAAACAAGAGAGCCTCGGGAATGAGGATCTTTGTCTAACCATTAACGGGCGTGGAAGTAAGGTATGCAAAATTTTCATTAACTCTTTTCCATGTACTGTATCGTAGTTATGTGAAACCAAAATAATTGTGTACTTGATTTTCTGTTACACAGCTGTCAATAAAGATGCGTTGTTGCAAATGGAGAACTCTCTTCTTAGAACTGTCGTATTTATTGCACAATAACTTCATACATTGTTATCTAACAGAAGCTGGAGATCCATTGACTGTTGAAGAGCAGGAAGAGAAGGAATCTCTCCTTGAAGAAGTAAGTCTATATAACTATTGGTACTTCAGTTCTAGTTTTTGTGCTTGCCTTAAGCTGATTATTATGTTGTGCAGGGTTTTTCCACGTGGAGCAAAAGACACTTCAATGCTTTTCTCAGAGCCTGTGAAAAGTATGGTCGAAATGATACCAAGGGTATTGCTTCAGAAATGGAAGACAAAACAGAGGAGGTAGTTGAAACATATTCAAAAGTTTTGATAGAAAGATATAAAGAATTGAATGCTAAACAATAAAATCGTTAGCAATTATATTGTACTTGCATTCTGAGACAATCTCTTACATTCTTTTCATATTAAAGTTTATCATAAACTACATGGTAACCAACAATGAGGCTGAGTATGAAGCTATTATAGCAGGAATAAATCTGGCATTGGCGCTCAACGTAGAGCATCTGGACGTATTCACCGATTCGTTGCTTGTAGCAAATCATTTTTCAGTAAAATACGAGACAAGGGAAGAGACGATGAAATTGTACGCTGCAAAGGTTAAAGCACTGGTAGCCCGCTTCAGTGTTTTCGACATCACTCAGTTCCCACGCGATGAGAACGGCAAGGTCGATGCACTATCAAAGTTCGCCAGTTCTTCAGAAATTCTAGTTAAGAAGCTAGTTACTTTATTAGCAACGCACAATCCATCGATCGGGTTATCAAAGTATAACGACACTACGGCGAGAGTGGAATACATAATGTCGATTGAAGCGGATCCTTCTTGGAAGAACGAGATTATGACATATCTGCGGGAAGGAATACTTCCAACTGATCTGAATGCGTGTCGCATGATGCGTTATAAGGCTTACAGGTTCACAGTTCACAATGGTGAACTATACAAACGGTCGTTCGAAGGCCCGCTGCTTTGTTGCCTGACTCCGACTCAGGCTGACTATGTAATGAAAGAAATCCATGCTAGATGTTGTGGAAATCACTCTGGGGAAGGGCGTTGGCCAAACGAATTCTGTGCTAGGGGTATTACTGGCCAACTTTGCTAAATGATGCCACAGCTTTCTCGTGGCAATGTGATAGCTGTCAGTACCATGCTCATCTCATTCATAGGCCTGCGCAACCACTACATCCCCTGGACGTGGCGTGTCCTTTTGATCAATGGGGAATCAAATAGTTGGGCCGCTACCTATGGCCAAGGGTCAAAAAGATTTCTAGTAGTGGCAGTAGAATATTATACCAAATGGGTTGAAGCAGAGGCTATGTCATCCATTACCGAAAAGAACATGATTGAATTCATTTGGAAGAATATCATCTACCTCTTCAGAATTCCCAAGTATATGATATATGATAATGGCACGCAGTTCGTTGGCAAGGAGATCAAATCCTGGTTCGCAGAGCAGCGAATGTCTCACAATATGACCTCGGTCTATCACCCATAGTCGAATGGACAATTGGAATCTACCAACAAAACGTTGAAAAATTATCTCGAGAGGAGAATGAAAGACACTGGAAAAACCTGTCAGAGGAGCTTCAGAGAATACTATGGGCTTATAGAACAACTCCAAAGACATTGAAAGAGGAAACACCGTTCGTTCTTGCTTATGGTACTGAGGCGGTTCTGCCCGCCAAGATAGGAATGCTAACGCGCATAATTCACGATTATGACCCCGTGCAATCAGCCTTTTTATGCCAAATGGAACTGGACATGACAGGCACGACGAGTGAGGATGCATACCAACGTACCATAGCATTTAAAGCAGCAATGTCCAAAAGTTAAGATAAAAGAGTCCAATTCTGAAATTTCGAAGTAGGTGACCTGGCCCTGAAAAGCATAGGAGTGAAGCAGCATATCGAAAAATTGGAACCAAAGGGGGAAGGACCTTACAAGGTAATACAAGCCAGTTCGCGAGGCTATTATTTCCTGGAGACTATGCAAGGTGTCAAGCTAAAGCACCCGTGGAATGTACAGTAGCTTAGACGCTATTATGCATAAGAGTTAAAGAAATTGCGGTCGAATGCTAACGAATTGTATGAACTACGAAGGCTTGAGTCCCTTGCAAAGTTTGGGAAACGTAGGCACCTGAGTAAGAAACTTAGCTCAGCCCCTTTCAAATTAAATCAAAATATGTCTCTATCTCTCTATGCTAACGCTGCAGGTGGAGTCTTAAAGAACTGACGCTAGAAACTCAAATGATGAAGCATGGGGATCAGCAGTATTTCACTCCGCATGCACAGCGAAAGCGTCATGCCAGAGGTATGTTCGGGCCCCAAGAGGGCGAACGCCGATCAAATAATTCACCCTGCATGTACGGCAAAAGTGTCATGACGGAGGAACGTTCGGCCCCCAAGTGGCCAAACGCAGAGGGCAGCCAACTAAGAGCACGCTCAATTTACAAATTCCAAGAACAAAATGCAATACCTTACAAGGAAAATGCAAATAAAGGTAGACCAGAGACGATCAAAGAAAAGATTAAATTTGGTCAATAATTCGGTAAACTATACAGTAAAGTATAGATCAAAAGACTATGATATCAAGCCACAAAATCGGCTTTCTAAGAAAGCCGTTACAGAAGTGACATACAAAAATTAAGTAAAACTAAAATGGCCAAATAACATAAAAATGGTATGTCCAATTATTGCTAATCGGTGGACGACTAGGGGAATCAGAACGGAGGACGAGACCCATTGACCGAGCAAAATTGGCACAGTTCCCCTGAATATGATCCTTTGTAAGCACCAGTTTATCCACTTACGCCTAACCCTCTGGTAATGCAGGTTCATTTCCTTCGAACGTACCACTAAGGGCTCCGCCAAGCTGATATTTGCCGGGAGATATCAAATTCTGTTCATTGAATGCTTGTTTAGACCGTGAGGTCCCAAACTCTAAGGTCTCGTTTAAGTTTCCGAATAGGATTTGTCAATTTTGAATTCGAACCTTAACGCTACCTTGGAGAGGCTCACTAAAATGGAACCATAATAAAGCCAAATACAAACTTATTTATTACAGCGGAGGCTTTCAATATTCATATGGTTTATTATTACAATCCACACGAGACTCAAAACATCGAATACATAATAAAACACACAATTATTAGAGATTTATTTTTTATTTTCACACACTTGAGATTTATTTTAAATCCCACACGTCCACTGTAGTTTGATCCAGCCGCATTGTTAAACCTTGCTTATTCTGAGGAATGGACAGAAAAAATAACAGGAGATGTAAGTCTTTGGTGACTTAGTGAGATTTTCAGTAACAATAATAGATGTAACAAATATGTGAAATTTGATATGGTATCAAAGGGAAAACATTAGAACTGAAGTTAAAGAATAACAAATGAATAACAAGATAATGAACTCGTGCATCTCATATAACATATTCAACCTTATTTCATCCAGTATACTACCTTGTACCTCCCAACGAGAAGCGACCTCGCAAATAGATCAAGAGACATGCTCGAGTACATGTCAACCTAGCACGCGGTTACAGCCAACTCCTGACTGCAAGCGGCTCCTAGATAAATGGGTATCGAGCGAATTTACTAAAACCGACAACCCTTGCTGCCCAGCAGTAAACCGTTTCTGAAATTGTTGGATCGGGATTGATACAACTTTTCCAAAGTTTTAAAGCTCAAGTTAAGTTGGCGTTGCTTTAACTTGATCTCAAACAATCTTCTTGATAGAGTATAATATGCAGCGGAATTAAAGAACACAAGAAGATAAATTTTCAATGGTTTATTATAAATAATCAACCATCTAGCCTTACGGCAAAATAACCACGTAGGTTTTACCAAAGATGTTCCTCACCACAAAATCACTCTCGCTCTTTTGTAGATTGGACTCAGCAAAGCAGACAAGAATTTTCTCCTTAAATCTAATCCTAGACTTAACTCGAAAACTCGCAAACTTTGCAAAACAAGAAACATAGCAACAATGCTTAATATATAATCTCTACGGATTTATAAGCTCTATTGTTTCTCTATGTATCTTGATGTACTTCACACCTTATATATAGGTTTCTTCAAACTTGATCTCCAAGGTGTGTTGTACACAGTTTTGGTAACTTATGTTGTTTCCTTGTTGAACTCTACTTTCCTTCTTGAACTCGATCTCCTTCTTGAATAATAGTTCCCTTTATTAGATTGAGTTCTAATAAGGAAATACTCCTTCTTCAATTCAGAGTTGATCTTGGAAAGATTCCTAGTTGCACTTGAACTCCAAAACTTTCCTTCTTTGAAACCGTGTTGACTTGACCGATCTCCTCCTCTTGAATTATGGAAACTTCAACTTAGGAAACTTGTAATGTTCTTCCTTATGATTAAGAGATGTTCCTGGACATAAACAAAGACAACTAAAATCGTGGAACTTGATTAATAGGTGAATAAAGGCAAAACTAAAATAAAGGAGTTAAAGACAGATTGACAGAATATATACTGGTTTCAATGTTGTCCTGTGAATGTTGGCTCAACATCCATCCAACATTTAAACCCGAATACTTTACTCATATTCAGAATTTCAGAAACATGTTTTAGGTTAAGACTGTTCTCGGTTTTCAATGTTGTCCTCTTGATGTTGACACAACATCCATCCAACATTGATAACAGAACATCTTACACTTTCCATCTTACACTTTCAATCTCCCCCTTTTTGCCTTTCTTCACAAAACCAATCAACCTGTTCACATAACAGATAATATGTCCAAATATCAATTAAGCATAATAATCTAAACCTCCTCAAATTGGTCCCCCTTAATGCAAACTATTTAGTATTAACTTGGCATAACAAAGATTAATCATTAAAGTCATCACCACAACTCAAAACAAGTTGTTCAGACATTTAACTCATCAATGTTGTCTCAATATTAAGACCAGAATGTACCTACACATAAGTTTATCAGCAGAAACAGCAGATATAGACTATCTTCATAAGCAAAAGCATTAAGAGCAGTTAAAGCTAAGTAGCATTATCATTACAAACCAAAACAAATAAGAAGAACTAGCAGCAAAATAGAAACAGTTCAAAACATATCAAAAAGAAAAACATAAAAACCAGAAATCAAAAATTAAAAACTAGATCACTCTCCCCCTTTTTGTGAAGAAAGCTCCTCCATGTTCTTAATCAAGACATCCAGCTCCTGCATTTGTTTTTCCTTGAAAGCAATTTCCCTCTGAAGATTGGCATAAGCACTTCTATACCAAGTCAACTGCTGATCAACAAAAGATTTTCTTGTTACCCTGGTTTCTTCCTCCTCAGATTGAGGCACTGAAGCTCCAACAAATTGTTGAGCCTCCTTTTCCTCTCCAGGTGCAACTCCACCTTCAGGATTCCAAGGCAAGTCCTTCACTCTTGTGCTAGACAAGTAGGATTAAGTGATGGTGAACCTAGCCTTGTTCTCTGACATTCCTCTAAACTCTTTCTTGTCCATCTTCTATTTTTGCAGCAGAGTTGTGATCAAAGAAGGAAATGGTAGAATCCATTGCTTCCTCCCAGCAGAATCTTCCATAGCCTTTAAAATTCTCACTCCAATATTCACAGCAAGCCCATTCTTCAGTTTGTAGACCAAGTAAGCTGACTCCTTAGTCAAAACAGTAGAATTTTTAGTAGGCAGCCAATTATAAGATGCACATTTGTGCAGAACAGCACTTAGGGCAGTGAGCTTTGTTGTTGGTAATTGTTCAACCCAGGTTCTCTCTAGACCACCTGTGATATCCTCAATCACCTCATCTGGCTTTGGATCTTCAGATTCCTCAACATGTGGCAGTCCCCAAATCTTATTTATCTTCTGAGGACTAATGTCAAACACTTGTCCTCTTGACCATATTTGGGAGACAACTCACAAGTGATATACTTTGAGAGATCCAGGTAGAATTCTTGTACAAGCTCAGGAGCATAATCACCATGCTTCTTCATTGAATTATGAACCCCTCTTGCTTTCAACAACTCAAAAACTCTGTTTCTTTTAAAGCTGTCCATGTCCATGACCCTCTCTTTGTGAAAATCCCTCTTTCTAAAGTCATAAGACTTGTCCTCTATCTCCTTATTAAGATAGTATCTATACCTAGCTTCCTTACTAAAATAGGATAACGCAAGAGTGTCACAATACTCTTCTTCATTATTATCATCATTATCACCACTAGCTTCAAACTCTTCAGCATCAGATTCCTCTTCCTCTTTCTCCTCTTCTTCTTCATCAACTACCTCAACTTCCTCATCCACAACCTGTTTCCCTTTCCTCACTCTCTCAGCCTCAGCCTTAGCCTTATCCTCAGCCTTTTTCTTCTTAAGTCTCTCTCTTAGAGCTCTTCTAGCCTCAGCTCTTTGCAAGGCTATTTTACTCATTTGCCTAGACCCAATAGGTGTTCCCTTTCTACCAGAACCAGCTCCAGATCCCTCCCCCTCAATTATATCATCAACATTATTCACTTAGGGTTTAGGGTTAGCCACATTTACCTCAGATTCAGATTCATTGGTTTGAGGAGCATGGGCTTCTGATGTTGCGCCAACATTCGACTGAGATTCCACATTCTTAGCTCGCTTTGCCCGTCGTTGATAAGGAATCGTTGGTCGTTTTGCAGCAACTTGAGCAGTAGGCCATCCTTGATCATCACGCGCAGCAGCCCTGGTGCGTGTTGTTGTTTGCTTGACATTCACGGCCAAATCTGCAAGAGTGTCTAAAGGAGTCTTGCTCGCCATGTTAGTTTTGAGAATTGAGAGAAAAATATGAGAGATTTTAGATAATTATTTGCAAAGAGAAAGACAAATTGCACAAGTGACAGAAATTAGGGCAAGGTGTTTTTTTAAGTTGTGAAGAGTGGAGAGAGAAGGAAAGATTGTAAGTGAGATTATGGAATATGATCAATTAAGTTTTCCCACTCCTCTATTCCCGCGTAAGAACTTCACCACGTGTCGCTTAAACACAGCAAGTAACCAGAGCAGTTCACAATAAAACAATAAAAACTCAGTTTTTAAAATTTTAAACAAACTTATAAGTTACTGACTTCAATGTTGGGCAGACCGTGTGGCAATGTTGGAATAACATTCAGATCAGGGAGTAGAGTAACATTCAAACTAGAAAGTTTTCAAATCATAATATTTGAGGTTTTGGGCTTCTTCAAGGCAATTTCATGTGAGAGCGTGAGATATATCCAAACTTATATCTGAAACTTCACCAAAGTAGCAAGTGAGTATCAAAAACATTAAGATTTAGATCAAAATCATGAATTAGTAACATATCAAACAGAGATAAGCAGTCATGAATTAGAGAATTAATCCACTTCCACAGCATAGAAGGTCACAAATAGTGTGTCACCTGCAGTATGTCACCCAAAGAGTATGCCTCAACACATGAAAGTGACTATATACTCCCCCTAAGCCCAAACTAGTCAACCACACTAATCAGAGATGAAAGACAATGCAGTTCTAGAATGAATGCAACAATGTTATGACAACATTGACAGATGGTATACACAGTGAATCACTTTTCAAACCAGCAACAGTTCACATCACATCAAATATTCACTATTTTCATTATCTCTTTAGAACAAAAACTGAGGGTTGTTTTTAAAAAAGGATAATGACATTACTGAATGAGGGCAGCACTAGACTCCACACACCCCAGTAACAACATTATCAGCAGCAAGTTAGGCAAGTACAAAGGCCTTGAATACTGGCAACACATTTATCATGTACCCCAATACCCCAATTCCTTATGCATACTTGTTTACCAACCTGCATACAAGAGAGCACTAAGTGATCAATGCTACCAAGTGAAGGTAGTCGAAACCCCAAACACCCTAGTAGAAAGAACCACGCTTATGTACCCCTTGGCCAAAACAAACAGAGACATGCAAATAAGCACAACTGAGTATCATTGAAGCTGTCAACATCATGAACCCCAGCTTCTCCACATGTCCTGTAAAACCTTTTCATATGAATAAGACACAACTGAATAGTCATCAAAGTAGTGAACTTTGTGTACCCCAACTTCTCCATATGTTAGGCTAACACAACCTCAGACACACTTTAGAGATTTATACTTTTCAAAACTTAGATGTGAATCTGCAAGCTAGAAAGATTAGTAAAACACAGTGATCAACCACACAATCAACTATGCCAAACAAAAATCAATGTGACTCAAAAAGAAAAGAAAAGAAACAAACAAAAAACAAAAAGGTACATACTACACCACAAACATTAACCAGTGCTAGACAGTGGTGTTATGTCAACACTGGGATCTTAACATTCTCACATATTGCACATGCCGAGAGATTTCCTCAAACTGAAGAATCTCTCACTATCTAAAGGTTTAGTAAACATATCAGCAAGCTGATTATTTGTCTCAATATGCTCAATGTTAATCATTTTATCCTCAACCATGTCTTTCAAGTAATGATGTCTTATATCTATATGCTTAGTCCTAGAATGCTAAACAGGATTCCTTGAGATACTAATGGCACTAAGATTGTCACAAAACATGAGGAGAGTATCACTATCTAACCCATAGTACAACAACATGTGTTTAAGCCATACTAGCTGGGTAACACAACTGCCAGCAGCTACATATTCAGATTCAGCTGTAGATAATGACACACAATTATGTTTCCTACTATACCATGAAACTAGATTGTTTCCCAAATAGAAACAGCCACCACTTGTGGATTTTCTGTCATCTACATCACCTGCCCAATCAGAATCACTAAACCCAACAAGATTTGTATTTGTATCAAAAGAATACCATATGCCCAATGATGAAGTTCCAGATATATATCTTAATATTCTCTTCACAGCAATCAAGTGAGATTGCTTTGGATCAGCTTGGTACCTAGCACAAACACAAACAGAAAGCATAATATCTGGTCTAGAGGCAGAGAGATATAGAAGACTACCAATCATAGATCTGTACAATGTTGGGTCAACATTGTCTCCAGTGTCATCCTTAGTAATCTTCATAGAAGAAGACATGGGAGTTTTGCAAGGTTTTGACTCATGTAGCTCAAATCTTTTTACCAGGTTCCTTGCATACTTCTCCTGGTTTAAGAACATACCATTCTCCAGTTGCTTCACTTGCAATCCCAGAAAGTAGTTCAGCTCTCTAATCATGCTCATTTCAAATGTCCCTGTCATTGACTCAACAAACTTGTCTAGAGTAGATT
Organism: Linaria vulgaris; assembly: GCA_948329865.1. Taxonomy (NCBI): domain Eukaryota; kingdom Viridiplantae; phylum Streptophyta; class Magnoliopsida; order Lamiales; family Plantaginaceae; genus Linaria; species Linaria vulgaris. Next base: position 105,215,407 of record OX415253.1, on the reverse strand, counting down.
TGTTAGTAGAACCAAATACAATATCATCCACATAGATCTGAGCAATACAAACATCATAACTCTTTCTTAGAATAAACAAGGTTCTGTCTCCATCTCCTCTATTGAACCCAAGACTTAACAAAAATTTAGTTCGTCTTTCATACCAAGCTCTAGGTGCCTGTTTTAAACCATACAAAGCTTTCTCAAGTTTATACACATGATTAGGATGTTTAGGATCAGCAAAACCTTTAGGTTGTTCAACATATACTTCTTTGTCTATCAAACCATTAAGGAAAGCACCTTTTACATCCATCTGGTAGAGCTTAATCTTAAGACAACATGCAATAGCAAGAAGTAATCTAATAGATTCTATCCTAGCTACTGAGGCAAATGTCTCATCAAAGTCTATCCCTTCTACCTGAGTATAACCTTGTGCAACTAGCCTAGCTTTGTTCCTTACAATTACACCATCTTCATTTGTTTTGTTCTTGAAAATCCACTTAGTCCCTATAACATTCACATTAGAAGGTCTAGGCACTAGATTCCAAACATGATTTTTGGTGAATTGCAACAATTCATCTTGCATAGCATTTATCCATTTACTATCCTTAAGAGCTTCAGTCACATTCTTAGGTTCAATATTTGAGACAAAACAGGAAGCATTACTTACAGTGCAAGTGGAAGCCATGCAGACACACAACCTTACCATATTTTTATAGTTTATCCTGTCTTTGTTGCGAGTCTTCATGCGTCCAATGATTTCACCTATCACTTGTGAAGCTGGATGGTCCTTTTGAATCCTAGTAGGGGGATCTCTCCTAGGTTCATCAACAATGTCATCCTCTGAATTGGACTGTGGGGATGTTGGCCTAACAGCAGCAGGTGTCAGCTCAACAATAGTACCAATCACAACTTCAGTGTCTTCAGCTTCTGCTCCTGATGTTGGGACAGTCTCTGTTTCCAATGTTGGGGCAACATCAGAGACAGTAACTTCATCAGTACCAGTCCTGGGAATTGTACTTTGTACCTGGAGGGGTGTATGAATAGCTTTGGTTTGCTTACCCTTTAGGCAGTCCCCACATACAACCTTACCTGGGCTGGATATCTTTGGTAAGCCTCTTACAACATCAACTTTCTGTAGCTTTTCAAGGTTCCTATAGTGAACATGTCCTAGCTTCCTATGCCACAGAACAACATCATCAACTTTAGCATGAAAGCAATCTGCTTCTTCCTGTGCAAGGTAGCAATTATCTTTAGATCTAGTACCTGTCATAACAAGGACATTTTCACTATTAAATACATCACAAGAACTTTTATCAAATGTAACAAGCAAGTTATCATCACAAAGTTGACTAATGCTTATTAGATTTGCTTTCAATCCTTCAACTAGCAGAACATCTTTGAGTGGTGGAAATCCTTCAACATCTAGTACCCCCTTTCCAATGATTCTTCCCTTGGTGCCTCCTCCATATGTGACAGATCCAACATTGAGAGGAATCAATTGTTTAAGATTTTCCTTGTCTCTTGTCATGTGTCTTGAGCATCCACTGTCAAAGTACCACTTACCTGCAAGGTTAGAGTACACAGCAGAAAACACAACATTGCATACAAGTTTCATCTTAGGAGTCTTTAACTTTTCAATCCAAGTTCTACTTTTCTGTCCTGTTCCTAATGTTGGGATAACATCTGTACCACTGACCAACTCAACATTAGAGACAGTTTCTGTTTTCTTCACATTTTCTTTCAAATATTTCTTGCAATAAGGTTTTATGTGACCTGGTTGAAAACAAAATTGACAGGTATAAGTAGGTTTACTTTTGTTGGGATTAGCGCTGCTCAAGTCTTTTGATTCCTTAACAAAACCTTCTTTAATGAAAACAGGATTAGCAACTTTAGAGGTAGGTTTCTCAATATATCCAAGACCATTTGTTCCTTGATTACCCATACTCAATACCTCTTCAAGTTTAGATGTACCTGAGTTCCATTTAGCAATGATCTGATTATCTTTTTCAAGCTTTCCTTTTACCTCTTTAAGTTCAGCTTCTGTCTTGTCAAGATCTCTTTCATACATCCTCATCAGTTTTTTCAGTCCATCAATCTCCAGCCTTTGAGCTTCATTCTTCTTAGTGAGTTTCTGATTTTCTTTCAGAAGATTATGAAAAGTAGACTTCAAGTCTTCAATGATTTCCTCCTGGGACATTTCACCTTCAAAGTAATACTCTTCATCTAGATCAACTGAGCTATGAAAACATTCAAAGTTAGATTCATCATTATCAGACAAAGAATTGAGATCAATATGGGTATCATATTCAGTCCAATTCCCAAAGAAAGTCTCATGTTCTGATGTTTAGTCCTGGATGTTGGAGCAACATTGGGACCCGTGGCAGTTATGGAGATCTTCTTCTGTCCAGTTGACATGAGTAAATAGTGCAGCTGTATGAATCTCTTTAAAGCTTTCTTCAGTATCAGCACTTGATCCAGAGTTATAATCCTCTTCATTGAAATCATCTACACAAACCCAATGAGACTTTCCCTTCTTGCGGAGGGTGTTAGCACATTCAACAGCAATATGACCATAACCTTTACATTCATAACATTGAGTAGTTTTTAACTTTTCAATTTATTCAGGACTAGATTTTGTTGCCATATATTTAACAAATTTGGGAGGCAATTTTCTAAAACCAGTGGAAGTATTGCTAGGTTGTTTCCCTTTGGATTTATCTTTAAAGTTCAACCTACTGAGTTTCTTGCTAATATTTCCATAGTTAGAAGAAATAATTTCATCCTCATCTTCACTCTCATGATAATTTGTTCCTAACAAAGCAATAGCTTGTTGTTTGGTAGTCCTAGCAGGAAACTCTAGCTCAAATTCTCTAAGAGTGTTTAACAAGGATTGAAATTCCATGTTGGCAATATCTCTTGTTTCTCCCATGGCAATTCTCTTGAGAGCAAATCTAGGTGACAAAGATCTAAAAGCTTTATAAACCATAGTTTGATTTGAAACAGGAAATCCTAGATTTTCACATTGATTAGTAATGTCAAAGATTTTCTCAAAATAACTAACAATACTCTCTTCACCACCCATCTCAAGTTTTTCAAAATCTTTAAGCAATTGTCTATGTTTAGAATTTCTAACTGCTATATCTCCTTCACAATGAAGTTCTAGGATATCCCAAGCTGATTTAGATGTGGTGCAGTTCTGAATTATCTTAAACATCTGATTGGTAACATAACTAAAAATAGCATTAAGAGCTTTCTCATCTGACTTCGGTTTTGGTACAATATCTGCATCTCGGTCGTTCTCAATCTTTGGGATAGAATATCCATCAAGAACGGCATCCCATGCTTTCATGTCAATGGATTTGATGTGAACTCTGAGCCTGGTCTTCCAGTAAGCATAATTGATGGATCCTTCTAAGACTGGGAGTTTACCAGAATTAGGATTGATGTTGTCCATCGCGTTGTATCACCTCCAAACACTAGTGAAATCGGTGCTTGGCTCTGATACCAATTGAAATTGTTGGACCAGGATTGATACAACTTTTCCAAAGTTTCAAAGCTCAAGTTAAGCTGGCGTTGCTTTAACTTGATCTCAAACAATCTTCTTGATAGAGTATAATATGCAGCGGAATTAAAGAACACAAGAAGATAAATTTTCAATGGTTTATTATAAATAATCAACCATCTAGCCTTACGGCAAAATAACCACGCAGGTTTTACCAAAGATGTTCCTCACCACAAAATCACTCTCGCTCTTTTGTAGATTGGACTCAGCAAAGCAGGCAAGAATTTTCTCCTTAAATCTAATCCTAGACTTAACTCGAAAACTCACAAACTTTGCAAAACAAGAAACATAGCAACAATGCTTAAGATATAATCTCTACGGATTTATAAGCTCTATTGTTTCTCTATGTATCTTGATGTACTTCACACCTTATATATAGGTTTCTTCAAACTTGATCTCCAAGGTGTGTTGTACACAGTTTTGGTAACTTATGTTGTTTCCTTGTTGAACTCTACTTTCCTTCTTGAACTCGATCTCCTTCTTGAATAATAGTTCCCTTTATTAGATTGAGTTCTAATAAGGAAATACTCCTTCTTCAATTCAGAGTTGATCTTGGAAAGATTCCTAGTTGCACTTGAACTCCAAAACTTTCCTTCTTTGAAACCGTGTTGACTTGACCGATCTCCTCCTCTTGAATTATGGAAACTTCAACTTAGGAAACTTGTAATGTTCTTCCTTATGATTAAGAGATGTTCCTGGACATAAACAAAGACAACTAAAATCGTGGAACTTGATTAATAGGTGAATAAAGGCAAAACTAAAATAAAGCAGTTAAAGACAGATTGACAGAATATATACTGGTTTCAATGTTGTTATGTGAATGTTGGCTCAACATCCATCCAACATTTAAACCCGAATACTTTACTCATATTCAGAATTTCAGAAACATGTTTTAGGTTAAGACTGTTCTCGGTTTTCAATGTTGTCCTCTTGATGTTGACACAACATTCATCCAACATTGATAACAGAACATCTTACACTTTCAGTCTCAATCCCTGTGCCCAACTTCCCAAAGGCTTCCCAATGTAAGGCTAGGAAGTTTTTAATAATATTGAAAACTTCTGAAAATTACATCTTCTTGCGTTTTTTATTTCGGCTGCATATTACTCTTATCAAGAAGATCATAATAGAGTTAAGACAACGCCAGCTTAACTCTCAAAATTGTTATGTCAATCCGCGATCCGACAATTTCAGAATCTATTGTTAAACTGTTATAGTACTGAAACATTGAGCTGAAAGGATCATAGTTGGTTTGGTTTTGTCAATTTGGTTGCTAGTCTGCAGTTACTTGTATCCCTGGCATAAATGAATTGTTAGTGATATGGGAGCGGTGTTTCATCTTGCAGGAAGATGATGTGGCTCCAAATGAAGTTTCCAAACGTGAGAAAGCAAGGCTAAAGGAAATGGAGAGGTTGAAGAAGCAAAAGATACAAGAAATCCTGGAATCCCAGAATGCGGCTATTGAGGCCGACATGGTTAGTTATTTTAAAAATAATATCTCTACTCCACATTGTTGCTACTGTTTCTTTCGTACGGAGATTTACTTTTTGAAACTGTCTTTATCACGGAGCAGAACAATAAAGGAAAGGGTCGTCTGAAGTATCTCTTGCAGCAAACAGAGTTATTTGCTCATTTTGCCAAGGTTGATCATTCAGCTCAGAAGAAGACAAAAGTAAAGTAAGCAGATTTGTTCCCTCTATAGACTGTTCAGCAGTTACATAACTATAGAATTTGCAGTTTGACACTCTTCTGGCCTTTTTATATGTTCTCGGGACTTGGGTATGTAAACACCAGCTTAGGAAAAGTTTATACACACCGTACTTTGGAATAGCTCCACTTACACTTCGAAATGATCACTTCTGTAAATGCCGATTTCGCTTAATTGCAATTGCATGGTTGGAATCAATTTATTTTCAACATTTGAATTCCACTCTTTCTGGTTGTGAGGTCTTTATCTGGCACTGAAGATGGAAGTTTTACATCATTTGAGAGCTGAAATTCATGACCCTTGTCGCTGCACTGTAATTTGCTTTTTGAGTGTTTCTTCCAATTTATGCAGAGCAGTAACAGATTGCCACGCCAACAGTTGTCATTTTTCTGTTACTAATATTCATTTGTATTAAAGGAAAAGAAGTGAAAACAGCATTCACAAAGCTAGTTTAGCATTGTTTTGCAAACAATAATTATTGGTAATATTATTCACGTATGAAGTAATGCTGAAGTCTTCAAATTAAGAACCATCTAGTACTTGAAAATGACTTTTCTTCCTCAGTTATGTGGGCCACTGATGTTGAGTTGCTCGATCTTTGCTTGTTTATGTTTCAATTCTGCCTAAGTCTAGTTTCAAGATGTTTGCCAATCCAGCTCTATCTTTACTAAATTGGCTTTAGTTTGAGTTGTGGTGCTGTATCAATCCGAGGGAAGGCTGACTTTAGTAGCAGGATATCGCAATTTGGAGTTTTTTTGTGTTGCATAAGTTGTGTTAGTTGTAAGGAGCTGCATTTTTACTGATTAGAAAAATTTATTTCCTTTGAACCACAAGTTTAATATTAGTTATTACTTATTATAATCTGTGAAAGTTTTTAATTCACTGTTTTCTGAATGAAGTGACATTGTTCTTGATAATAGTATTCTTATCCTATGACATTTGACATTCTCCATATACTTAATTTACCTAAATGTAGCTTAGCCAAACCATGTTATTTTTGACATAATTCTAGCATTTGCCTCTCTTTGATTGAGGTTTGAAAAAGTTGCCTCGATAATAACTAGGTCTTTCATCTGAATGCGTGCACATCACTCCTACATTTTTGAATTACAGTTTTAGTTGTGAATTAAGTCTATTTTATCTTTAGAGAAATCAGTAATGTTAATTCAATTTCTAGATTAAGGTTTTGTAATAAGGTTTCAATTTAATGTAGCTAGTGTTCATCTATTTGCTTTTTAGGGGTCGTCATGCATCAAAGATAACTGAAGAGGAAGAGGACGAAGAGTGCTTTAAAGATGAAGAAGATGCGGTTATTGGAGCCGGAAATACGAGGCTAGTGGCACAGCCATCTTGTAAGATGCTCGCCCCTCTCACCGAGTTAACTTCTGTCAACATAGACAATTTTCTATCTGCTGTACTGATCAGTGTTAACTACATCGGTTTAATTATGAATTAAGTTTGATCTACACATTAGTGTTTTTTTTTGCTCTCTCATTGTTTTTGTTCCTTTGTCAACAATTTATTTAATCTCTATGAGGTCTTATAATTTCATTTTGTTCACTTGTTTTTTTCTGATGGTTTTTCTTTTTTCAAAGTTTTAACATTCAGTTGCTTTCATGGTTAATATGGTTCTGGAACCTTTTATAGCCTTCTCAGGATGGCACTCTGTATGAGATATACATACTCGAAGGTTATGTCTATCTTGGTGTAAAACCTTGGAGTATCCGTATAGTGGTTGAGTCTGTCAAAGGTTTTCATTTTCTTTCAGTTTATGGTCTTAGGAATAAACAGGAAGATAATTGGGTAACTAGCTCGAATACTTTTAATATTACCTCTAACAAGGTTGTGATATTGAATGAAAAAATGTTGATTGATTTCAGTATTATTTCTTTGAATTGAGGTATTTCTATTTTCATATACGGTTTTAGATACCATTATTAGAAAAGATTCTGCTGGTGTTTAACAAAAATGGTGCAAGAATGAAACATTGGAGAAAGAACCGAGACTCATATTCTTGAGTGTAAAAATAATAAACATTATATTCAAATGGAGCTGATAGTTACTTACATGTCTATATATAAACTAATAAAGAGGAATATAACAATAGGATAAACTCCACTAAGTAAAGAGGAATATATCCATGCTTCTTTCTATTAAGAAACACATGCAGCCATGCTTCTTTGTTGTTTTCTTTTCTTCTCTACCAAGTCACATGCAGCCATGCTTCTTTGTTCTTTTCTTTTCTTCTCTGCCAAGTTATTATATTGGTGGTTTTCATACTCCCCCTCAAGATGGGCGTACATGTCATAAACTCCCATCTTGGATAATAGTTTCTCAAGTCTTTCCATTCCTAGAGCTTTCGTGAAAGTATCTGCCAGTTGAACATCTGTTGAGACATGTAGGAGTTTAATGACTCCTTGTTGTAATCTTTCTCTAACCACATGGCAGTCTATTTCAATATGTTTTGTTCTTTCATGGAAAACAGGATTAGTGGCTATATGTATGGCTGCTTGATTGTCACAGAACAGTAATGCAGGTCCCATGTGTTCATTTCCAAGATCCTTTAACAAGTTCCTCATCCAAACTAACTCACATGCAGTTGAAGCCATTGATCTATATTCTGCCTCAGCTGATGATCTTGAAACTGTTGGCTGTTTCTTTGATTTCCAAGATACCAATGCTTCTCCAATAAAGACACAGTATCCTGTTACAGATCTTCTAGTGTCAACACAAGCTCCTCAGTCTGCATCACAGTAGGCTTTGACTTGTATAGCATTGTCTTTTGGGAAGAATAAACCTTGTCCTGGTGATTTCTTCAAGTACCTAACAATCCTGATTGCTGCATCCATATGCTCTTGCTTTGGTTCACTCATGAACTGACTCAAAGTTTGAACAGAATATGAAATGTCTAGTCTAGTCACTCCTAAGTAAAGTAACTTTCCAATGAGTGTCCTGAAGGAAGTAGGATCTGTCATTGTTTCTCCCCCTTGTTGAGATAGTTTCAGATTTTGTTCTAGCGGGAAACCAACAGGTTTGGATCCAAGCAGCCCACAATCTCTGATTATCCCAAGTGTGTACTGTCTTTGGCATATTGAAAGGCCTTTCATATTTCTTGCAACTTCAATTCCCAGAAAATACTTTAAGGGTCCAAGATCTTTTAACTTGAATTGAGTACTCAAGTACTTCTTTAATCTTGTTATTTCCTGATCACTGTTGCCTCCCACTATAATGTCATCAACATAAACCAGAATGATGGTGGTAAGATTCCCTGAGTGCTTGATGAACAGAGAATGGTCATGTGATGATTGATGATAACCTTGGGTTAGGATGATAGAAGTAAGCTTGTGGTTCCATTGTCTTGATGCCTGTTTAAGGCCATATAAAGACTTGTGGAGTCTGCAGACAATATTCTCCCCCTCAGTAGCAAGACCAGGAGGAGGTAACATGTAAACCTCCTCATCAAGATCACCATAGAGAAATGCATTATTCACATCAAGCTGTGATAATGACCAGTTATTTGAAACTGCAAAAGCAAGAAGACATCTGATAGTTGTGATCTTTGCTACTGGAGAGAAAGTCTCAAAATAGTCAAGTCTTTCCTGTTGATTGTATCCTTTTGCTACAAGTCTGGCCTTGTGTCGCTCAATCTCTCCAGTAGAAGTGAATTTTACCTTGTAAACCCATTTACACCCAATAGGAGTTTTGCCTGGGGGCAATACTTGAAGAGACCAAGTTTGGTTCTCCTGTAATGCACTCAATTCTGCTTCCATAGCAGTTTTCCAAACAGGAATGGTAATGGCTTGTCCAAAACTTGATGGTTCAGGATGTGAAGCAGTAACTAAAACAAATTTAAGGTGATGAGGAGAAATTCTATCAAAAGAGAGATTGAGAGAATGAGGATTACCTGTTTTTGAGCATCCCACAAAAGAGGAGTGAGAGGTAGCAGTGGCTTGAGCAATCTTGTACTGATAGTCCTATAGATGTGAAGGAGGTTTTCTGTCACGAGTAGAACGTCTAAGTGGTAATGTTGAAGAAGGAGAAGATACTGATGTAGGAGGTAGATCAGGGGTGGCAGAATCAATAGATGAATCTAGAAGTTCAGGTGTATTGTTAAGAACATCATGTAAAACTGGTGTAGATGATTCAGGGAGAGGGACTGGTGGTGAATAATGATCAAGAAAAGGATCAATGGTGGTGTCAAAAATGGGAGTTTGAAGACAATCAGGATAAGGAAAAATATCTTCATAGAATAATACATCTCTTGAAATGAAAACACTTTGACTTTGGAGATCAAACAGTTTATATCCCTTTATGTGTGCAGGGTATCCTATGAATATGCATTTAGTTGCTCTTGAGGACAACTTGTTGTGAGGTTTAGGTAGTTTGGTTGCATAACAAAGGCATCCATAGCTTCTGAGATGTGAGTAATTTGGTGGTCTTTTGTACAATAGGTGAAATGGTGCTTGGTTATTTAGTAAGGGAGTAGGAGTTCTGTTTATTAAGTGTGCAGCAGTTAAAACACAATCTCCCCAGAATTTGTAAGGAAGTTTGGCTTGTAGTCTCAATGCTCTTGCAACATTTAGAAGGTGTCTAAATTTTCTTTCAACTACAGAATTTTGCCGTGGAGTGTAAACACAAGATTTTTTATGAATGATCCCTTTTGAAGCAAAATAATGTGGCATATTAAATTCTTGACCTTGGTCAGTTCTTATAGCTTTGATATTGGTGTTGAACTGGTTATTTATCAATAACAGAAAGTTATTTAGTATGATTCTTGCTTCACTTTTGTGGTGCATGAGATAAACCCATGTGAAGCGGTTGTGATCATCAACAATAGTGAGAAAGTAAGTGGAATTATCAAGAGATTTTACACTGTATGGTCCCCAAATGTCAATATGTATTAAGTCAAAAGATGCATTTGTTCTATGAGGATCAACAACAAAAGGTAGTCTGTGTTGTTTTGCCAGATGGCATGTATCACAAACAAATTTGTCAAAACTACTAGGAAAACATTTACCCTCAGAAGATAACAAGTTCATGCGTGCTATAGAAGGATGGCCTAAGTGCATGTGCCACAAAATGGATGACTTAATGGAAGATGAAGAGGAAGCAACATTATGCTGAAGAGTACTGCTACTGGTGACAGAGGAATCCTTGTCTTGAACTAAGCAGTACAGACCATGCTCAGCTCTAGCAATCCCAATCACTCCCCAGTTGTGTGGATCATGTATTACACATAGATCACCCCACAAAGTGAGCCAAGATGAAAAAGATTCAGTGAGTTTGCTGACAGGTACAAGGTTAAAATGAAAAGCAGGAACACACAAGACATTGTTCAATACTAATTTGCCATTAAAGACCACTGATCCAGTGTGTGTTGCTGTTACTTTGTGTCCATTAGGTAACTGAACATGAGTATCAAATAATGTCTTGCTATTTGTAAGAGAATGAGGAGTACATACAATGTGATATGTGGCTCCAGAATCAAGTAACCAAGGTGGATGGGAATGATAATATTTTTTGTGTAAAAAGGAGTTGAGAACAATGCTAGACACAAAATGATTACCTGAGTTGTCATTTGCTGTGTGATTATATTCTTGAGTGTAAAAATAATAAACATTATATTCAAATGGAGCTGATAGTTCTCTATATTTCATTGCCATACTTACATGTCTATATATAAACTAATAAAGAGGAATATAACAATAGGATAAACTCCACTAAGTAAAGAGGAATATATCCATGCTTCTTTCTACTAAGAAACACATGCAGCCATGCTTCTTTGTTCTTTTCTTTTCTTCTCTACCAAGTCACATGCAGCCATGCTTCTTTGTTCTTTTCTTTTCTTCTCTGCCAAGTTATTATATTGGTGGTTTTCATAGTGTTTGCATAGCATAATGAAAATAATAATAGAAAGAGAAAATGGAGCGTGTTATGGAGTGTGTTCAGAAGTAGGACGATTAATTCCCAACTATAAGGAAGTTGTGTCGCATAATGGCTCTCCCGCTCGCAACACCTAGTCATCTTCAATCAGCATCAACGGAATTCGTTCCCCCCGACGAATTCGTATTCACCGCACGCAACCAGAAACGTCCCAGGCCCGGGTCGCAATCTCAATTAGCTAATGATATTATGGCGGAGGAGAGGGCGGCCATGGAGAACCCTAACCCTAGCAAGGCACCGTCGACTTACGCATCGATCACAAAGCCGAAAAGTAGACCACGCGACGCCAAATTCGACAAAGCTCGCACTGCTGATATGTGCAAACACCTAATGTTCCATAAACCAATGGAGAAATTCCCAGTAGCACAAATCACACTATCGGATGAACTTGAGGAACAAATCCGGAATGAATGGAAGGATACGCTAATTATTCGCATCCTCAGCAGACCGTGGTACTACGAAGCACTGAAAATCAAACTCGACACCATGTGGTCGCTTCACAATGAGTTCAAACTCATGGGCCTAGGACATGGCTGTTATTGCATGAAAGGACTTTGCGACCCAAAACGAGAGATGATTTTAACAGAGGGACCTTGGCACCTCGCGGGAAACTTTCTCTCAATACGGAAATGGTTTCCGGACTTTAATGCGACCACCGACAAAATTGACAGCACTATCACGTGGGTTCGTATTGTTAATTTACCTATGGAGTTGTTATCCGAGGGCGTGATACACGGACTGGCGAGCATGATCGGTGATCCCATTAAGATCGACGAAAATACACTGAACGCTACAAGAGGGAAATTTGCGCGTGTTTGCGTCCAAGTTAGCACCAATAAACCGTTGTTAACGGTTGTTGGCGTGCGCGAGAGGGTATACCAGGTGGTTTATGAAAATATTCCCACCCTTTGCTATCGATGCGGTCGGGCAGGACACCTCGAAAACAGTTGCAGTTTTACGACGGGAAACACCCCAGCTGGAGATGTCACACAACAGTCCCCAAACGCAGCAAACCACCGGACCATGCGGACAAATCGCAGTGGCTGATCGAGAAAATACAAAACAGAGAATTTGGCGAATGGATGAAAGTGACGCGAGGGGGAAGGAAGAAAAACCCCGCGGAGTCCAGAAACACGAGGGATAACGCTTTGGTGAATGGAGGGAAAATCACCCTCTTGCGACGGGGTAATGAAAGCGAGAAAGGTATGAAGGGTGTAGGCGGGGATAGCTCACATAGGGCTGACTTGCAGGGAAAAAGAATTCTACCAAGTTATTTCACTAACACCAAAATTCCTAAAGGAAGGCCTGCAAACAAGGAAAGAAAAGGGAAAAAAATCTTAAAGTGAATTCTTCTTATAAGGGAAGAAGTTCGAGTCCCAGTAGGTCTCAAAACTCCTTTGAAGCCTTAATAAATATTCAAGAGGAAACAGGCCTTTTCGAAGAGCATACGCAGCAAGAAAAAGAATTGGAGACGGAGAATGAATCCGAACGAGTTGAATTGGGACAACGAACTCTTGGGGCTATGGGAACTGCTGGAAATGGAGACACGGTTACGGGAATTTCGTGGGCATTGCGAGATATCACGAATAGCCCTCGAGGATCGCTTGATCGATGTGCTAATGATTCCGCCAAGTGTTTGGGAAGTGGATACAGTGAACTACCGGACTCACAGGGAGGACGACGTGTCCGCATGGTGGCAACGGACGAAACTGAGCCCATGGGAATTGAACCGACAACTCTTAATGTCATTGGAGTTGGGAATTCAGAATCATGCGACATGGAGGGGGTTAGAAGTTGATAACCCAATTGCACCGCTGCATATTAACTGTGTCACCATGAAGATAGTGTCGTGGAATTGCCAGGGGGCGGGACACATCGATTTTCGAACAAATTTCCATGAACTTGTTCGAGTGCATAGACCTTCTATTGTCTTCCTTCTCGAAACATGGGTGAGCGAGGATCGGGCAAGGGCAATTGCGCCGCGGTTGGGGTATACCAACTATGTACTCGCGCCTACAATGGGGATGATAGGCGGCGTATGGATGCTGTGGAACGAAAATGAGGTGCACGTGGAAATTATTGAGATAGACAATCAATCTATCCATGCTTTGATCAACTCTAATCAACAAGAGCAATGGCGACTATCTGGAATATATGCGCAGCCACGTCGTACGGACAAAATCCACATCTTTGATAATATGGAGAGGATTGCCAAGGGTTCGGAACTGTCGTGGTTAGCAATGGGGGACTACAACGAGATATGCTACTCACACGAGAAGTCGGGGGGAAATACAGCCCCCATAAGCCGGCTAAATTTCTTTTGAAATTTCATGGAGAGCTGCAGGCTTCTTGATGCGGGGTTCCGGGGACCCCCCTTTACGTGGGTGAACAAGAGAGAGGATGGAAACATAATAAAGGAACGACTGGATCGCGCGTTGGTGAACCACGCTTGGCTCGAAAAATTCCCGAACAATGAGCTAACAAATCTGCCACGAGTCCATTCGGACCACCACCCCATTATTATGGCATGCGACGGTAACGGGAGAGCTAAATCCCAACGCCCTTTCCGCTTCGAGGCCGCGTGGTTCCACCACCCCGAGTGTGAGCAACTTTTGGAAAAAATATGGGCGAGCTCCCCCGATATCCTCACGTCTATCAAAGAGGTACCGCGCGTTCTCGTGTCGTGGAACAGGGAAAGCTTTGGTAATATTTTTCACAAGAAAAAAGTTCTCACGGCTAGACTTAACGACATTCAAAAGGCGATGGGACACAACCAAAATACGTATCTCATGCAACAGGAGAAAATGCTAATTCATGAATACAATGACATTCTTCGGCAGGAAGAAACGTTTTGGTATCAAAAGTCCCGGGTAAAATGGTTGAAAGACGGTGACAGAAACACTCATTTTTTTCACAAATCTACGCTGGAACGTAGACGGAGGAATAGGATTTCGAGCCTCAAGATTGCGGGGAACTGGATAGACGATGATGACGTGCTAAAATCCCATGCACATGAATATTTTGCTAAACTATTCACGAGCAGCAGTGACAGTGGGAGCAATAGCGCCCCCAATTGGCTCTCGGTTTCTACATATCAGCGGAAACTCTCATAGGCTGATTGTGAGCATGTATCGCGTCGGATTGGCTTAGAAGAACTCAAAAGGGTGGTATTTAGCATGAACGCTTTCAAAGCCCCGGGGCCGGACGGGTTACATGCAGGTTTCTACCAAAAATCTTGGAGCATAGTCCAAAATTCCTTACTGGAATTCGCAGCAGGTGTGTTCAGGAATCGTGCGTTTGAGCCAACAATTTGCGAGGCTTGTCTCTGTCTCATCCCGAAGAACCAAAACCCGGAAAAAATCACACAGTTTCGGCCCATATCCCTCTGCAACGTGCTGTATAAAATTATCACCAAGTGCATTACCTCGAGACTGAGGGAGATTATGCCGACAATCATTGCCCCGACACAGTCGAGTTTCATAAAGGGGTGCAGCACACAGGACAATATCTTTTTGCTCCAAGAAGTCTTGCATTCGGTTCGTAGCAAGAAAATAAATAAAACGAGATGCATGATAATGAAATTGTACTTGGAGAAAGCATACGACAAAGTTAACTGGGATTTTATGGAAGATACACTTTATGCATTCAATTTCCCGAGTGAACTTGTTGAGCTCATTATGTTTAGCGTTCGGAGTGCGGCAACACGAATACTATGGAATGGTTCCCCTTTACAACCGTTCAAGCACGCATGTGGACTCCGACAGGGCGACCCCCTCTCGCCCTACCTATTTGTCTTGTGTGTGGAGCGGTTAGCCTATCTTGTCCAAGAAGAAGTCGCGGGAAAAAATGGGAGCCACTTGTTCCTTGCAGAAGAGGGCCGAGTCTCTCGCATTTATTTTTTGCCGATGATTTAGTGCTTATGGGATGCGCAACTAAGGGGACAGGGAAGGCCATAAAATGTGTACTCGACAAGTTCTGTGGGGCGTCAGGGTTGAAGCTAAGTCACCACAAATCGAAAGTCTTTTTCTCCAAGAGTGTGGAGTCGGGGCTAAAGCGCCACATATGTGACATTCTCGGCTTCGGGCAAACAATAAATTTGGGGAAGTATCTTGGGATAGCACTCACTCATGGGAGATTAACAAGGGCTGATTTTGCCGGGGTTCTCGATCGTGTTACGAAGCGTTTCGCGAGTTGGAAAAGCAAACTACTTAGCCTCATAGGGAGAGACACCCTCATTCACTCGGTGTTATCAGCGCTTCCCGTTTATCATATGCAAGCGACGTGGCTTCCCGAGAATATATGTGCACAACTCGACCGACTGAATAGGGATTTTTTTTGGTCGTCGGATATCACAAAAAAAAGATTACATCTCGTGGGGTGGTCGAAAGTCACGCAATCAAAGAAAAAATGAGGACTGGGAATACGCATTACCCGGATTTGCAACGAGGCGCTATTATCCAAGCTTGCATGGAGGATTATGAGAGAGGATAATACGGTGTGGCGTGAACTTATCCTTGCAAAATATTTGAACAAGAGGCGTATTTTTGATTGCACGACGAAACCCGGAGATAGTGCAACTTGGAAGGGGATTGTGAGGTGCGTGGGCCTTATGACACCGTTTCTTCGATGGAAAATTGGGGATGGTCGGAAAATATCCTTTTGGTACGACTTATGGGCAGGTGATTCACGACTTTGCGACATGGGATGTCGAATTGAGTACTCGGAACTGAACCTTAGGCTCTGCGAACTGCTAGATGAGGAGGGGGAGTGGAGACTTGACCGAATCAACTCCTATATACCGAACGCTGTTAAATCCACCATTGAACAGCGAAGGATCGTCTTGCGAGATGTGGAGGACTGTGTTATATGGACTGAAAATTCCAACGGTAACTTCTCGTGCCAATCCGCTTATAAAACATGTCTCGAGAATTACTCGGAGGATCATATAGACAACACCGAACATGCATGGGTTTGGGGAATTGACGTTAGCCATAAACTTCAACACTTTCTTTGGCTCATAACTCAAAACCGACTTACAACAAATTCAATTCGACGCGCGCGAGGGATCCCCACGTCGGAATTGTGCCCAATTTGTGAAAGATACGATGAAACAGCACTCCACATGGTCCGCGACTGCTGGATGGCAAAGGCCGTGTGGAAAAAGGTGGTGTCGAACGGGAGTTGGGAAGACTTCATTCAAACATCGGACGAGGGTTGGTTCCGAAAGGTCATACAAAATAAGAACATACACGGCGAGTTGAGTGAAGGGCTGGATTGGGGCAGTCTATCCGTTGCGTGCCTATGGATATTATGGAAAAACTGCAATGATCGAGTGTTTAACAAACGGAAAGGATCTGTTTCCGCATGCCTGGCGCAAATTAAGACTCTCGGCGAGGACCTAGGGTGCAGCAAAAGAAAGAGACAGAAGGGTTCGAGAGAGGCGAAGTGGTGCAAACCGGAACCCGGATGGGTGAAGCTCAACACGGACGAAAGTGTCAAGACGGGCAGCTCTAGCGGCATAGCATCAGGAGTGTTGAGGGACTCGAATGGCGCATGGCTATGGGGATTTCGAACAGCAGAATTAACGTCAACGGTGGACGAGATAGAGTTGTTGGCTATTAAGAAAGGTCTCACACTAGCGTGGGAACATCGTTACCCCAAGATCTTGGTGGAGATGGACTCACTTGGCGCGTACAACGAGCTCACGAAAAAACACACGGAACCTGAACACGAGGCGTACCTCATCCAGGAGTGTCGGGATTTCATGAAGCTACCGTGGGACTTGAAGTTTATATGGACGCCGAGAGGGGCGAACAAACTTGCGGATTTGCTAGGGAAATGCAATTTAGATGATAGGCGTACGGATTTCTTTTGGGAAACTCCACCAACCCCGACCCTTAGCTTGTATAAGGCAAAGTTGGTCTAAGGACCTTTTGTGATTTCATTATCTACCAAAAAAAAAAAGAGCTGAAAATGATATTGTATTGAATGAATAGTGGTTAGTACAAGTGGTCCCTTATATAGGAAAGTTGAGGGCTAATGCCAACTACAAAAGAGAGAAAAAGAGCCTAACAACCAAAGATTCCTAGCTGAGTCATCACTCTTCTAAAAGGAAAAATATAAGTGAGAAAAATGAAATTACATAGCGCTAATACAACACATATACTCAGTACATTGTTTTGTAATCTTTATACCCCCCCCCCCCCCTCTCAAGATGGGAATGTATGTTGTGTACTCCCATCTTGATGACAAACTCTTTAAACTTCTTTGTTCCCAGTCCTTTAGTGAGTACATCAGCTATGAAGATACATGGAACATTTTAAATAGGCCATGATTCAGCTTTTCCCGCACAACGTGACAATCAATCTCAATGTGCTTTGTGCATTCATGATATACGAGATTGGAAGCAATATGTATGGCTGTTTTGTTGTCACATAACATGAGAGCTGGTTTGGGATGCTTGTCACCAAGATCATTCAACAGATTTTTCAGCGATGTCAATACACAAACAGTTGTTGCCATTGATCTATATTCTGCTTCTGCAGTATATCTGGGGATGGTATGTTGTTTCTTTGATTTTCAGGATATCAAAGCATCACCCAAGAATATACAATATCCAATAACTGATCTTGTGTCTACACAAGAAGCCCAATCAGCATCACAGTAAGCCTTTAAATGGATAGTGTTGTTGCTACGAAAAAATAATCCTTGGCCCAGTGAAGTTTTAAGGAATCTTACAACTCTAAGTGTTGCTTGCATGTGCACTTCTCCAGGCTTAGATAGAAATTGGTTCACTGTGTTGACAGTGTAAGATAGGTCTGGTCTTGTCACTGTGAGATATAATAGTCTGCATATGATCCTTCTGTAGATTGTAGGGTCCTTAAGAGGTTCTCCCCCTTAATCGCTATAACAAATGTTTGTAACTGTGTGCTTATGTCTTCGAGGAGTACTCAGTTTTCGTGTATGAGTTTATTGTACACAGAACTCTGTTCTCTGATTGTGATCTGGTATTTTTGCAGAATAATCTTCATGAACTGTGGTCGCTCCTAAACTTTTTACTTCCGGAGATATTTAGCTCTGCTGAGACTTTTGATGAATGGTTCCAGATTTCAGGTGAAAATGATCAGCAAGAGGTTGTCCAGCAACTTTGAAAGTGCAAGGTATTCTGGAATCAATGTTATGCGATGTTGGGACAACATTGAGGATAACATTGAAACCAGAGAGCCTGTGCGAACACTGTTCTTTAACTGCTAAATTTAAGTTTTGCCTTTATTCACTTATTAATCAAGTTCCACGGTTTTAGTTGTTTATGTTTATGTCCAGGAAGGTATCTTAATCATAAGGAAGAGCTATGGAAGATTCCTTACTTGAAGTTTCCATAATTCAAGTTAAGTTGAATAGTCAACTCAACACGGTTTGCAAAGAAGGAAACAAATTAGAGTTCCACTGCAACTTGGATTCTTTCCAGAATTACTCCGAATTGAAGAAGGTGGGTTACCTTATTAGATCTGTAATAAAGGGAACACTTATTCAAGAAAGAGACCGAGTTCACAAGGAAGTCCAAATTCAACAAGGAAACAATAAGAGTTACCAAAACTGTGAACAAAACACCTTGGAGTGCAAGTTTCAAGAAACCTATATAAAGGTGTGAAAGTTCATCAAGATGAGTACAAGACAATAGTGCTAAATAATCCAAGAGATTAATTCTTCGTTATATTGTCTTCGTCTTGCTTTTGCGAAGTTTTTGCATCAACTATTTAAGTATAGTTCATAGGAGTTAAGTAGTTCGTGCTTGTCTGCTTCGTTGACTCCGATCAACAAAGAGCGTGAGTGAATTGTTGTGAGGAACGTTTTGTTAAAACCTTTATTGGTTATTTTGCCTAAGTCTAAGAAGTTTTTAATAATATTGAAAACTTCTGAAAATTATATCTTCTTGTGTTTTTAATTCCGTTGTATATTACTCTAATCAAGAAGATCATGATAGAGTTAAGGCAAACGCCAGCTTAACTCTCAAAGTTGTTGTGTCAATCCACGATCCGACAATTTCAAACTTCACAAGTATTCCTGTTTCTTCATTTTCCAGCAGGCATTTCTTTTTCCTTCTGTGAACATTCATTTGTATTTGATGATAAATTATTGGTGTTGCATACTGAGAAGCTCAAGTAAGTAGTATAAGTCACTGCTGCAGAAGGATCTTGAGGTTGTAAATGCTGGAGGAGAACGCAAGCGTCTTCTTAATATAGCCATGCAGCTCCGTAAATGTTGTAATCATCCATATTTATTTCAAGGTGCTGAACCTTGGCCCTCCGTATACCACTGGGCAACATCTTGTAGAAAATGCTGGTATGTTTTTTCTTCTGAGTAAGGACCATGTATTTTCTTTTGCGGTACTTGTCACCATTGACCTTAACCTTATTTTCCACGATGTGTTGTGAATTACAGGGAAGATGGTTCTTCTTGACAAATTACTTCCAAAATTAAAAGATCGTGATTCCAGGGTTTTGATATTCTCACAGGTTGGTTTTCTTTTGGTCCTGATCTTTATTCTCTACCTAAACCTATTTGCACTTCACTATGCAGAAATATTATGGAGTTATTGTTGCCATTATTTGTTAGTCTGTCTTATTTCTCACTATTTTTCCCCCAGCTTCTCATGGTCTTTTAACTGTGCTATGCAGATGACAAGGTTGCTTGACATACTTAAAGACTACTTGATGTTCCGTGGATACCAGTATTGCCGAATTGATGGAAACACTGGTGGGGAAGACCGAGATGCTTCCATTGAAACTTTCAACAAGCCGGGAAGTGAGAAATTTGTCTTTCTACTGTCAACCAGAGCTGGGGGTCTTGGTATCAACCTTGCCACTGCTGATGTTGTCATTCTGTATGACAGTGATTGGTGAGTCTTTGCTGTTTCTACTATTTGTGACACCTTTAAGTTGTATTATCAAGTAATTTCTGCAACTATTGCTACACAGGAACCCACAAGTTGATTTACAGGCTCAGGACCGTGCTCACAGAATTGGGCAGAAGAAGGAAGTCCAAGTTTTCCGGTTCTGCACAGAGGTTGTTCTTGTTTTTATTCCATTGGCATTTGCACAAACTCCTTGGAGCCATAATATTTACATGATTGGAGACAATTCTTTTCAGTACACCATTGAGGAAAAAGTTATTGAAAGGGCCTACAAAAAGCTTGCTCTAGATGCTTTGGTTATCCAACAAGGGCGACTAGCTGAGACAAAGAGTGAGTCTTTCTAATCCACCATCTTAACTCTTTTTCATGTACTATATCATAGTTATATGATAGCAAATTGAGTGTCTACTTGATTTTCTGTTACACAGCTGTTAATAAAGACGAGCTGTTGCAAATGGTGAGATTTGGTGCTGAAATTGTTTTCAGCTCCAAAGATAGCACAATCACTGATGAAGATATAGATAGAATCATTGCCAAGGGAGAAGAGGCCACTGCAGAACTTGATGCCAAGATGAAAAAATTTACAGAAGATGCTATCAAATTCAAAATGGATGACAGTATGCTTCTGCTTCTCTCACTCTCTCTGATAGTCTGATACTTTCGTCTTAATCATTTTCCCGAGTTTAATTAGTTTCTGAGACTGATTTAAGCTGTTTTCCTTCTGCAGCTGCTGAGTTGTATGATTTTGACGATGAAAAGGTATTATTACTTCTGTCCCACTGGAATATATGATATGATATTAGTTGGTCTTTCTCGAGCTCACGTTTTTCTTTGTTCCTTGTTGGTATAGGATGAAAGTGTCAGTGATAATTGGGCTGAGCCGTCAAGAAGGGAAAGGAAGCGCAAGTACATTTCTTCAAATGATAAAATTACTTACTTTGGTGTTGCTTTTTTTAATATAGCTATTCGGAGGCAGAGTACTTCAAGCAGACAATGCACCAGAGCGGGCCTGTGAGACCCAAAGAGCCTCGAATTCCTCGCATGCCACTGTTGTAAGCATCTTCTGATGAATTGGTTGTTATCCTTTTGATATCTGCATCTGAAAATCTGCCATCTTTTGTCAGGCATGATTTCCAGTTCTTCAACACACAGCGTCTTACTGAACTGTATGAAAAAGAAGTTCGTTACCTTATGGTGGGTCTCTAAGCTACACTGCATTTTCCACTCTTGTTTATGTGTCTCCTTGTGTATATATGTGAACAAGTGGTTATATTTATCTATCTATATGTGTTCATATGTTGATATAATGTCTTCTCCGTTTATGGTTTAAGCAAGCACAGCAGAAAAATCAAGTCAAAGATACAATAGAAGTGGATGAATCCGAGGGTATGTAATTCTGGATAACTCTCATCTTAGAACTGTCGTATTTATTGCACATGAACTTCATACATTGTTATCTAACAGAAGTTGGAGATCCATTGACTGCTGAAGAGCAGGAAGAGAAGGAATCTCTCCTTGAAGAAGTAAGTCTATATAACTGTTGGTACTTCAGTTCTAGTTTTGTGCTTGCCTTAAGCTGATTATTGTGCTGTGCAGGGTTTTTCCACGTGGAGCAAAAGAGACTTTAGCGCTTTTCTCAGGGCCTGTGAAAAGTATGGTCGAAATGATATCAAGGGTATTGCTTCGGAAATGGAAGACAAAACAGAGGAAGAAGTCGAAAGATATTCCAAAGTTTTGATAGAAAGATATAAAGAATTGAATGGTAAACATTAAAATCGTTAGCAATTATATTGTACTTGCATTCTGACTTCTGAGACAATGTGTTACATTCTTTTCATATTAAAGTTTATCAAGTTGTCTGATAATGTTTTAGCCGTTTCTTTGCATCTGAAGCACAGTGTACACTAACTTGTGAATGTTATATGATAAGATTATTAAAAACATTGAGAGAGGCGAGGCCAGAATATCTCGGAAAGATGAGATCATGAAAGCTATTGGGAAGAACATGGATCGGTACAAGAATCCATGGCTGGAATTAAAGGTGCAGTATGGCCAAAACAAAGGGAAGTTGTACAATGAAGAATGCGACTGTTTCATGATTAGAGTTCTGACTATATACACCTTGAAATAAATGTATTTTCACTTATCCATTTGCTTATTCATTTACTCTTCTTACTCAGATATGCATGATTCACAAACTTGGGTATGGGAATTGGGACGAGTTGAAGACAGCCTTTCGTACTTCACCACTTTTCCGGTTTGATTGGTTTGTAAAGTCACGGACAACTCAGGAACTTGCAAGGAGATGCAACACCCTCATTCTATTAGTGGAGAAGGAAAACCAAGAATTCGATGAACTGGAAAGGCAGGCACGTAAAGAGAAAAAACTTGCAAGGTAGGTCGATTGTCTAAATTTGTTCATCATCTTTTGTTCTGGGTATAGAATAAAACTACTACCCGAACAAACAAATATTCCTTCCTAGTGACTTGGTCTTTCTTTTACTTGGCTGTGCATATAGTTGATTCTCATTTGTGCTCGACTATCCTAACCTGATGACTATTTAGATTTCGTAACATATATCAATTTTCCTGGCAGAATATGAACTCAGCAAAGCGTGCTGCTGCTAGACAAGCTGTGGAGAGCTCTCCACCATCTACAAAGAAGCGGAAGCAATCATCAATGGATGATTACGTGAGCTCAGTGCGTGCGTCTGAACTTTTTTTCTTGGATTCGGCTGTCTGCACTTTTTGTATGCGGAACTTGATTTTTTAAATGTTTTATCTTTGTAACAGGGAAGGAAGAGGAAATGATTTCTGTATCATAATTTTGGTGGCTATTCTAAGGGCTACGAGCTGCTCCCGGTTTTACAAGACTTTATTAGTAGATCGAGGGAGTATGTATGTAATATATAGGTAGTAGATGATGTAGTTGAGTTTAGTTTTGCTATTCTTTTCGAGTTCTCTTATTGTTGTATGCAGAGCAATAATAGAGCATTGTATGGTATTTCTAATGTCACAATCACTCTAGTAATTAATCAGGCCACCACTGTCTTGACAAACTTAGATCATTATGTTTCAATATTTTTCCTGTCAAGTTTTCGTATATTAATGAAATAACCACTTCTTCTTCACAAAATGATCCTAGTTTGAAGAATGCATCACAACCAACTTCTTGGGGGACACAAATATGCTTACCTCTAAAGCTTTTGTTCAGCTTCGTAAGAGCCTGTTCTGACTCGGTAAGCGTAAAACAGTTGTTCACTCGCCGAGAACCCTAGGGATATGTATTTGCTTTCTTTGAATAATAACAGTGCACTCGTCTTTGGTGAACTTGACAAACAAATCTCGATCGCGCATTTAACTAATACTGCCCAAATTTTGCCTTATAAGTCCTACGTGATTAGACATCACGAAGATGAGGTGAGTATTGTGACGATAAGAGTTTCTCTTCTAAAAATCTCCCTTTCCTCCGTGTTAGCACAAATAAATACGCATCTGGTGAATACCATTGGCATTGAATGTTGATGCAGTAGCATTATAATAAACGCTCCGAACTCATTGCACAACGGTACCAAACACTCGGAGAAAAGTAAAAATGCATATAACACCAGTTTTCGTGCAAGGACTTCAGAATTAACCACCTAAATACTTGAATCTCATCAACTCATTTACAAGAAATTGCACACTAGGAAACAGCGGAAAACTAGACAGCGTACTAAAACCAAAACACCTCAATTCTTGTTTAACAATAAGCAGTGACAGGACAAACGAATACCTCCGAGTTAGATAACATATTACCCTCTTACAGCATTGTTATGAGTAGAATAGTAGAACAACAATATTTATCAAGGTTACCACTTCTCGAAAGCAACCAACTGGAAACAAAAATTACTGCGTAAGCTTATCACAGAAGCGAAATCTTACTCCAATCCGAACCGGGACTAGCTAGAAGATAAGCGTAATAATTCAATGCTTTTAATCTCATTTTCTAAACTTATTAAAAATGGTATATTAAAACTGATAGGAATCAAGTGAAAGTCTACCAAAGAAGAAAGCCTAAGAAGAATATCTATTAATTATTTATTTCCTAATTAGTTTATTTCTTAATTGTTAAGACATTATTTTAGGTATGAGTTTATTTTGGTAAGTTTGATAGAATTAGGGCTCTAATTACCTTTTAGTTAGAGTCTTAATTGGAGTATGTTTCTTTTATCTAGCCTATAAATATAGGCCAAGACTTTGTTTGGAAACAGATTTTGATGATTATTGATATTGATATATTATTTAGCTTATAGTTTTCTCTACTTTCTCTTCGTGTTCTTCGTGTTCGTTCCAAATCGGTTGTCAATCTCTATCAAATTGGCACCAGAGCCATACGATTTTTTCCTCGATTTCCGATGCCGTCAAATTTCAGTTTTTTAGCCAATTTTCGTGTTTAATTTTCTGTTCTTCATAGTTTAGGGTTTAAGATTGCAATTTTCTGAAGAAAAAAAAAAAAAAAAAAAGAAACTTGCAGCAAAACCCTAGAGGAGCGCCGCCTCCCTCGTCGGCGTTCGCGCCGCCGTCATCACCGTCGGTCCCCAACGTCCGCCGCCACCCCCTCTCTGTCACCGCCTCCGTTCTTCACCGCCACCAGCCCACACGTCGCACCCACCACCGCCGTTCTACTGCTCGCTTGCTTCACGCCACCGCACTCGATCGCCTTCCTCCTTCACCGGTCGTCCAGCGATCGCGTCGTTACAGGCGTCCTCCACCAGACGCGCCGCCATCACGCCGCGCCGTTACAAGCGTCCTCCACCAGACCCACTGTCGTTCAGTCCGTGAAGAAGAAGGACCAATATTACTATTTAGTCCCTGTTTGGTTATTTGCAGTTAAATCCCTAATTTTTGCTAATATTTTCATCTTTTGATTTTCAGTGGTGTTTGGAATACTAAAGCCCTAAATCGGACTAGGCGTGGACTACGGTGACATCGGGATCTTGGTGTGCTCGGATTTATTTCGGTAACAATCTTTTTCCCGTCATTGACTTTAGGACTTTTTGTTCGTTGGCAAGTTTAGCTTATTTATATTATCTAAAAGACAAAAAAAAAAAAAATCCTTGAATCATTGCTTAATTGTTTTTCTTTATTTCGATCTTCTGCGATACCATTGGCTCTAGTTTATAGTTAATTTGCTTGTGCTTTTAATTTGGTATTAGCATAAAAAAAAAAAAAAAAAACCTTCTTGTGCATGCCTTTTACGAGATCAATGGCACTAGAACAAAAGATTGAGGAACTCTCCAAAGCTTTCACTCAAGGACTCGAGACGATGCGAGCCGAATTTCATAGCACCCTTACCACACTTGACGCTAAGTTAGACGATCACATCTCCCAGTGCCAACAACACGCGTCCAGTCAAGTCCCTCCACCCTCTGACCGTCCTCATGGTAGAGGCGTCGCATACGGCCCTGAGAATTCCACCCATATTCATCAAACCTTAGGTCAGACCAGTCATGCAGGTGTTGCAGGTGTTAGAAGCCCCCGTGATAACCACGATGCACCTAGGAGGCAGACCATCAACGCCGACGAGTATGGCGAGGATGATAATAGTTTCGACGAACACTATGACCCTAGGCATAGGTCTCACGGTAGACGCCCTTATGATCACCATAGGTATCCGCCTCGCGATGATTCTTACGATGTTACTAGGCGAGTAAGAGTTGACATTCCTGACTTTGAGGGTACAAACGATCCTAATTTCTTCATAGATTGGCTAGATCGTCTTGAAGCTTACTTTGTCTTTTATGGCTTGAACAACACACAGAAACTTCTCTTTGTCAAAATGAAGCTAGTAGGATCAGCCCAAAAATTTTGGCAAAATGTCGAGTGCGACCGTGTGTATGATAATGAACCGCCAGTCACTTCGTGGGAGGAGATGAAGCGCATTCTGACTGCTAAATATCTTCCGTCTTTCCATGAGACTCAAATGATGCAAGACTGGTTCAATCTCAAACAATGGACCCTCAGTGTCACAGAGTACTTTTCTCGGTTTGAAGATTTGAAGGCTTGGTGCAAGATCAGAGAGCATTAGTGGATCACAGTCACTAAGTTCATTAATGGACTTCGGGATGACATTAAACGCGACGTTACCTTGCATCGCCCTCGTACCTTGCATGATGCCCTCCATTTAGCGAGAGAGATCGAAAAGCACCTAAGGCCGCCCTTTTCTCGAAAATTTTCTTCTTCTGCCACTGACTCCAGATTTCCTAAATCTTCGACCTTTCAGCCACCTCTTAATTCTGTCAAGAATAGTGGCCAACCCTCGCAACCGTCTCAGCCTGTTCGCTCCGCTATGGGTAGCTCACTCTCGTCTCCATCTATCTCTTCTGTTATATGCCACAAGTGTCATGAGAGGGGTCACATAGCCTCTCGTTGCCCACATCGTGCTCTTCACTTAGGCATCGAGACCCAAGACGACGAGCCAACTGAAGAATATCTCGTGGAATCTGAAGAATGCGACGCCACATTTGATGGTGAAGACATTGATGGTGAAGGCGCCCTAAATGTCATGCGCTGTATATTGTCATCCACAGTCGACCAAGACTCTTGGAAACGCACTGCCATTTTTTAGATTAGGGTTCGATATGGGGAGAAAATCTTGCGCGTCGTCATAGATAATGGTAGCTCCATGAATGTGGTCTCTACTTCTGCCATTCGGCTTCTTGATCTTAAGCCCGAACCTCACCCTTCCCCTTTCAAAGTCGCTTGGGTCGATCAGACTTCCTTGACCGTTTCTGAGCGTTGTTTGGTTCCTCTTCGCTTAGGACCCTACTCTGAAGACATTTGGTGTGATGTCTTATCTATGGATGTGGCCCACATCTTATTAGGTCGTCCATGGCTTTATGATAAGAATGCTCTTAATTACGGTAGGGACAATAGTTATGTCTTCACTCACAAGGGCGCACGGGTTAGGCTAGTTCCGGGTAAACCAGTAAACCCTTCCTCACGATTTCCGCCCAAGGTCCAACCCACCCAGAAACTCCATTTTTTGTCTGGCCCTGAATGTGAGAAAGAGGGTGTTGAGTCCAACTTGTTGCTTGCCATAGTTGCTAATGCTCCCTTAGAGTTTCCCGATGACACATCTTGCCACACGCCTTCGGATCTTAGTGCTCTTTTAGAGGAGTTTAAGGACATTACCCCTGAGGAATTGCCCGACCAATTACCACCTATGCGAGATGTCCAACATGCCATAGACCTAGTTCCCGGCTCCCAGTTGCCAAATTTACCTCACTATAGGATGAACCCCACTGAGCGGGACGAGTTGAATAGGCAGATAGATGGACTTTTGGGTAAAGGGTTTATTCGTCATAGTCTTAGTCCTTGTGATGTCCCTGCACTCTTAACTCCTAAGAAAGATGGTTCATGGAGGATGTGTATCGACAGTAGAGCCATTAATAAGATCACTGTTAAATATAGGTTTCCCATACCTAGGCTTGATGATATGTTAGATCACATGGCAGGATCGAAGTGGTTCACTAAGATTGATTTGCGGGCAGGATACCACCAGCTAAGGGTTAGGCCAGGGGATGAGTGGAAAACCGCCTTTAAGACTCCGGACGGACTATTTGAGTGGTTAGTCATGCCTTTTGGGTTAACCAATGCACCTAGCACCTTCATGCGAGCTATGACTCATATTCTACGCCCCTTCATTGGGAAGTTCTTGGTGGTCTACTTTGATGATATTCTGTTCTATAGTGCCACTAAGGAAGAACACTTGCGACATGTTAAGTTAGTTTTTGAAGTTCTTAGGGCTCAGAAACTTTATGTTAATTTGGGTAAGTGCTCGTTCTTTCAGTCCCGTGTGATATTCTTGGGTTTTGTCGTCTCTGATCTAGGTGTTTCCGCCGACCCTAACAAAATCAAAGCCATTGTTGAATGGCCTTTGCCCAAGACTGTGTCTGAGGCTCGTAGTTTTCACGGCTTAGCTACCTTCTATAGGCGCTTCATTAGGGATTTTAGCTCCATCATGGCTCCTATCACTAATTGTCTCCGTAAAGGTGAGTTTAAATGGAGTTCCTCTGCTACAGAAGCCTTTGAGTTGGTGAAGAAGAAAATGACGGAAGCCCCAGTGTTACGCCACCCTGATTTTAACAAGGTCTTTGAGGTTGCTTGTGATGCATCTGGAGTAGGCATAAGAGGTGTTCTGAGCCAAGATAATCACCCGATTGCGTTCTTTAGTGAAAAACTCAATGAGTCTCGCCGTACCAAATACAGCACATACGAGAAGGAGTTTTATGCGTTAGTTCGTTGTTTAGAGCATTGGCGATACTACCTCCTCCCTAAGGAGTTTGTTCTTTAGAGCGACCATGATGCCCTTAAATTCATCAATGATCAGAAGAAGCTCAAAGAGAAACATGCTAAGTGGGTTGAAACGCTCCAAGACTTCTCTTTTGTTCTTAAACATCGTTCTGGTGTTGAGAATGTGGTAGCTGATGCCTTAAGTCGCATAGGACTTCTATTGCAGAAATGGTCTACTACGGTTGTTGGTTTTGATAGGATGCGTGATGCTTATGTCTCGTGTGTTGATTTCTCTGAGATTTACTCTGAGGTTTCCGCGGGTCATCGTAGTCAGTTTCCTGATTACCAAGTGGTTGATGGGTACTTGTTTCATGGGACTCGCCTATGTATCCCTAGCACATCTCTGAGGGATTTTCTTATTTGGGAGCTTCATGATGGGGGTCTCACGGGTCATTTGGGGAGAGACAAGACTACCATCCTTGTTGCTGATCGTTTCTTTTGGCCATCTTTACGCAAGGATGTGGCTCGGGTTGTGTCACAGTGTCGTGTTTGTCAACTTAGTAAAGCAAGAAGGCAAAACACTGGTCTTTATACCCCTTTACCTATTCCTCACTCCCCTTGGAAAGACCTTAGCATGGACTTTGTGTTAGGCATTCCTCGTACTGCTAGAGGTCATGATTCTATTTTAGTTGTGGTGGATAGGTTTTCTAAGATGGCCCACTTTCTTCCTTGCAAGAAAACCGTTGATGCTTCTAATATTGCGAGGATCTTCTTCAACGAAGTGGTACGTTTACATGGGTTACCCTCTTCCATAGTGTCCGACAGGGATGTGAAGTTCGTGAGTCATTTTTGGCGCTCTTTGTGGAAATTATTTGGTACTCACTTGAAGTTCTCTAGTGCTTTTCATCCTCAAACTGATGGTCAAACTGAGGTTGTTAATCGTACTTTAGGTAATCTCCTTAGATGTCTTGTGGGGGAAAAGCCTAGTACTTGGGACTTGATTTTACCTGTTGCTGAGATGGCCTACAATAATTCCACGAGTAAGTCCACTGGCAAGAGTCCTTTTGAGATTGTTCATGGGGTAGCTCCTCGACTTCCTATTGATTTGGTGCCATTGCCTATTTCTCATAAAACAGCTGAATTTGCTGAAACTTTTGCACAACATATTCATAATTTACATGCTGATATCCGAATGAAAATAGCACAAAGTAATGCAAATTATAAATTGGCTGCTGATTTACATCGTAGGAAGTTGGAGTTTAAGGAAGATGATTTTGTGATTGTTCGTATTCGTCCTGAACGTTTTCCAAAACATACATCTAAGAAGCTTTTTGCTCGTGCTTCAGGACCTTTTCGTATCATAAAACGTCTTGGTGATAATGCTTATTTGTTAGACTTGCCTCTTGAACTAACTATTAGTCCTATTTTCAATGTTGGGGATTTGACTCCTTATCGAGGTACTTTTGAGCCTCCTACATTTTCTGCTAGTGTCACAGGTGGTTCTGCAACTTCTCCGATTTCGGTGCCCAAGTTACCCCTACACCACCGTTGGTCATGGATGAGGTTGAAGCAATTCTTGAGGATGAGATTGTTAGTACCACTGTTGGAGGTTTCCAGCGCTACCTTGTCTCTTGGAAAGGTCGCCCCGCTTCTGATAATTCATGGGTTCAAGAAGAAGAGCTTCGTCTTCACTTTCCGGACTTACTTGAGGAGTACATCAATGCAAACTCTCCGGAGGCGAGTTTTTTCAAGCCGGGGAGAGATGATAGGAATCAAGTTAAAGTCTACCAAAGAAGAAAGCCTAAGAAGAATATCTATTAATTATTTATTTCCTAATTAGTTTATTTCTTAATTGTTAAGACATTATTTTAGCTATGAGTTTATTTTGGTAAGTTTGATAGAATTATGGCTCTAATTACCTTTTAGTTAGAGTCTTAATTGGAGTAGGTTTCTTTTATCTAGCCTATAAATATAGGCCAAGACTTTGTTTGGAGACAGATTTTGATGATTATTGATATTGATATATTATTTAGCTTATAGTTTTCTCTACTTTCTCTTCGTGTTCTTCGTGTTCGTTCCAAATCGGTTGTCAATCTCTATCAAAAACATTTCCTGAAAGTATTAGCCAACACCTATACCTATTTCAACAAATAAATCACGAAAAAAATGACATGATACTTCTTCTGTAAAATGTTGCATATTTGCATACAGTACGTGGAGGTTTACCATTGTATCTTCCTGTAAGCTTTACCATGTAATAAATTTTTATATATTTAAACCCACTATCACTGTCGGGATTCATCCATCCCTTCTCTATATTCGATTTGCGTCATTACAAATAGACAGCACTAAGTTTCTGAAACCATAAAGATTCCATTTGTAGAACGAATACAATTTAAGGTTAAAAAGATGGCGGCAGCAGCAAATGCTGCACAACGTTCTGTTACGCATAATCGAACACAGTATGGACAGTCATGCTCGCCACCAAGCTTCATTCTGTTACTGTAATTGGCAACCAGAATCTTGATTTTGACCCAGCATGTGGTTTATTTTTTTTGTTAAGTATTCATCCAAAGCCATTATTTTATTGCCACATCAGTACTTGGTCTTAGGCTTGAAGTTGTCCACTGCAAGATTATTTTCTTTTCTATTTATGCAATTGGCAAAAAGAATATTGATCACTTAGATCCAGCATGTGGTTTTGTTTAGTTAAGTATCCATCCAAAGCCATTATTTTATTGCCACATCAGTACTTGGTCTCAGTTATGATGCTGTCTACTGCAAGATTATTTTCTTTTCTAAGCCTTGTTGTGTATATATATATACACTAAATTATCTTGTTGCCACATCAAAACTTGGTCTCAGGTTGATGTTGTCCACTCAAACTTATCTTGTTTTCTAAGCCTTTGTTGTATATACTAATTAAATTGGTATGTGTTAGCATATTATTATTGTATATTAATTGTGTTAAGGGTAGTTTAATCTTTTAGTTATCTTGTATATATATTTTCCTTATTGTAAACCCTAGTCATCATATTCATTCATTGTATTGTAAGATCCATTGTCTTGTAAGATAATGGCCATCTTGATGAATGTTATCATGGCATCAGAGCCAAATCTCTGACCCAACCGGTAGGCAAACACGACACCACGCCGTTCGAACTCGGCGGTGAGATCATTCCGAATTTTTTTTGGGTTTTTCGTCTTCGTATTGCTACTGGTTTCTGGTAATCCGCTGCACTCTCTAAACTTGTTGGTGTGTTAATTTCGATTTCGATTTGGTGCAATTTTTGTTTGGTTTGTTGCCCCAATTCTGTTTCTGGGTTAGTCTTGCTTTGTGTATTGCTGCAATTTTCGATTTATGTTATCATGATGGGAGGGGATGATTCGTTGCAGTCGATTAGTGTTCGTTTTGATGGGAAAAACTATGGGTATTGGAGTTATGTTATGAAAAACTTTCTAAAAGGGAAGAAGATGTGGAATTATATTTCTGTTGTTTTGGGAGCTCCTAAGTCATATGATGCTAATTTTGTTGAGTTATTGGATGTGTGGGATACCAATAATTCTAAAATTATTACTTGAATTAACAATTCTGTTGAGCATAAGATTGGTACTCAGTTAGCTAAGTTTGATAATGCGAAAGAAGTTTGGGATCATTTGGAGAGGTTGTATGTGAGGTCCAACTTTGCTGTTCAATATCAACTTGAAGGGGAAATTCGTGCTCTTACACAGGAATTGAGAGCATTCGGTCCGTATATTGAAAGGCGAGAACAACAACGTTTGGTTCAACTGTTGTACAATCTTCGCTCTGAGTATGAAGGCATCCGTGGGTCAATTCTGCATCGTACTCCTTTGCCTTCAGTTGATTCAGTTGTGCATGAATTGTTAGCTGAAGAAACCCGCCTCAAGACTCAAATTGAGAAGTCCACTCCTGTTGGTTCTGTTTTGGTTACTCAACCTAGTCATATCAGATCTAAACAAAAGAGTTATGATACGGATGAGTGTCGCTATTGTCATGAAAAGGGTCATTGGAAGAATCAGTGTCCTTTATTGAACCAGAAAGGCAAACCACAACAGGAATATGGAAAGAGGCCAAGTGACAAACCTTCATATTCACAGAATCTTCGTTTTGGAGGACAGCCTAATACAGCTGTTGTCATGCCTACATTGGATCCAGCTTCTGTCGATTCATCTTTGTCAGACAAAGCAACTTTGGTTAATCTATTGCAGAACCTTCTTCAGGCAAACAAAAACCAGTCTCCACCATATGCTATGTCTGCTCCATCCACATCAGGTAGAAACTCGTCCTTATGGGTGTTGGATTCTGGAGCATCTCATCACATGTCTCCTGATCGCAACTCATTTGTATCTATGTCTCATGTGTTACCACCTACATCTGTTATGACTGCTGATAGCACTCCTATGCCAGTCGTAGGTGTTGGTACAATTCAAACAGAAAATCTCTCACTACCTGATGTTAATTGTATTCCTAAATTGGCTATGAATCTTATTTCTGTTGGTCAATTGTGTGATCGTGGTCTTGATGTTCACTTTTCCTCTACTTCTTGTCATGTGCAGGATCCGAAATCAAAGAGAATACTTGGGACTGGAAGTAGAGAGGGGGGACTTTATGTTTTGGATGGCATGAAGGTTGATGGTCAGTTTGCAGCTACGAGTATTGATCTATCTACATTTCATTTAAATTCTTCTTCTTCGAAGTTTTACGTATGGCACTCTAGACTAGGTCATGTATCTGGATCTTGTCTAAGGTTTTTATGTAATAGTGGTGTTTTGGGAGACTTGCAGTCTCAGGATATTTCTGATTGTAGTGGATGTAAACTTGGGAAGTTTTCTGCAAAACCTTTTAATCACAGTACATCCACTTCTTTTGCACCATTTGATTTGATTCATTCTGATGTTTGGGGACCTACCTCTATTCCTACAAAGGGGGGTCACGATATTATGTTTCTTTCATTGATGACTATACTCGTTATTGCTGGGTTTACTTGATGAAAAATCGTTCTGAATTCATTGATGTTTATGCTCACTTTGCTGCATATGTGAAAACTCAACACTCTAAAGTCATAAAATATTTTAGATCTGATTTGGGTGGGGAATATACGAGTAATGCACTCTCTGACACTCTTCTTAGTGATGGTACTGTGCACCAATCCTCTTGTATAGATACACCTCAGCAAAATGGTGTGGCTGAAAGAAAATATAGGCATATTTTTGAAACGACACGTTCTATGCTTTTGTCTGCTAGTGTACCTAGTGAGTATTAGGGAGAAGCAGTTCTCACTGCTGTTTATATCATAAATAGAGTTCCAACACCCAAGAACGCAGGTATCTCTCCATATGCTAAGTTATTTGGTCAAACTCCTGATTATTCTCATTTGCGGTTTTTTGGATGCACATGTTTTGTTCTTCGTCCACATGTTGAGCGAACTAAGTTGTCTTCACGTGTTGCAATATGTGTCTTTTTGGGATATGGAAATGGCCAGAAGGGTTATCGGTGTTATGATCCAGTTGCTAGAAAATGTTATGTTTCTCCTCATGTTCACTTTATTGAGCATATTCCATATTTTTCCATTCCGAGAAACTCCCATAATGTGACACGGTCGAATATTATTCACATTGACCCATTTACTCTTGATGTTTCTGATATTGAAACTAATGATCCAATTGGTGAGAATATTGGGTTTGGTGATGTTGTTGGAGATGACAATATTGGTGTTGGTGATGGAGATGACTTGGGTGCTGCTGAAGAGTTACCCCCTCATGTCCCTTCTCTTACGATTTCGGATCCAGCTCAGGAGCGGTATCTCAAGCGTACTCGTAAGTCTACTCAACTGCCTGATTTCATTTACTTTTATTATTCTCAGCCTTTTGTTTCATTTTTGGCATCTGTTTGGCCTCTTTGTGAGCCTACCTCTTATTCTGAGGCGGCACAAGATATTGTTTGGCAAGAGGCTATGGCTGAGGAACTATCAACTTTGAACAAAAATCACACTTGGGACTTGGTTCCTCTTCCAATAGGGAAAAAGTCAATTGGTTCTCGATGGGTCTATAAAATTAAAACCAAAGCTGATGGTTCAGTTGAGCGATATAAGGCTCGTCTAGTGGCAAAAGGATTTGCTCAACAATATGGCATGGATTATGAGGAGACATTTGCTCCTGTTGCTAAGATGACATCTGTCAGAGTTCTTATTGCAGTTGCATCAGTACGACAATGGTATATTTCACAGATGGATGTGAAAAATGCATTCTTGAATGGTGATTTACATGAGGAAGTGTACATGACACCTCCTTCGGGTGTTCCTCACGACAAAAGGCAGGTGTGTAGACTTAAGAAAGCATTATATGGGCTTAAGCAAGCTCCAAGAGCTTGGTTTGAGAAGTTTTCTACAGTTGTTTGTTCTCTTGGCTTCTCCTCTAGTCCTAATGATACAGCCTTATTTGTTAAATATAGTTCTGCTGGTCGCATAATGCTTTTATTGTATGTTGATGATATGATTATTACAGGTGACGATGTTGAGGGTATTAAGGTGTTGAAACACACCTTATCTCGTTTGTTTGATATGAAGGATTTGGGTCCTCTTCGTTACTTTTTAGGTATTGAAGTCGCCTCATCTCCAAAGGGCTATCTTTTGTCTCAGTCGAAGTATACTTCAGATATTTTAGAGCGAGCTCGTCTTACAGACACTCGTGTTGCTGCTACTCCTTTAGAGGTAAATGTTCGTTATACTCCTACTGGCGGTACACTTCTTCCGGATTCCACTTTGTACAGGTCTATTGTTGGTAGTTTGGTATACTTGACTATTACCCGATCGGATATTGCTTATGCGGTCCATGTTGTTAGCCAGTTTGTTGCTGCACCTACCTCTGATCATTGGGCTACTGTTACTCGCATTCTTCGTTATCTTCGTGGTACTATTTATCAGAGTATATTGTTTCCTTCGAGTTCTTTATTAGAACTTCGAGCATATATAGATGCAGACTGGGCTAGTGATCCATCCGATCGAAAATCTACAACTGGATACTGTATTTTTCTAGGTGATTCTCTCATCTCTTGGAAAAGCAAGAAACAAGATGTTGTTTCCCGTTCTTCTACCGAGGCAGAGTATCATGCTATGGCTTCCACCACAACTGAACTTGTTTGGTTACGACGGTTGTTAGGTGATATGGGGGTGTTGTTGTCATCCCTCACACCCATGTATTGTGATAACAAAAGTGCTGTTCAGATTGCTCATAACTCTGTTTTTCATGAGCGTACCAAACATATTGAGATCGATTGTCATGTGACTCGACATCATTTTCAGCATGGTGTTATCTCTCTACCGTTCATCTCGTCTTCGATGCAGTTGGCTGACTTCTTTACGAAGGCACATACGATTCAGCGACACAACTTCTTTGTTGGCAAACTCTCGTTACTTATTGCAGTACATTCTCGAGTTTGAGGGTGGGTGTTAGCATATTATTATTGTATATTAATTGTGTTAAGGGTAGTTTAATCTTTTAGTTATCTTGTATATATATTTTCCTTATTGTAAACCCTAGTCATCATATTCATTCATTGTATTGTAAGATCCATTTTGTCTTGTAAGATAATGGCCATCTTGATGAATGTTATCAGTATGGACAGCAATATTTGCCTTGGTAGAGTTGAATCTCTCTTTAAAACGAAAACAATATTGCAAGTTGCATCTTTCTTCTTCGTTAACCATATTTTTATATATGTTCATGTTGGCCATAAATTAATCTTTATTGTGAAAGCCACTCACCAGCAACCCACGACTAAATCCCTGTGATAAAGATGCAACTAAGCCATTAATCCCCCAAAAAATAGCATCTTGAAAGACTTTTGGCAACAAATAACTAGTACTAAACATGTAGTTCCTTCAATGTATACGCTAATTGAACAAACAACTTGAAAAAATATTATAAAATATTAATGATAATGATAACCACTAGGCCTAAACAAATGCTTTAACCTTGTTTATATATGGATGGTTAGAGTCTTTTAGCAAGTCTACATAGACACGCGGTGCGAAATTCCTTCTCTATCTTTCCATTTGCATTACCAAGTTGTTGGTATAACTTTGTTAACATGTATACTTGTGTTAAACTTTACAAATTCCTCGAAGATGGCGGCAGCGTATGCAGCTCTAGTTTCTCTTACGCATATCATTGAGCACATAGCGGAGCACCATCCTCATCGACCGTTTTTTCTTGGCAAACCAAAGAGACAACTCGACTCGCTCCAGAAAAAGGTCGGTTTCTTGAAAGATTTTCTTGAAGTTTATTCCTCTAAAGGTAATAATATTGCGCAGCAAAGTCTGGAAATTAGAATTGCAGAGGCCGCTTATGCTGCTGAAGATGTCATTGAGTCC
Organism: Linaria vulgaris; assembly: GCA_948329865.1. Classification (NCBI taxonomy): domain Eukaryota; kingdom Viridiplantae; phylum Streptophyta; class Magnoliopsida; order Lamiales; family Plantaginaceae; genus Linaria; species Linaria vulgaris. The sequence goes on along the minus strand of OX415253.1, from coordinate 105,178,628 downwards.
CATGTAATGGATAGTATTCTTCCTCAAACTCGCAAAAAACAATCAAACGGAGAAAAAGAAGTCACAAGTCATGGAGAAAGTAGTTCTGATCTTTTATCACATGGCCTGCAGAGCTTAATAGAAAGCATAGATTCTATCAACAAGGAAGTGGTGGTGATTAAACAAAAACCAAGAGTTGAAGATCATAAGGCAAGCGATCTAGTAGTACCTGTTGTTTTATCAAAACGTCCTACCATGATGAAGGATATTAAGGTGGAGTACTATGAAGACGACTTGGTGCAAATAATGGATATGCTTACTGGACAATCGTCTAATCTCCAAATCATTCTGATTGTTGGAATGGGAGGTATAGGTAAGACTACACTCGCTAGACATCTTTTTGAAAATCAACTTATTGTGGAATGCTTTGAGATCCGTGCTTGGGTTACAGTTTCTCGAGAATATAATCTGAAAGAAATATTCTTTGGCCTTTTACATCAATTTGGGTTATCTACTGATAAACAACAAAGTTGTGAATATCATAAACTAGGACTAAGATTACACCAACATTTATCAGGTAGTAAGTATTTGATTATAATAGATGATATGTGGAGTATGTATGGGAAAAGTTAAAGTTGTACCTTCCAAATTACAACAACGGAAGTCGAGTCATAATAACTACAAGATTGTTGAATCTTGTTGATGGTTTTGACCCTTCACACCTTTATAAGATGAAGCTTTTAGATGAAAAGCAAAGTTGGAGTCTGTTATGCACAAAGGTGTTTGGCCATGATGGTAATTGTCCTTTGGAACTAGAGGAAATTGGGAAGGACATTGCGAGAAATTGCAAAGGACTTCCTTTGACTATTGCGGTGATAGGAGGACTTCTCGCGAATTCTGAGAGTACACAAAAGTATTGGGAGTATGTTGCCAAAGATATAAACCAAATTGTGAACTCAGAGGACGATGGCCGTTGTTTGAACATATTATATTTGAGTTACAACCAATTGCCTATTCACTTGAAACCATGTTTTCTCTATATGGGGTCTTTTAAAGAAGACTCTTATATCTCTGTCTCGGATCTTATCAAACTATGGGTTGCCGAGGGATTCCTAAAACCACGTAAAGGCAAAAGCTTGGAAGAGGCTGCCAAGGACTACCTAAAGGATCTTATAGACAGAAACCTTGTTTTTGTTCGTAAGTGGGGGTCGGTTGGAGGTATGAAGACATGCGGTATTCACGATCTGCTAAGGAACCTATGCTTGAGGGAAGCACGAAAAGACAAGTTCTTTGATGTCGTCAAGAAGCATGCACAAATTGTATGTAACGAGCGTCGCAGAATGTTTCGTGAAGGAGAATGGGATCATGAGAAAATCATGAGATATGCTTTAGCCTTGAATTTAGAACGATCTGGTCGTTCCGTGTCATGTGATTTTGAGTGCGAGGGTTTATCATTGGAAAATAATGTACATACTCTCAGATTGCTCCGGGTACTGTCTATGACTAAAATTTACAGCCTAGAAAGAATTCCAAATCTAGTAAACTTGAGATACCTTAAATCTGGTTTTAGGGTGAGATCACATTTCTTTAATCTTCCTCGAATGATGTGCCAACTAATGTATTTGCAGACATTGACTCTTACCGGTAATAAGATCCTTGTTGCGCCCTATGAAATCTGGGAGATGTCACAGCTCAGGCATATAGATGCTTATCCCTCCATTAAAAGATGAAGAGAGTATTTTGAAAATGGGGTGAAAAATGAAGTGTATATATAGAATTTGGAGAAAATATTTGAATTTCCCACCTTTGCCCACCTAAATTTTCGATATTTTTCGACTGAATTCCGGTCGAAAAAAGTTTAAAATTTGAAATTTTCGAAAATCCGCCAATTTTTTCGAAATTTTCGACCAGAATTCGATCGAAAATTGTTTTGGGATCATATATTCGACCGGAGTCCGGCCGGAAATAATCATGAATATTATTTCCGACCGTAGTCCGGTCCGAAATAATCATGAATAAATAGTGTAAATTCATTTTTTTGCTTGATTTTAGAAAAATGTTAATGTGTTTGTGAGTTTAACTATACAATTTCACTAAAAATACATGAATTGAAATAATACTTAGTTAGTTTAATGTTCTTTTGAACTAGTATCTAGTTAATATTGATTAACATAGTAAGACCACTATTAAATTTATTTGAAGTTCTACATATATTAATCATATGTAGTATAGAGTAATCTCTCATTTGCGATTAGCATTCGTTAAAAACGTTAGTATATATATTTATGTTTAGATGTTACATTCAATTAACATAATCATAAGTAGTTAATTAGCAAAATATACTAATGTATTTACAAGTGACATTATCAACCGACGCTTTAAATGATTATTTAACGTGTGAGAAAATAAGTTTTTATTTTTATTTTTATTTTATAACGTATATATACCTAATATTGTTGTAATTGATCATTAAACCAACGATTTATCGAAAATTGGAGAGCGAAATGGGAGAATTAAAACTATGAATATTATTACCGACCGCATTGCGGTCGGGAAAAGTCCTAAACCCTAAAGCCTAAACTCTAAACCATAATAATTGCGGTCGGAAAAAAAAAATAAACGTTGTTTTTTCCGACCGGAATGCGGTCGGAAAAGTGGCCGGATGTCCCTATAAATTACCCACCCCATTCCAATTGTCAAATCATTCCATTCTTCCTCATTTGCAAGGTATTCACGATTTTCCTTGTAATAACTATTTTGTGTTTGTTTTCTCAATAATTTCTTATTAAAACGATCACTCTTAACTTTTTATATATATATATATATATGTTTGTTTATGTATTATTAGATATTGCGGTAAATGCAACGAGGGGCGTGAGTGTGCAACAATACTTGATATAAGTATTTTCTACGCTACAACAAGTAAGTATTTATTTGACTTCTATGTACTCATGTTTTAGAAATTTAATATAGATGATAAAGATATTGATTGGTGGAATTGATTGTAACAATTTCTTTTTAATTTTCTTAGATTAGAAATGGATTATCTTGTCGATAGATCTTGGATGTACGATAGGATATATAGTAATACTGGTTATTTGAATCAACATTAAGTGGTTGGGGTTCGTGCATTCATACAAAGTTATTCGTATAGAATCGAATTTAATACGACATACCATCCTACGCTTGATCTCCGTGTAGCTAAGGGACCCACTATCATGAGTCCCTCGTACAGGACTATTAGGGTGTGGGTCCTCTCCTCCTCGCATGTTCTTTTTCGGACCAATGTTGTATGCTTTCTGCAATTAATTAAGATTTTTATGTTTTGAGACATGGTTTTAATTAAGGTTTCGTTAAATAAAAATCTTACTATATATATATATATATATATATATATATATATGTGTGTGTGTCTGTGTGTGTGTGTGTGTGTGTGTGTTCCGAAAACTCACCGTAAACTTAGTCCACATCTGACCTTTGACGTTCTCATCGACCTCATGGTATGAAGGAACACACGTCTTCATAAATGACCTAATGACGTCGTCGATATCTTGCGCCCCTTCAAAAATACGCCGTGCTCATCCAAAACAACTCTACGGCAACCTCTACCGTCAGACGGAACCTGATCGCCTCTAGACAAGCCTCAGCTTGGTCGCTGCTGCATCGTTGTAGATGGTCCTGCATCGGCAACGTCTATCGGGGAAGAAGTGATGGGACCCGCTGCTATAGAATCAATGGATGGTGGCCTAGGTGCCCTACGCCTCGATCTGGTGGAGTACCGTCGCTCGATCCGATAGTACGCCTAGGTGGCTGGGAAGTAGAAGGGACTCGACAGGATAGGTAGCAGGGGCATCGACAACATCGGGTAGTGTAGCTCCAGAATGAACAAATCGAAGATGAGGACCTAATCTCGGTGGAGCGCTAGGCCCTCCGGCACTTGGTGGACCACTACGCCCTCTCTTCGAGGGCTGGCCATGACCGGTATCATGAGACGAGCGTTGATGATCGCCCGACATGTCGTGAACTAAAGTGCTACGTACTAAGTAAAAGCATCTAAGTTAGAATATTTCTAATTATAGAGATAACCTAAATTTAATCGTTACTAAGTTATATAGTTTTCCTAAAGGCATGAACTATGTTATAAAAACTATAATTTCTTAGATATCTAACAATATTTCATAAAATTAACGCCATAATAACTAAATTATCACATATAAAAATCATATAAAATAAAACAATGCTAAGATAAATAATATTACCTAAAAAAGACATATATATATTTCGAGAGTAGCTAAAAACATAAATTTCAAGTAGATATTCTAAAAATATAATCATTTCTACTTTATAGTAATTCCCTAAAAGCATCATGAATTCTAATTTATAAATCGATTTTCTAAAGGGCATACACAATGTTGAAGGTCTAACAATAACACAATATCAAATAATCCCTAAATACATAAATAAAGTTTAAAGACTAGCAATGCATAAAGAAAATATATACTATTTAAAGTCTAATTGCATAACATTTCCTAAATGCATAAATAATTACTAAACTCTAACATTTCCTAAAGGCATTTTCTAATTAAAGCCTAACAATTACTACAATATCTAACAATTAAACATATAAAATAATTATTAAAACAATAAAAATAACATAAAAACGAGAAACGACGAAAAAACTTACCGGATTCGGATTTTCGACCGAAATCCGGTCGGGAAAGGGGGCTGGGCGGTCGGAAATGGGAGGAGGAGAGAGAGAGTGGGGTGTGAGAAATGAGGAGGAGGGAGGTATTTACAAAAATACCTCCCTCATTTCAGACCGCATTGCGGTCGGCAATACTCGGCCAACTGGGCCAAGTTTAGGGCGACGCCCTTTGGTGGGAATTCCCGCCAAAGGGTCCCGATCGGGATCCGGTCGGGAAATTTATAATAAGATTTTCGACCAGATTCCGGTCGGAAGTGGTCGAAAAAATTTTCGACCGAATTCTGGTCGAAATTCCCTAGTCGGGAATAGTGCTCAATTCTTGTTGAGTATATCGAATGTTATGTCGATCTCTATATCGGGTATGTCTGATATAGGTGCACAGTAATTGCGGATAATTAAAGCTTATCTTGATTACCGGGATGAGGGTATTTATAGGCCTCGGGACGCGGGGACCACTCACGTGATAAACACATGAGCTGCACTATATTGAAGGTCACATTCGATATGTATGTCGGGGATGATCCCCGACATAGGTAAAATATAGGCCTGACCCATAGGCCGACCCGATACGAAAAATACCCATATCATGTAGTCCCCCAATTTGGGAGTTATTATTTGAGAATAATAATTCACAAATTTAAATCTGAGTTTTGAATTGTCAGTATCTCTCGTCCCGCCAGTTAGAATAACGAAGCTGGGATACGAAAATTTACTCAAAAACGCTGGACCCCTAGTATAAGTGGTGTATTCGAGATGTCCTTATTCGAATTTTAAGTTATGATATCGAATATTATTTGATATGTATGTCGAATTTAAAACTCGTTATGGTGGGCATTTAATGCCTACCCGTAGGTTTCCGCATATAAATAATAGCCTTCTTTGGAGAGCGAAGAGTTCATTTTGTCTCCTAGCGCATTCATATTCTCTTCAGACATGTATGTCAGGGATACCCGATATAGATTTTGATATGCGCCCTCGATGTGATACTCGATATAAGTATTCGATACTTTGTTCGATATGTTTTTTGATATTTATTCCGATTTTGGGTTATTACCTTATTTATTGTTTTTGCATATTTCAAAACTTCTCGATTGTTCACTTGTTGTACGCTTCCTTCTTTTAAAAGACATGGTTGGAATTCGTGCCCGTATGCAGAGAATTTTGGAACGCCGGGTAGAAGAGACTGCTGCCTTAGCAGCGAGAGAAGAAGATGTCCAAGCAATAGTTCCATCAGCCATCTCGAACCCGTCAGTTCGGAGTTATTCCTAGGGCACTTTGGATAAAACCAATCCGGGGCCAAACACAAATCAATGAACATGAATTCAAGAAGGCCATCGTTGCTATCATTGTTGCTTCGGTCGGTATAGGTCGACACGGTGTTATCGCTGCCAGAATCCATCTATGCAAATTATAAATATCGACGAATCAAGATAACCATGATAACCGTACAAGGGGGCCGTTATTTACTGGTCTAGTCCTCAGAAATTGATAAAAAAAAAAATCTATCATAACAAACACGATGCATTCATAGCAAAAGGGCACAAGCAAAGTGCAGTAATGGTTGTTAACACATACAAAAAGTTCACAATTTCATCTGCTACAATCCAACACAAAGGGAAACAACAAGGTAATATTCCAAGATGTCTGCAAGGAGGCCCAACATAGACTTCAACTCTAATACAAAAGATTGGACTTTGAAAGCACAAAACAGCGACGCTGCTCTAGGGACCCATTTCCATGTTGGCAGGAGGTTGTTCAACCGGCAGACGCATCACCCATTCGCGACGATCCCCTTTCCTTATCCTCATGAAAAACATCCTTGTCTCTTTGTCCTTCAAGCACTTGATGGCTTCGAAGAACAACGATTTTGGCACGATATCCAGTTTGTACAAAGCATCCGCACATTCACCAATGTGTTTGAACGTTAACAGCGTGATGTTGGCGGCTTTTGTCTCGTTCCATATATTTCAACACTTAAGAGTAGCGTCCAGCATAGCGCCTCTGGACATAGGGTTGTCGGAACGTTTCCTTGGGGCGCGCCTGGTTGCAAGACCCAACTCAGAAGAAGTCATATTAACTACATGAGGCGTAGGCACAATTGCGTTAGGGGGATTCAAACTACTAGACGCACATTTGGAAGCGTCTTGTGTGTATCCAGTAGGCTCACCACCTTCAGGAAGGCTGTCCTGATCAAACACAGAGATACTACCAGAAACCTGCTCAGGATCACCAAGTTGCGTGATCTCGTCTTCGGAATCGAAACCGCCCGGCCCAGAATAGCAGGCCATGTCTCCGGTGGCAACTCGGTTGTGCCACATCTCCTCCAACAACTCCCAGTCCGGACAACCACGCCTGCAACTTAGGACGACTGCGGGATCTTCCTGTAAATTGTCAACCGATAAACAGATGATGTTGCATTCAAAATTCCCAACGTTATAAATATAGGCTGAAGGAAAGGATGATTGACATTTTACCTGGTTGAACTGCATCCAACGCTCGTCGTCGAATTCCAACTTACCTGTCGCTGGGTCAACACCAACACCAGTCTTTGACTTTCCTAGCTTAATGTGCCTCCATAGGACCTTCAGCCTATCGTACTTACCCTTGAGCTGGTCAACGATGTAATCGAACTTGACCGGGCAGTTCCCTCTCATGGCATTCACCAGTTCGTTCCACGTTCCGGTGGTGAAACTGATCCCTAGTAACTTACCGGCCACAAATTCCTGGTATATAAGCCAGATGAAAAAACGCTCGTTTACGTCACCCCAGTACGCATCTTGATTCTTAGAGCGCTTCAGACGGTTTTTGGGCCTTTCGACCCTAGCACCGCGACAAGTAACCATCTAAACCTCAATTAACTTGGCCAATTAGTAACACTCAACAGTCGTACGTAAGCACAAACAAGACATCATAGAAAATGTTTGAACTCAAAATATAATATCTGAAACTGCAAAGTGTTCTGGTTGCAATGTTAGATAGATGTTAAGCCCACATCAATCCAACATTGATATCAGAAACCATTCCGCCAAACTGTTTTAAGTTACTCTGCACTTATATATTTATTTAATCACACATCATAAAGGTATAGATCTTTAGTTGGCTTTCATTATGTTCGTAAACATCTCTTAATACCAAGGAACAACAACATAAGTTAACATAACGAAGGCGGCATAATCCAAGAGAATAATAGGTGATATAGAAAACAACATACATTGGAGATTAATTGTTTAAGAAAAGTTTCAAAGTTATGCATAAAGGATTCATGGAACATGTTATGTGCATGTAATGAGTGTAACTAACTGAGCACATATATCTTCATGTGAACACAAGGTGAGAATGCGCATACTAAATACATGAAACAGGGACAACAATAATAGCAAAGATATATGTCATATCAATATAAAGCAACAGGAGATGAGGTCAAATTATACTTTCACTTGGAATTTGGAGGCAAAGAACGGATTTGCTGGTACCTGCACCGCCAAAAAGAAAAATCATATTAATAATAAGTAATGAACAAGAAAAGCAATATATATGAGATTATCATGTGTAAGAAGTGGAACAATTTCACTGACCTTGACTTTAATGGAAGCTGCAATGGAAATAATGAGAGTGAGGGTTGTAATATATAGGAGATTTTTAGAGGGAAACCAAAACTTTTGAATTTTTGATATTTGGACTGAATAAGTTTTGGATTTGATGTTGAATGGTGTTATTCTTGAGCTGGAGAATTTTGGAGGGAAACGTTGGCGCAATTTTGGTTGAATAATACATTGCTTTTCGGCTACATCACCTTTTGGAAGTTGTCACACCTGACAACAGTGCAGAAAGGTGAAGCTATATTATAGCCTAATTTTCACTTAATTTTAAAACTGAGTTTGGGACAACAACTGGGCCATTTTCAACGCATTTTGAGCCGTCTCAGAAGTCCTAAACCAAATTTTTTTTGGTTTCTGAAAATTCTCAAATCTTTTTGAAATGAACACCAAACAGGGGCTAAAAGATTGGTATGTCTCAAATACCCCCTAATGTTTATAATATGCGTAACTTATAAACTCGACAAAAAATCATTGAGTTTCTTGCAATACTTATCAGTCCTAAAGTGAAGTGAATTTTTTATGAGATCATTTTACAGCTTGTATACGTTTACGGGAATTACAAAGAAAAATACAAAAGTTAAAGGGGCTAATTTTACAATTTGCATGGAATTTGTAAAAAAAAAAGTATAAATCTTAAAGGACCTATTTTGCAATCTACAACGAGAACCACTATAACTAACAATGTTGGTGGCAAATAGAGCTTGCCAAAAAAAAGTAATTCGAAAGGGGTTGTTCTATAATTTACAATGGTACACGCTACAATTAAAAGTGTTAGGGGCTTTAAGTAGATCACGTAAAAATTATGCACAAAATTAGAAGAAAAAGTTTTAGCGGGTGGAAGTGGAAACTAATAAATCTAAAAAGGTTGTTTTGCAATTATTTTTAGAGGACAGAAGTAGAAAATAATAAATTTAAAAGGGCTAGTTTGCAATTTATAGTGGGCCCTATTATAAATAATGACGTTGTTGAGAATTGTTCTTGGTAAAATTGTAAAACAAAGAAAAATGAGGGGCAAAATTGGCAAGAAAAAGAATGGAGCATGGAAAACTCCATTCTTATATACTAGAAAAAGTAGTACGGATATAACAAGATACGGACATGGCAACAAAGATTTTCAAAAATCACATGATACGATACGGCATGGACACTTCTAAACTTTTTAATATTCTATATTAGTATATGTGTAGTAACAACATCAAAACAGAGCATACAAAAAAAATATCAAATATGATGAGAAATTTGCTTAAATTTGAACCATGCGAACTAATTAAAGTGGCAAATTAAATAGTGTAGTATACTTTTTAGAAATTTTCATTTTGAAATTCTAAATATAGGATTATTAAAATTAAAAACAAGTAAAATTAAATTTAAATCAACCAATTAACTTAGTTTGACATATTGAGGTTTATGTACGAGAAATATATAAAGAAAGGAAAGAAAAAGAAGAAAAATAATTCCAACTTTCATTCTAACATGTAGTTGAGCTTTTAACTTTATTTTGAATAGTTGAGCTTTTAACTTTGTTTTGAATTCATTATTACCTAACAAATTAAATTTTAAAGTTAGGTTTTTATAGGTGTTATATTTTTTACACGAAAAACGTTTGATAATAAGTCAAATAAACTCAAACGTATCACAAATGTCGGATACAAAAGTTTCAGACACGCGTGTACGAATTTTTCTTTTTTACATTAATTGTGGACGCACCACGTGGCGTATCGAACACGTGTCCAATGAGTGTCGATGTCTCATCTGGCACAATATATTTTATAAGTTTGATATACTCGTGCAACATAGATGTTCATCCTCAAGCCGATTCTTTAAGCAAGCAATGGACACACAGATGACATGAACCTCTTTTTTTCATGGAAACTATTACCATTAATTATGAGAAGAGTTTAATAAGTATTGCAACAAACATAAAATCCATAAACAATAACAAACGAATCAGGTTATCATGCTAAATAGTTTACAATCATATTTATTTTTAGATTGGTCCATTTTAGTACTTTTCATAAAAAAAAAATGGAGAACTTTTGGAGGCATGGGTCTTCGCTATAACTAACAAAACAAATAAAGAGTAGCTAGAATGGGTACAAGTACTAATGAATAATTGACAAAATTATATGTTTAGAGATTTCATGGTATAAAATTTTGCTTGTGTCAACAAATAAACATCAAGTTTACAATGGAATCATAAAATTTTCCTATTAAAGGTAAAAGCAGCCATGCCTTATAATTATAAAAATGCATCCTAACAACAATTTTATTAAGTATTTATATGTTAAATATTACATGGAGTAATTGGTATTTTTTTTCTTCATGTTTACGCCTTCCATTTCTATATCTATAAGCATGATCCTTTATAAACCTGAAGCAACCAAAAAAAGAAAAGAATTAATTACAAATATTACTTATGTGCTATTTCCATTAGAAACTATTCCCCTTTAAAACTTTAACATCTATCAGCAAGTAGACCCCAAATTCCTGTAAAATTTAAGCATCGAGAAGGAAAACTCCATATTTCTATATAATGAAGGACCTTTTATATGTAAAAAAACAAAACAAAAAAAAAGCCTAATACTATGCGTGTGTTTATTGAAGCAGACTTCTTTTAATTTTTTTTGAATATTTTTTACATTAAAAGTTAATCATCAATACCATAGTTTTGTACTACAAATTAAAATATTAAAGTTGTGTTAAAAAATAGAGTATATGTAATTCAATTTAAACAACATAAATCTTTGAGGCGTACTATAAGTACTACAACATCAGGTTTAGCTATAAATTTTAATATGTGATAAATTAAATATAGTGGGGATTTTTTGTTAACTTTTTACATCACAATAAGGATCTTTCTAAGCTAAATAGTAAAATTAAATTAAATGCCAGTAGACGTTTTTGCAAGTCAATTAAACCTGATTTGTGAAGGAGAGAGAGAAAAGTTGTTGGTGGGGTCAAAAATTGGAGAGAAAAAAGAGGGAGAGAATCTTGTGGACTGTGGAGTGAGGAGAGATAGGAAGTCAAACATTGCAACTGAACATCATTTTCATTGGCTAGAAAATTACCAAAATACTAAGTATAATAAAAAGCAAGTAAAGTAAAAATATTATTAAACTGTAAGGACAAAATCGGAAGGAAAAACTAGTTGATAACATTTCCGCTTATATTATTGTAGCATAGATATACATATTTTTTTTGATGACGAGATAGCATAGATATACATATAGATTAGCAGTAGAAGTAGATATTAGTCAATCTAAAGTCTTCTGGGCAAGTCTGCATAGCCACCACACCTTCTCTATCTTTCCATTTGTTAATGTTTTTTTTGTCTTGAAGAAAATAGAGTTGATATCAAATATCAATGGCGGCAGCGTATGCAGCTCTAGTTTCTCTTACGCATATCATTGAGCAGATAGCGGAGCACCATCCTCATCGACCGTTTTTTCTTGGCAAACCAAAGAGACAACTCAACTCGCTCCAGAAAAAGGTCGGTTTCTTGAAAGATTTTCTTGAAGTTTATTCCTCTAAAGGTAATAATATTGCGCAGCAAAGTCAGCTGGAAATTAGAATTGCAGAGGCCGCTTATGCTGCTGAAGATGTCATTGAGTCCCATGTAGTGGATAGTATTCTTCCTCAAACTCGCAAAAAACAATCAAACGGAGAAAAAGAAGTCACAAGTCATGGAGAAAGCAGTTCCGGTCTTTTATCACATGGCCTGCAGAGCTTAATAGAAAGCATAGATTCTATCAACAAGGAAGTGATGGTGATTAAACAAAAAACAAGAGTTGAAGATCATAAGGCAAGCGATCTAGTGGATGTTGTTTTATCAAAACGTCCTACCACGAGGAAGGATATTAAGGTGGAGTACTATGAAGACGACTTGGTGCAAATCATGGATATGCTTACTGGACAATCCTCTAATCTCCAAATCATTCCGATTGTTGGAATGGGAGGTATAGGTAAGACTACACTCGCTAGACATCTTTTTGAAAATCAACTTATTGTGGAATGCTTTGAGATCCGTGCTTGGGCTACAGTATCCCAAGAATATGATTTGCGAGAAATGTTGATTGGCCTCTTATATCAAATTGAGTTATCTAGTTTTGATAAACACGAAAGTTGTGAATATCATGAATTAGGAAATAGATTACACAAACATTTATCAGGTAGGAAGTATTTGATTATAATAGATGATATGTGGAGTGCCGATGTATGGGAAAGTTTAAAGTTGTTCCTTCCAGATTATAGCAATGGAAGCCGTGTCATTATAACTACAAGATTGTTGAATCTTGTTGATGGTTTTGACCCTTCCCACATTTATAAGATGAAGCTTTTAGATGAAAAGCAAAGTTGGAGTCTGTTATGCACAAAGGTGTTTGGCCATGATGGTAATTGTCCTCTGGAACTAGAGGAAATTGGGAAGGACATTGCGAGAAATTGCAAAGGACTTCCTTTGACTATTGCGGTGATAGGAGGACTTCTCGCGAATTCTGAGAGTACAAAAAAGTATTGGGAGTATGTTGTCAAAGATATAAACCAAATTGTGAACTCAGAGGATGACGGTCGTTGTTTGCACATATTATATTTGAGTTATAGCCAATTGCCTATTCACTTGAAACCATGCTTTCTCTATGTGGGGTCTTTTAAAGAAGACTCTTATATCTCTGTCTCGGATCTTATCAAACTATGGGTTGCCGAGGGATTCCTAAAACCGCGTAAAGGCAAAAGCTTGGAAGAGGCTGCCAAGGACTACCTAAAGGATCTTATCGACAGAAACCTTGTTTTTGTTCGTAAGTGGGGGTCGGTTGGAGGTATGAAGACATGCGGTATTCACGATCTGCTAAGGAACCTATGCTTGAGGGAAGCACGAAAAGACAAGTTCTTTGATGTCGTCAAGAAGCATGCACAAACTGTAGGTAACGAGCGTGGCAGAATGTTTCGTGAAGGAGAATGGGATCAGAAGACAATCAGGAGATATGTTTTAGCCTCGCATTTAGAAGGATCTGGTCGTTCCGTGTCATGTGATTTTGAGTGCGAGGGTTTATCATTGGAAAATTATGTACATACTCTCAGATTGCTCCGGGTACTGTCTATGACTAAAAATTACAGCCTAGAAATCATTCCTGGACTAGTAAATTTGAGATACCTTAAATCTGGTTTTAGGGTGAGATCACATTCCTTTAATCTTCCTCGAATGATGTGCCAACTAATGTATTTGCAGACATTGAGTCTTACCGGTAATAAGCCCCTTGTTGCGCCCTATGAAATTTGGGAGATGCCACAGCTCAAGCATATAGTTGTTTCTCCTTGCATTGAAATGCCTGATACTTTGGGTGGAGGAATGGATGTGCAAGATGACTGTGTAATGAGAAACCTACAGACACTCAAGACGGCTTACGGTTTGAAGTTTACGGAGGAGGTCATAGCGAGAATTCCCAACATCAAGAAATTATCTGTATGGTGTCAGTCATCAATCCCAAATTACCACAATCTTCACAACCTAGACCGCCTACATAATCTCCAATCACTAACTTGTTGGTTTGTTAAAAAGGCGAGTTTCTTGGAAAGCTTTTCATTACCTGTGTCTCTCAATAAGCTCAAGCTAACGGGTTGTTCATTTGATTGGGATAGTTTTTCAGAAAAGGTTGGATCGTTGCCCAATCTTGAAAAGCTGAAGCTGGAACGTTGCAGTGGAGGAGCAGAGTGGAACACAGTTGAGGGGAAATTCCTTCGCTTGAAGTTCTTGAAAATTCACGGGTTTGCAGGATCATCTCGTGATAGCCTTGTAAGCTGGACATCAGAGAGTAGCCATTTCCCGCTCCTTCAACGCCTTGTTCTACATAGTATGAAAAGCCTGGAGAAGATCCCCTCCGGCATTGGGGACACGCTTCAATCAATCGAGTTGTGGTATTGTGGGAGTTCTGTTATGGCCTCGGCAAAAGAAATAGTAGAGGAACAAGAGAGCCTTGGGAATGAGGATCTTCGTCTCACCTTTCTTTAACTGGTATGGAAACACTTTAAATTAAAATTACACAACGAACGAAGTTGTTCATGCTCTCTACCTCAATTCTTTTCTTTCTTTCTTTCTTTTTTGCGTTTTAAATCTTTGATTTTTTGACTTTCAAGGTTTGAATTCGGGGAGAAATTCGTCCAAATGGAGGAGGAAATGCGAATGAACCTCAACTCTGTTTCCTGACAATATTTTATTTTTATTTTTTTGGATTGATTATTTTAATTTGGTTATGAGAGTTGCTGTTATTCTGTTCATTTGCTGCTTGCCTTTTTTGTTTGAAGTTGTAAAAAAAAATAAAAAAAAAATCTGTTGCACTTTAGTCACAATGTTTGCTTGTACTTAATTAATTATGTATAGGGAAATAAAAAGGACTCGTTTTACTATTCTTTTAGAGTTATCTTATTGTTGTATGCAGAGAGAGCAATAATAGAGCATTATTATTAGTCTACTTTGTATTGTATTCTTAATAGAGCAATCACAGCTGGACTAATTTCTCTCTGTCTTTATAAACACTTCAATGATATGTTTCAATATTTTCTTATATTATTATTTATTCCTCGCCAATTAAATAAATAACCACGTCTTCACAAAAATGATCCTAGTCTGAATTATAAAAACAAAGGGGGGGAAAAAGCATCAAGAAAAATAGTTTATTAAAGTTTCTTGAAAGTAATAGCCAACATCATAATTCATACATACCAACTAAAAACCTAATAAATCCGCAAAAAATGGAAAAGGTAATTGCAGAAAAGAGAGAGAGAGAAAAGGAAAAAAAAAACGATTCGTAGTCCTGAACAAATTCGATTTGTCTTTACGCACTGGATCATCATGATAATAGATTAAATTTGACAATGAAGGCCATACAACTTAAATCACTTTTTACAACCAAGACCCCATATTTTTACTTATGCATGCCATCTGATACCTCTTTTATGACAAAATAAATTCATAGTTTTCATTTTAATTTGCCAAAAATACTTGTTGAAAGAAGTTTGTCGTTTCCAATAATTGAAAGAAAACAAGGTGGCTTTCTGAACTCACCCAAAAACAAGTAATACACAGACTATATCTATACTTCAATTTCCTTTCAATTTCTTGGAGCATGAATTTGATCAAATGTCTAAAAGTTGCCTTTTGGCCTGTGATTACATGAATGCTATGAGTTAAAAGAAAATCCACTAAAACCTGAACTTGGTACTATAAAAGCCAAAAACAAGAGCTAAATATTAAAAATAGACCCTCACGACGCACAGACAACATATGCATAGACAAATCATTACAACAAACCTCTCAGCATTCTGTGAACATTCATTTGTATTTGATGATAAATTATTGGTGTTGCATACTGAGAAGCTCAAGTAAGTAGTATAAGGCACTGCTGCAGAAGGATCTTGAGGTTGTAAATGCTGGAGGAGAACGCAAGCGTCTTCTTAATATAGCCATGCAGCTCGGTAAATGTTGTAATTATCCATATTTATTTCCAGGTGCTGAACCTGGCCCTCCGTATACCACTGGGCAACATCTTGTAGAAAATGCTGGTATGTTTTTTCTTCTGAGTAAGGACCATGTATTTTCTTTTGCGGTACTTGTCATCATTGACCTTAACCTTATTTTCCACGATGTGTTCTGAATTACAGGGAAGATGGTTCTTCTTGACAAATTGCTTCCAAAATTAAAAGACCGTGATTCCAGGGTTTTGATATTCTCGCAGGTTGGTTTTCTGTTGGTCCTGATCTTTATTCTCTACCTAAACCTATTTGCACTTCACTGTGCAGACATATTATGGAGTTATTGTTGCCATTCTTTTGTTAGACATATTATTGTTGACATATTTTCTTTCTCACTATTTCCCCCTAACTTCTCATGGTCTTTTAACTGTGCTATGCAGATGACAAGGTTGCTTGACATACTTGAAGACTACTTGATGTTCCGTGGATACCAGTATTGCCGAATTGATGGAAACACTGGTGGGGAAGACCGAGATGCTTCCATTGAAACTTTCAACAAGCCAGGAAGTGAGAAATTTGTCTTTCTACTGTCAACCAGAGCTGGAGGTCTCGGTATCAATCTTGCCACTGCTGATGTTGTCATTCTGTATGACAGTGATTGGTGAGTCTTTGCTGTTACTACTGTATGAGACACCCTAAAGTTGTATTGTCACGTAATTTCTGCAACTATTGCTACACCGGAACCCACAAGTTGATTTACAGGCGCAGGACCGTGCTCACAGAATTGGGCAGAAGAAGGAAGTCCAAGTTTTGCGGTTCTGCACTGAGGTTGGTCTTGTTTTTATTCCATGGGTATTTGCACAAACCTCTTGGAGCCGTAATATTTACATGATTGGAGAATTTTTTTGACAGTACACCATTGAGGAAAAAGTGATTGAAAGGGCCTACAAAAAGCTTGCTCTAGATGCTTTGGTTATCCAACAAGGGCGACTAGCTGAGGCAAAGAGTGAGTCTTTCTAATCCACTATCTTAACTCTTTTCCATGTACTATATCATAGTTATGTGATAGCAAAATGACTGTCTACTTGATTTTCTGTTACACAGCTGTTAATAAAGATGAGCTGTTACAAATGGTGAGATTTGGTGCTGAAATGGTTTTCAGCTCCAAAGATAGCACAATCACTGATGAAGATATAGATAGAATCATTGCCAAGGGAGAAGAGGCCACTGCAGAACTTGATGCCAAGATGAAAATATTTACAGAAGATGCTATCAAATTCAAAATGGATGACAGTATGCTTCTGCTTCTCTCACTCTCTCTGATAGTCTGATACTTTCGTCTTAAATCATTTTCCCGGGTTTAATTAGTTACTGAGGCTGATTTAAGCTGTTTTCCTTCTGCGGCTGCTGAGTTGTATGATTTTAACGATGAAAAGGTATTATTACTTCTGTCCCACTGGAATATATGATATGATATTAGTTGGTCTTTCTCGAGCTCACGTTTTTATTTGTTCCTTGTTGGTAGGATGAAAGTAATTTTGATTTCAAGAAAATTGTCAGTGATAATTGGGCTGAGCCGTCAAGAAGGGAAAGGAAGCACAAGTAAAATTACTTACTTTGGTATTGCTCTCGTCTGTCAAAAGTAACTTTTTTTTTAATATAGCTATTCGGAGGCAGAGTACTTCAAGCAGACAATGTGCCAGAGCGGGCCTGTGAGACCCAAAGAGCCTCGAACTCCTCGCATGCCACTATTGTAAGCATCTTCTGATGAATTGGTTGTTACCTCTTTGATATCTGTATCTGAAAATCTACCATCTTTTGTCAAGCATGATTTCCAGTTCTTCAACACACAGCGTCTTACTGAACTGTATGAAAAAGAAGTTCGTTACCTTATGGTGGGTCTCTAAGCTACACTGCATTTTCCACTCTTGTTTATGTGTCTCCTTGTGTATATATGTGAACAAGTAGTTATATTTATCTATCTATATGTGTTCATATGTTGATATAATGTCTTCTCCGTTTATGGTTTAAGCAAGCACAGCAGAAGAATCAAGTCAAAGATACAATAGAATTGGATGAATCCGAGGGTATGTAATTCTGGATAACTCTCTTCTTAGAACTGTCATATTTGTTGCACATTAACTTCATACATTGTTATCTAGCAGAAGTTGGAGATCCATTGACAGCTGAAGAGCAGGAAGAGAAGGAATCTCTCCTTGAAGAAGTAAGTCTATATAACTGTTGTACTTAAGTTCTAGTTTTTGTGCTTGCCTTAAGCTGATTATTGTGCTGTGCAGGGTTTTTCCACGTGGAGCAAAAGAGACTTCAGCGCTTTTCACAGAGCCTGTGAAAAGTATGGTCGAAATGATATCAAGGGTATTGCTTCGGAAATGGAAGACAAAACAGAGGAAGAAGTCGAAAGATATGCAAAAGTTTTCATGGAAAGATACAAAGAATTGAATGGTAAACATTAAGATTGTTAGCCGTTTCTTTGCATCTGAAACACAATAAACTAACTTGGGAATGTTATTTCCAGATTATGATAAGATTATTAAAAACATTGAGAGAGGCGAGGCCAGAATATCTCGGAAAGATGAGATTATGAAAGCTATTGGAAAAAAGATGGATCGATACAAGAATCCATGGCTGGAATTAAAGATGCAGTATGGCCAAAACAAAGGGAAATTGTACAATGAAGAATGCGATCGTTTCATGGTTAGAGTCCTGATTATATAAACGTGTTGAAATTTATATTCTGAGTTTTCCATTGCTTATCTCGAGTTTGTGAATGCTATTTACTGTTGTTTCTCAGATATGCAAACTTGGGTATGGAAACTGGGAAGAGCTAAAGGCAGCGTTTCGTACTTCACCGCTTTTCTGGTTTGATTGGTTTGTAAAGTCACGGACCACTCAGGAACTTGCAAGGAGATGTGACACCCTCATTCGATTAATGGAGAAGGAAAACCAAGAATACGATGAACTAGAAAGGCAGGCACGTAAAGAGAAAAAACTTGCAAAGGTAGGTCGATTGTCTAAATTTGTACATCATCTTTTGTTCTGGGTATAGAATAAAACTACTACCCGAACAAACAAATATTCCTTCCTAGTGACTTGGTCTTTCTTTTACTTGGCCGTGCATATAGTTGATTCTCATTTGTGCTCAACTATCCTAACCTGATGGCTGTTTAGATTTTGTAACATTTTTAAATTTTCCTGGCAGAATATGAACTCAGCCAAGCGTGCTGCTGCTAGACAATCTGCGGAGAGCTCTCCACCATCTACAAAGAAGCGGAAGCAATCACCAATGGATGATTTTGTGAGCTCAGTGTGTGCCTCTGAAATTTCTTATATCTTGGATTTGACAGTTGTCTGCACTTTTTGGATGTGGAACTTAATTTTTTATATGTTTTATGTTTGTAACAGGGAAGGAAGAGGAAATGATTTCTGTATCTTAATTTTGGTGGCTATTCTAAGGGCTACAACTTGCTCCTGATCTTACGAGACTTATTAGTGGATGGCGTATGTAACTAATATATAGGGAATAGATGATGTAGTTGAGTTTAGATTGTTGTAATGCATGTTTCCAAAGCTATGTTACTTATGTGAAACTTCAGACGTCCCTCCCTGTAATGAACCATGTTGATCTCTGAGATGAAACATTGGTGATTCATTAATCCTGTTGTAGCATATGTTTTGGTTTGAAGAGTTCTTTTTTTTAATATTTTTCTGATTTTTCTTTTGAACTGTCACGTCATACAAGTCTTAAACTAGCATATAGCCTTTAGTATGTATATTTTCATGCAAAAAAAAAAAAGAGAAAAAACTTGAACAAGTAAGTAACTAAAAAGTTTGCCGACTAATTCGTATGGACTGCAATATTTACCTTTGTTGCATTTATATTCCTCATGTGTGCTTTCTTATGAAAGCCACTGGCCAGAAGCCAACTACTTCTGGCAACTGAACAAGTAGTTTCTTGTTTATGCATAAAAGCGAGAAGGCACGGGCCATCAACCAACTAAGTCAGGAGCAAATTACTTGAAAGAATAGTTTGTTACAGGCGATTTATTTTCTAATGATAAATATATAAAATTTTTAAGAATAGCCACACCTTCTCTATCTTCCATTTGCATTACAAGTTCGCATAGCTCTAATTGCTAATGTACTTGTTGATATAAGATGGCAGCAGCGTATGTAGCTCTTGTTTCTCTTACGCATATCATTGCGCAGATAGCAGAACCTCATCCTCATCAACTATTTTTTTTTGACAAGCAAAAGAGGCAGCTCGGGTCGCTCCAAAAAAAGGTCATTTGGCTGCAAGATTTTCTTGAAGTTTATTCCTCTGAAACTAATAATATTTTGTGCAAGAAGGTTTGGGTAATCGAATTGCTGATGCCTCTTATGCTGCGGAAGATATCATTGAATCCCATGTGGTGGATACTATTCTTCTTCCCCGTGCTCCCAAAAAACAATCAAAAAACAAAAAGAAAGGAAAACGAGAATTCAAAAGCCATAGAAAAAGCAGTTCCAATCTTTTTTCACATGGTCTGCAAAATCTGATAGAAAGCATGGATTCTATCAAGAAAGAGGTGATGGTGGTCACAGAAAAAACAAGAGTTGAACATCAGAAGGCAAGCGATCTAGTGCATGTTTCTTTATCAAGACGTCCTACCACAGGGAAGGATATTAAGGTGGAGTACTACGACGAAAACGTTTAGCAAATCATGGATAAGCTTACTGGACAATCGTCTAATCTCTAGATCATTCCGATTGTTGGAATGGGATGTATAGGTAAGACAACACTTGCTACATATATTTTTGAAAATCAACTTGTTGTGGAATGCTTTCCTTACCGTGCTTGGGTTACGGTATCTCAAGAATATAATCTGAAAGAAATATTCTTTGGCCTCTCCGATCAAATTGGGTTTGAAAATTTAGGATCGTGGATTGACACAACAACTTTGAGAGTTAAGCTGGAATTGCCTTAACTCTACTGTGATCTTCTTGACTAAAATAATGTGCAGCGGAATTTAAAAGCAAGAAGATATAATTTTAAGAAGTTTTCAATTTTATTAAAAACTTCCGAGCCTTAGGCCAAATAACCATAAAGGTTTTAACAAAAATGTTCCTCACAACAATTCACTCACGCTCTTTGTTGATCGGACTCAACGAAGCAGACAAGTACGAACTACTTAACTTCTATGAACTAGACGTAAATAGTTGATACAAAAACTTCGCAAAAGCAAGACGAAGACAATACAAAGTATGATTAATCTCTCAGATTGTTTTGCACGATTGTCTTGTCCTCATCTTGATGAACTTCACATCTTTTATAGATTTCTTGAAACTTGCACGCCAAGATGTGTTGTTCACAATTTTGGTAACTCTTGTTGTTTCCTTGTTGAATTTTGGCTTCTTTGTGAACTTGATATCTTTCTTGAATATGTGTTTCCTTTATTACTGATCTAGAAAGGTAACACATCTTCTTCAAATCGGAGTAATCCTGGAAATAATCAAAGTTGCAGAGAATCCAATTTGTTTCCTTCTTTTGAAAGCGTGTTGAGTTGACAATTCAACTTATCTTGAATTATGGAAACTTCAAGTAAGGAATTTTTCATAGATCTTCCTTATGATTAAGATACATTCCTGGACATAAACATAAACAACTAAAACCGTGAAACTTGATTAATATGTGAATAAAGGCAAAACTTAAATTTGGCAACTAAAAAACAGTTTTCGTACAGACTCTCTAGTTTCAATGTTACCCTCAATGTTGTCCCAACATCTCACAACATTGATTCCAGAAAACCCTGCACTTTCAGGGTTATCTATTGATAAACAAGGAAGTTGTGAATATCATCAATTAGGAGAAAGATTACACAAACATTTATGGGGAAGGGAGTATTTGATTATATTAGATGATATATGGAGTATCGATGTGTGGGAAAAGCTAAAGTTGTTCCTTCCAAATTACAACAACGGAAGTCGAGTCATAATGACTACGAGGTTGTTGAATGTTGCTGATAGTTCTGATTCTTATAACCTTTTTAAGATGAATCTTCTAGATGAACACAAAAGTTGGAGTTTGTTATGCACAACAATGTTTGGCCATGATGGTAACTGTCCTCTGGAACTAGAGGAAATCGGGAAGGACATTGCAAGAAATTGCAAAGGACTTCCTTTATCTATTGTGGTCATTTGTGGGCTCCTTGCTAAGTCTGAGATGACACGAAAGTACTGGGCGTATGTTGTCGAACATGTAAACCAAATTGCAAACTCAGAGGAAGATGTTCATTGGTTAGACATATTATATTTGAGTTATAGTCAATTGCCAATTCACCTGAAACCATGTTTTTCCATATTGGTTCTTTTAAAGAAGACTATGAGACCTGTATCTCATAACTTATTAAACAATGGGTTGCCGATGGATTTCTAAAAACATGTAAAGGCAAAAGCTTGGAAGAGGCTGCAGAGGACTACCTAAAGGATCCTATCGACCGAAATCTTGTTTTTGTTCATAAATGGGGGTCCATTGGAAAAATGAAAACATGCGGTACTCATGATCTTCTAAGGGACCTAGGCTTGAAGGAAGCACGAAAAGGCAGGTTCTTTGATGTCGTCAAGAAGCATGCCCAATCTGTAGGTAACGAGCGTCACATAATGTTTCGCGAAGTAGAATGCGATAATGAGACAATCGAAAGATATGATTTGGTCTTGTACACCAAAAAGTTTGTTCGTTCCTTATCATGTGATTTTGAGTGCGAGGGTTTTTCATGGAAAGGGTACATGATCTTAGATTGATCCGGGTGTTGATTAGGCTTAGCAATGACGGCGTAGATAGTATTCTCCGACGAGTAAACTTGAGATACCTTAAATGTGAGTTTAATCTTTATGGGGACGGTCTGCATGAAAATCTTCCTCCAATGGTGTGCGAACTATGGTATTTGCAGACATTGATTCTTAATGGTGGTAAAATCTTTGTTGCACCGTGTGAAATCTTGGAGATGCCACAGCTCAGGCATATAACTGGTGATTTCTTAATTGCAATATCGGATACTTGGCGTGGCAGAATGGATGTGCAAGAGGACTGCATATTAAGAAACCTACAGACACTCAAGACGACATTCTATGTTAAGTTAACGGAGGAGGTCATAGCGAGAATTCCCAACATCAAGAAATTATCTATATGGTGTAACCCGTTGTCAATCCCAAATACATACAGTCTTCAAAACCTAGACCGCCTACATAATCTCCAATCACTAACTTGACAGTTTGTTCATGACACAGATTTCTCAGAAAACCCATTTGACAACAGTCTTCACAACCTAGATCGCTTACATAATCTCCAATCACTAACTTGCGAGAATGTTGAAAAAGCGGAATTCACAGAATACCTTGCATTATCTCAGTCTCTCAAGAAGCTCACGCTAATTCTTAGTGAATTTTGATTGGGATAGTCTTACAACAAAGGTTGGATCGTTGCCCAATCTTGAAAAGCTCAAGCTGGATCGTTGCACATCAGGATCCGAGTGGAACACAGTTGAGGGGAAATTCCGTCATTTGAAATTCTTGGAAATTGACGAGTTTGCAACATTCTTTCGTGGCCTGGTATGCTGGACATCAGAGAGTAGCCATTTCCCGCTTCTTCAACGCCTTGTTCTACGTAGTATGAAAAGACTGGAGAAGATCCCCTCCGGCATTGGGGACACGCTTCAATCAACCGAGTTGTATCATTGTGGAAGTTCTGTTATCGCCTCGGCCAAAGAAATAATAGAGGAACAAGAGAGCCTCGGCAATGAGGATCTTCGTCTCGCCATTTCGAATCAACACAAATGGCATGGAAACATTTAATTAAAATTACAGAACGAACCAAGTTGTGCATACTCTCGACCTCTAACTCTTTTCTTTCTTTCTTTTTTGCGTTTAAAATCTTTGATTTTTGACTTTCATGGTTTGAGTTAATGAGATGAACCTCTGGGAGGAAATGCATGCGAATGTATTGAACCTCAACTCTGTTTCCTGTCAAGTTTTTTTTTTTTTTTGGATTGATTATTTTAATTTGGTTTTGAAAGTTGCTTCTGTTATTTTTTGTTCATTTGCTGCTTGCCTTTTTTGTTTGAAGATGTAAAAAAATATCTGCTGCACTTTTTATTTTACTTTTTAGATCGAAAATCTGGGAAAAAACTTATATGGACCAGGTCCATACGAATAGTATGGACCATGCGGTCCATATTTGTCAGGATATTTGCCTATTAGTCTCTAAAGTTTTAAGGATAATGAATCGGATATTTCACTTGGTAATAATTATAATAAGATCCCCAATAAGTCTTCGTTAAATTTTCTAATTATCTCGACCATCCAAAATGGTATCAGAGCATGGTTTATTTATTTTATGTGGTTATTTATTTATTTATTACAACTCTTTATTACCTTATGAGAGGAGTTTTTCAAAAAACATGAGTGATCCAGTGATGGATGACATTTGGGATCTCATAATTTGGGCTCCTATGAAAGGAAACGCGTGTACGAGTATTAAAGGGCGAATTGCCGCCCTAACTAGATACCTTAATTTTCACAAAAGAGAATTAAGAAACCATGATGTTCTACGTTGTAGCATAGAACAAACAGGAGGAATTTGTCCTATCCAGGTTACCAGACTTGAACAAATCAAGTTAATCGAGATTAGCCTTAAAAAAAAGCTAAAAAACAAAGTTATATACTAAGCCTGTAAAATGCCTGGTATTACACTTGAACGAGAACTCCAAATCTTGATAACTAAGTTAGATGACCTAGCTAGTTATAGACCAGACGATCTCCATGCCATTAGAGTCAAATTTATTAGAGTTAATGGCCTCTTGGCAAGTATCGCAAGAATTAATAGATTAATCACTTAACGAAATAACCGTTCTTCATGAGTAATCTAGTTTTGCCAGATTTCCACGAGCTCGTGCCAGATAGCTCCAAGCTATCCCAAGACCTCAGGGAAGTCCAGAAAACAGTTCAAGCATATGGCAATCATCAATACCATGTGCCCGAACTTATACAGGAAATCAGAGACAAGCTTGAAGCCATGTCCCGACGACAGAAGGAGATCTTGGGTAATTTACAAGATATCCAGCAACGATTCAAGAGCTTGGAATCCATGCCAAGGTCGTCCGAAAGAAGGAAAGTTGGATGGTTACCACCATCTTTCGGGAAGGAGCCCCTATTACATCAAAAGGACAAAACAGTCCAGGTCAAAAGGGAGATGACCACGAACGAGAAGCTGGAAGCCCGGATTAGGGGAGAACCTAGCACAAAGTGAGATCATGTCCAGATTCAGGATTGACGATTTCAACTTCGAGATTGGGCGAGATCTTTCTGATCTAGCGGAATCACTTTCAGGCCTTAGCCTGGAAAACGTGCAGACGTTCGGTGCTAGTGTACCAAGTCAAGGTCCTCCACCAGGACAATCAACAGTTACCGAAGGAGCCGGATCTTCCATCCCTAATCCAGACCCAATTCGGGAAGAACCAATTCGAGAGGAACCAATTCGAGAAGAAGCCATGCCACACCAGCATGATTTTGTTGCGGGAAATATGTACAATCGTATTCCCACTAGAGCAAGAGCCACAAGACCAGATGTTCATGGAACACCATACGGAAGATCTCAACTCGATCCAATTCACCCGTATGGGCTCATGCTCAACTTGGATATTCTGGATTTCAAGAACCGCGAAACCCTGATCGATGAATGGGCAGCAGCAATGAGAATTGCGGCGGCGACGCTTGAACTCGACAAAGAAGGATTCATCATGATGTTACAGATGAGTCTCGAAGGATCGGTCAAGGTCGTATGGGAACATGAAACTCCAGAAGTTAGAAGTGGAGTCCTATCTGGCGAGTCTCTCAAAGACATCGTTGATAGAATGGCAAGGCTTTTCAAAATCTACTTCATCGGAGAAGGATACTTTGTCGATCCCCAGACCGGAGGAGGTGATCAAGAGAAAGTCAAGAGATACGAACAAGCACTGTATAGCCTGGAGCTACATGACATATGTAGCGTTGATCTATACATCAAGCTGATCACCGAGTACAGATGGAAGAGCCGGATTGCAGAAGACACGGCGCTTCCCCTTTTCTTCGCCAAGATTCCGAGCCCATGGCGAGAAATGTTACTGCGAGAATATATCCCTTTGGGGATTGATACGGTGGCTCAAAGGATGTCTTTCCTCAAAGCCAAATTGAGCGAATGGTGCCAGAAGGCAGCGATTCAAAAGAATCTCAAGCGGCTGAAACGAATCAATAAATCAGCCCGACTTTGCTGCGACGATAATGACGTTCCAACAATCGTAGGAGCACCAGAGAGACATCAAAGGAAGAATATGAGCGAAAAAGGAAGTTTACCAGAAGATCTTCGTGGAAACCAAGAAGATTCTGGTCAAAACAAAAGGCCCGAAGTTACAAATCAGGGCAGAGACCAGGACCCAGCCGTGGAAGGACGTCTTCCAATCAAGGAAGTACTAGCAGACCACCAGCGAGGCGAACTTTCAGGAGAGCACACACACGTGCTAATGAAAGTTTCAAAGACTGCAACTGTTGGACGTGTGGTGCCAAAGGACACATCTCAACAGATTGCCCGGAGAACCAAAAGAGAGGTATTAGACAGTTCGAAGCTACGCCAGAATTCAAAGAAGCTGTCTACTTTCAGGACCTTGTTCAGGTATGCCGGTTTGAAGATATCCCTTCAGACGAAAGTATATATGAGGAGGACGAAGGACCAGATGAGTCTTCAGAATTAGAATCTGAATCAGACTGAAGACGAGGAGATCTTCCATCAGGAAGTTCAAGAAGACAGGACATGATTTTTCTCACAAACCAGCATTTCTCACAAAGCCTTGATGAGAATTATGCGAGAAGATCCAAAATTGAGAGTCTACGATGGATTCACCATCGAAAAAATGGAAAGAGCCTTAGCTCAGCTAAGCTTCAGAAAGAGGAAACATCACATCATCTACAAGGTTACAGCGGGAGAAATTGCTATTCCAATGGAGCTGACCAGTAATGTGATGGAGATGCAGCTAGTTCCTATGAACGAAATCAAAGAGGAACTAAAAAGACTCAGGCCAGAGGTTGCGCAGAAAATGTCATGGATCCATATCGGAGCCATAAGGATTCTGCTCAAAGCAACATTCAAAGAAGGAATCAATTCCCCAATTGACATTGCCGTCTTTGATCGAAGGATCCAGAACCTACGAGATGCCTGTCTCGGAGGTATTTCAGGAAATCTGTTTGCAGGAAAGGTGGCGACATTCATTTATCCAAAGATCGCCTTTAACCTAGCCGATAAAGATTTCAGTAGAGTCCTTACTCTACATCAGGACTTCAAAAACAAGGAGTTAATGAAGGAAGGAAACCGTCCTTACTCCATTACGTACAGTATCTCCTACGCGCTCTCAAATACTCACCATTCAGATCTCTTCCAAATGAATGAGTTTGTTGAGATACCGGTGATCTTTGAGAAGGTCGCACATGCAGTCAGGCCAGAGATTTCCAGCCTCCCACATATTCATGAAATGGATATGATCATTCGAGATCAACCCGTATTTGGCAAGGATACAAGCCAAAGATTCGAGCCCAGAACGGTCTCTTTCAGGGAAAACAGGATGCAAAGCCTCACCTGGGGTAAGAAGCCAATCATGGAGGTTGTGATTGAACCAAAAAAATTCACAACAAAAGGGGAACTCCAATGTCCAGGGGGTTGGGGAGAAGTCGAAGTCATCTTCGACACCACCCAGAAAGATAATACGTTTCCATGCGATGCATTGTATTATCTCAAGCAGCCATTTGTTGGTAGGTATCAGGGAAACCTAAAGCTAGGTGGACTTGATTTTATCATCAACGGACGTACATGAAAGATCCCAGAACAACTCGTTCTTGGAATCGATTTTCTCGAGGATCACAAACCTTGGGAAAAGGTGCCGGAAGGAATGGAGTTTACGGTGGAAGGAAAAAGATACCGGCTCAAATGACCACCAGTCCATTCTCAATCTACATCTCGGTTGGGATGTTGTACGAGAAATATCGAGCCGAATACTTTGCAGTATATATCGACTCAGGCGCAGGGATTTGCACAGCTAAACCAGGAATCTTTCCAGATGAACTCGGGGAGGATTTACCAGCAATTACGGGAAGAGATTTCGCGAAGAAAATCATCTTCTTCAGACGAGGAATAAAACAAGCAGAAATATTAATTGGTGGAGCAGGTGGTACCCCATGGTACAAAGTGAAGACGCCCCCAATTTATTTCCATGATACCGGAGCCGATATCTTACTCGGCAACAATTTTCTGCAAACATTCAAGCGTGTTACGCAGGACAATGAAACAAGGCGTCTTATTCTCACAAAAACTTGTGACCATAAGATCTTAGTGCAGCGATTGACGCAGGCGTTTCACCGAAGACTGCCAATTCAATTTCGCAGCAAGCGTGGTGATGAAGGTCGACTTCTACACCCAAAAATGCAGGACCAGAGGAAGTATGGTAAGGCAATCCTACAGCTTAGAAATGAAAGCTTGGGCGGACAAAAGACCAAAAGGATCAGAGATGAAACGATCAAGATCCTCAAGGCCAGCCTTGAACTAAGTCCTCATATTGACATCACCAATGAAGAACAAATTTCAATTGAAGATGTCAAGGCTAAGATTCGGAGGAACTACGAAGAAGATCCTCTGGCATGGTGGAACAAGAATGAACTCAAGGCTACTCTAAGAGTTCAAAAGGGAAAGGAAAACGAGCTGGTCAGATATAGACCCATCCTCATGAATCAGGAGGATCGAAAGGATATGCAGATGATTCTCAAAGAACATCTGGATATGAAGCTCATTTCACCAGGAGTTTCTCCTTACAGCAGTCCGGTGTTCTTAGTCAGGAACCATGGAGAGATCAAGAGAGGAAAGCCGAGATTGGTAATCAACTACCAAGGGATCAACAAGATCTTGGAATTCGACGGATATTACATCCCGAATCGAGAACACCTGATCAACTGCGTTCAGAACGCGAAAGTCTTTTCTAAGTTTGACTGCAAATCAGGTTTCTACCAAATCAAGATGGAAGAAGAAAGTAAAAAGTTTACAGCCTTCTCCACACCGCAAGGTCACTATATTTGGAATGTTATGCCAATGGGATTGGCTAATGCGCCCCAGATATATCAGAGGAAAATGGATAATCTTTTCAAAGATTATTTCAAGTTCATGTTCGTCTACGTCGATGATATCCTCATCGCCTCGAAGAACGTCCAAGAACACATTAAACATTTGGAGATCTTCTCAGATGTTTGCCACAAAGAAGGATTAGTGCTGTCACAGAAGAAGGCAGTAATTCTTACAAGGAAGATCGAATTCCTCGGTGTCGAGATTGACGAGTCAGGTATTATCCTCCAAAATCATTTGGTGGAAAAGGTACATGACTTTCCCGACGACCTCAAGACGGTTAAACAACTCCAAAGTTTTATGGGGTTAGTTAACTTTGCTGGTATGTTTATTAACAATCTGGCAAGTTACAGGAAAACATTTAGTCCATTACTGAAGAAGGACGCAAAGTTCAGATGGACGGATGAACACAAGGAGACAGTACAGAAGCTTAAAGCTATCTGTCAAGATCTCCCCAAGCTTGCAATCCCCAATGACGAAGATGAGTTGGTACTTTATACGGATGCAAGCGACCATTGGTGGGCGGCGGTTCTTACCAAAGTCGAGCCAAAAGGAGAAGTGCCATGCAGATACTGTAGCGGCCTCTTTTCAAATGATGAGGCGGCAAGATGGCACATCAACGAGAAAGAATTCTTTGCAGTTCCGAGGGCCTTCAAAAAATGGCCGTTATTCTTACTTGCTAAAAAATTCACCCTTAAGATCGATAACACTAGTGTCAAGGCTTTCTTGAAAAATAAGATAGAAAGCAAACCCGAGAAAGCTAGGTTATTAAGATGGCAAGCGGAATGTCAATATTATAATTTTGATGTTCAAGTTATCAAATCTCATGAGAATATTCTTGCAGATTTCTTAACTAGGGATGGAGGTACATGAGGCCGATACCATCCTCACGAGATGGAGACACCACAGAGATAACCTGGACGAGCTCCGCAAGGCGATCGAGGGTCTGGCAATCAATGCTCAGGCTTCAGGTCATGTTCAGGAAAAGGGAACTTTCTAAGGTTCAAAACTCAATGAAGGCAACTTTATTGGGTAGTACGAGTTTTTGGGATAGCCTCGCGGTACCCCTTTTTCGGGATGCATCACTTTCAAAACTGGAAGTGGAAATACAAGCAAATACATACGAGTGTGATGATCCAAGTAAAACTGGACCAACATGTGATCCTTTCGAGGAAAACACCCAAGGATGAGCTGATTCAAGGGTAGAAATACCTAAAGAATCTACGAGCCAGAAGCAAGCCGATTCGAAGGTAGAAATACCTAAAGAATCAACGAGCCAGAAGCGAGATGATCCAGAGGTAGAAATACCAAAGGAATCAAAAAACACCTCTAAAGTTAAAGAGGACAAGGTTAATCTTAGAACCCAGACGGGATCATCTAAGATAAACAAAAACGAGAAAACCCCACCTTTGACTGAATATCAGAGAACGTGGGAAAGATTGAACACGAGAATGGGACTTGTCCCTGGAAAAGCTATTGCAGATTGGTCAGGAAAATATCCAAGGGTTTGGATACTACCTGGATCAAAACCCGAGCAGACACGAGAATGGTTTGATTTTGGCTGTATAGCCTCAATCTTTACTGAATCACCGAGCTTTCCGGAAATTGCCAAGTTACCGGAATGGATCCAGAAAAATGTGTATGAGACATGGCAAAATAATCATACACTTGGAAGGGGCGATGTTCTTGAAATGAAGTTCATATCCGCAGCCCCAGAAATCGCAGGAAAATGGTCTTTACCATGTTTTCATTTTATCAAAATCCAAAGACCCAATTGGAAAGCTTTGGACTACATCAAGCCTCCACTAGAAGGACAGATGTTAGTCGCCCCACTCTCAGAAGATGACGTTTCAACAAGGAGAGCGTGGGGACTCTGGGTCTGTCTCACAGAGATGGACAAAGTCAAGTATGCATTCAAGATCTTCCAAGACAAGGAAAAGGGAACGTTCATGCTTAACAGCATGACCAACACCACCACAAGGTTCGCTGAATCAATGTTCGAAAACAAACGAAGAACATTGTGGAAAAACGAGATTCCATCGACGGCAGAAACTAGTCGAAAATTCTGCAACATGGCACACGTCGGCCAATGGAAGGAGAGGATCTGTCCAAAGTGTCAAGATCAGAAAGAACCCCTATTTGGAAAGGGATTCCCGATGAAACGGGACAAAGATGAAAACGACAAAGAGGGCCATGCGAGACAAGGAAAGATGCCGCGTGGGACAGGCAAATGGGCTACTACAGCTGGCAAAGCTAAAGTAGCCATGTGATCGGATCAGGACCATCTCCACTACAACGACAGAATGATAAGTGGAGGGCCAGACCACTATCATAGTGGGAAGGAAAAGACAACAAGCTGCGGTGGAAAAGATTCCACTAAAATGACAGGAGGGCCAGGCCACTACGCTAGTGGAAGAAAAAGCATCAGGATGTAGCTGAAATCCGCGTTTCAAATCCGGATCTTCACATATAAATACACAAGCTAAAGAAAGCTAAAGACATCGAACATTTTCCTTAGTTTTCTTATAAACAAGAGAGAAGCATAGTTTGTAATAGTGTGAGCATTTTTTCAATTCTGTCAAAAAACGAGTGTCTGTAGAATAGTTTTGTTTTCAATTTTGAGTGTATGTACGAGAGAGAGTTAGCTACCATGAGTAGCTAAAACCAGTTACTCCTCTCTAAGGAGATATGAGTGTGTTGTAATAAATAAATCTCCACATAAATAAATATAGATTTTCTTTTGCTTGAGTATGTCGAAGTTGAGCTTTTAAATATTCCGTTTTAGTTGCCTTTTACACCCGGAGTAGGAAACGAACTAGGGTTGTGCTGATTACCGTTGAAGGAGCTGTTGCAGAACCATCGGTTGCGATCGAGTGGTTGAGGGCGAGGAGTCTTCGTAAAACCTGGCAGAATACCCGACGGTGACACGGTCAAAAGGAGGTATCTTTTACGATTATGTTTTAAGTTCTGTACGGAAGCATGCTGGGCCTGATATGGTCGTAATGGACTATTCCCAGATTGGGGTCCCGATAATGAAAATTTAGATTACTTATGGGGTCAAATTCTAATTCTGAAAAGTTATTTATTCAATTTCTAATTTATTAAAGCATGATGGTGACTTTGAGGTGGGACCTTGACCAATTAAGACCACATGGTCCATAGTTCTCACTATGAACCAGGTCTATGTAAGTTTGATCCAAAATCTGTTGCACTTTAGTCACAATGTTTCCTTGTACTTTAATTTTGTGCTGGGAAACAAAAAGACTATAATACCATTGCAAGTTGTATGCAGAGAGACCATTAGTCTACTTTGTATTGTATATTCTTAATATAGCAATCACAGCTGGACTAGTTTCTCTGTCTTTATAAACATTTAAATGATATGTTTCAAAATTTTCTTATATTATTTATTCCTCGCCAATTAAAGAAATAACCACTTCTTCACAAACATGATCCTAGTCTGAATTATAAAAACAAAGGGGGGAAAAAGCATCAAGACAAATAGTTTATTAAAGTTTCTTGAAAGTAATAGCCAACATCATACATACCAACTAAAAACCTAATAAATCCGCAAAAAATAAAAAAGGTAATTGCAGAAAAGAGAGAGAAAAAAAATAAATTCATCTTATGCAGAAAAGAGAGAGAAAAGGTAATTGCAGAAAATAAATTCATCTTATGCAGAAAATAAATTCATCTTATGCAAAAAAGGTAATTGCAGAAAAGAGAGAGAAAATGTAATTTTTACTTATGCATGCCATCTGATACCTCTTTTATGCCAAAATTAATTCATAGTTTTCATTTTAATTTGCCAAAAATACTTGTTAAAAGAAGTTTGTCGTTTCCAATAATTGAAAGAAAACAAGGTGCTTTCTGAACTCACCCAAAAGCAAGTAATACACAAACTATACTTCAATTTCCTTTCAATTTCTTCGAGCATGAATTTGATCAAATGTCTAAAAGTTGCCTTTTGGCCACAAATTTCATCAACACGAAAATTGAATAGTACATATGTTTATAGTGGTAAGTTATGATTATTCAGTTAACTAATATTATCTTAATGATATTAAAGGTTTAACAAATTAATCAACGACGCGCAAGATTCTCCGTACAAATAAAGGTGAGGTTCGATTTCTCATTTTGTTATGGCCCAGTTTGGCATCCGGCCTGAGGAACATGGACAAAAAAGACATTACCCCGTTACCAAATCACAAACAACCTATTATTCACCGTATTCCTATTTTTGCATCTTATCTCGTCTCATAACATGATTTCCTTACTCATCGTTAAATCATACTCAACCATTAATTATTTATCACATATTAATTCATAATCATGGTAATTCGTCATTATCTCGTCTGCTGGTTCTTGAACTGTGCAAAGAGCAACGAACTATGTTCGGGAAATGTAGCTCAAGGAGCAACGGATATTATCCGGTTTATTAGCTTATTTGGTTATCACCCATTGGGACTCCTTTGAGAAGTTGGGCCCAGAGATTGAGTCGATTTACTGCCCGACAGTAAGGACTGTCGGTTTAAGTAATTTCGCTTGATACCCATTAATCTAGGCACCGCTTGCAGTCATGAGTTGGATGTAATCCGCGTACTGGATCGGCATGTACTCGAGCATGACGACTGTTTTGTTTGCGAGGTCGCTCTTCGTTGGGAGGTATAAGGTAGTATTTGGAAGTATAAGGTTGGATTGGTTTACTGTTAACGCGCATGTTAATAAACTATTTTCAGAATATTCCGGTACTATTGTTGCATCAAATTATCTTCTTAAATTGTTTCTATCGGTAAGATCACTCATGGAAATATATCAATTGAATCACTGTTAATTCTTGCATTGCCACTTGTTTTGTATGAATTTCACTAAGTCATCAAAGACTTATTCCTTGCTTTTTTCTATCTGTCCATTCCTCAGGATAAGATCGACATGGCAACATGGACCACATGAATAATTTTGCCAATCTTGCCTTTTGGAATATTCATGTAATTGAAAATGATTAATCATTAGTACGTAATTATTAAAGTGTCAAATTATTTGTATTTTTCAGACTTTCGCTGTGTATATTAAAGTCAATTTTTATCATTATGTGTATGGTTGATCCTGGACAGTGACACCCCTTCCTACGAGACGTATTTTAGTCTGAGCTGGGTAAAGTGTCTGGCCAACGCTGAACCAACTCGGATCAGAACGCGACTCATGTGGCGTGGCCGTCACAAAACATGTGCCAGCAATATGCATAAATTGCGATAATCAATCTATGATTGAAAGAGCATATAATGTTATGTACAACGGTAAGTCTAGACATATACGTCGACGACATAATACCGTTAGACAACTGATCTCAACTGGGGTTATCATCCTTAACTACGTGAAGTCAAAAGATAACATTGTGGATCCGCTAACTAAATGGTTAAATAGAGATCAAGTTGAAATGACATCGAGAGGAATGAGACTTAAGCCTATTGAAAATTAAGGTAATTACGAAGGAAAACCCAACCATGCTGACTGGAGATCGCAAGATCTTGGTTCAATGGGACAACCTAATTAATTGTAAGAACCTTGCACGGTCATTGTGGGGGGTCAACCCTTGTCCATTCCTAGATGAAACAGTGATACTCGTAATAGAAAAGGTTAAGCATTGTGCTTTTAATGATTCTTACGTGTCGAAAATCCGAGCGGAGTAATGCGGGTTACTCTTAGATAAGAAATCACCTATGTGAGAGAGATGAGGGGCCGCCTCAGAGGAAAATTATGGGGGACTTAATTTTCTAGAAAATTCTTGTAGAACCAGGCGTATGTCCAGGGCCAAAATGGACATAAACCATGAGAACCGCAACGGTATATAGAATATACCGATTTTGAGAATTATGGAGCGTTTGCACAAACGACGGATAGTTCAAAGACATCAAGATCATACTATCGGTTAGCAAAGAAAGTATTTCTCACAGGGAAGGTTCAAGGGCATGTCCTACCAATCCTATGCAGGCATAGACCGTAGAACTCTATCACCACATGATGTATGCATGATCATTCAATTTCATTCATGTGGGAGATTGTTGGAAAATTGGTTCAAGGTACCGGGTTTTGTACAATCGACTTTAGCTTGAGATTGGTACATGGGTGAATGAGAAATTGATGCTCAACGTTGACTAAGTAAAGTCGAAAATATTGTATATCAATATTTAATATTTCTGTAATTTTCTATTATATGGAAAATAATAAGCATCAAAGAGATAATTAATTATCTTAGGAAATCTTTCCATAAGATTTACCTATCAGTTTTTATAACTGAAACGTGTCTACGTTAATCCGAGATCTGTAATTATCTTAATTACCTGATTAGTAATTATCTTAACCATGTTTCTTGGTGGCTAAGTCTTCCAACTTTCTCCCCGACCTAGTCTATAAAAGGGGTCGCTCCCCATAGGGGTTTTATCATAGAAAAATACATTGCATACACGAAAAGGCTTCTGCGAGCCAAAATTATTTTTACATTATGTGGTGGTGAGGAAAGTTACAGTTCGAGTATGCCAGGGCAGTCCTTGTTTGTGCACACAATTCTGCTCGTAGCCGTTATATCCTGGGAGACAGTCGCTCACGTTTTCTCAAGCACGTACAACGAATCTGTTTTATGGAAACCGAAAGGTCCTCAACTTCTCATTTCTTCGTTCATCCAATTCCGATTGAGGCTTGTTTGGTAACGGTAATTTCGTATTATTAATGTAATTTCCATTGTTTAATTTTTCGTCAATCAATTTCGATATCTCTGTTCGTTTATCTCAACTATGGGGCTATATTCCTAACAGCCTCCGTAGAAGAAATCGTAGAGGAATAACTGTGCCTCCGGAGCGATGGTCTTCGTCAAACTGTTTAATAGGTCGAGAATCCGGAAACTTCTGTACTGAATAAGTTGAACGCGATGTTTCAAGACAAGTTTGTTTAACTTGGTTTAAGTATTGTTGATGTTTGTTCCTTACATGGTTCTTCACTTTTACATGTAAAGTGACTAGCATCTCTTTGTTTCCATCTTTTTGGGAAAAATGCTCTTTAAACTTCTGTCTCTTTTTTGTTGAAAATGTATGTAATTAAGATAACAATGTGTGAGTATGTTTGTGTCAGTAGAAAATTTCTCTCTCCTTGAGGATTCTCAGGTCTGATCCTGAGTTTTTTTGGTGGACCTCCAGGTTTCCCTTTGTCTTTGGCTTGTGTTTGTCTGGCCCCTCGTGATTTTTCTTTGTGATCTTGCTTTTATCTTGTCTTTTTCTTTGTCTTCTTGTTGGTCGTCCTTTTCTTTTTTTCTCTCGCGTGTCCCCCTGGCCCCTCTTTCCCCTGACTTTGTGTGCACTTCCCCCTTTGTTTATTCTTTGAGTGCCCTGTATGGTAAAATGAATGATCCTATTACGGACCTCACCCACCAAACTAACAAGCTTAATTGTTCCTCTGATCCTGGAAATCAGTCCCCTCTCTCACCTACCTGCGCAGCTATAGCATTCATAATCTCTGATAAACCCGTTAGTACATCTGCAGCAAAAAATTTCTTTCTCCGACACTGGAACTGTAGAAAAGAAGTCAGCGCGAATATCCTTCAGCAAAATACTATTGCTTTTATTTTCAACGACCCTGTAGATCTCCAAAAAATCTTGAACCAGAATCCTTGGAGATTCAACAAACAAATTGTTAACATCAGGGAGTGGCCAGAGAATCTAGCTTGGGAAGAAGTAGATTTGCTCAAAGTTAATTTCTGGATCAGAGTTTCTTCTCTCCCGGCTTTCGTCTCCAACCGTGAGACAACAATTGAAATTGGAAATAAAGTTGGGAGGTTCCTCAAAGCAGATATCCCAACAGACAAATCTGACGCCCATAAGTGGAGAAAAGATCTTAGAATCAAGGTCGAAGTTGACGCTACTCGTACTCTCGTTGACGAAGTCACCATATCCAAACCAGGTAGGAGAGATATCACGGCAGAAATCAGGTTCGAAAAACTTGAAGATTTCTGCTACGTGTGTGGTAAACTCGGGCACAAAAAATCTCAGTGTGTTGTTGAGATTTCTATAGACGACACAAAATCAGAAAATCTCCCTTTTGGTCAGTGGAATCGGGTGGAAAGCTTCCCAACCCCCAAACCGAAGAACAACAACAAGTTTAAGAATCCTAGTAATTCTCTGAAACCTGGTGAAGAGACCGAGTCCAGCAGGAACTCAGTTGACCACGGAAGAACAGCTGACTCACTGAGCCTAAACCCATCGCATCAGGAACGTCCTTTTGAGGACACGTGTATGCAGGAGATCTCTCTTCTCCACACAACGGCTGCGATTCCCCCAGTGAAAACCAACGGTCCAAAAAATTCCTCGACAGCCTGCCTCGATAGTCAAATCATATTCAACTGTGCAAGCGCAGACATCAAAGAAGTTGTCGACTTCCTTGCTGCCCCCTAGGTAACCTTGATTCCCTCAACCTTATTCAGAAACTTTTTATCTCAATAAATCCAACCCAACTCATATCACCTATTGGGCCTCCGTCCAGCCCATCTGAACTATCTCTAACTCACTTAAACCAGCCCACTCTCAAAAGGAACCGGCCTGCTGAACTCTTTAACGAGAATCTCCCGAAAGCTAAATTTTCAGCTCCTAAATTTGGACCAGGGCGTAAACCTAGAATTGGAGTATTTAAACCAATTACCAGATCAGTGGTAACCCTACTCAATCTGCCACCATCTCTTATCATCCCTCCCATATATCCTCTCTCCTCTCTTTTCCCAACTAATAGTAATTGCTCCCTTTCTGATAACTCAAACACCCCTCTCTCTCCTAGCCTAATAATACCAGACGAGAGTGTTCAAGGCTCTAAGGAGTCAACCTCAGAATCATGAAAGTTGTTGCTTGGAACTGCCAAGGTTTGGGGAAGCCGGAAGCAGTAGTGGCGCTTAAAGACTTGCTGAAAGATTTTTCGCCTGACATCATTTTCCTCAGTGAAGTAAAAACAAAAAAAACCAAAGCTATTGTTCGTACTCTTGACCGAGCTTTTTTGCCTAACCACCATTTTGTTCCTCCTATAGGCCTTGCAGGTGGCCTGATTTTGGCTTGGTCTAGTTCCCTTCCTTTGTCTATAAATTTTTCTTCTTACTGGAATATTACTGCTTCAATAGGAGCGCTCAACGGCCCTTCTTGGTTTTTCTCGGGGATCTACTGTCCTCCTATCAATTGCCTTAAGACTGATTTCTGATATCAAATGAATAGTATTGTTGTTAATTGTGTGGGGCCGTGGGTCGTCATGGGTGATTTTAACGACATACTTGTCCAATCTGAAAAACAAGGTGGTCGCATCTTCCTCCCTCCTCTGCATGATTCCTTTAGCTCTAGACTTATTTCTCTTGGCCTAACTGATTTAGGAGCTAAAGGCTTGTCTTTTACTTGGAATAATAATCGTCTCGGTTTGGCCAACATTAGAAAACGACTGGACAGGGCAATCGCTAATTCAGAATGGAATTTCATGTTTCCATTTGCCAACGTTACAAATCTCCCAGCTATTGGATCCGATCACTCCCCTATCATCTTGTGCTCGGACTCTTTTTCTTTGGCTGGTAAGAAACCTTTTCGATTTGAGCACATGTGGAACTCCCACCCCCTTTGCTGTGAAATTATCCGTAAAGCCTGGGATCTGAACATTGCGGGCTCTAGTCAGTTTCAACTTGTTTCTAAACTTCGTAATACGAAAAAGAGCTCAAAATCTGGAATCATGAGGTGTTCGGCCATTGTCAAACTAAAGCCAAAGCCCTTAAAAGCCAAATTGGTATCCTTCAAAACCTGGATCAGTCCACCGTTAATCGCTTGGAGGAGAAAAGACTCTCGAAAGAGCTTAAGGCATCTCTTTTGCATATTGAAACAATGTGGAAACAGAAAGCTAAGGCTAAATGGCTCCTTGATGGAGATGCAAATACCCGTTTTTTCCATGTTATAGCTGTTTCCCAAGCCCGCAAAAATCGTATTCATTTTTTGAAAAAAAAAGATGGGAATTTTGTTTTTGATTGGAAAGGCATTGGGCAATGTTTCCTTGATTATTATAAGAAATTTCTTTGTTCTAACTTTGATGATGCAGGTCCTCTACCATTCCCTCCAAATCTGGAAAATTTGTTCCCTGTCGTGATCTCTGATTGTGACAATGAAAGAATCAGCCAAATTCCATCGCCAAAAGAAATCAAGAAAGCCTTATTTGACATGGACTCCTTCAAAAGCCCAGGACCCGACGGCTTCTCACCAGGTTTTTTCAAGGAATACTGGACTACTACGGGTAAGAATGTATGTAAAGCTGTGAGGGAATTCTTCACAAAAGGTACGATCCTTAAATCTAGCAACCATAACTTTATTACTCTTATTCCGAAAACTGATAGTGCAGCTAAAGTTGAAAATTTCAGGCCTATTAGTTTGTGTAATGTAACGTATAAAGTTATCTCTAAGCTTTTGGCAGAGAAACTTAAAACCTGTCTTGATAAGTGTATTAGCCCGAATCAGTCAGCCTTTGTCCCGGGAAGAGACATGAAAGATAATGCAATCATCTCCCATGAAATTATGACTTATATTGCCCGTAAAAAAGGTAAAAAGGGGGTAATGGCACTCAAAATGGATCTAACTAAAGCATATGATAGGGTTGAATGGAAACTCCTTTTTCAAATCATGTCAAATCTTGGTTTCTGCCCTCGTTTTGTTAACTGGATCTCACAGTGCGTTTTGTTTTTTCAGCTATTCCTTTATTATCAATGGCTCCTCTTTTGGCTACTTTCTTCCTTCAAGAGGACTAAGACAGGGAGACCCAATCTCCCCTATCCCTTTTTGCTCTAT
Organism: Linaria vulgaris; assembly: GCA_948329865.1. NCBI lineage: Eukaryota > Viridiplantae > Streptophyta > Magnoliopsida > Lamiales > Plantaginaceae > Linaria > Linaria vulgaris. The sequence continues at coordinate 105,138,854 of OX415253.1, read as the reverse complement.
ACTGAATTGCTGTCTCGCCTCTTTTATAAAGCTGAATCAGAATCTTTCTTTAAAGGAATTAAAATAGCTCGCCTTATGCCTTCAATTTCCCATATTTTATTTGCTGATGACCTCACAGTTTTTTGCAGAGCTACGCTGGAGGATGCTAAAAATGTTGACAAATTCCTGGAAAAATTCCACAGCTGGTCCTCACAAAAAATAAACCGGGCTAAATCCTTTGTGCACTTCAGCGGTAATATTGAGCCCTCTCTATCTGCTTGTATACTCAATCTCCTTAATCTTAGTAAATGCACTCACAAGGAGACACACTTGGGTCAATACTTTTGCAAACCTAAGTCTAAACTTAAAGCTGTTTGTGATATTGTGTCAAAAGTGGCTTCGAGATTCACTGACTGGAAAGAGACTAACTTGCCCCAAGCTAGTAAGGCTATTTTGATTAAATCTGTTGCTCAAGCTCTCCCAGTAAATGTGATGCAAACTTGCCTTCTCCCAAAATCTATATGCCACAAAATATATCAACTTTGTATGAGGTTTTGGTGGGGTACTAATAAAAATAATAATGTGTTGGCTCTTAAATCCTGGGATGAGCTGTGTTTGCCGAAAGCCAAGGGTGGCATGGGATTTAGAAAAATGGAAGATTTTAATATAGCTCTTTTAGCTAAGAAATCTTGGAATATTGTGGTTGCTAAACACAAAACTTGGGTTAAATTCTTGTCTCTTAAGTATCTTAGAAATCTGAATATCCTTGACTGTCCCCCGCCCCCTCTAATGTTTCTTGGTTTTGGAGAGATGCTATTAAATGTGCAGATATTTTAGCTCAAGGAGCATGTTGTCGAGTTTCTGCAAAGTCTGTTGTCTCGATCTGGAACCAACCTTGGATCCCATCCTTGGAAGGTCATCGCCCTAATTTGCTGCTGCCATCTGATCTCCACCCACCAGCTTTCAAAGTGGTGGGTGACCTCGTCTTGCCTACAGGAGAAGATTGGAATTTTAGTCTTATAAATCAGCTGTTTGACATTGAGTCGGCAGCAGCGATTGCAAAGATTAAGTTTTTCAATTCTTCGTTGGATGGCACATTCTTCTGGACTTTCTCTTCGATAGGGGTCCTTTCGTCAAAAGCCGCCTACCATCTTATTGTCAACTCTCACACTACAACAGCAGATGATTTGCTTTGGAATAAGATCTGGAGTGCAAAACTCCATCACAGACACAAACTTTTTGTGTGGAAAGCAACAAATAATATACTCCCCACGGCTTTAAGACTTAATATGAGATTTCCTATCCAAGATCTAACTTGTAAATTCTGTCTCCAGGAGCAGGAGTCCATAGAACATCTGTTCTTACAATGCCCACTTATTAGAGCGATTTGCTTCGCATCCAAATGGTCAATTCGCCTGGTCAATTTTAACAACTGGACCTTCTCGCGTTGGATCAGATTCATTTTTGACAAAGATTCTCAATTATTTCCAACCAATGAGATCAGGGAAGAATTTATTGTCTTCTTTGCGTGTTGTATTGACTTTATTTGGAAATGTAGAAATCGATGTATCTTTGATTGTTTCACTCTTTGCCCTGTACAGATTCTCAAGGAGATTACTAGCAAGGCTTTGGAACACTTTGAAGCACAACTTGAAAAGGCGCAAAAGTGCACTGCTGTTGCACGACAAAGCAAATGGACACCACCTCGTCGTGGTTGGACAAAGTTTAACACAGATGCGGCCTTCCACGATGGGATTACAAAAGTGGCTGGAGTCTTGCGCAATCACAATGGCTCTATTCTCTTCTCATTTGCTCACGGAAAGTTCAGCCATGACGCACTAGCTGCCGAAGCTTTTGCAATCAAAAAGGCATGTACCTGGGCGCACGCATTGAAGATTAAGAAGACCATTTTTGAATCTGACTGCTTCCAAGTCATTTCCCTCATCAACAACTCTGCCCTCACCCCCGACTGGACTATCTCGTCCTTGATTGATGATATTCGGAAGATGTGGTCGTCTAATAATTCTTGGCGATTTTGTTTTGTCCATCGTAATTGTAATATAGCAGCCCATAATTTAGCTCGGTGGGCTTCAAACTCTAGTCTTGCTGGTCCTATTTCCCCCGAAAGCTTGCCATCATCTGTATTTTGCGATGGAGGTTTCCCTCTTTTTGACGTTTTTCCCTCGTAGGCTCGTTTGTAGTTGTTATTTACTTATCAAAAAAAAAAAAAGATAACAATGTGTGTAATATGCAAGTTGCATTTTTCTTCTTCGTCAACTGTATCTTTTCTTATGTTCATATTGTGTATAAATATCTATTTATTGTGAAAGCTACTCACCAGCACCCAAGGACTAAAATTCATGTGATTAAGCTGAAAGTAGTACTAAACAAGTAGTTTCTGACTTGTGAAAGTTACTGGCCACCAACCAACGTTGAATCCTTGTAATTTCGCGCCAATTAAGTCATCAATCATAAATAAACAAATATCATATAATACTAATGATAACCGCTAGGCCTAAACAAATGCTTAAACCTTGTTTATATATTGATCATTAAAGTCTACTTAGCAAGTCTACATAGCCACACGGTGAGAAATCCCTTCTCTATCTTTCAATTTGCATTATATCTTTGTTGATATACTTGTCTTCACTTTACAGATTCCTCGAAGATGGCGGCAGCGTACGCAACTCTAGTTTCTCTTGAGCATATCTCTTAAGTCATCAGTCATGAACAAACAACTTGAAACAAAATTATGGAGTAAAATGCAGAAACCTACCTTGTGTTATTTCTAATTGACAAAAAAAATCCTTATGTTATTTTTATTAGCAAAAATCCCCATGTGTTATTCAACCATTAGCACACTACCCTTATTTAGCTTTTTTGCTTTGACTTTATCTGAAATGTCATATGTGCCCTTTAATCTCAAATTATTTTTTAGATTCCTATTTAATGTTCTATCCTCTACTTACATAAAAATAAAAAACCCTCCTCTTATATTAATTTTATAAACGAATTTAAATGGAAAACTTAAAATAATAAAAAAAAAAAAAGGATTGCAAAATCACGTTAATATGTGAGGGGTTTTTTTGCCAATTAAAAATAACATAGGGATTTTTTTGCCAATTAAAAATAACACAGGGTAGATTTCTGCATGTGATATGTGAGGGAGATGAGGGTAAAACAGTCCCATAACATTCCTTCATTTTCGAAATTCGAAGCCCAAGCTGCAGTTGAGGCGCGTGAGAGACAAAATCGTACAATAGGGGCTTTTTTGCCTTTGATCGAATAACACGGGGGGGGGGGGGGGGGGGGGTTGCTAATAAAAATAACATAGGGGTTTTTTTGCCAATTAGAAATAACACATGGTAGGTTTCTGCATTTAACTCGAAAATTGTGTAATACTAATGAAATAAAGATAAACCAATAGGCCTAACAAATGCATTAAACCTTGTTTACATATGTCACTACAAGATTTGGGGGTCAATAGTGACCGAAATGCAGTCACTATTGAGCCCCCTTGGGGTCCCTGATGGTCAATAGTGACCGCATTTGGGTCGCAGATGACCGGTCACTATTGACCTCAGTCACTTTCCATCAGTGACCGCAATTAGGTCGCTGATGAGTGTCAATAGTGACCGAAAATTTAGTGACCGCCTTCCGGTCCCTGTTTATCGGAAATGTCAGTAGTGACTGCTTTCAGGTCCCTATTGATTGAGAATTAGGGACCTAAAAGCAGTCACTAAAATAAATAGGGACCGTAATTCGGTCCCTATTTAATATTCAAAGAGTATCTATGAATATTAGTAGGGACCGAATTGCGGTCACTGTTTTTAAACTTAGTGACCGCAATTTGGTCCCTACTAATATTCATAGATATATATGAATATTAGTAGGGACCAAATTGCGGTCACTAATTTTAAGAATAGTGACCGCAATTCGGTCCCTACTAATATTCATAGATATCTATGAATATTAGTAGGGACCGAATTGCGGTCACTAATTACCTGTACGAAAAATAAAAAAAAACACTAATATTCCAGATTTAATCCGGAATATTATTTTTTTTTGTAAAATTATGATTTTAACAAGATCAAAACCATAAAATAATGAAGAAAATGTTAATGTAATGACATGAATGTAAAAAGATTAAAAAAATGACTAATAATAGAAACTATAATATGAATGAAAACAAAAAAATGAATGATTAAAAAGATCAATGAAAGAAAAAAGATTAATGAATAAAACAACAAGTGAAAGAAAAGTAAGAAAATAAAGTGTAGATCCAAAACAAAAAAAAAAGTGAAAGAAAGAAAATAAAGTGTAGATCCAAAATAAATATAGAAAGATAATAAAGTGTAGATCCAAAATAAAGAAAGAAAGATAATAAAGTGTAGATCAAAACTAAAATAAAAAAAGTGAAAGAAAAGAAAGTGATTTTTTGGATTTATGTTGTTGTGTTGGTGTGTTGGAGAAAAGAAGAGAGTGTTGTTGTGTTGGTGTGTTGGAGAAAAGAAGAGATTGTTGTTGTGTTGGTGTGTTGGAGAAAAAAGAAGAGAGTGTTGTTAATTATGTTGGTGATTTTTGGAGATAATGAAATTTAGATGTGTAATAGTGGTGAGTATATATAGAGGGGAGGTTGAAAATTTCAAATTTTCGTCAAATTCAAATTTCCCTCTCAATCCCGCCTAAAATTTTCGCCCAATTTCAATTTTTTTGAATTTCAGTGACTGCAATGCGGTCACTGTTGCCATATCAGTGACCGCAATTAGGTCCCTACTAATATTCATCCATTTTAAAGTATGCATATAAGTAGGGACCGCAATTTGGTCACTGTTTAGTCAATAGGGACCGCATTTAGGTCACTAATACATATTTTCGACCGCTATTAGGTCACTAATATTTTTTAGTGACTGCAATGCGGTCACTGTTGCCAGATCAGTGACCGCAATTAGGTTCCTAATAATATTCATCCATTTTAAAGTATGAATATTAGTAGGGACCGCAATTTGGTCACTGTTGAGTCAATAGGGACCGCAATGCAGTCCCTGTTGAGTTAATAGCGACTGCTTTGCGGTCCCAATTGACGCAATAGTGACTGCGATGCAGTCACTATTGTCTCCCATACTTTACAATCGATTTTTTTTAATTGATTTTGGTGTGTTTATCATTCTTAGTAACCAAACTCATTGTAACATGTAAATGGAAGTAATAAATGATTACAAAACCAACCTCATAGTAGTTTAGTTGTGGATTAATAGATTGATTGAGATTGAACGAGTTATTAACGTTGGAGATCTATTTCATGTTCTACAACTAATCATCACTAGTTAGTTGTAGTTGCTATTCGTTTTTATGCTTTCTTCACTAATGTTAGCATATATATGATTATGAGGTATATATCATCACATCAAGTAATCATTATACTTATATGTATATACAATTAATTTGTCATTATGACATTCGTCATACAAAATAATAAGAGCATCGTCAAAGTGATCCGTTCTCTTTACTTAATGTTTGGATTTACAATGCGTCATTGAAATTATTGTTGTTTTAACTCTTATAATGGTTATTATGAACTAAAAAAACAACGCGGCACCTCGAACCATCTTAAAATATCGATTTTAAAGTTTAGGGTTTAGGGTTTAGGGTTTAGGGTTTAAAGTATGAATATTAATAGGGACTGCAATTCGGTCCCTGTTAATTCAGTAGTGACCGAAAAGCAGTCACTATTGATAACACCCAATGTCAATAGTGACTGCAAAACGGTCACTATTGATAACGGCCAACTTCAATAGCGACTCATGTTGAGTCGCTATTGGTAATAGCCGTTGTCAATAGTGACCGCAAATGTCAATAGTGACCGCTTTGCAGTCACTACAAAACATTAGTGACCGCAAAGCGGTCACTACTGACATTTGCGGTCACTATTGACAATAGCCGTTGTCAATAGTGACCGGAAATGTCAGTAGTGACCGCTTTGTAGTCACTAATCTTTTGTAGTGACTGCAAGGCGGTCACTACTGACTTTTGCGGTCACTATTGACAATAGCCGTTGTCAATAGTGACCGCAAATGTCAGTAGTGACCGCTTTGCGGTCACTAATCTTTTGTAGTGACTGCAAGGCGGTCACTATTGGCTTTTGCGGTCACTATTGACAATAGCCGTTGTCAATAGTGACCGCTTTGCGGTCACTAATCTTTTGTAGTGACTGCAAGGCGGTCACTATTGACTTTTGCGGTCACTATTGACAATAGCCGTTGTCAATAGTGACCGCAAATGTCACTAGTGACCGCTTTGCGGTCACTAATGTTTTGTAGTGACTGCAAAGCGGTCACTATTGACATTTGCAGTCACTATTGACAACGGCCATTACCAATAGCGACTCAAGTTGAGTCGCTATTGTTAATAGCCGTTGTCAATAGTGACCGCTTTGCGGTCACTATTGACATTCAGTTTCCTATAATATAAATAGGCCACTCCTACTCCTCTAGTTTTTAGTTATAGAAGGAATCAGCGACTCAACGTGAGTCGCTGATTGCTTCAGATATTGAACGAGCCCAGACTTGGGCCACACATTTTGGCCCAATCGGGCCAAAATGTATGGCCCAAGTCATATTTTTGAATTCAGCGACTCATATTGAGTCGCTGAATGTTCCTGAGGTCAACAGCGACTCAATTTGAGTCGCTATGTGCCTGGTACAAATCTGCGACTCAGGGTGAGTCGCAATTGTCTTCACCAGTCACTTCACCAGTCACTGAAGACAAGTGACTCAACTTGAGTCACAACCCGGGGGTCACTATTGACCCCCAAATCTTGTAGTGTGTTGGATGATTAAAGTCTTCTTAGCAGGTCAACATGCCACACTAACAAATGTGAAAAGCCACATCATCACCAGCAACCAACATTTGGGTCACTGTGATCAATTAAGATACTTAAAAATTGATTCATTTAGTTCTAGGGATATAAATATAAATATTAAGAGTTAATATATCAATATTTTTATATTTATTTTCGACGCATAAATATATATATTAAGAATAAGTCAATCTAAAGTCTTCTTAGCAAGTCTGCATAGCAATCACACCTTCTCTATCTTTGCATAGCCACCAGTCCACACCTTCGATCTCTATCTTTCCATTTGTTAAGCTTTGTATATTCCTCCAAGAAAACAAAGTTGATATCAATGGCGGCTGGGTATGCAGCTCTTGTTTCTCTTACTCATATCATTGAGCACATAGCGGAGCATCATTCTCAACGACCTTTTTTTCATGACAAGCAAATGAGACAGCTCGAGTCGCTCCAAAAAAAGGTCAGTTTCTTGCAAGATTTTCTTGAAGTTTCTTCCTCTAAAGGTAGTAATATTGAACAAGAAGGTTTGGAGAGTCGAATTACGAAGGCCGCTTACGCTGCGGAAGATATCATTGAATCCCATGTAGTGGATACTATTCTGTCTCAACCTGATCCCAAGGAACAGTCAAAAAACAAAAAGAAGAGAAAAAAGAAATTCATAAGTCACGGAAAAAATAGTTTCGACGATCTTTTCTCGCATGGTCTGCAGAAGGTGATAGAAAGCATAGATTCTATCAAGAGGGAGGTGATTGCAGTTAAAGAAGAAACAAGAGTGGAAGATGAGAAGGCAGTCGATATTCTAGTGCCTGTTGTTTTATCAAGACGTCCTACCACAAGGAAGGATATTAAGGTGGAGTACTACGACAAAGACGTGGAGCAAATCATGAATAAGCTTATTGGACAATCGTCTAATCTCCAGATCATTCCGATTGTTGGAATGGGAGGTATAGGTAAGACAACCCTCGCTAGATATATTTTTGAAAATCAACTTGTTGTGGAATGCTTTCCTTACCGTGCTTTGGCCTTTTACATCAATTTGGGTTATCTATTGATAAAAAGGGAAGTTGTGAATATCATCAATTAGGAGAAATATTACACAAACATTTGTCAGGAAGGAAGTATTTGATTATAATAGATGATATGTGGAGTGCCAATGTATGGGAAAAGTTAAAGTTGTTCCTTCCAAATTACGACAATGGAAGTCGTGTCATAATAACTACAAGATTGTTGAATGTTGCTGATAGTACTGACTCGTCTAATGTTTATATTGTCAGTCTTCTAGATGAAAACAAAAGTTGGAGTTTGTTATGCACGACGGTGTTCGGCCATGATGGTAATTGTCCTCTGGAACTAGAGGAAATCGGGAAGGACATTGCGAGAAATTGCAAAGGACTTCCGTTGTCTATTGTGGTCATTGGTGGGCTCCTAGCCAAGTCTGATCAGATGACACGAAAGTACTGGGGTTACATTGCCAAACATATAAATGAAATTGTAAACTCAGAGGAAGATGGCCGTTGGTTAGGCATATTATATCTGAGTTATAGTCAATTGCCAATCCACTTGAAACCATATTTTCTCCATATTGGTTCTTATAAAGAAGACTCTGACATCCGTATCTCGAGACTTATCAAACGATGGGTTGCCGAGGGATTCGTAAAGCCATGGAAAGGCAAAAGCTTGGAAGAGGCTGCTGAGGACTACCTAAAGGATCTTATTGACAGAAACCTTGTTTTTGTTCGTGCGTGGGGGTCCATTGGAAAAATGAAAACATGTGGCATTCATGATCTTCTAAGGGATCTATGCTTGAAGGAAGCACGAAAAGACAAGTTCTTTTGCGTCGTCAAGAAGCAGGGACAATATGTAGATAACGAGCGTCGCTTAATATTTCGCGAAGGAGAAAGGGATAATGAGACAATCAAAAGATATGGTTTCGCCTTGCATACCAAACAATTCGTTCGTTCCGTGTCATGTGATGTTGCGGATTTATCATGGGAAAGGGTACGCAATTTTAGATTGATTCGTGTGTTTGACAGGGATATGAGTGACAGTGTAGAAAGCATTCTCCAACTAGTAAACTTGAGATGCCTTGAATCTTATAGTTATGGAGTTAAGATACATCTTCCTCCAATGATGTGCCAACTATGGTATTTGCAGACGTTAATTCTTACAGGAGATCCTAATATTGTTGCACCGTATGGTATCTGGCAAATGCCACAGCTCAGACATATACTTGTTTCTTCCTGCATCGTTTTACCTGAACCTTTGCGTGGAAGAAAAAATGTGCAAGATGATAGCTATGTACTGAAAAATCTACAGACACTCAAGACGGCACGCGATTTGAAGTTTACTGAGGAGGTCATAGCGAGAATTCCCAACATCAAGAAATTATCTATATGGTGTGACCCGTTGCCAATCCCAAATACCTACAGTCTTCACAACCTAGACCGCCTACATAATCTCCAATCACTAACTTGCTGGTTTGTTAAAAAAATGGGTTTCTTGGAAAACTTTTCATTACCGCTGTCTCTCAAGAAGCTATGGCTAATTCGTTGTTCATTTGATTGGGATAGTCTTACAACAAAGGTTGGTTCGTTGCCCAATCTTGAAAATCTCAAGCTACTAGATTGCAATGGAGGAGCCGAGTGGAACACAGTTGAGGGGAAATTCCGCCATTTGAAATCCTTGGAAATTGATGAGTTAGGTACATTATATCGTAACCTTGTACGCTGGACATCAGAGAGTAGCCATTTCCCGCTCCTTCAACACCTTGTTCTAAGTGATATGAAAAGTCTTGAGAAGATCCCTTCCGCCATTGGAGACACACTTCAATCAATCAAGTTGATAGATTGTGGAAGTTCTATTATGGCCTCGGCAAAAGAAATAGTAGAGGAACAAGAGAGCCTTGGGAATGGGGATCTTCGTCTCACCATTCGTGAATATTTGAGTTAAGGTATGGAAACTTTTAATAAAAATTACAAAAAAACCGAGATATTCCTTTTTTTCTTTCTTTCTAATTCTTTTTTTTTTTTTTTTGACTTTCAAGATTCTCAATTCATACAAACCGTCCGGGCAAAAGCAAAAACTCAGTGGATTTCCGAAGCGGTGTAGAAGAAGAAGATTGGACACATCTGAACGCACTGGAGCTCAACCTCTGTTACGTTACCGCACAAGTTTATTTCAGGAATTGCTTCTGTTTGCTGTTTATTTGCTGCTTGCATGCTTTTTTGTTTCTAGTTGCCAAGAAACAGACCGTGTTGCACTTCTGTCACAGTGTTTGATCAACAATGCCAAGTCCTTTCCTAATTTAATCACTTTTAATATAGACAAGACGTGTCTCCGGATTTGATTTCGTCCCTCATTTGCTTTCACCATCAACACTTCCCATGGCGTTTTTCCTAGGTGAACTGTTGTAGGCGGAAGGGGAGCGGTAGTGATTCTTGAATCACTAACTTGAACTGTACGTTCAAGGACCGCATGGATTCCTTCTGAAATCTTGCATTAATTCTTGAATCGCTTAGGAAGCTGATGTTACCAACTGTAAATTTGATTGGGATGATTTCACGACAAAGGTGGGTTCGTTGCCACATCTTGAAAAGCGCGCGTTGTGTAGTTGTAGCAGCGGACCGGCAGTCGAGGAGAAATTCATTTGTCTGAAGTATATGCTAATAGTCCACAGCAGAAAGTAGCCATTTCCCACTCTGGAGGAAATCCCATATGGTATTGGTGAAACGTTTCAATCGATAGAACTCGTGCATTCTTGAAGTTCTGTGATTGCCTCCGCAGAAGAAATCGTAGAGGAATAACTGTGCCTCCGGAGCGATGGTCTTCGTTAAACTGTTCAATAGGTTGGTTTGGGTTTGATCGAGAATCCGGAAACTTGTGTACTGAATAAGCTGAACGCGCTGTTTCAAGACAAGTTTGTTTAACTTGGTTTAAGTATTGTTGATGTTTGTTCCTTACATGGTTCTTCACTTTTACATGTAAAGTGACTAGCATCTCTTTTCTTCTTCTACGTAAAGTACATGTTTCATAACAATGTATGTAATATGCAAGTTGCATTTTTCTTCTTCGCCAACTGTATCTTTTCTTATGTTCATGTTATGTATAAATTTTTATTTATTGTGAAAGCTACTCACCAGCACCACCCAAGGACTAAAATTCATGTGATTAAGCTGCAAGTAGTACTAAACAAGTAGTTTCTGACTTGTTAAAGATACTGGCCATCAACCAACGTTGAATCCTTGTAATTTCGCGCCAATTAAGTCATCAATCATAAATAAACAAATATCATATAATACTAATGATAACCACTAGGCCTAAACAAATGCTTAAACCTTGTTTATATATTGATCATTAAAGTCTACTTAGCAAGTCTACATAGCCACACGGTGAGAAATCCCTTCTCTATCTTTCAATTTGCATTACAAGTTCGTATATTGTTGATATACGTGTCTTCACTTTACAGATTCCTCGAAGATGGCAGCAGCGTATGCAGCTCTAGTTTCTCTTAAGCATATCATTGAGCATATAACGGAGCACCATCCTCGTAAACCGTTTTTTCTTGATAAACAAAAGAGACAGCTCGAGTCACTCCAGAAAAAAAGGTTAGTTTCTTGCAAGATTTTCTTGAAGCTGTTTATTCCTCAGAAGGTAGTAATACTGAACAAGAAGGTTTGGAGAGTCGAATTGCGGAGGTAGCCTATGCTGCAGAAGATATCATAGAATCATATGTAGTGGATATAATTCTTCCCCAAGCTCCAAATAAACAATCAAAACACAAAAATAAAGGAGCAAAAAAAGAAGTCATAAGAAAGGGGAAAAGCGCATCCAATCTGTTTTTATGTGGTCTGCAAAAGATAATAGAAAGCATAGATTCTATGAAGAAGGAGGTGATGGTGGTTAAAGAAAAAACAAGAGTTGAAGATCAGAAGGCAAGCGATCTAGTAGTACCTGTTGTTTTATCAAAACGTCCTACCACGGGGAAGGATATTAAGGTGGAGTACTACGGGAAAGACTTGGAGTAAATCATGGATAAACTTACTGGACAATCATCTAATCTCCAAATCATTCCGATTGTTGGAATGGGAGGTATAGGTAAGACTACACTCGCTAGAAATATTTATAACAATAAACTTATTGTTGAATGCTTTGATATCCGTGCTTGGGTTACCATATCTCAAGAATATAATCTGCAACAGATATTGTTTGACCTTTTACATCAAATTGGATTATCTAATGATGGGCGGGAAAGCTGTGAATATCATCGATTAGGAGAAAGAATACACAAACATTTATCAGGTAGGAAGTATCTGATAATAATAGATGATATGTGGCATGTTGATGTCTGGAAAAAGTTAATGTTTTTTCTTCCAAATAACAGCAACGAACGTCGAGTCATAATAACTACAAGATTGTTGAGTGTCGTTGATGGTTTTGACCCTTCCTGCATTTATAAGATGAAACTTTTAGATGAAAACAAAAGTTGGAGTCTGTTATGCACAAAGGTGTTTGGCCACGATGGTAATTGTCCTTTGGAGCTAGAGGAAATTGGTAAGGACATCGCGAGAAATTGTAAAGGGCTTCCTTTATCTATTGCAGTGATCGGAGGGCTTCTTGCGAAGTCTGAGAGGACAAAAAAGTATTGGGAGTACGTTGCCAAAGATATAAACCAAATTGTAAACTCAGAGGAAAATGGCCGTTGGTTGAACATATTATATTTGAGTTACAACCAATTGCCTATTTGCTTGAAACCATGTTTTCTCTATATGGGTTTTTTTGCAGAAGATTCTGATATTCGTATCTCCGAACTTATCAAAATATGGGTTGCCGAGGGATTCCTAAGAAAATGTAAAGCCAAAAGTTTGGAAGAGGCTGCTGAAGACTACCTAAAGGATCTTATCGACAGGAATCTTGTTTTTGTTCGTGAGTGGGGGTCCATTGGAAAAATGAAAACATGCGGTATACATGATCTTCTAAGGGATCTATGCTTGAAGGAAGCAAGGAAAGACAGGTTCTTTGGCATCATAAAGAATCGTGCAAAATCTGTTGATAACAAGCGTCGCATTGTATTTCATAAAGGAGAATGGGATTTTGGGTCGATCAAAAGAATTAATTTTGCCTTGTATGCTGAACCATTTATTCGTTCTTTATCATGTGATTTTGATGAGTCAGGTTTATCATCTAAAATTGTACAGAATTTCAGATTGATCCGGGTATTATTTGTGGCTAAAAGTTCCAGCTTTGAAAACATTCTCCAACTAGTAAACTTGAGATACCTTAAATCTCGTTTTAAGGGATCCACCACACATCTTCCTCCAATGATGTGCCAACTATGGTATTTGCAGACATTAATTATTATAGCAAATCCAGGTTCCCTCGTGGTTGCACCCTATGAAATCTGGGAAATGCCACAGCTCAAGCATATAGTTGTTTATCCTTACATCTAGATATCTGATACTTTACGTGGTGGAGTCAATGTGCAAGATGGTTGTGTATTGAGAAACCTACAGACACTCAAGACGGCACACAATCTTAAGTTTACGGAGGAGGTCATTGCGAGAATTCCCAACATCAAGAAATTATCTGTAGAGTGTGATGCGTTCTCAATCCCAAATTACACCACTCTTCACAACCCAGATCGCTTACATAATCTCCAATCACTAACTTGTCGCTCTATCAAAAAAAATGATTTCTTGAAATACCTCGCATTACCTCAATCTCTCAAGAAGCTCACGCTAATCTGGAGTGAATTTGATTGGGATAGTCTTACAACAAAGGTTGGATCGTTGCCCAATCTTGAAAAGCTCAAGCTGTCTAGGTGCACTGTAGGAGCCGAGTGGAACACAGTTGAGGGGAAATTCCTTCGTTTGAAATTCTTGGAAATTGACGAGTATGCAACATCATCTCGTGGTAGCCTTGTAAGCTGGACATCAGAGAGTAGCCATTTCCCGCTCCTTCAACGCCTTGTTCTATCTTATGTGAAAAGACTGGAGAAGATCCCCTCCGGCATTGGGGACACGCTTCAATCGATCGAGTTGTATCGTTGTGGAAGGTCTGTTATCGCCTCGGCCAAAGAAATAGTAGAGGAACAAGAGAGCCTCGGGAATGAGGATCTTTGTCTCACCATTCTGAATCGACACAAATGGTATGGAAACATTTAATTAAAATTACAGAACGAACGAAGTTGTGCATGCTCTCGACCTCTAACTCTTTTCTTTCTTTCTTTCTTTCATTTTTTTGCGTTTACAATCTTTGATTTTTTGACTTTCAGGGAATGAGTTAATGAGATGAACCTCTGGGAGGAAATGCGAATGTATTAAACAACCTCAACTCTGTTTCCTGACAAGTTTTTTTTTTTTTGGATTGATTATTTTAATTTAGTTTTGAAAGTTGCTCCTGTTATTTTCTGTTCATTTGCTGCTTGCCTTTTTTGTTTGAAGTTGTAAAAAAATATCTGCTGCACTTTTTATTTTATTTTTTAGATCGAAAATCTGTTGCACTTTAGTCTAGTCACAATGTTTGCTTGTACTTTTTAATTTTGTGTTGGAAAATAAAAAGACTATAATACCATTGCAAGTTGTATGCAGAGAGACCATTAGTAGTCTACTTTGTATTGTATATTCATAATATAGCAATGGGATAATTCCATCAAACCCCCCAAACTATGGTACCTTTTACAGAACGAGGTCAGAACTTTTATTTTAGCTCTCGTGCCCCCTAAACTTTAGTCGTTTGTGCGAATTGCCCCATTTTCCAATTTTTGCCAATTTTTCCACAAAAAATCGTTAAAAAAATTATTTAAAGTTTGACTAAAACCTTCGTCTCGTTGAAACGGTTCCAATGGTGGTGATGGTGCAGCAAAATTCAAAGTCAATACACGGAAAATTTAATTTAAGTGTATTGAACTTAAATTCGAATTTCCATATTATAACTTTGAATTTTGCATCACCGTCACCACCATTGGAACCGTCTCAATGAGACGAAGGTTTTAGTCAAACTTTAAATATTTTTTTCAACGATTTTTGGTGGAAAAATTGCAAAAAACGGGAAAATGGGGCAATTCGCACAAACGACTAAAGTTTAGGGGGCACGGGAGCTAAAATGAAAGTTCTGACCTCGTTCGGTAAAAGGTACCATAGTTTGGGTGGTTTGATGGAATTATCCCTATAGCTATCACAACTGGACTAATTTCTCTCTGTCTATATAAACACTTAAATGATATGTTTCAAAAATTTCTTATATTATTTATTCCTCGCCAATTAAATAAATAACCACGTCTTCACAAAATTGATCCTAGTCTGAATTATAAAAACAAAGGGAGGAAAAAGCATCAAGAAAAATAGTTTATTAAAGTTTCTTGAAAGTAATAGCCAACATCATACATACCAACTAAAAACCTAATAAATCCGCAAAAAAATGAAAAAGGTAATTGCAGAAAAGAGAGAGAGAGAGAAAACGATTCGTAGTCCTGAACAAATTCGATTGTCTTTACGCACTAGATCATCATGATAATAGATTAAAATTGACAATTTAGGCCATACAACTTAATCACTTTTTACAACCAAGACCCCATATTTTTACTTATGCATGCCATCTGATACATCTTTTTATGCCAAAATAAATTCATAGTTTTCATTTTAATTTGCCAAAAATACTTGTTGAAAGAAGTTTGTCGTTTCCAATAATTGAAAGAAAACAAGGTGGCTTTCTGCACTCACCCAAAAGCAAGTAATACACAGACTATATCTATACTTCAATTTCCTTTCAATTTCTTCGAGCATGAATTTGATCAAATGTCTAAAAGTTGCCTTTTGGCCTGTGATTACATGAATGCTATGAGTTGAAAGCAAATCCACTCAAACCTGAGCCAACTACTTCTGGCAACTGAACAAGTAGTTTCTTGTTTATGCATAAAAGCGAGAAGGCACGGGCCATCAACCAACTAAGTCAGGGAAAATAGTAAGCCATAAGTCACGAGCAAACTACTTGAAAGAATAGTTTGTTACATGCGATTTATTTTCTAATGATAAATATATAAATTCTTAAGAATAGCCACACCTTCTCTATCTTCCATTTGCATTACAAGTTCGCATAACTTTAATTGTTAATGTACTTGTTGATATAAGATGGCAGCAGCGTATGCAGCTCTTGTTTCTCTTACGCATATCATTGCGCAGATAGCCGAACCTCATCCTCATCAACTATTTTTTATTGACAAGCAAAAGAGGTAGCTCGGGTCGCTCCAAAAAAAGGTCATTTTCCTGCAAGATTTTCTTGAAGTTTATTCCTCTGAAAGTAATAATATTGTGCAAGAAGGTGTGGGGAATCGAATTGCTGATGCCGCTTATGTTGCGGAAGATATCATTGAATCCCATTTGGTGGATACTATTCTTCTTCCCCATGCTCCCAAAAAACAATCAAAAAACAAAAATAAAGGAAAACGAGAATTCAAAAGCCACAGAAAAAGCAGTTCCAATCTTTTTTCACATGGTCTGCAAAAGCTGATAGAAAGCATGGATTCTATCAAGAAAGAGGTGATGGTGGTCACAGAAAAAACAAGAGTTGAACATCAGAAGGCAAGCGATCTAGTGCCTGTTTCTTTATCAAGACGTCCTACCACATGGAAGGATATTAAGGTGGAGTACTACGACGAAGACGTGGAGCAAATCATGGATAAGCTTACTGGACGTACAATTGTCTAATCTCCAGATCATTCCGATTTTTGGAATGGGAGGTATAGGTAAGACAACACTTGCTACATATATTTTTGAAAATCAACTTGTTGTGGAATGCTTTCCTTACCGTGCTTGGGTTACGGTATCTCAAGAATATAATCTGAAAGAAATATTCTTTGGCCTCTCCGATCAAATTGGGTTATCTATTGATAAACAAGGAAGTTGTGAATATCATCAATTAGGAGAAATATTACACAAACATTTATGGGGAAGGAAGTATTTGATTATATTAGATGATATGTGGAGTATCGATGTGTGGGAAAAGCGAAAGCTGTTCCTTCCAAATTACAACAACGGAAGTCGAGTCATAATGACAACGAGGTTGTTGAATGTTGCTGATAGTTCTGATTCTTATAACCTTTATAAGATGAATCTTCTATATGAACACAAAAGTTGGAGTTTGTTATGCACAACAATGTTTGGCCATGATGGTAACTGTCCTCTGGAACTATAGGAAATGGAGAAGGACATTGCAAGAAATTGCAAAGGACTTCCTTTATCTATTTTGGTCATTGGTGGGCTCCTTGCTAAGTCTGAGATGACACGAAAGTACTGGGCGTACGTTGTCGAACATATAAACCAAATTGTAAACTCAGAGGAAGATGGTCGTTGGTTAGACATATTATATTTGAGTTATAGTCAATTGCCAATTCTCCTGAAACCATGTTTTTTCCATATTGGTTATTTTAAACAAGACTATGAGATCTATATCTCAGAACTTATTAAACAATAGGTTGCCCAGGGATTTCTAAAAACATGTAAAGGCAAAAGCTTGGAAGAGGTATGAAATAAATGAAACTGATATAAAAGATGAGAATCCCATTGATAGGATTTGAAGAATGAAGAACTATTGTATTAATGAAGATTTATATTCTGATACAATGATATTACAACACAACTACATCACATATAAATACAAAAGCTAATGATGGACATAATACTATAAAATAATCCACTTGTTCTTCAAGAATCTTTCAGCTGCGTTCCTTTTTCTTCTTCTAAGTTAGTGGTGTGGTTGTGCAGATCTTGACACCCATATGATCCTCTTTATTCCCTGCCAAGTCAGGATATTCCATTTTGCACTTTACCAGCTCACTATCCATGTTGCCATTGTCTACCATTTGCCTTCCATTTCCTCTGCAATGTCACATACTTTCATTTGCCTTATTCTTGTAATGCAGCTTCATGTCTTTGCCTTGCCATTCATTGTTTCTTTCATACTCCCCCTCAAGATGAGAGTATATGTTATATATTTCCATCTTGTCTAGCAGTTCATGAAATCTCTTCATTCCTAGTGCCTTAGCGGATATATCTGCCAACTGAGTACCTGTTGAGATATGAATCAATTTGATTATTCCTTGCTGTAACTTCTCTCTCACCACATGACAATCTATTTCTATATGCTTTGTTCTCTCATGATAAACAGGGTTGTTAGCTATATGAATAGCTGCCTGATTATCACAGAAAAGAAGCACATGATCACTGTGATCATATCCAAGGTCTGCCATTAAATTATTCATCCATACTAACTCATAGACAGTTGAAGCCATGGCTCTATACTCAGCTTCTGCTGAGCATCTTGACATTGTTGCCTGTTTCTTGGACTTCCATGACACCAAGGCTTCCCCAATGAATACACAGTAGCGAGTTATTGACTTCCTACTATCAATACAAGCCCCCCAATCTGCATCACAGTATGCTTTGATTTTTACATTGTTGTTGCTTGGAAAGAGTAGTCCTTGTGCTGGTGCTCTCTTGAGATATTTCACAATTCTCAATGCTCCCTATATGTTCTTCTTTGGGATTACTCATAAATTGACTCAAGGTCTGGACTGCATAAGATATATCAGGCCTTGTTACTCCTAAATAAAGGAGCATGCCAATCAATCTTCTAAAAACTGTAGGATCTTTCATGTGTTCTCCCCCTTCTTGTGTGAATTTGATATCTTGCTCTTGTGGAAAGCCAGCTGGTTTGGTACCTATGAGTCCACTGTCATGTATGATCTCCAAAGCATATTGTCTTTGGCACAAGTATATTCCTTTATTACTTCTTGCAACTTCAATTCCCAAGAAGTATTTTAAAGGTCCTAAGTCCTTTAACTTGAACTGTTGATTCAAGAATAATTTCAGAGAATTAATTTCCTGATCACTGTTTCCTCCAACAATTATGTCATCAACATATATCAGAATAACAGTGGTGCTAGACTTTGAATGTTTTATGAAGAGAGAATGATCACATGAAGATTGTTTAAAACCTTGAGTGAGAATGACAGAGGTTAATTTTTGATTCCATTGTCTAGATGCTTGTTTGAGTCCATATAAAGACTTGTGCAGCTTGCAAACTGTGTTCTCCCCCTCAGTAGCAAGGCTAGGAGGTGGTGTCATGTACACCTCTTTTTCTAGGTCACCATATAGAAAGGCATTGTTGACATCCAGCTATGACAATGACCATTGGTTGGATGCAGCATAGTCAAGAAGGCATCTGATAGTGGTCATTTTTGCTACTGGAGAGAAAGTCTCAAAATAGTCCAAACCCTCTTGTTGGTTGTAATCTTTTGCAACCAAACGAGCTTTGTATCTCTCAACATCACATGTAGAGGTATATTTAACTTTGTATACCCATCTACATCCTATAGGATTAATACCAGGAGGTAGAGGTTGCAAGGTCCAAGTTTTGTTGTCCTTAAGAGCCTGTAATTCAGTGTTCATGGCATCTTTCCAAACAGGATTAGTAATGGCATGATCAAAACATGTAGGTTCAGGATTAGAGGTAGTGGATAGGACATATGAGAGATAATTAAGAGATAAAGCAGCAAAAGAGAAATCAGTGAGATTGTCAATACCTGTCATCTGAACCTTAGAACTAGGAGAGTGATGAGATGCAGTGGCTTGAGCTCTCCTGTATTGGTAGTCCTGAAGATGAATAAGAGTTCTCTTGGGTCTAACAGACCTTCTAAGAATAGGACTAGTTGGTACAACAATAGAAGGTGAAGAAGGGAGATCCTCATTAGAATGTTGAGGTGAAACGGGAGGATGAAGATCTGTATTGTCTTCTGGGAGTGGGACAGAATGGGAAGAATTGTGACGTGAAAGTGATGGAGGTCCTATTTGTGGAGATGAAGAGGTGTCAGTGGTGATGTGAGGAATGGGAGTAGATACTACAAATTCATCCATGTCAAAATTGTCAGTATTATCAACAATAGGAAACATAGAATCATTTTCTGAATCTTTGCTGTAAGGAAAAGAGTTTTCATAGAATACAACATCTCTTGAAGTAAAAACATGTTTTGTGTGAAGATCATACAATGTGTATCCCTTAATATTGGCCAGATAACCTATGAATATGCATTTAGAGGC
The DNA here is from genome assembly GCA_948329865.1 of Linaria vulgaris. Classification (NCBI taxonomy): domain Eukaryota; kingdom Viridiplantae; phylum Streptophyta; class Magnoliopsida; order Lamiales; family Plantaginaceae; genus Linaria; species Linaria vulgaris. Next base: position 105,118,931 of record OX415253.1, on the reverse strand, counting down.
TCTAGGATGGAACTTGTTGTAAGGTTTTGGAAGTGTTGTTGCATAAAACAGACAACCATAGGCCCTTAAGTGAGAGTAGTTGGGAGCTTTTGAGTACAGTAAGTGAAATGGAGTGAGATTGTGTAGCATAGGTGTTGGTGTTCTGTTAATTAGGTAAGCAGCAGTGACAACACAATGTCCCCAGAACTTGTAAGACAACTTATCGTGCAATCTTAAAGATCTTGCCACATTAAGGAGATGTCTATGTTTTCTTTCAACAACTGAGTTTTGTTGAGGTGTATAGACACAAGATTACTGGTGAATGATACCCTTGTGAGCATAATATTATGGCATGTCAAATTCCAATCCTTGATCAGATCTTATGGTTTTTAAAGAAGTGTTAAACTGATTGTTGATTAACTGAGTGAAATTTTTGAGAAGAGTTCTGGCTTGTCCTTTGTTATGCATTAGGTATACCCAAGTGAACCTACTGTGGTCATCAACAATTGTAAGAAAGTAATTAGAGCCATTAAGGGATTGTACACTGTATGGTCCCCATATATCAACATGAATTAAGTCAAAACATGCATTGGATCTATGAGAATTAATAACAAAGGGAGTTCTGTGTTGTTTTGCCAAATGACATGTGTCACATGCCACACTTTCAAACTTCTTAGGAAATTGGACTTCTTTAGAATCTATCAAAGACAATAAATCAATAGAAGGATGGCCTAATCTGAGATGCCATAGCATGGAAGGACTGATCATAGATGAAACTAGAGCAGAAACTTGTGAATCTTTGTTCATGGACATCCAATACAGGTTCTGCTCTTCCTTAGAAATCCCAATCACCTCATTGGTGTTGAGGTCCTGAATAAGACATATATTGGAGTGAAAGGTGAGAAAGCTGTTGGAATCAGATATCAGTTTTCTAATAGATATCAGATTGAAGTGAAAATCAGGAACACATAGAACATTGCTCAAAATTATCTTTTCATTTATCTTCACTGATCCCATATGAGATGCAATGACATTAGTTCCATTTGGTAATTGGACCTGACTGTCTTGCAGAACATATTTATGAGTGAGGAGATGAGGTGAACATACTACATGGTTAGTAGCTCCAGAGTCTAATATCCATATAGATCTTAGCTTGATGTATTTGTTTGAAAGGACATAATTGAAAAGAATGGAACTGGAGATAAAATATCTACCCGAGTTCTCATTAAAATGAGAAGTAGTAGATTTTGAAATCTGATTGATCATACCATCACCATTACTAGTTTGGAGTAAGTTGCAGAGGTGCTGAAATTGCTCTTGTGAAAAGTGAGCATTCTTGTTTGCTCCTTGATCAGCAACATGTGTGGTCTGATTTACATGCATTATGGGGTTTGAGGTACTAGGTTTAAATTTTGAGTACCTGTGACCAGGAGGGTAACCATAGATCTCAAAACATGAGTCAATTGTATGGTTGTTCTTTCCACATTTAGCACATATAGGTTTCTGTTTTCCTGCTCCTTGTTTGTTCCATGGCTTGTACCCTTGTTTCTGTGGATAACTTTGCATAGCAGCAGCCTATGGAGCTTCATATAACCCTTGTTGTCCCTGTGAAAATCTAGTTACATTCATAGCAGCCATATCAGTGTTCATAGATTTATTTGACAACTCAAAGTTTCCCTCCTCTTGTAGAACTAAGTTGAAAACATCATCTAACTCATGCATAGGATCTCTGAGCAATGCTTGGTTTCTAACTTGTCCAAAAGGCTCATCTAACCCCATAAGAAACTGCATGACCTTCTTATTTTCTGACTTCTTTCTCATTCTAGTTAACACACCACATTCATAATTTGTACAAATCAAATGTTCATCATAATTGCTTATTTCATCCCATATGGCTTTGAGATTAGCAAAATAAAGACTGACAACTTTACCTTCCTGTTTAGTGTTGATGAGTTGTTGTTCCAACATGTAGATCCTATTATTGCTTGTTTTTGCAAATTTGCGCTTGATATCATTCCATACTTTGAAAGCTGAATCTCCAAATAGTGTGAAGTCTGAAATGTCAGATGAAAGAGCTGCTGTAATCCATCCAAGAACAGTGTAGTTGCATCTGATCCACTTTCCATATGATGGGTCTGTGATTGGTGGTTCTGTGATGGTCCCATTGATGAATCCTAACTTGTTTTTGGTTAACAAAGCTACATACATAGCTCTGCTCCACTTATGATAGTTCTGTGTTGTCAATTTTTGACTAACCAGACAGTGAGATGGATTCTCACCATGATGCAGATAGAGAGGATCAGATGGATCCTCATAGTGACTATTATTGTGATGATAAGTGTTTGTTCTTTGTGAGTCTCCTGATTGTGTTTGTTCTGTCACAACAGGAGCTGGTGGATTTTCAGACATAATAACAAATAGAAAAGGGAGTGAAGAGAGAGGAGATAAAGAGTAATGAGATCAAAGAATTTCAGAAGCTTATTAATGCGGAAATGCAGTGTAAGTCTGCTCTGATACCATATGAAATAAATGAAACTGATATGAAAGATGAGAATCCCATTGATATGATTTGAAGAATGAAGAACTATTGTATTAATGAAGATTTATATTCTGATACAATGATATTACAACACAACTACATCACATATATATACAAAAGCTAATGATGGACATAATACTATAAAACAGTCCACTTGTTCTTCAAGAATCTTTCAGCTGCATTCCTTTTTCTTCTTCTAAGTTAGTGGTGTGGTTGTGCAGATCTTGACACCCATATGATCCTCTTTATTCTCTGCCAAGTCAGGATATTCCATTTTGCACTTTACCAGCTCATTATCCATGTTGCCATTGTCTGCCATTTGCCTTCCATTTCCTCTGCAATGTCACAGACTTTCATTTGCCTTATTCTTGTAATGCAGCTTCATGTCTTTGCCTTCTGCCATTCATTGTTTCTTTCATAAGAGGCTGCAGAGGACTACCTAAAGGATCTTATCGACCGAAATCTTGTTTTTGTTCGTAAATGGGGGTCCAATGGAAAAATGAAAACATGCGGTATTCATGATCTTCTAAGGGACCTATGCTTGAAGGAAGCACGAAAGGCAGGTTCTTTGATGTCGTCAAGAAGCATGCACAATCTGTAGGTAACGAGCGTCGCATAATGTTTCGCGAAGCAGAATGCGATAATGAGACAATCAAAAGATATGATTCGGCCTTGTATACCAAAAAAATTGTTCGTTCCGTGTCATGTGATTTTGAGTGCGAGGGTTTTTCATGGGAAAAGGGTACATGATCTTAGATTGATTCGGGTGTTGATTAGGGCTAGCAATGATGGCGTAGATAGTATTCTTCGACGAGTAAACTTGAGATACCTTAAATGTGAGTTTAATCTTTATGGGGACGGTCTGCATGAAAATCTTCCTCCAATGATGTGCGAACTATGGTATTTGCAGACATTGATTCTTAATGGTAGTAAAATCTTTGTTGCACCGTGTGAAATCTTGGAAATGCCACAACTCAGGCATATAACTGGTGATTCCTAAATTGCAATATCTGATACTTGGCGCGGCATAATGGATGGGCAAGAGGACTGCATATTGAAAAACCTACAGACACTCAAGACGACATTCTATCTTAAGTTTACAGAGGAGGTTGTAGCGAGAATTCCCAACATCAAGAAATTATCTATACGGTGTGACCCGTTGTCAATCCCAAATACCTACAGTCTTCACAACCTAGACCGCCTACGTAATCTCCAATCACTGACTTGCCAGTTTGTTCATGACACGGATTTCTCAGAAAACCTCTCATTCCTTTAATCACAGATTTCTAAGAAAACCTCTCATTCCTTCAATCTCTCAAGAGGCTCACGCTAATTCATTGTTCATTTGATTGGGATAGTCTTACAACAAAGGTTGGATCGTTGCCCAATCTTGAAAAGCTCAAGCTGGAATGTTGCGATGTAGGAGGCGAGTGGAACACAGTTGAGGGGAAATCCCTTCGCTTGAAGTTCTTGGAAATTGAAGAGACAGAAATTGAAGACATGGAATCATATGGTGCAACATCATTTCGTGGACTTGAATGCTGGACATCCGAGAGTAGCCATTTTCCACTCCTTCAACACCTTGTTCTAAAAGAAATGCAAAGCCTGGAGATCCCTTCCGCTATTGGGGAAACGCTTCAATCAATCAAGTTGGTGCGTTGTGGAAGTTCTGTCATTGCCTCTGAAAAAGAAATAGTAGAGGAACAAGAGAGCCTTGGGAATCAAGGTCTTCGTCTCACCATTGGTGACAAATATTGATTTACAGTATGGAAACTTTAATTGATGATTGTTGCTGTTTGCTGTTCATTTGCTGCCTGCTTTTTGTTCGTAGTTGTCAAAAAATTCTGTTGCACTTTAGTCACAATATTTGCTTGTACTTTAATTCTGTGTAGGGAAATAGATAGACTGGTTTTGCTATTCTTTTCGAGTTATCTAGTTTGTATTGTATTTCTTAATGTTACAATGATTGGACTAATTTCTCTGTGTTTTATGTGTTTAGCAACTGCTCATGACATGACACTGTCTTGATAAACTTAGATCATATGTTTCAATATTTTCTTATACCTTTTCCTGTCAAGTTTTCGTGAATTAGAAAAATAACCACTTCTTCACAAAATGATCCTAGTTTGCAGCTTATCACAACCAACTTCTTGAGGGACACAATCACACAAATATGCTTACCTCTAGAGCTTTTGTTAAGCTTCGTAAGAGCCTGTTCTGACTCGGTAAGCGTAAAACAGTTGTTCACTCGCCTAGACCCCGAAGGATATGTACTTGCTTTCTTTAAGTAATAACAGTACACTCGGCTTTGGTGAACTTGACAAACAAATCTTGATCGTGCATTTAACTAATACAGCCCAAATTTTGCCTTGTAAGTCCTACGTGATTAGACATGCAATTACATACAATCACAAAAACCTTCCTTTTTCCGTGTAAGCACACAATTACATATGCGTCTGGTGAACACCATTGGCAATGTTGTTACAACTGCCCAATAATAAACGGCTGAACTCATTGCATAATGGTACCAAACACTCAGAGAAGGGGTAAAAATGCATATAGAACACCAGCTTTTGTGCAAGGACTTGACCATTAACCAGCTAAATACCTGAATCTCATCAACTCAATGACAAGAAATTGCACTCTAGGAAACAACGGAAAATTAAACAGCGTACTAAAACTAAAACACCTCAAATCTCGTTTAACGATAAGCAGTGACAAGTCAAACGAATACCCCGAGTTAGATAACGCATCACCCTCTTTCAGCATTGCCATGAGTAGAATAGTAGAAACACGATATTTATCACGGTTACCACTTCTCGAAAGCAATCAACTGGAAACAAAAATTACTGCGTTAGCATATCACAGAAGCGAAATCTTACTCCAATCAGATCCGGAACTAGACGATAAGCGCCTAATCACATTTTCTAAACTTATTAAAAATAGTTTATTAAAACATTTCCTGAAAGTATTGTAAGAGATAATAAAGATTCACCCGAATGTCTTGAGTTAATCTTAATAGACCTAAATAGATTATATCCTTGTATATCTTTGTATATCTTTAGACTATATCCTTGTATATCTTTGTATCCCTTTAGATTATATCCTCCCCTAGTTTAGTGATTTATTTACCTAACTTAGATATTGTAATTATGTATTTATATCTCGTGAATTAATGAATTAATCATCACTTCCAAATTACCTTATACTCTTATATGGTATCAAGAGTCCATACTCTCTAACGAGATTCTTGATCCGATGTCCGGCCCTACTCCGTCTAGCCCCGCCGACGATAATTCGTCCTCCGGTGAGTCCCTCCTCACCTCTCGGCCGCTTGGAGTCGCCAACGCGACGGGTTCCGACCCGCTCGTTCCCATCAGTGCAAATCAGCACCTTCCACTGCACCTTGACGGCACAAATTATGCCACTTGGCGTTCACAAGTTCGCCATCTCTTCCACGGTTTTGGTCTCTTCGGATACCTCGACGGCACAACCCCGTGTCCCCCCCGTGGCACAACACCGGAATCCCATGCCCGTCACCTTCATTGGACGCGGCAAGACTCCCTCATTCTCACCGCCCTTTTTGGCTCCGTCACTAGCACCATTATGACCCTCATCTCTAATGACGAAACCTCGGCGGCTGCGTGGCTTACGCTTCAGCGTACATATGCAAACCGTTCTCGCTCGCGTGTGATGCAACTTAAAGACGATCTTAACACCATCAAACTTGGCAACCGATCTGTTGCTGATTTTCTTCATGCCGTGAAAGCAAAGGCGGTTGAACTTGCCGTCATTGATCATCCTCTTCATGACGATGATATAACTCTTTATGTGCTGAATGGTCTCGGCCCCGCCTATCGCGACTTGGCTGCACTACCTCGCCTTTACACGTCCGGATATTGGCTTCGTTGTCAGTCGCCTTGCGCAACGCATGACGCATCCTACGGAGACAGATTGGGCAGCCCTTAAGAGGATATTACGATACCTTAAAGGCACCATTTCTCACGGCCTTCTGCTTCGCCGTTCCACCTCTCTCACCATCTCAGCCTATTCCGATGCCGACTGGGCTGGTGACTCTATGAATGGTACTTCGACATCGGCCTATGTTGTTTTTCTCGGCCCCAATCCTATTTCTTGGACCTCTAGAAAGCAACGCGCAGTGTCTCGCTCCTCGACGGAAGCGGAGTATCGGGCTCTAGCGAATGCTTCTGCGGAAATTCGTTGGATCCAACATCTTTTTGGCGAACTCCGTCTTCCTCTCGCCCACGCACCTCTGATTCGATGCGACAACATGGGGGCTCTTCGACTTTCTCTTCATCCCGTTCAGCATTCACGAATTAAGCATATATCAGTTGATTTGCATTTTGTTCGAGACCTCGTTAACAAAGGATTTCTCAAAATCTCCTATGTTAACACACTTGATCAACTGGCGGATGTTCTCACAAAACCTCTTGCGCGCACTCGTTTCCAACTCATGCGTTCCAAACTTTCCGTTGCTGATGGAACGTCAATTTTGCAGGGGCGTAATAGACCTAAATAGATTATATCCTTGTATATCTTTGTATATCTTTAGACTATATCCTTGTATATCTTTGTATCCCTTTAGATTATATCCTCCCCTAGTTTAGTGATTTATTTACCTAACTTAGATATTGTAATTATGTATATTTATATCTCGTGAATTAAGGAATTAATCATCACTTCCAAATTACCTTATACTCTTATAAATCTCTCTTTCGCTTCCGTCGATATGAGATAGCGCATATTGTATTTTATCTTCTTCCTAGTTTGTAACTTATCGTTTCTTGTAGACGAAGTATAATCCTTTTCTTGTAGACTCTAGTTTTAGTTGTGTATATATATATAGGAGATACCTAAGTCAATGTAAATTAAGCCAAAGTTTAATAAACACAAATTATTTCTCTACAAGTATATATTAGCCAACACCAGTACCAATTTGAACCTAATAAATCACGTAAAAAACGTAAATGCAGAAAAAAAAACACAGAGCTCGCTTACGCTATAGTAATTGATTAATTCAAATCGATTCCGTAATGCGAAAATACATTGTTTTGAGTACTGAACAAATGCGATGATTACTAAGTTTCTGAAACCATAAGGATTTCATTTGTACTTTTGTAGAACGAATACAATTTAAGGTTAAAAAGATGCAGGCAGCAGCTAATGCACCACAACTTTGTGCTACCTATAATCGAACACATTATGGACAGCTAGTGCAGCACAACTTGATTTTGACCCAGCATGTGATTGTTTTTTTTGGAAGCCACTTATCTGTTGTCACATCAAAACTTGGTCTTAGGCTTGAATTTGTCCACTGCAAGATTATTTTCTTTTTCAGCCTTGGAGGTTCCATTTTTCTTCTTCGTCAACCATATTTTTATTTATGTTCATGTTGTGCATAAATTATTTATCATGAAAGCCACTCATCAGCAGCCAACGACTAAATCCGTGTGATTAAGATGCAACAAAGCCATTAATCCCAAAAAATTAGCATCTTGAAAGAATATTAGACAATTCTAAGAAGACTTTTGGCAACAACTAGTACTAAAGTAATAGTTCCTTGTATTCACACGTTAAATGAACAAACAACTTGAAAGAATATTATATAATACTAATGATAATGATATTTACTAGGTGTAAAGAAATGCTTAAACCTTGTTATATATGGTGATTAAAGTCTTCTTAGCAAATCTACATAGACACACGGTGAGAAATCCCTTCTCTATCTTTCTTTTTTTTTTGACAACCAAAACCATGATATATTACCAGAACCAGAACCTTTGTTCATACAAAAGTGACATAAAGTCGCCAAAGAACATAATGAGAGAACATAGCCATTCAGCAAATCAGTTAATCCCCTTCAGCCCCTCGCACCACAGTAGCTCCAGGAATTAAGTTCGCCGCCTCGCGTGCTAATGTATGCGCCTCTTCATTGTTTCCCTTGGTATCCAATAAAAGCTCCACTGGTGTACTCCCCCTCTTCGCCAAGCACGCCCCACGTCTCTTATAATATTGGCATGATCACCGTTAACTTTGTCCGGAAACCAAAGGTCGTGCATCACCCCAAGGCAATCACTCTCAAACATCACGCGCTCCCACTGCTGCTCCTCGACAAGCCGAGTAGCCACCCGAAGCGCATATGCCTCAGCATTTCGAGGAGCCATACATCCAGTAAGACACCGCTGTTCGCTCAGCACCAGCTTCTCCATATGGTCGTGAACAATGATCCCAATACCGGTCGACCCCCGAACATTATTAATGGCTGCATCTACACGCACACGGAGCCACGGAGCCTGAGGAGTAACCCGTAACGGTCGAAGAAGTTCCTGATTTTCAGCAGCCACTCCTCTTGCCTCCATCCAAAATTCCCAACACCCCCTCACCAAAGTCGCTAATGCCAATGGTTGCGCTGCGGATTCTCCCGCCACCACTCGGTTCCTATTACCCCATAGAACCCAACACACGACAACAATGAACGCCATGCGGTCAGCCCCTTGAGTCTCATATACCCTTCGTAGCCATGTCACACAATCCTCTCCTTCCCGCCATAGCCATAAGTTGTTCACAAAAAGAAGCGCCCAAACTTGTCGTGCTACATGACACGTGACTGTACAATGGCGGATATCCTCCACGTCCTCATAACAAACCGGGCACCCCTCCTCGACGTCAATATGTCGACGTGACAACGTAGACCGTGTAGGTAGAATATTATGGCACATGCGCCAGCTAAATATGTTAACTTTATTCGGATATTTTGGTTTCCATAAAAACTCCCAGTTTAGCGTCGCGCTACTCTCGCTGAGTCTGCTGTACGAAGATGAAAAGCCCGTGCCAAAATCAGATGATATGCGCTCTTAACAGTGAATAAACCCGAGCATGTGTAATGCTAGATTCGCTTGTCCCTGTCCTCGCGCGCGCCCAACGGCAAGGCCAGAATTGCCGAGCTATCTTCTTCCCAAAAAATATCTCGAATTAAGTTTACATTCCACCCCGAGTCCTCCTCTCGAAGCCCCGAAACCCGGTAATTCAGGTACCCCTCCACCGGCGGTGTGATAAGTCTAAATGTCGTGGGTCTAGGAATCCACTCGTCACCCCAAACCCGTATGGCATCTCCACTCCCAATCCTCCAACGCAAACCCGTATTTGCACAAGTCACAAGAAGCGCCGCATGATCAGAATATAGTGTGGCTAGGTGATTAACCGTCGTCGAGTTATACACGTCTCGCCATGAGTTATTTACGCAAGCTCGATCTAGACGTGCCCATACCGTGCGTGGACTAGGCCATCTGTTACACCACGTAAAAGGCGAACCCTTAAAATTAAGATCTACGAGATCAGAATCTCGAAGAGCTGTTCTAAAATTCCGCATTTGCCATACCGCCCTCGGATTACCCCCATTTTTTTCATTATTATTCAGAATCTCGTTAAAGTCCCCCGCACAAACCCAAGGTTTCCCAGACTGTTGGCTTAAATGACGTAAAAGATCCCACGAAATCATGCGTCGCGCCACCTCTGGTTCCCCGTAAAACCCTGTAAATCGCCATTCTGCCTGAATCCTTGAACAAAAAACAAAAGCATCCATATGAGATGGAGAAGAGCTAGCAAGCCGAACATCGACATCCTTCTTCCACAGTAACGCTAAACCCCCCGACTGCCCCACTGCATCCACAGCAACGCCAAATAAATTCATACTATCTCGAATCACCTCAATTTTCTTCACGGTAAGTCGTGTCTCCATGAGAAAAACTAAGGAGGGATTATGTTGGACCACCGTACACTGGAGTTCCTGAACTGTCCAAGGGTTCCCCAAGCCCTGACAGTTCCAAGTTAAGATTTTCATTGTGATCGGCGAGACTGCTCTGCAGTCTCCACCGTTGAGATAGTTTGATTTTCCGTCGTCCGAATATTCTGTCGTTTAGGTGGTGGTGAAGGCATACCACATCCAGCCCCGTTCTTTCTCTTTTTTTCTTTTTTTTCTATCCCCGCATTCCCCGTCGTCGATGTAGATTGCACATACCGATGTGGTGTTCGCTTAATTCTGACTTTCCTAGAATGAACGTTAGTATCCTGGAGCTGCTCCACCTCAAGTTGTTTCTCCACCAGCTGGCAATTCTTCATTCCTGTGTCCTGCTCAATAAGCATTAATTCTGATCCCTCCAGGCCTTCCGCCGCATCTGCACCAGTCACATCATCCTCACCGCCATGTATATTCCCCTGGTTTTCTTCCTGACAAACCTGCTCTACCCTTGCAGTCCTAGTCTCCTGCATTTGTTGTGTATCCGAGTCAACATGTTCTTCCCAGTTAGATGATGAACGTCCCTCACAGTCCACAAACCCATTCTGCTCCTTACTCGATCCCACCACATTATTCTGAGGATGCGACGTCGTCCCAGAATCCCAGATATGCATTCCGGTTTTTTTGTGAAACTCCCTGTCACTCTCGGAGTTGTTGTTTTTCTGTCCCCGACATTCCGGACTCCCACGCCTGTACAACCGGGATGTGTCATTCCTTAGATTATGCTCACGCAGCCATGCACCATATGGCAGATTATGCGTGTCCTTCAAATTTATCGTCGTTTCATACCGCTGCTCGCAGTCATTCATAATGTGCCCCATTATACCGCATAAATAGCAGAAATTCGGTAGCCGCTGGTACGTAAATGTTACCAACATCTCCGCTCCCTGAGTGTTGCGGATTTTCAAGACCCGAAGTAGAGGTTTGCGGACGTCAAGACGGACCCGAATTCTCATATAAGCACCCCCACGGTTCCTTAGGGTCCAGCTCCTCAAACACCCCCATTTGATCACCTATAATTTTCGCCATCTCGGGGGTCTGGCGAGCAATGGGAATATCGTGTAAACGCACCGAAAAACTGCAAAAGTTCAGTTCAACTTGCAGGAGATTCTCCTCCGGATCAACCTCATTAAGGATGAGAATATGGTTATCAAACGACCATGGACAGCCCTCAAGTGCACGTTGCTTGTCAATGATGTGATTAAAATGGAAAAGAAGTCTGTCTTCCCCAATGCGTTGGATGTCCAGTCCCTTGCGAGCCCGGAATATGGATTTGATAAGCGAACAGAAGGCGTTAAAGTTGAAGCCCCTCGACGTAAGTAAACGTCCCACCAACAATAACTCCGAAGCCTCATTAATATTGTTCCATGATGAGTCTGCTATCGTAATGCCCTGCTCGACATCAGTTAAGCGCAGGTTTCTTACTTAGTTTCTCGATTGCCGCCTCCATGCAACGTCGTTATGAGGAGAAGGGGGGAGATACGTGGACCCGTGATGAACCCTAGTTGTAGAAGGGACGGACCAATTAAGAGCAGCCCTACAAATACAATAAGGAAAGCAAATCGAAGAAGTTAAAGAAACGGAGAGCAACAAAGTAATCCCTGGAAAAAATGAAGCAAGAGACGTAAATTCTAACAAGACCCTAGATCTCCAAGATATCCCACGTCCCAAGACAAAAGATGAGTCGAGAGAAGAAAATTCCCCTGTGAATTGGTATTGCCGCGATGATATGTCGAAGAAGGCCTTTCCAGACAGCGGCGCTCTACTCTCACGAAGGAAGACGCACACCTCTCACGAAGAAGGACGCACACCCTTAAGAAAAGGGACTTAAATTAATTGTTCCTTCTCTATCTTTCCATTTGCATTACAAGTTCGAATAACTTAATTTGTTTATATACTTTTCTTAAACTTTACAGATTCATCGAAGATGGCGGCAACGTATGCAACTCTAGTTTCTCTTACTCATATCATTGAGCATATAATGGAGTACCATCCTCATCGACCATTTTTTCTTGACAAACAAATGAGACAACTTGAGTCACTCCAGGAAAAAGGTCAGTTTCTTGCAAGATTTTCTTGAAGTTTATTCCTTTGAAGGTGATAATGTTGCGCAACAAGGTTTGGAGGTTAGAATTGCAGAGGCAGCTTATGCTGCAGAAGATGTCATTGAATCCTATGTGGTGAATACCATTCTTTGTCAAACTCACAAAAAACAATCAAAAATCAAAAAGAAGGGAAAAAAAGAATTCACAAATCATGGAAAAAGCAGTTTGGATCTTTTCTCACATGGTCTGCAGAAGGTAATAGAAAGCATAGATTCTATCAAGAGAGAAGTGATGGTGGGTAAACAAAAACCAAGAGTTGAAGATCAGAAGGCAAGCGATATTCTGGTGCCTGTTGTCTTATCAAGACGTCCTACCACGAGAAAGGATATTAAGGTGGAGTACTACGAAGATGACTTGGTGCAAATCATGGATAAGCTTACTGGGCGATCGTCTAATCTCCAGATCATTCCGTTTGTTGGAATGGGAGGTATAGGTAAGACTACACTCGCTAGAAGTATTTATGAAAGTCAACTTGTTGTGGAATGCTTTCCTTTCCGTGCTTGGGTTACGGTATCTCAAGAATATAATCTGAAAATAACATTCTTTGGCCTTTTACATCAAATTGGATTATCTACTGATAAACATGAAAGTTGTGAATATCATCAACTAGGAGAAAGATTACACAAACATTTATCAGGCCGGAAGTATTTGATTATAATAGATGATATGTGGAGTGCCGATGTATGGGAAAAGTTAAAGTTGTTCCTTCCAAACTACAACAACGAAAGTCGTGTCATAATAACTACAAGATTGTTGAATGTTATTGATGGTTCTGACTCTTCCTACCTTTATAAGTTGAATCCGCTAGATGAAAACAAAAGTTGGAATCTGTTATGCACAACAGTGTTTGGCCATGATGGTAATTGTCCTCTGGAACTAGAGGAAATCGGGAAAGATATTGCGAGAAATTGCCAAGGACTTCCTTTGTTTATTGTGGTCATTGGAGGGCTCCTTGCTAAGTCTGAGATGACACGAAAGTACTGGGGGTATGTTGCCAAACATATAAACCAAATTGTAAACTCAGAGGAAAATGGTCGTTGGTTGAACATATTATATTTGAGTTACAACCAATTGCCTATTCACTTGAAACCATGTTTTCTCTATATGGGTTTTTTTGCATAAGATTCCGATATTCGTATCTCTGAACTTATCAAAATATGGGTTGCCGAGGGATTCCTAAGAACATGTAAAGGCAAAAGTTTGGAAGAGGCTGTTGAAGACTACCTAAAAGATCTTATCGACATGAATCTTGTTTTTGTTCGTGTGTGGGGTCCATTGGAAAAATGAAAACATGCGGTATACATGATCTTCTAAGGGATCTATGCTTGAAGGAAGCAAGGAAAGACAGGTTCTTTGGCATCATAAAGAATCGTGCAAAATCTGTAGATAACAAGTGTCGCATAATATTTCGTCACCATAGCTATGAAATAATTAATTTCCCCTTGTATGCCAAACCATTTATTCGTTCTACGTCTAATCCTTTTGGCTACTTGTGGTTACCATGGAAAATGGTATATAATTTCATATTGACCCGGGTATTGGGTATGGCTAATAGTTACAACCTAGAAAGCATTCTCCAACTGGTAAACTTGAGATACCTGAGATCTAGTTTTAGTTGTAGCCTTAGATCTATACACACCTTTCTTCCCCCCAATGATGTGCCAACTATGGTATTTGCAGACATTGATTCTTACTGGTCATAGCACCTTTGTTGCACCCCATGAAATATGGGAGATGCCACAGCTCAGGCATATAATTGTTTTACCCAACATTAACATACCTGAAACTTGGCACGGCAGAATTGGCTGTGTATTGAAAAACCTACAGACAATCAAGGTGGTATCCAATTTTCAGTTAACGGAGGACGTCATAGCGAGAATTCCCAACATCAAGAAATTATCTATATGGCATTACCACAGTCTACACAACCTAGACCGACTACATAATCTCCAATCACTAACTTGCAACGGTGTTATAAACACGGAGTTCACAGAAAGCCTCACATTACCTCAATCTCTCAAGAAGCTCACGCTAATGTTTTGTGAAATTGATTGGGATGATTTTTCAGAAAAGGTTGGATCGCTGCCCAATCTTGAAAAGCTCAAGCTCGATAGTTGCAAAGTAGGAGCCGAGTGGAACACTGATGTAGCGTGGTGAAGACATAAGGGAAGATGAAAAAACACAACAATCAAAAGCTCGTTGATTCCGCAGAATACCGAGAAATTGACAAAAACTGAGAAAACTCTCAAGTTCAATTTTTTTTATTCAATCAACAACTTACTACAATGACTCAAAGACGACTCATTTATAAAGATGAAACCCTAAACATAAAAATTACCAAAATTACAAGAGACTCTTAAAATAACTAAATAAAACTAAAAATCTCGCTGAAAATAATAAACTGCAATTTTGACCCTTTAAACCTTCGAATTTGCCTAAAATCACGTGGGCGTAAAGACTTTAGTCTTTACGTTTTGCTCAGGAGGTCGTTTCCACTTGGAAAAGTGGTATCTTTTGTCAAAAACGGGCTCCGTTGACTTTCTGGTCAAACCTCGACTTGCTTGATCCTCGGGTTGGTTATTTTCGATCAAGAGATACTCATATTTCTGATGTAGCGTGGTGAAGACATAAGGAAAGATGAAAAAACACAACAATCAAAAGCTCGTTGATTCCGCAGAATACCGAGAAATTGACAAAAACTGAGAAAACTCTCAAGTTCAATTTTTTTTATTCAATCAACAACTTACTACAATGACTCAAAGACGACTCATTTATAAAGATGAAACCCTAAACATAAAAATTACCAAACTGATGTAGCGTGGTGAAGACATAAGGGAAGATGAAAAAATACAACAATCAAAAGCTTGTTGATTCCGCAGAATACCGAGAAATTGACAAAAACTGAGAAAACTCTCAAGTTCAATTTTTTTTATTCAATCAACAACTTACTACAATGACTCAAAGACGACTCATTTATAAAGATGAAACCCTAAACATAAAAATTAACAAAATTACAAGAGACTCTTAAAATAACTAAATAAAACTAAAAATCTCGCTGAAAATAATAAATTGCAATTTTGACCCTTTAAACCTTCGAATTTGCCTAAAATCACGTGGGCGTAAAGACTTTAGTCTTTACGTTTTGCTCAGGAGGTCGTTTCCACTTGGAAAAGTGGTATCTTTTGTCAAAAACGGGCTCCGTTGACTTTCTGGTCAAACCTCAACTTGCTTGAACCTCGGGTTGGTTATTTTCGATCAAGAGATACTCATATTTTTGATCTCCATCAAACACAGTTGAGGGGAAATTCCCTCGTTTGAAATTCTTGGAAATTGGCGAGTTTGCAACATCATTTCGTGGCCTGGTATGCTGGACATCAAAGAGTAGCCATTTCCCGAACCTTCAACGCCTTGTTCTACGTAGTATGAAAAGCCTGGAGATGATCCCCTCCGGCTTTGGGGACACGCTTCAGTCGATCAAGTTGTGGTATTGTGGAAGTTCTATTATGGCCTCGGCCAAAGAAATGGTTGAGGAACAAGAAAGCCTTGGGAATGAGTATCTTCATATAACTATTGAGGAAATACGAGGTACGGTATGGAAACTTTTAATTAAAATTACAAATAAAAAAATAGAGAGAGAATTCATTTTTTTCTTTCTTTCTAATTCTTTGCTTCTTTTTTTTTTTTTTTTTTGACTTTCAAGGTTCTCTATGGGTACGAACCGTCCGGGCAAAAGCAAAAAATCAGTGGATTTCCGAAGCATGGTAGAAGAAGAAGATTGGACACATCTGAACGCACTGGAGCTCTACGGCACAAGTTTATTTCACTTGGTTTTGGAATTGCTTCTGTTTGCTGCTTATTTGCTGCTTGCATGCTTTTTTGATCAATTCTGTGTATAAGAAAATAGAAAGACTGGTTTTGCTCTACTTTTAGTGTGTATATTAATTATCTTATTTGTCGTATGGAGAACACAATAACAGAGCATTAGTCTACTTTTTATTGTATTTCTTAAACTTAAATGATATGTTTCAATATTTTCTTATATTATTCCTCGCCAATTAAAGAAAGGGACAAGTACATCTATATTTTTTGGTGTAATTATAGATACCTAGTTTGGAAATTACGGTCACCTCACCTCCAAGGCTCCAACTCAAGATATAAATCAACTTCCAATCTTGTCCTTATCATTAATTTAAAGGATGCAGCATTTTTTTTTTGAGAAGTCAGTAAACAATTTTATCCATTTATAAAATGTTATTACTTATTTTGTGAATTTTTAAAAGCAATGTCATTAACAAAACGTGTACGATATATTACATTATCTTTAAAACAAATATTGGTTTAAACTTACGATAGATTGCAGCAAGAAGTGCATTAATGATGAAAAACACAACTTCGTGTTTATATTTTACAAATGGGTTATTTAATTAATAATATATTTTCAAATGTAGTACAAAGAAACAACTTAAAAATAAACTTACAGCCCAAAACGTTGAGCCTTAAATACTTGTTTTGCAAAAACAAATACAATTATTTAAAGTGTGGATTAATTAAATTATAAAAGTTCATTAAATAACTAAATAAAAAAATTTACTATTATTTTAAATTTTATCATAAGTTTGTAAATTAAAATTTTGCCAAATTTATTACATAGTCCTTTAGTTAACATAAAATCTAAATCAACACTACAACAAATCAGAGCAATAGCATGGAAAGTCTTGCATCCGAATTTTAATTTTCGGATGCAAAACACTACAAGAAAAAAGGGTCATTCGTGACCGCCCGGGCGGTCGCGAATGACCCATTTCCGGTCGCGGATGGTCATCCGCGACCGCTGGGCGGTCGCGGATGCCCGGTCGCGGATGCCCTCGGTCGTGGACGTCATCCGTGACCGCTCGGCGGTCACGACAGTCATCCGCGACCGCCGAGCGGTCACGGTAGTCATCCGCGACCGCCTGGCGGTCGCGGATGAGCCCGGGCTCATCCGCGACCGCCCAGCGGTCACGGAAGTCATCCGTGACCGCTGGGCGGTCGCGGATGACCCCGGGCTCATCCGCGACCGCCAGGCGGTCGCGGGCAACACCGTGACCGCTCGGCGGTCGCGGATGACCCCGAGGTCATCCGCGACGGCTCGGCGGTCGCGGGCAACACCGCGACCGCCTGGCGGTCACGGATGACCCCGAGGTCATCCGTGACGGCTCGGCGGTCGCGGTGTTTCCCGCGACCGCCTGGCGGTCACGGATGACCCCGGTGTCATCCGCGACGGCTCGGCGGTCGCGGGCAACACCGCGACCGCCGAGCGGTCACGGATGACCCCGGGGTCATCCGCGACCGCTCGGCGGTCACGGATAACATTTAAACCATCCGTGACCGCCGGGCGGTCACGGATAATATTCAAGTCATCCGTGACCGCCCGGCGGTCACGAATGACATTAAACGAAATAAAAAAAATATTCCGGTAAAATACCGGAATAAATATTTGTTTTTTGCGAATATAATGTGTTAAAATACCGGTTTTTTTATATAAACATCATTTAAGAGAATGATTTGTGTTATAAGTAAAGAAAAGAAGAAAATAAAAGAGTTTGTGTTTTGTTTTTTGAAGATATAAAGAAAGATGAGAAGAAAAATTGTTGGTGTTTTGTTTTTTGAAGATATAAGAAAAGGGAAGAAGAAAAATTGTTGGTGTTTATGTTTTGGATTGGGAAATGAGGAAAGGAGGAGAAAGTGTTGAGTTTTTTAGAGAAGATAATGTGAGTGTAATGAAAATTAATGGGTGGAATGGTGGGTATATATAGAATTTTAGTGAAAATTTTGAATTTTCAAAAAATTTGAATTTCCCCCCAATTCCAAGGTCTTTCGCGACCGCCGGGCGGTCGCGAAAGACCTTGGAATTAGGGGGAAATTCAAATTTTTTGAAAAATTCAAAATTTTCACCATGAATGTTATTCGTGACCGCCGGGCGGTCACGAATGACGCCCATTCGCGACCGCCCAGCGGTCACGAAAGACCCTTATTCGAAAATCAAATTTTTATTTATGAATATTATTCGTGACCGCTGGGCGGTCACGAATGAGGGTCTTTCGTGACCGCTCAGCGGTCACGAACCTAGGTCGTTACCGCTGGGCGGTCACGAAGTAGGTTTCGTGACCGTCGGGCGGTCACGAAAGACCCTCATTCGTGACCGCCCGGCGGTCACGAATGAGTCTCATTCGAAAGTTTTGATTTTCGTTTGTTTAATTAAGTTGCGATGTTTGTTAAATTGATAAAATACTTACTACTAAGTTATTTAAAAGAGAGTTTATCACAAAATTACACATTACATCTAAAACAACTTAGTGTATATGATGATTAGTTGTAGAACATAAAATAGGTTATTCGTTCATAACTCGCCTAAGCACATCAAACTCGCTATTTTAATATGTTAATTACTAATGTTGTACTAATTTATTACTTCAATTCACATGTAGTAATGAGACTTATTGTTAAAATTCATAAACACATCAAGATGAATCCATAAAATTAAATTTTCTTTTATGAATGTTATTCGTGACCGCTCGGCGGTCACGAATGAGGGTCTTTCGTGACCGCCCGGCGGTCACGAACCCTACTTCGTGACCGCCCAGCGGTCACGAACCCTACTTCGTGACCGCCCAGCGGTCACGAACATACTTCGTGACCGCTGGGCGGTCACGAAAGACCCTTATTTGTGACCGCCCAGCGGTCACGAATAAGTTTCATTCAAAAGTTTTGATTTTCGTTTGTTTAATTAAGGTGCGATGTTTGTTAAATTGATAAAATACTTACTACTAAGTAAATTAAAAGAGAGTTTATCACAAAATTACACATTACATCTAAAACAACTAAGTGTATATGATGATTAGTTGTAGAACATAAAATAGGTTATTCGTTCATAACTCGCCTAATAATATCTAATTCGCTATTTTAATATATTAATTACTAATGTTGTACTAATTTATTACTTCAATTTACATGTAGTAATGAGACTTATTGTTAAAAATCATAAACACATCAAGATGAATCCATAAAATCAAATTTTCTTTTATGAATATTATTCGTGACCGCTGGGCGGTCACGAATGAGGGTCTTTCGTGACCGCCCAGCGGTCACGAAAGCCAAAGGCTAGTTGGCATTCGCGACCGCTGGGCGGTCGCGAATGCCAACTGCTAGTTGACAATCGCGACCGCCCAGCGGTCACGAATGCCAACGGCTAGTTGATATTCGCGACCGCTGGGCGGTCACGAATGCCAACGGCTAGCCAACGGCTAGTTGGCATTCGCGACCGCCCGACGGTCACGAACTGCAGATTTTCATTTATAAATATCATTTCCCTTACTTTTCTAATTCACAACAATCTTCACCATTTCTCTTAAGGTATTCTCGTTTTTTTCATTTAGATGGTCAACTATATTTTTAAATACTAAATATTGGTATGATATGTTAACTTGTTTATTCATTTCTTGATAGATATTGACGTAAACACATCGAGGGTACTCGTAGAGGACACAAGATTCTTGAAGATCGTTTTTTTACGCTTCAAGAAGTAAGTTGATCAATTTATCACTCTTCAACCTTATCGTGCATGATAATTGTTACATTTTAAATTGTTAATTATTAATTGTTTGTAGTATTAATTGTAATTAATTATTTCCTTTAAAATTTACATCTTAGATAAATAATGGACTATCAAGTAGATAGGAATTGGATGTACGATAGATTCGAGAGCAGTGGTTATTTGCGAGATAGTTTTGTGGTTGGGGTTCGCACATTCATAGAATTTGCTTCGCGACAAGATGGCTATTTAGATCTAGGGGGGCGTATTAGGTGCCCGTGCAAAAAATGTAACAATTCAAAGTTTTTTGATCGATACCAAGTCCGTGATCATCTTCATAAGTCGGGATTTACGCCTGGATATTTTGAGTGGGTTTTGCATGGAGAGCAGTTTACCACCACTTCTATGACGTTTATCGACGAACCTCTCGAACCATCACACGCCAATATTCCTGACAGCCCTATTCGTGCTGACGATTCGTTTAGACAGATGGTCGTGGATGCATATGGAGGCCGATTTGATGAGGACGCTGTGCGTAACGAGGATCCGAATCCCGATGCAAGAGATTTCTACGACTTGATGCGTCTAGGTCAGGTGAAGATGCACCCTAAGAAGAGCAAAACCGTCCTGCAGTGGATTGGAGAGTGGGTGAATTACAAAACTATTCACAAGGCGAGTAACATCGTTTCTGACCATTTTTTAAAGATGTCCAAAGATGGGTTCGACCCTGAGATTGAGAAGTTGTTACCTAAAGACACGAAAGGGATGCATAAGATGGAGCGAACCTTGGGGTTAGGGTACGAGAAGATCGATGTTTGCACAAATCAGTGTTTTCTGTTTTACGGGTTTGCGGCGAGCAATGACTTCCTAAAATGCCCGATATGCGGGGTTGATAGATACGAGGAAGGTAGGAAGTCAAAGGTCGCAAAGAAGCATTTGTGGTATTTCCCCCTAGGTCCTCGTCTTCAGAGGATGTATTATACCGTAGGTACTGCAAAGCATATGACTTGGCATTTGAAGTGTCGAGAGGCTACGGATCGAATGATTCACCCGGCTTCCAGTGAGGCATGGCGACACTTTGATCGGACACATCCGGATTTTGCAGCTGAGCCTAGGAACGTACGACTCGGCTTATGTACGGATGGATTCACACCGTTTGGCTCATCTGGGAAAAAATACTCTTGTTGGCCAGTGATGGTAACCCCATATAACCTCCCCCCCGATCTTTGCATGAGGCAGGAGTTCATATTTTTGAGCCTTATCATTTCCGGTCCAGATAGTCCCGGGAAGAACTTGGATGTTTATCTTAGACCACTAATTAACGAGCTTAATGCTTTATGGAGCACTGGTTTGGAGACGTTTGATAGCTCAAGGAAGGAAAACTTTCAATTACGAGCGGCCCTGATGTGGACGATTAGCGATTTTCCAGCGTATGGAATGTTGTCTCAGTGGAGTACGCACGGGAAGTTAGCGTGCCCTTATTGCATGGGAGATACGAATTCATTTACGTTGAAGAATGGTGGTAAACCGTGTTGGTTCGATTGCCATCGTCGTTTTTTGCCCAAAAATCATAGGTGGCGGCATGACAAGAATTCATTCAAAAAAGGGGAAAAGTCACTAGAAGAACCTATTTGCAGGAAAATGGGCGACGAAATGAGGGAAATTGTGGAGGGACTTGGGGATGTTGGTTTTGGGGCCAAAGTGAACAATCTACCGGGTTTTCATACGGATCATAATTGGCTGAGGAAGAGCATATTTTGGGAACTTCCCTATTGGTCCACAAACTTGATTCGTCACAATTTAGATGTCATGCATTGTGAGAAGAACTTTTTCGATAACATCATCAACACAGTATTGGATGACTCTAAGACTAAGGACAACATCAAGTCTAGACATGATTTGAAGATTTGGACTATCCGTGAAGAGCTATTTTTAGAACAAACACGAGGAGGCGCATATGTGAAGCCAAGGGCAACCTATTGTCTCAAGCGGGATGAAAAGGTCAAGGTCTTGAAATGGTTGGGCGATCTGAAATTTCCGGACGGATACGCGTCAAATTTGGGACGATGCGTACAAAAGCAACAACATAGGCTCTTTGGTATGAAGAGTCATGATTGTCACGTCTTCATGCAGAGATTGATCCCCATTGCTTTTCGCGACTTCCTCCCCACCAACATTTGGGAAACATTGGTGGAGATTAGTTTATTCTTCCGGGCAATTTGTGCTTCAGAGGTTTCGGCCACCGATATGAGAAGTCTTGAGGAATCCATTATAGTCACGATGTGCAAGCTTGAGAGGATATTCCCTCCTTCCTTCTTCGATTCTATGGAGCATTTGGCCATACACCTACCATACGAGGCTAAAGTAGGCGGCCCGGTTCACTACAGATGGATGTATCCATTCGAGAGGTACACAATGTTTAATGAGTTTAATTCGCTACTGTTATTCTATATGTTATTGACTTTTCGGTATTCCCAGGCGTATGTTTGATTTTAAAAAGTCAGTGATGAACAAAGCAAGGGTAGAAGGATGCATAGCGAATTCCTACCTCCTTTCAGAGCTATCCAATATGTGTGCACAATATCTAGGTATCTCCGCGAGTACTAGATATAACCGTCTCAATAGGAACGAGACTTTTGAGAGTTCAGAGTGGGATGATGAGCTGATGTTATTTCGAAAGAAAGGGAAGGCCCTTGGGCCACTAAACAAGAAGAGGCGGTTGTCGTCCGAAGAGTTGGAGCAAATTGAACTGTACACGCTTCTTAATAGTGAAGAGCTGGATGGATGGGTCGAGTAAGTCAATATTCTTTATTTTACGTGCAAACGCTCTTTATTAAGGATAACTTGTATGTATCACGTATTTCTAACTTATTTTGTGTGTAACTCACAGGTTGTTTATTGAGGAGGAGTGTAATGGACTTACTCCCATGGAGGTACAAAAGAAGAGAAACTGCGAGTACGTGGCATGGTTCAAGCAGACCTACTCGAGTGGCAAGTACATGACAGACGATCGTGTTAAGCCGTTGCTCGCAGGTCCTCTCAACTCAGTGTTGTACTATGAAGGGTACATTGTGAATGGGTTCCGATTTCACACAGATATGCGTTTGGGCCCTAAGAAGAGTGATTGTAGTGGGGTTTATGTGGAGGGGGACATGGGAGGATCCCACGCCACCAACTTCTATGGGACATTGAACGAAATCATAGAGGTGGAATATTGGGGGCACATAAGACCGCTATACATTGTATTCTTCAAGTGTAGGTGGTATGATATTAGAGCTCGAGGGACTCGTGTTCACGAGACGTACAAACTCGTTGATATTAACCCACGATGGTCTCTCACAACCAACGAGCCTTTTATTTTTGCCAATCAGGCCCGACAGTCGTACTACGCCCCGTATCCACAACTTACGAATGGTCGACCAGGTCAAAATGGATGGATGGCTGTATCTACTATACCGGCTAGGCACGTGATCGACATGTCGTCACTAAGTGCTTCCAGCGACACAGAAACAGAAATAGGGATGCCAGCGGAAGTGTTCCAAGAGGACGCATCTGTAGGAATTAATATGTTCGTAGACTTTAGCGCATTTGATATGGATATACAATTGGGGTGGGCAAATGAGTTTGAGATCGTCGAAGATGTACAAGATAGAGGAGAAAAAGAAGCTGAAGAGGAAGACGAAGAAAGTGAAAACGTGGAGCTAACTAGTGATACTGAATAGTTCAAGTGTTTTGTAATAATTTAAAACATTACTTTGTGACGCACTTTAATTGTAACGATTTGGTAGTGTTGTAAAAGACATTACAATAATGAAAAATTAACAGTCAAACATTACAATAATGAAAATTTAACAGTCCAACATTACAATAATGAAAATTAAACAATCCAACATTACAATAATGAAAATTTAACAGTACAACATTACAATAATGAAAATTTAACAGTCCAACATTACAATAATGAAAATACAACTAATCATCATCCGAACTATCATCCAACCCACATCCATTCCCGTCATCATCCTCCCCATCATCCTCCCCATCATCCTCCTCATCATCCTCACCACTCCCAACACCATCCTCAACACCCAGTTCCACATAATCGTCAGTCTGCAACGACGCCATAATATCATCGACATCGACGTCATCATCGTCATCAGAGTACTCCTCGATATACGCAGGCCTATCGGAAGAACTGGGAGCAAATGGATCTGGCCTACGATGCGGCATACGAACCGGTGGAATCACAGCTCCGTTCCTACGTGCATGCCCCATGAATATAGAATCTGATATCGGTGGAAGGTCCACGTTCACCTTCTCATTAAGCAAGCATCTCCATAGCTCCATAGTGGCTTTCATATCAGTCATCCTTTGATCACTGCGATAGATAGTGCGGTCATTCTGTGTTTGTAATTCGTCGATGCAGGCCTGTGAATAATCTTCTTGTTTCCTGTATTTAATGCTGAACGCCTCCGGGCGTGCATCCCTCGGCAAGCCTTTCGCCTTCCCCTTCTTCACAGGACCAAATGCCTCGGTCCAACAGTCGGGATCGAACACCGGGAGCTTAGCTGGGCGGGGATATCTTTCCCTCACTAGTTCCATGTACTTTTTCTGCATTAACATTTGAAAGAATCAATACTTATATTGGAATAAATAATTTAAAAGGAGTATGCGGTTGAAATAACTTACATATTGCGCTTTCGCCACAGCATCTACCCAAGTCCGCCGAGCTGGAACTCCTGTGTTACCGCCCGTCCCCTTCACCCGCTGCGTGTGACCACGTCTATAGGCCTCATCATATCGAATAGGGTCTTTTCGTGTTCGGTCCTCCTCAGCCTACACATTTCAAGAAAGAGTACGTCAAAATTGGCTTACGCATATATTAAGATTACTTAATTACACCCATATTGTTAATTTTCATAATTCATACCAGCAAACGTCTGAGCTCCTCTAGGTCGCGGGATCCACCAAAAAAAGTGGGAGGTGCCTTCACCCCCTCAATTGGCTCCTCGCCTCCTCTCCTGTTTTTCTTAGACTTATGCGACAGCTCTTGATGATCCTCAGTGGCCCAATGCTTAATCGTCGCCGCCTCTAACCCGTCGTGCATCCAAGTTTTGTCTTTTCCGGCCCATTTCGGATCCACAACCCTCTCAAAGTATTGTTTCTTCGTGTTGTAAATCAAATTCTTATAACACAACTTCGCCTTCGTTTCGTAGGCCCGTTGTACTGCGTGTTTTTCTCTCTCACGAACACCATATATTTTCTGCCAAGTAATAAATTTCGATTTATGAATATATTAAATTAAATAATATGATATAGTTGTGAAATAATTCCTCACCGTAAATTTAACAAACATTTTGCCTCGCACAGTTTTGGGCATCGTCAAGTAGGTAGGCCAGAACTCCTTCATGAACAGTCTGATCAACTCCGTGATCGTAGTCGCAACCTCGTTGCTAGAGGGGTTCATAAACAGGCCACGAGGACACAATTTAATGATCTGCCTTTGTTTCGGGTCATTGGGTTGTTGTGCACCTTTGGAGGTGCCTCTTCTTGGGCGCTGTTGCGTGACATTGAATACTCCCGATGCTGGAGTATCACTCGGCCTCTCGCTCGGGCCAGCTCCGGTGGAACCAGCGGAAGATGGTGCTCTAGCCCTAGATCCAGATGCAGTCGGTGCGGCATCGGGCACGGCATCGGCATCAAAAGAAAGTCGGCGCTGTAGTAAAGGCGTCAACGATGTAGACGCGTTGGGGATTGCGGCATCGCAACTACGACCGCCACGTGTGATAACTATACGAGGTCCAAGACTACCTCGCCCACTAGCAGTAGGGGGAACATCGGGAACATCAGGAACATCCGCATCATCAGGAACATCAGAAACATTTGAACATTGTTGACCACTGCCAACCCGACGACGACGACTGCCTGCCATATCGAATATATGCTAGAAAACTACGAGAAATTATCTAAGTTAGATGATTCAAAGAGATTCTCTAAAATTCAGTCGTTACTAAGTTATAAAGATTCCTTAAAGATCATTTGTACTAAGTTACAAAGAACCCCTAAAGATTATTTGTTCTAATATATAAAGATTTTGTAAAGGCATTATTTCTAAGTTATAAAGTTCCATAAAGGGGTTATTTCTACAAAAAAAACATTAACCAATAATTTGACATGCATTTAAACTAATAGTTTAACATTAAATTACTGCGACGAATAATAATACATTAAATTAAGTAAACTAACAATTTAATATTAAATAAAGATTCTCTAAAGGCATCATTTCTAAGTTATAAAGTTCCCTAAAGATCATTTGTACTAAGTTATAAAGAACCCCTAAAGATTATTTGTTCTAATATATAAAGATTCTCTAAAGGCATTATTTCTAAGTTATAAATTCCCTAAAGATCATTTGTACTAAAAAACATTAACCAATAATTTGACATGCATTTAAACTAATAGTTTAACATTAAATTACCGCGACGAATAATAATACATTAAATTACCTAAACTAACAATTTAATATTAAATAAAGATTCTCTAAAGGCATCATTTCTAAGTTATAAAGTTCTCTAAAGATCATTTGTACTAAGTTATAAAGAACCCCTAAAGATTATTTGTTCTAATATATAAAGATTCTCTAAAGGCATTATTTCTAAGTTATAAATTCCCTAAAGATCATTTGTACTAAAAAATATTAACCAATAATTAGACATGCATTTAAACTAACAGTTTAACATTAAATTACCGCGACGGATAATAATACATTAAATTACCTAAACTAACAATTTAATATTAAATAAAGATTCTCTAAATGCATCATTTCTAAGTTTTAAAGAACCCCTAAAGATTACTTGTTCTAATATATAAAGATTCTCTAAAGGCACTATTCCTAAATTATAAAAATTTCCTAAAGGCATTATTTCTAAGTTTGACATTAATAAAAATAAACTTATAATTAAACAATTAAAACTATTACTAAAACATTAAATATAAAACATAATTAAAAAACATAATTAAAAAACTAGAAAGATAAATATTTAAAAGAGAGAGAGGAGAGAACTTACAAATGTGAGAAATGAGAGAGGAGGAGGGGGGTTTATATAGAAAACCCCCCTCCCATCCGCGACCGCCGGGCGGTCGCGGATGCCAGCAGGCGGGAATTTTCCCGCCTAGTGGCGTCCGCGACCGCTGGGCGGTCGCGGACGAGTGGCATCCGCGACCGCCCGGCGGTCGCGGACGCCACTTGGCGGGCCATAGGCGGGAAGATTCCCGCCTATGGATTCCCGTGACCGCTGGGCGGTCACGGTGGCATCCGCGACCGCCGGGCGGTCACGGTGGCATCCGCGACCGCCCGGCGGTCACGAGCCGGCGGTCACGAATGACCCCGGATTCTTGTAGTGAAATATTTAGAATCGGAAAATTGCGATGCAATTATATTGCATCGCAAAATTCGGATGCAGCAACGCGCTTTGCATCCGAAAAATCGGATGCAAAGCTAGCATCGGATAAATCCGATGCAACCTATTTAGGCTGCATCGGAAAAATCGAATGCAAAGGATGCTCCATCGGACTTATCCGATGCAGCAGTAAAAAACAATTAAAAAAATATTAAACAAATCTTGCATCGGATAAAACCGATGCAAAGATATAGAAACCTACTGACTCTTCGTTCTCCCCCCCCCCCCCCCCCACACACACACATAGTGACCACCGTTGACCGCCCACCGTCGCCGTAAATTGCCCAAAAACACCGGTAAGCAATTCTACTCTTCTCAAGGATCAATTTGACGCAACTTATACTATTTTTCATCAATTATTTACATTTGTGCAATTTTGAAATTGTTATTATAATTTTGGTTTTTGTTTTTATTTGTTAATGTGAATATGATTATTGTGTTGTTATGAGAAATGTTAAAATAGTTTTGTGCTAATTTTATAATTTTGAAATTTTAGGGCTTAATTTGTAGTTTAACAAAAGGTTAGGGGTATAAATTGTAGTTAGAAAAATTTGAGGGTAGACAAAGTAGTTTTTCAGAAAGTTATAGTCTCAATTTGAAGTTTAAAATTTTTGTGGTGTTGAATGTATTTACTATAGTATATTTTAGGAATAAGATAATTAATTAGAAGATTTGGGCTTGTTTGCAAATATGTAGAGTATTTGGTTATTGAACTTTAGAGGTTACTTTGTAATTTAGAAAATATTTGTTGAAACAAAATTATGAATAAGATTATTAATTCAAAGTTTTGGGGTTTTTTTGGGAATATGTAGTGAGTTAATAGAAAACATATAGATCGATCGGAAATCTCAATTAATTATATTTCTTAATAGAATCGAGTTGTGAAGAATAACTTTTTTATAGTGTTAAAATATAATTTACTAAAGTTTAGGGACGATTATATTGATATTTTTGTCAGATAATTTAGATGGCAGATAGAGATCGGGGATCATCTAGGGGTGGAGGTCGTAGGGGGAGGCGTCCGGGGAAGGAACACGCATCTACTAGTCAGCAACCACGTAGACCCCCGATCCACCCGTTTAACCCATTGGATGATGATGATGATGATATGCCGGTTCACCCTACGCACTATGACCCGTATGGGTTTATTGCTGACTTCGAGATAGAGCCTCTTCCACCGATCAGCACTGCCACCACCGAGTCGCCGCATGGCTCGGCGCATGCCTTAGGTTCCGACATGCCGACATCGGCTACTGCTTCAGACAGGCCGACATCATCTCGAGGGCCCGCCGATGACGATGAGCCGAGATATCTTCGGGGGCAGGGCAGAGGGGCACCTGTACCAGGTGACCGCGATCAGAGGCAGTGGATCACATTTTGTCCATATACTGGAGGGTTGAGGAACCAATCGGCCATTAGTGCGTCGATTTCTGCTACTTTGAAGAAGTTGTGTCAGGGCCCGTGGTTTCGATTCAAGGATTTTCCTGAAGCTTGTAGGGACAGCGCATGGAAAGAATTTGAAGTAAGTTTTTTTAATGAAATTATTATTAGATATTAAAAATAGTTAATTAAAATACTTATTTTTTCATTTATTGTTGTTTATTTTTCATATGTTTTTGTTTTTAATTATTTATATTATTTTAAATTCGCAGAGCCAATATCAGTGGGATGAAGCCGAGGAGTATAGAGTTAGGAGTGTTTGGAAAATGATTGGCAACAAGCGTTATAGCGAATGCTTGAACTCACTGTAGAGAATAATGTTGGCGATAAGGGACAAACGCGAAGATCGTAGTAGACATGATATATGGATTCCAGAAAAAAGATGAGCATGAATTCTTTGAATACTGGGATGGGCCTGTACACAAGAATAGGAGCGAAAAAGCCAAGATCAACATGCAGAAGGTGCCATTGACGAACTGGTTTGGTGGGAGGCATTTGGGCTAAGAAATGGCCGAAAAAGTGGTATTTTTTTGTATTTGGTTCTTAAAATACATATTAGGGTGTGGTATTAAAATTTGGCCCTTTAAAATTTGTAGTATTAATTTTTTAATTATTTTGTGAAACAGGCTGAAGATGAGGGTGTTACGATTAAAGAATTGCCGATAGCGAGGATGTACAAGCTTGGCCGAGTGAAAGAAAAGAAACCGAGCGAAGGAGTTATAACGGAAGAGTGGGTATCAGATGAAGCTCACCAGGCTTGGGTAAGTAATCTATTAATACTATAAATATAATTTAAGAGTTACAAATTCCACAGTTTACTTATTGAAGTTTTGGAATTTGGCTTTATTTTTTTTGCAGCTTAAATATTTGCAAGAGATCCAGAGAAAATATGGGGCGGACAAGAGCAAATGGCATCTGTGGGACTTCGACACCTGGTTCAAGGCTCAACCAATGACGAAAAATAAGGTAAAAACATTTTCTACCACAGCAGTTGGTCTGGTTATGGGGGTACAAACCCATTCGCATTTCAGAGGTGTTGCCTCTAGTAGTGGTAGTGCATATGCGGATAGAGAGGCAGCGCACCGCGCACAGGTGGCAGCTATGAGGGATGAGCAACGTCGAGCCTATGCGGGTATTAGGCGGGGCTGAGGAAACAGTATGAGAACTCATTACGACAGTGGGAGCACAGCAAGCTACTGACGGATAGTCTGAGAAACATGTTGAGGCAAAACGGACAGGAGCCCCTAGATTTACCGTACCCGGATAGACCAGAGCCACCAGAGGGCCTAGACGATCCCTTTCCTGGTGATGATAGACCGGTCACTCGCTCGCCTGTAGTTTTGTATAGTAGTTCGCCTACACAGCGCCACCATCCGCCGCAACCCGCTTGGCGAGGGAGTCCTACCCAGCGTTCGCATCCTCACACTTCTCAGACCCCACGTCGTACGCATCCACCTCCTCAGTCTAGTACACTGTATACACAGCACTCGAGATCCTTCTCGCCGCATCATGATGACTACGACCCATACCCTGAGGGCGGTGTGTACTACCCAGACACGTCACGTATCCTTCGTCGAGAGCAGGAGCCTGAGCATACGACATATCAGCGGCCACACCTTGAGTCGTCTTACCAGCACCCGCCCTATCGTACGACATATCAGCGACCACACCAGGGTCATGGGGATACGATGTACCATGAGATGAGTAGGCCGAGGACTCATGATCGAGGGGAGGTGCAGTATCAGGAGGTTAGTAGGCTGAGGTCTCAGGGTCGAGAAGATGTGCAGTATCATCAGGAGGTGGGTAGGCCGCGGTCTCAGGGTCGAGGAGATGTTCCGCATCAAGAGGTGGGTAGGCCGAGGTCTCAGGTGCGAGGGGATATTGGTAGGTCGAGTCCTCCGGTTCGAGCACATCGGGACGCCGATGCAGCATTACAGCAGCCGACGCAGCAGCAACTTGATGGGGATTTTGGCATTTTGGATCCAGACTTTCAGAGATTGTACGATCAACTGGCTGACGAGATTGAGCCTTCTAGCCCCCGGCCTAGTATCCCACCTCATGCCGATTAGATATTTTGGATCTTATGTGTTATGTTTGTTATTGTAATTTTTATTCCAAGTATGTTATTTTTATTGGGACTATTGTTATTGTGACTATTGTTATTGGGACTATTGTTATTCCAAGTATTTTCATTTTTAAGTTGTTATTAAATCAAAAACTAAAACAAATCATAAAATTAAGACATAGTCGAACAATACAATGAAACCATACATGAGAAGTTCAATATTGAAATACAAGTACATATTAGAACTAAACATAATCTGGGTCGCTACTGTCATTATCTTCGACCATCTCCTCTTCTCCCTCCTCATCATCCCCCTCCTCGTGATCATCCTCGTCAACCTCATCGTCATCATCATCCTCGCCACTGCTCACTGCCACGGGTTCCTCCTCAATTGTCACTGGTATAGATTGGCCATCCACTGCTAACTCTGTCAAGTTAAATGATGTAAAGTCAACGAACAATCCGGACACAAGAACATTTTCTTCTTGGAATACCATTTCAGGTACACCTTGAACTCCTGGAGCTTCTGTCGCTTTATTAGTCATAGAACTCATGTCAACCACGTGTCTCGCTGGAGTGTGAATCACTACCCACCATCCCATTTTTTGTCTGTTCTTTTGACATGCATATGGCGTATAGTACACTTGTTGCGCTTGGCTAGCTAGAATGAATGGTTCGGTCTCCCCAGACGGGAGACGACGAGTTGGATCAAGCTCGATCAAACAGTATGGCGGGTGGACTCTCAAACCACGAGAGCTGGTATCATACCATATGCAAAGATAAAATATGAATTCCAAAATTGCGATGCAAGTGAGCACAACATAGTAAAATTTCCATGCATTAATCAATCGCATGGAAATTATAACAATTGCATGGAAATATTTCCATGCCAAAAAATACAACAAAATGAATTACACATTTCGGGTTGAAAATATAATTATTCAAAAGTTGGAAAACAACTAAAATTTAACTTTTTCTTCCACCAACATCTTCTAAACCATAAGTAGGAGTGTTCTTTCAAATATCGTAAAAAACGGAATAACGAAAGACGCAAACAAACATTTTAGGTTGAAAATGTAATTATTCAAAAGTTGGAAAACAACCCAAATTTAACTTTTTCTTCCACCAACATCTTCTAAACCATAAGTAGGACTGTTCTTTC
This sequence comes from Linaria vulgaris, assembly GCA_948329865.1. Lineage (NCBI taxonomy): Eukaryota > Viridiplantae > Streptophyta > Magnoliopsida > Lamiales > Plantaginaceae > Linaria > Linaria vulgaris. The sequence goes on along the minus strand of OX415253.1, from coordinate 105,086,795 downwards.
AAATCTCGTCAAAACGGAGTAATGAAAGACACAAATAAACATTTCGGGGTGAAAATGTAATTAGTTAAAAGTTGCAAAACAACTCAAAATCCACTTTTTCTTTCAACAACATTTTCTAAACAATAAGTAGAAGTGTTGTTCCAAATCTCGTCGAAAATGGAGTAACGAAAGACGCAAATAAACAATATAACACTATATGATCTTCAACTCTAAACCCTAAACCCTAAACCCTAAACCCTAAACCCTAAACCCTATATAGGTATACTCTATTAAACTAAAATTGTATTTTTACATGTGGAGAGTGTCAATCAAGTCCAGTTGTCCATTATTTTTTACCATACGCTATGTTATTAGAAATAACAGTGTTCTTCAAAATTTCGTCAAAAACAGAGTATGGAAAGACGTTTAAAAAATATTTGGGGTAGAATATCTAATTATGCAAAAGATGGAAAACGACATCAAACCTCCGTTTTTTTTAACAACTATTTTAATAACACTTATGAGGCAATATGTACATTTAAAATTTGTCAAAATGCGGAACGAACGATGTTTAAAATACTTTTTGGGTCGAAAGTATAAATATAAATTTAATAAGTATTGGTTTTTTTTATAAATACTAATAATTTACGAATATAAATTTATTTATGCAAAGTGTACCTGTTTACATTTGCATAAGAAAATTGCCATGCAATTTGTATTTGCATGGGAAAATTCCTATGCAATGTACATTGCATTGGAATATTCGTATGCAGTACATGTTGCATGGGAATTTTCCCATGCAGTACATGTTGCATGGAAAATTTTCCATGCAAAGAGTATCCTTCATGGAAATATTGCAATGTAAGTACATCTTGCATCCGAATTTTTCAATGCTAAATTTACAAGTTTCCCCTATAAATACCCACACCCCCATTCACTTCTCAATTATCCTCCTCTCATTCATCCATCTCTCTCTGTTTACACCCTCTTCTTTCTCTCTCTACTCCTCCTCTCTCTCTCAATTTAAAAATATAAATTATATATACGAAAAATATAAATATAAATATATATATATATACGAAAAATATAAATATATATATAAATATAAGTTTTCATAACAAATTTTTTTAAAATATAACTATACGAATAACTATGTATAGATAATACTTTAAAATTTAAAAAATATATTTTAAAAATTATTTATATTAATAAAAACAAAATTGTTTTAAAGAGTGGCGGATAAATCCCGCCACTTTTTTTAAAAAAAATTCGCATTTGTTGCATCGGAAATTTCAGATGCAACAACAATTGCATTGGAAATTTCCTATGCAATTGCTTTAGCAGTTGCATCGGTAATTTCCGATGCGACAACTTGCATTGGAAATTTCCTATGCAAAGATTTAAACAATTGCATGGGAAATTTCCAATGCAAGTTGTCTTCCCCCGAAGCTCCAGCCGCTGCCACTGCCACGTTGCACTTTTGTACTTGAGTTATGCATGGGAAATTTTCGATGCAGGCTTTATCTGCATAGGATTTTTTCGATGTAGCAATGTTCTGCATTGGATATTTTCCATGCAGAATCTTTTGCATAGGAAAATTTCCATGCAACTTTGTATCGGAAAATTCCTATGCAGAACCCTATTGCATCGAAAAATTCCGATGCAATTCTCTTGCATGGACACCAAAAGCATGGAATTTTTGCATTGGATTTTTTCCATGCAATTGATCAATTGCATGGAAAATGTACCCAATTGCATGGAATATTTTCCATGCAATTGATGCGTTTTGTTGTAGTGCAACTTACACATAAGTTGAGCAATGGTGAAATTAAAAGTTCAATTATATTTATTAGAGAGGAGGTGATTGTAACTTTCAAACTACAAGGGGTACTTCATCCTAGTCACCCCATAATTTTACCCTCAAAAAACGTTTTAAAACCAAATCCTTATAATTTATTAAAATTATACTTTCACCCATAATTTTATATTATCCTATTTCCCACATTTTCTAAAATTGCACTTTTACCTCATAAGTTCTATTTCTAATTTTTAAAGACAACAAAGAAAAAAAAACCCAAATACTTCATCTTCTTCTCGTTGCTTCCCCCAACACACAACCACCACCAATGTTCACGCCGTAATCCACCTTTCTAGCCGCAATCTTTATATTTAATCGCCGCCCTCAAACCTAGCTACGATATCGGTGGCAGAGAGAACCGACGATTAAGTGTTTTGCCACCAGCGGAGATAACTTCACCATTTCTCCGGCAATGGAATAAGGTCGGTTACAAGTGCGGTACAATGAATCTATCGCTAAACTAGGCCTACTTGAACTATGCTAGCGTTGAGTAGGCTTGGTCCGGAACACCTCGAACTGACGTTAGATGCAATGTCGAATGTCGAATGTATATCGGAGGTGACGTCGGAGGCTATATCGGTTATGATGTCGAAAGCCTTCCAAGTCGAGGATGATCTTCTGCTAACGTTGAGGGTGACGTCGAGTGTGATGTCGAATACCAAGTCGGTGATATATATCGAAGACATATCACTACAAGAAAATTGGGTCATTTCCGACCGAAAAATCGGTCGGAAACAACCCGAATCCAGTCGGGAAAGACCTTTTCCCGACCGCACCCCCGTTAGAAAAGTCCGGCCGGGGATGCTTCGGTCGAAAAAGTTTTCCCGATCGGAATCCGGTCGGAAATCACTTTTTTTCGACTAGCCTCCGGTCGGGACTTTTCCCGACCGGTTTTCCGACCGGACTGCGGTCGAAACATTTGCTACCGGACTCCGGTCGGAAGAAACTATTCCGACCGCGCTTCGGTGGCAAATTTTTCGATCGCGGTCCGGTCAGAATGTGTAATATACCAACCGAACTCCGGTCGGGAAAGATGTTTCCATTTTTTCCGACCGCATACCGATCGAAAATAATATTTAAGTTATTTCCGACCAGAAATAATACTTATGGGATTTCTGACCGGAGTTCGATCGGGAATAATATTTAAAGTATTTCCGACCGGAATCCGATCGAAAATAATATTCAACAGAATAAAAAAATGATATTCTAGTAATAATTACCGGAATATTATTTTTTTTCCTTTTTTGAAATATTTCGATTTATTGCACCAATCTAAAACATAAAAAGTGATTGTTAGTCAAATAATGTTTATTTAAGATGAAAGGAAGAAAAAAGTGTTTATTTTAAAGATGAAAGGAAGAAAAAGAGCCTTTATTTAAAGATGAAATGAAATATTGAAAAATTGAAATATATTGAAATATTTGTGTTTGGAGAGTATTTAAAGATAAAAAAATTGTTTAAGTTGACATTTGTTGGTGAAATATTTGTGTTTGGAGAGTATTTAAAGATGAAGAGAGTATTTTGTAAATGGGGTGAAAAATAAAGTGTATATATAGAATTTGGAGAAAACATTTGAGTTGTCGGAATATTTGAATTTCCCACCTTTGCCCTCCTAAGTTTTCGATATTTTCCGACTGAATTCCAGTAGGAAAAAGTTTAAAATTTGAAAATTTCGAAAATCCGTCAAATTTTTCGAAATTTCCTACCATAATTCGATCGGAAATTGTTTTCGGATCATATATCCGACCAGAGTCCGCCGGAAATAATCATGAATATTATTTCCGAATGTAGTCCGGTCCGAAATAATCATGAATAAATAGTGTAAATTCGTTTTTTTTGCTTGATTTTAGAAAAATGTTGATGTGTTTGTGAGTTTAACTATAGAATTTCACTAAAAATACATGAATTGAAATAATACTTAGTTAGTTTAATGTTCTTTTGAACTAGTATTTAGTTAATATTGATTAACATAGTAAGATTACTATTAAATTTATTTGAAATTCTACATATATTAATCATACGTAGTATAGAGTAATCTCTCATTTGTGATTAGCATTCGTTAAAAACGTTAGTATAGAGAAGGCAATTGTGATATATATATATATATATATATATATATATATATATGTGTGTGTGTGTGTGTGTGTGTGTGTGTGTGCGTTTAGATGTTACATTCAATTAACATAATCATAAGTAGTTAATTAGCAAAATATACTAATATATTTACAAGTGACATTATCAATCGGCGCTTTAAATGATTATTTAACGTGTGAGAAAATAAGTTTATTTATTTTTATTTTGTAACTTATATATACCTAATATTGTTGTAATTGATCATTAAACCAACGATTTATCTAAAATTGGAGAGCGAAATGGGAAACTTAAAAATATGAATATTATTACCTACCGCATTTCGGTCAGAAATTCAAGCATTTCTGACCGCAATACGGTCGGGAAAAGTCCTAAACCCTAAACCCTAAACCATAATAATTGCGGTCGAAAAAAAAATAAATGTTGTTATTTCTGACATGATTCCGGTCGGAAATAACAACGGCTAGTTGTTTTCTTCGACTGGAATTCGGTCGGAAAAGTGGTCGGATGTCCCTATAAATTACCCACCCCATTCCAATTGTCAAATCATTTCATTCTTCTTCATCTGAAAGGTATTCACGATTTTTCCTTGTAATAACTATTTTGTGTTTGTTTTCTCAATAATTTCTTATTAAAACGACCACTCTTAACTTTTTTATATATATGTTTGTTTGTGTATTATTAGATATTGCGGTAAATGCAACGAGGAGCGTGAGTGTGCAATAATACTTGATCTAAGTATTTTCTACGCTACAACAAGTAAGTATTTATTTGACTTCTATGTACTCGTGTTTTAGAAATTTAATATAGATGATAAAGATATTGATTGGTGGAATTAATTGTAACAATTTTTTTTTTATTTTCTTAGATTAGAAATGGATTATCTTGCCGATAGATCTTGAATGTACGATAGGATAGATAGTAATACTGGTTATTTGAATCAACATTACTTGGTTGGGGTTCGTGCATTCATACAAAGTTATTCGTATAGAATCGAATTTAATAAGACATACCATCCTACGCTTGATCTCTGTGTAGCTAAGGGACCCACTAGCATGAGTCCCTCGTACAGGACGATCAAGGTGTGGGTCCTCTCCTCCTCGCTTGTTCTTCTGTCCTATAAATGATTTATCCATATGGCCCTTAGACTCCCAATGCTTCACAAACTCAGCCTCCAACTTGTCGTTCATCCACCCAGTCCTCGGACGCTCCGCCCACTTAGGATCATCATTCCTCGCATAGTAGTTCTTCTTCGCATTGTACACTATCTCCTTGTAACTCCTCTTGGCCTTAGCCTCATAGGCCGTATGTGCCAGACCCAACTCATCCGGACCAATGTTGTATGCTTTCTACAATTAATTAAGATTTTTATCGTTTGAGACATGGTTTTAATTAAGGTTTCGTTAAATAAAAATCTTACTATATATATATGTGTGTGTGTGTGTTCCGAAAACTCACCATAAACTTAGTCAACATCTGACCTTTGACGTTCTCATCGACCTCATTGTATGAAGGAACACACGTCTTCATAAATGACCTAATGACGTCGTCAATATCTTGTGCCCCTTCAAAAATATGTCGTGCTCATCCAAAACAACTCTACGGTGGCCTCTACCGTTAGACGGAACCTGATCGCCTCTAGACAAGCCTCGGTCCGGTCGCTGTTGCATCGCTGTAGATGGTCCTGCACCGGCAACGTCTATCGGGGAAGAATTAGTGGGACCCCATGCTATAAAACCAGTGGATGGTGGCCTAGGTGCCCTACGCCTCGATCCAGATGACGTAGGTGGCGCCGATGCTGCGTGATCATCATCTAGTCGATGTGGTACTACTCGATCTGGTGGAGTACCGCCGCTCGATCTGGTAGTACGCCTAGGTGGCTGGGAAGTAGAAGGGGACTCAGCAGGATCAGTAGCAGGGCCATCGACAACATCGGGTGGTGTAGCTCCAGAATGAACAAATCGAATATGAGGACCTAATCTCGGTGGAGCACTAAGCCGTCCGGCACTTGGTGGACCACTACGCTCTCTCTTCGAGGGTTGGCCATGGTCGGTATCACGAGATGAGCGTGGATGATCGCCCGACATGTCGTCAACTAAAGTGCTACGTACTAAGTAAAAGCATCTAAGTTATAATATTTCTAATTATAGAGATGACCTAAATTTAATCATTACTAAATTATATAGTTTTCCTAAAGGCATTAACTATGTTATAAAAACTATCATTTCTAAGATATCTAACAACATTTCATAAAATTAACGCCATAATAACTAAATTATCACATATAAAAATCATATAAAATAAAACAATGCTAAGATAAATAATATTACCTAAAAAAGACATATAGATATTTCGAGAGTAGCTAAAAACATAAATTTCAAGTAGATATTCTAAAAATATAATCATTACTACTTTATAGTAATTCCCTAAAAGCATCATGAATTCTAATTTATAAATCGATTTTCTAAAGGGCATACACAATGTTGAAGGTCTAACAATAACACAATATCAAATAATCCCTAAAGACATAAATAAAGTTTAAAGACAAACAATGCATAAAGAAACTATATACAATTTAAAGTCTAATTCCATAACATTTCCTAAAGGAATAAATAATTACTAAACCCTAATATTTCCTAAAGGCATTTCCTAATTAAAGCCTAACAATTTCTACAATATCTAACAATTAAACATATAAAATAATTATTAAAACAATAAAAATAACATAAAAACGAGAAACGACGAAAAAACTTACCGGATCCGGATTTCTGACCGAAATTCGGTGGGGAAAGAGGGCTGGACGGTCGGAAATAGGAGGGGGAGAGAAAGAGTGGGGTGTGAGAAATGAGGAGGAGGAGGGAGGAATTTACAGAAATACCTCCCTCATTTTCGACCGCATTGCGGTCGGCAATACTCAGCCCATCTGCGCTGCCCAACCGGGCCAAGTTTAGGGCGACGCCCTTTGGCGGGAATTCTCGCCAAAGGGTCCCGATCGGGATCCGGTCGGGAAATTTATAATAAGATTTCCTACCAGAATCCGGTCGGAAGCGGTCGGAAAATTTTTTGACCAAATTCTGGTCGAAATTCCCTTGTCGGGAATAGTGCCGAATTCTTGTAGTGTATATCGAATGTTATGTCGATCTCTATATCGGGTATGTTCGATATAGGTGCACAGTAATTGCGGATAATTAAAGCTTACCTTGAATACCGGGATGAGGGTATTTATAGACCTTGGGACGCGGGTACCACTCACGTGATAAACACATGAGCTGTACTATATTGAAGGTCACATTCGATATGTATGTCGGGGACGATCCCCGACATAGATAAAATATGTGCCTGGCCCATGGGCCGACCCGATACGAGAAATACCCATATCATGTAGTCCCCCAATTTGAGAGTTATTATTTGAGAATAATAATTCGCAAATTTAAATATGAGTTTTGAATTGTTAGTATCTCTCGTCCCGCCAGTTAGAATAACGAAGCTGGGATACGGGAATTTACTCAAAAACGTTGGACCCCTAGTATAATTTGTGTATTCGAGATGTCCTTATTCGAATTTTAAGTTATGATATCGAATATTATTTGATATGTATGTCGAATTTAAAACTCTTTATGGTGGGCATTTAATGCCTACCCGTAGGTTTCCGCATATAAATAGTAGCCTTCTTTGGAGAGAGAAGACTTCATTTTGTCTCCTAGCGCATTCATATTCTCTTCAGATATGTATGTCAGGGATACCCGATATAGATTTTGATATGCGGCCTTGATGTGATACCCGATATAAGTATTCGATACTTTGTTCGATATGTTTTTTGAGATTTATTCCGATTTTGGGTTATTACCTTATTTATTGTTTTTTCATATTTCAAAACTTCTCGCTTGTTCACTTGTTGTACGCTTCCTTCTTTTAAAAGACATGGCTGGAATTCGTGCCCGTATTCAGAGAATTTTGGAACGCCGGGCAGAAGAGGCTGCTGCCTTAGCAGCGAGAGAAGAAGGTGTCCAAGCAATAGTTCCATCAGCCACCTCGAACCCGTCAGTTCGGAGTTATTCCTAGGGCGCTTTGGATAAAACAAATCTGGGGCCAAACACAAATCAATGAACATGAATTTAAGAAGGCCATCGTTGCTATCATTGTTGCTTCGGTCGGTATAGGTCGACACAGTGTTATTGCTGCCGGAATCCATTTCTACACATTATAAATATCGACGAATCAAGATAACCATGATAATCGTACAAGGGGACCGTTATTTCTGGTATAGTCCTCGGAAATTGATAAAAAAATTCTATCATGACAAACACGATGTATTCATAGCAAAAGGGCACAAGCAAAGTGCCGTAATGGTTGTCAACACATACAAAAATTTCACAATTTCATCTGCTAAAATCCAACATAAAAGGAAACAACAAGGTAATATTCCAAGATGTCTGCAGGGAGGCCCAACATAGACTTCACCTCTAATACAAAAGATTGGACTTCGAAAGCATAAAACGGCGACGCTGCTCTAGGGACCCATTTCCATGTTGGCGAGAGGTTGTTCAACCGGCAGACGCATTACTCATTCGCGACAATCTCCTTCCCTTATCCTCATAAAAAACATCATTGTTTTTTTCTCCTTCAAGCACTTGATGGCTTCGAAGAACAACGATTTCGGCACGATATCCAGTTTGTACAAAGCATCCACGCATTCACCAATCTGTTTGGACGTTGACTGCGTGATGTTGGCGACTTTTGTCTCGTTCAACATATTCCAACACTTAAGAGTAGTGTCCAGCATAGCGCCTCTGGACGTAGGGTTGTCAGAACATTTCCTTGGGGGGCGCCTGGTTGCAAGACCCAACTGAGAAGGAGTCATATTAACCACATGAGGCGTAGGCACAATTGCGTTAGGGGGATTCGAACTACTAGACGCATATTAGGAAGCGTCTTGTGTGTATCCAGTAGGCTCACCACCTTCAAGAAGGTTGTCCTGATCAAACACAGAGCTACCGCCAGAAACCTGCTTAGGATCACCCAGTTGCGTTATCTCGTCTTCAGAATCGGAACCGCCGTGCCCAGAATAGTGGGACATGTCGTCGGTGGCAACCTGGTTGTGCCACATCTCCTCCAACAACTCCTAGTCCGGACAGCCACACCTGCAACTTAGGACGGCTGTGGGATCTTCCTGTAAATTGCCAACCGATAAACAGATGAGGTTGCATTCAAAATTCCCAACTTTATAAATATAGGCTGAAGGAAAGGATTATTGGCATTTTACCTTGTTGAACTGCGTTCAACGCTCGTCGTCGAATTTTAGCTTACTCGTCGCTGGGTCAACACCAACACCAGTCTTTGACTTGCCTAGCTTAATGTGCCTCAATAGGACCTTCACCCTATTGTACTTGCCCTTGAGCTGGTCAACGATATAATCGAACTTGACCGGGCAGTTCGCTCTCATGGCATTCACCAGTTCGTTCCACGTTCCGGTTGTGAAAGTACCCCCTAGTAACTTACCGGCCATAAATTCCTGGTATATAAGCCAGGTGAAAAAACGCTCGTTTACATCACCCCAGTATGCATCTTGATTCTTAGAGCGCTTCAGACGGTTTGTGGGCCTTTCGACCCTAGCACCACTGCGAGTAACCATCTAAACCTCAATTCACTTGGCCAATTAGTAACACTCAACAGTCGTACGTAAGCACAAACACGAGATCATGGAAAATGTTTGAACTCAAAATATAATATATGAAACTGCAAAGTGTTCTTGTTGCAATGTTAGATATATGTTAAGCCCACATCAATCCAACATTGATATCAGAAACCATTCTGCCAAACTGTTTTAAGTTACTCTGCACTTATATATTCATTTAATCACACATCATAAAGGTATAGATCTTTAGTTGGCTTTCATTATGTTCGTAAACATCTCTTAATACCAAGGAACAACAACACAAGTTAACATAACGAAGGTGGCATAATCCAAGAGAATAATAGGTGATATAGGAAACAACATACATTGGAGATCAATTGTTTAAGAAAAGTTTCAAAGTTATGCATAAATGATTCATGGAACATGTTACGTGCATGTAATGAGTGTAACTAACTGAGCACATATATCTTCATGTGAACACAATGAGAGAATGCGCACACTAAATACATGAAACAGGGACAGTAATAACAACAAAGATATTTGTCATATCAATATAAAGTAACAGGAGATGAGGTCAAAATTATACCTTCACTTGAAATTTGTAGGCAAAGAACGGATTTGTTGGTACCTGCACCGCAAAAAAAAAAATCATATCAATAACAAGTAATGAACAAGAAAAGCAATATATATATATATATATATATATATATATATATATATATATATGAGATTATCATGTGTAAGAAGTGGAACAATTTCGCTGACCTTGACTATAAATGGAAGCTGCAATGGAAATAATGAGGGTGAGGGTTGTAATATATAGGAGATTTTTAGAGGGAAACCAAAACTTTCGAATTTTTGATATTTGGACTGGATAATTTTTTGATTTGATGGTGAATGGTGTTATTCTTGAGCTGGAGAATTTTAGAGGGAAAAATTGGCGCAATTTTGGTTGAACAGTACATTGATTTTCGGCTACATCACCTTTTGGAAGTTGTCACACCTGACAACATTGCAGAAAGGTGAAGCTATATTATAGCCTAATTTTCACTTAATTTTAAAACTGAGTTTTGGGACAACAACTGGGCCATTTTCAACGCCTTTTGGGCCGTCTCAGAAGTCCTAAACCAAACGTTTTTTTGGTTTCTGAAAATTCTCAATTTTTTTTTGAAATGAACACCAAACAGGGGCTAAAAGATTGGTATGTCTCAAATACCCCCTAAAGTTTATAATGTGCGTAACTTATAATCTCGGCAAAAAATCATTGAGTTTCTTGCATAACTTATCAGTCCTAAAGTGAAGTGATTTTTTTATGAGATCATTTTACAGCTTGTATACGTTTACGGGAATTACAAAAAAAAAACTACAAAAGTTAAAGGGGTTAATTTTACAATTTGCATGGAATTTGTAAAAAAAGTATAAATCGTAAAGGACCTATTTTGCAATCTACACCGAGAACCACTATAACTAACAACGTTGGAGGCAAAAAAGGGGATGTTCTATAATTTACAAGGGTACACGCTATAATTAAAAGTGTTATGGGCTTTAAGTAGATCACGTAAAAATTTATGCACAAAATTAGAAGAAAAAGTTTTAGCGGGTGGAAGTGGAAACTAATAAATCTAAAAGGGTTGTTTTGCAATTATTTTTAGAGGACATAAGTAGAAAATAATAAATTTAAAAGGGCTAGTTTGCAATTTATAGTGGGCCCTATTATAAATAATGATGTTGTTGAGAATTGTTCTTGGTAAAATTGTAAAACAAAGAAAAATGAGGGGCAAAATTGGCAAGAGAAAGAATGGAGCATGGAAAACTCCATCCTTATATACTTAGAAAAAGTAGCACGCATATAACACGATACGAACATGGCGACAAAGATTTTCAAAAATTACATGATACGATACGGCATGGACACTTCTAAACTTTTTAATATTCTATATTAGTATATGTGTAGTAACAACATCAAAACAGAGCATACAAAAAAAAATATCAAATATGATGAGAACATTGCTTAAATTTGAACCATGCGAACTAAAGTGGCAAATTAAATAGTGTAGTATACTTTTTAGAAGTTTTCATTTTGAAATTCTAGATATAGGATTCTTAAAATTAAAAACAATTAAAATTAAATTTAAATCAACCAATTAACTTAGTTTGACATATTGAGGTTTATGTACGAGAAATATATAAAGAAAGGAAAGAAAAAGAAGAAAAATAATTCCAACTTTCATTCTAACATGCAGTTGAGAAAGAGATGGTTGATGCGCTACATGAGAAAATAGTTGAGCTTTTAACTTTGTTTTGAATTCATTACCTAACAAATTAAATTTTAAAGTTAGGTTTTTATAGGTGTTACATTTTTTACACGAAAAACGTTTGATAATAAGTTAAATAAACTCAAACGTATCACAAATGTCGGATACAAAAGTTTCAGACACGCGTGTACGAATTTTTCTTTTTTACATTAATTGTGGACGCGCCACGTGGCGTATCGCACACGTATCCAAGGCGTGTCTAATGAGTGTCTGTAACATCCCTAAATTTTTCTAGTAGATATATATATATATATATATATATATATATATATATATATATATAAGAATATAAGTATCATATAGATACTTCTTGAAGGAAAAAAAATATATTATTTTGTTCATTGCCTTTTAGCCCTTCATCTTTTAAAAAAAAATCATTATTTGGCCCCAAATATTTTAAAATATCAATTTAATCCTTTTAATTTAAATTTAGATAATATAATAAAAAAAATAACTAGTGAAATCAGATTTTCTTCCCTAGGATTCCAAGAAACAATGGTGGAGACATGTAGGACCATAATAGGCCCAAACATTAAAGGAATGGAGTAAAAGTCTTCATAATAATAATTTCATATAATTTATAATAATATATATTTAAAAAAAATTGTTACATCAAACTTGGCTGAAGAATCTTCAAAAACATAGTAGATTACTTGACTATAATAATCTAAATAGTATTTAAATAGTTGATGGGTTAATTATTTTAATCATGTAATTTGCCTATAAATACAAGCATTTTTCTTTGTAAAAATTCCACACCAAAATCCTCTAAGAGTTTGCATATGCTTTCTTCACCAAAGTTCTCCCATTTTTCTTCCTCTACTCATATAATTGTTTTTTCAGAAGTTCCTAAACTCAAAAATTGTAAGAAAAAGCTCAAATTCTAATTCTTCCCCAAATTTTCAGTTTTACCCCTGAACTCGAAAAATGTAGAAAAAATACCAAGGCTTAGCCCCTGTTCGGCATTCATTTCACAAAGATCTGAGAATTTTTAGAAACCAAGAAAAATGTTTGGTTTAGGACTTCTGAAACAGCCCAACAAGCATTAAAATGACCCATTATTGGTCTCAAAACTCAGGATTAAAATTAAGTGTAAATAAGCTACAATATAGTTTTACCTTTTTGCAGTTGTGTCAGTTGTGACAGCTTCAAAAAGCTGATGTAGCCGTCAGAAGCAAGCCACTGTTCATCCAAAATTGCGCCAACGTTTCCCTCCAAAATTCCTCAGCTCAAGAATAACAACATTGAACATATAATCCAAAAATTATTCAGTCCCAAATATCCAAATTTCGAAATTTTTGAACATCTAATCCAAATATTATTCAGTCCAAATATCCAAAATTCAAAATTTTTGCTTTCCCCCTAATAATCTCCTATATATTACAACCACCACTCTCATTATTTCCATTGCAGCCTCTATTTTTAGTCAAGATCAGTGAAATTGTCCCAGTTCTTACACATGATAATCTCATATATTGTTTTTCTTGTTCATTAGTTGTTATTAATATGATGTTTTGTTCGGTGCAGTTACCAGCAAATCCGTTCTTTGTCTGCAAATTCCAAGTGAATGTTTAATTTTTAGAAATCCGTTATTTGCCTGCAAATTCCAAGTAGAGGTTTACTTTTTACCTCATCTCCTGTTGATTTAAGTTGATATGTCAAATATCTTTGCTGTTATTGTTGTCCATGTCTCATGTATTTAGTGTGCGCATTCTCACCTTGTATTCACATGAAGATGTATATGTTCAGTTAGTAACAGACATTACACGCACATAACATGTTCCATGCATCCTTGATGCATAACTTTGAAAGCTTTCTTAAACAATTGATGCCCAATGTATACTGTTTACTGTATCACCTGTTATTCATTTGGATTATGCCACCTTTGTTATGTGAGCTTTTGTTTTATTTCCTTGCTTTCATTATGTTCACGAACATAATGAAAGCCAACTAAAGATCTATACCTTTATGAGGTGTGATTAAATGAATATATAAGTGCAGAGTAGCTTACAATAGTTTGGCTGAATGGTTTCTGATATCAATGTTGGATTGATGTTGGCTTAACATCTATCTAACATTGAAACCAGAACACTTTGCAGATGCATATATTATATTTTGAGTTAAAACATTTCCCTGATGTCGTGTTTGTGGTTACCTACGACTGTTGAGTATTACTAATTGGCCAAGTTAATTGAGGTTTAGATGAGTAGTCGCCGCGGTGCTAGAGTCGACATGCCCACAAATCGTCTGAAGCGCTCTAAGAAAGACGATGTGTCACGCCCCAATTAATTTTTTTTTTTTTTTATAAATCTCAAAAGCGATAAGCATTGAGAGGTACACTAACATCGCAGTCCAACTCATACCCAAACTGATAATAATTACATGCGTTTTATCGTCTAACAGAACTTAACAAACAACCACCAAATCATACAAACGTCAAACGACCTAGTTCCAGCGCCTCGACTTTACACTGCTATCATATGCCAAAGTACTAGAACACCAAAAGAGGTACATTTGTTTATACATATACAAAAGGAAAGACGCCTTAGGTCCTAGTCTTCTCGGGTCTCCTCTCCAGATGGTTCAAGTGGATCCTTACCTAAAGTTGGAAGGAATGAAGGAAACATATACAGTGAGATAAAAATCTCAGTGAGTGGTCGAGGTGTGTGCAGTGTACTTTTTGAAATACGTTTGATGATTTTAAAATATAACAAAAAGCAACTTACACAAAATACAACAGGAGAACATATACAAGTAATGGCACATTATCATCCAAATTAATTGATATGATCACAATAATCAAACTTTAACGCTCGTTGATATCAACCACCTTATAACTCCGTCTCGTTGCCTTATCTCCCCGTTCAAGGAGCGACCTTGAAATCGTTCATTTACTGCATGCCATGGTACATGCTCGTTTATCCCGTTCAAATACGACGACTCCCGCCATACTTGAGGGGAAGGGGCAAGGGAGACACGTGGCCAACCAGCGAGCCCTCTGCCGCCCAGTTGTACCCCGTGTCCACCAAGCCAATCCGGATCCAATAACAAATTAGTTCGATCGTTCAATCCGAATAACATTATATTCAATCGTTCAAAAACAAGTAGCACTCATTTCAATCGTTCAACACATGTATCTGTCAATTCTCATCGTTCGAGTAGAAATAACGACCATTCAATCTTATATAAACAAATAAATCTGCATTTCATATCAATTTACCCTACGCTACTTCATACATCATCATATACATATATATCTATTATTAGTAATCACATAGCACATTATTCTTTCCAATTTTAAAAATAATAGAATTTATGTTGGAACACTCACCTGAAACAATATCCGGAAAGTGTGCCGAAATGCTAGCAGAGTCTAGTCTTTATCACCTATTTAACCGACAAATATTAGCAGAATACCACTTGATATCTAAACTAAATTGAACTAAGTAAAACACTATTAATAGTACTAATTGTTGTTCATATTCTCCTTGAGTGATTATAATATATAAATATCCAATTGCAGTATACGTACTCATAATTATTTTTATATATAATCGCCTACTAAGGGAGAATAATCATCGACTTAAATTCAGCTACTGATTTAGATTAGCATATTGATCAATTCCTTACTACTCTAATAAGTTACCTTTTAATACGTTATTTGATTTCATTTGATGTCTAAAACATGTAATTATAATATTACATCATAAGCAGATCCAGTAGTTACTTAATTAACTAACTTTAACTCTTATCCTTAACCCATCATTTCAAACATTTTTCTAAGCTCGTATAAGTATTGGGAGAGTTGAAAGCTACTACATATTTTAATATTATATCTTATTATCTACTTTGGGCAAGGAAAAGGAAGAAAACAATATTGAACTATAATATGTCTATATCAAAGAACTGAGAACACCATCGTATGCATCACTTAGTTATTGTAGTTTAATTTAGACAAAGGAAATATAAACAACAAAGAAAACATGAAAGGAGAAATTTACCATGTACAGACACTAAGGCGGTCGACTTTCGCTTCAGGGAAATGAGATAAGTGTTACAAATATAAAACCCTTGTGGCTATATATAGAAGACATATAGGGCCGTACATATCTATTAATTTGGGCTAGGAGTGGGCCTCTTTTATTCAAAAAATTATGTATATCACACTAAGACCCCAAATAAGTTATCCTACACCTACACACCCATGTATATATACTCCTCATTTGTAAAAAGATAAATTAATTATAAGTTTAGACACTTTATGGATTACACTTAGGCTTTTTATTATCGTTAATTAGGAGAACTTAACTTAAATTTTAGTGAAATAATGGGTATAAGTATAGGATGTTACACGATGCATACTGGGGTGACGTAAACGAGCGTTTTTTCATCTGGCTTATATACCAGGAATTTGTGGCTGGTAAGTTACTCGGGAGCACTTTCACCACCAGCACATGGAACGATCTGGTGAACGCCATGAGAGCGAATTGTTCGGTCAGGTTCGATTACACGGTTGACCAGCTGAAGGGCAAGTACAATATGTTGAAGGTCCTATGGAGGCACATTAAGCTAGGCAGGTCAAAGACTGGTGTTGGTGTTGATCCAGTGACGGGTAAGTTGGAATTCGACGACGAGAGTTGGGCGCAGTTCAACAAGGTAAAATGTCATTCGTCTTTTCCTTGTAACCTATATTTATAACGACGGGGATTTTGAATGCAACCTAATCCGTTTATCGGTGGACAATTTGCAGGAAGATCCCGCAGCCGCCCTAAGCTGCAGGCATGGCTGTCCAGACTGGGAGTTGTTGTAGGAAATGTGGCACAACTGTGTTGCCACCGACGACATGGCTCGCTATTCTGGGCAGGGCGGTTCCGATTCCGAAGACGAGATCACGCAACTTGGTGATCCCGAGCCGGTTTCTGGCGGTATCTCTGTATTTGATCAGGACAGCCTTCCTGAAAGTGGTGACCCTACTGGGTACACATAAGACTCTTCCCAATATGCGTCTAGTAGTCTGAATCCTCCTAATGCCACTGTGCCTACGCCTCTTGTGGTTAATATGACCCCTTCGCAGTTGGGTCTTGCAACCAGACGCTCCCCAAGGAAATGTTTAGACAACCCTACATCTAGAGGCGCTATGTTGGACACAACTCTAAAGTGTTGGAATATGTTGAACGAGACAAAAGAGGCCAACATCACGCAGTCAACGTCCAAACAGATTGGTGAATGCATGGAAGCACTGTACAAACTGGAAATCGTGCCGAAAACGTTGTTCTTCGAAGCCATCAACCAATTGAAGGACAAAGAAACAAGGATGTTTTTCCTAAGGATGAAGGAAGAGGATCGTCGCGAATGGGTGATGCGCCTGCCGGTTGTGGTAACACCCGTCAACATGGACACTGGTCCCTAGAGAAGTGTTGGCTTTTTGTGCTTTCGAGTTCGAATCTTTTGTATTAGACTTGACGTCTACGTTGGTCCTCCTCGTTGACATCTTGGAATAATATTTAGTTTTTTCCCTTTGTGTGCATTTTGGCTGTGTTGACAACCGTTACTGCACTTTGCTTGTTGCTTTTTCTATGAATGCATTGTGTCTGTTATGATCAAATTTATTTTTCAATTTCTGAGGACTAGTACAGTAAAGAACGGCCCCCTCGTACGGTTATCTATCACGCTTACCTTGATTGGACGATCTTTATAATTTGCAGAAATGGATTCCGGCAGAGGTAACACTGTGTCGACCTCCACTGGCCGAAGCAAGGACGAGAGCGACGATGGTCTTTCTAAGTTCATGTTCATTGGTTTGTTAATGGCCCCCGATTGGTTTTACCCGAAGCGCCCTAGGAATAACTCTGAACTGACGGGTTCGAGGTGGCTCTTGGAACTATTGCTTTGACACGATGATCGGTTCTTCGATGCTTTGCGGATGAATCGGGATACATTTTACATGCTGCACGACATGTTAAAGAACCATTACGGCCTCACTGATTCGAGGAACTCACAGGTACAGTCCATGGAGGCACTTGCAAAATTTATGTGGGTTGTAGGGCTAAATCACAGATTCCACGACTCGTGCGAGCGCTTCCAACACCCAACGGAAACCATTCACCACCACGTGCGTAGGGTGATGAAAGACATTTTAAACATGGCTATTGACATCATTGTACCATCCGACTTCAACGTTGTTCCTGATGGCTATTTGGGATTTTGACATGAAGTGTTCAGGTGTGCTCCTTGATGTGTCCTCCACCAACCGGAGATATTTGAGTAACAAGGATTCTCTAGCGTCATCCCACTCGTTGTTGTACTGCATCGGTGCGAATACCTCTTCATTTGGCGGTTCCTGGTGCATGCATTTAATGCTTTCTCTTCCCCATGTATGTCCGATTTGACAATTAGCTTAAACTATGGGATGTTACTTGTTGTACCTAATAGCCTCCGCCCAAGTATGTATATAATAGTATGAACATATTAATTAATGGTACCAAACTTTAGGTGAGCCCATATAGTAGAGTATCGACTGGTACAAACAAACAAGTTATCATGTAGATTTTAGCCGAACTTAGTACGACAATATTGGCTAAAATATCCCTGGAAAATAAATCAATATTGCTAATCTACATAAAACACTCTAAGTAGAGCTAAGTTGAAGGGTTGTTGATGCTTCTTCATAAACTTCGTAAGGGGTGCTTGAAGATCCAATCTCCTCAACGCGTGTCAGCGGAGCACGCTTCACGTTGAAGAAACAATCAAGCTCGAAATAATTTGGCATGTTGTGAACCTTAAAGTAGAAGTCAAGCATTATCTCATTCATTTAGTATACAAATGGATTAGATGGACAAGTTTCGATTCAAGAAATTAGGAAGGAGTTTCGATCGGTATAAAACACCCGCAATAAATAACACCCGCAATAAATAAGAACGCCCGACATCAGTTAAAATAACTTGAACGGATTCGGCCATTCAACGAAAGGAACGGCATGGTTGATATGAGAAGATATAAGAGAGTGGCTTAACGTGATTAATCTTAATCTTGTGCTAATACAGCATGTACACATACACAATTACAACGATAATTACATAAGTAATATATAATGTCATCCTATTTAATTTAAAAAAATTATACATATTGTTAGGGGATATTCTATCTATCACTAATTGCCAGGACATTAATGGGAAATGCTTTTATCAGAATCGTTGTAGTTTAATCGATCAATCGCGTAAAACAAAATTGATCTTTGTAAATGAGTACCTTATGCTCGTATTCGGCGTATAACTTGTCGGTGCGGATGCAATCGCTTAATGGATCGAAAATAACTCCTGGAATTGACACATAACGGCGAAACTTGATAAACCTTTCGCGCATAACGCCAATGCGAGCTCGTACCATGCCGGGAGTAACAGCAGTTGCGAACGTGTTGGACATAAAAATGGCCGCTTGTTTAATAACCTTCCACATGTGCGTGCAATCTAAAATCGGGTGAGGTTTGGAGAACTCGCGTAGTGCAAAAGCAAGTTGTGCCTCAGTTTCGGCACACCGAAATTTGTTGTAGTGAAATGGATGACCTGAGTGGCGGTAAGTTTCCTAACAATATGAATTGAATGTATGTGGATTAGCAAATAAACAAAAACCTCATATTATGTGATGTTTGGCATTTGTTGCGTAAGATGTTTTCACTAATGAACACAATAGTGTACCACGATCGAAGAGCTGCGTCCAGTGCTATCCATGGTGGAACAAGTGGAAAATTCGGAAGACATGATAGAATGGCACAAGAGGCGTTTGGATTTATAAGGGTATTCAAACGTGGGGAGTGTTTCTTTTTCAAAATATATAAGGCAAGAAGAAAAAAAAACAATCAGATTTTGTAATAGCTAGAGGATAATTGTATTTAAGTCGTAATGCATGGCATTGATCATCCGTGGTTGGGGTTGTTATAGGACAGTTCCAATAATTTAATGCCACGATGATATTTATCTGCGTACACATCCCAGGCACATGCAAGTAGAAGTAAATAGCACGTGCCAATTTTTAACCCCCTTTAATAATATTTTATGTTATAACTTGGCCGCGCATGGGTTATATATTTTATATGACAAAATTGCAATGATGCAAATCATCTTCTGCATATTGTTAATGAAATGTCGATTAAACCATAACCAACTCGTATGATACGCTGAAACATGCTTCAAGTATATGGTTTAAAAGGATATGGTCGTGGGCAACATACTTCATCAAACCACATGACCAACAATTTAAAACTCTATCTAATAGGAAACGATGCACAAAGTCGACCTATAAGAATTGCAATATAATTAATGCAAATTTAGATTGGGAATAAACGAAATGTAATACCGAACATGTATTTGGGTTGCCCTGCAAATGAAACGTTGTTGTTGTGGACAACACTATGTACTTTTCATTCAATGCACCTCGGTCTCATTGTAGTAACGTATTAAAATACAACCACAACAAAGAAGGTTCCTGGTTTCAATGTTGGATATATGTCGAGCCAACATCCATCCAACATTGCGAGAACAACACCTCCGCTTTCAAAAATTACTGTGTAATACATATGCCTCGCAGCACTACGGGGTAAAGTTATTGACTTACGAATATTCTACGTAATGAGTAATACACATCAACGTCCCACCCGCCTACAGAAATAAAATAGTTGCATATATAGTATAGACGAAAGCTCGTTGAAGTATCTGTATTACGTAATCGGTGCTAACAAAAATTTAATATGATCAAAATTCCACACTTCATTTATTTCCGAAATATCAGATGAAAGAAATCACAAATTTCGGAACGTATAATGAAACCATAAAAAATCAAGGTAAATGATGGTAAACCTATAATAGGGAGGCCCAATAAACCCTATAGTTACTCCCAACAATTGGTTGTGGTACGACACATTAACTTACCCGAGTCCAGAGGGAAACAAACTACTACGCGGAGAAACTTGAATCAAAAGACAAGGAAATCAAAATAAATTTCAACTGCCCGGATCAAACTAGGACTTCAAATTTGTAGGGGTTAATATAATCACAACACACGACTAGCTAGTTTAAAGTGGCGCATAAGTTAATAAAATGGTGCAATAAATTAAGGAGATATAATTAGGCATATTATGAAAGGAAAATTAACGATAAAATTGTTTTTATGTAGGCTTATATCGCAAGGCTTACAACAAGTGCATGACAAACACAAAAATGGAGGTTTTGTAATTTTGATGTGACGATAACAATCAATTTAATTGACTTATGTAATTAATTAGGTGGAAATACTGCTAACACAGCAGAATATGTACTCTACTAACAAAGTTCAGCGATGGAGTAGGTGATTCTCAATTATGGGGTATCCATAGCAATCCCGTCAATAGAGTAACAGAAGTGCATTAAAGAAATTATAGGGAGATTTCAATTCTAAGTAATTAATGTTTACCATATTGTGTATGTATCATACATGTAGTGGCAGTTGTGTGTTGTAATGGCAACACAACAGTCTTATCATCAAAGTTTACTTTTAGTTTTAAGATTATATAACGCATTCAACAGAGGCACTATATGCATGGTGGTTCGCACCCTTCTCTTGTCATCGTTATTACTAGAAGAGCTTCAATGGAAACCAAGTGTGGTAAGGAACAGCAGCAAGACAACTACAAGTACGGACAAAGCAGCTGCTACCCTCGGCTCGAAGAATTGCCCAAAAAGGTACACGAATAGACAAATATGCTAACGTGTGTTTTTTTTAAAAATGAAATATTGTATCATTCATTGAACGAACCTGGTCGCGAGCCTGAACTAAATAGAATAGTTGACCATAAATCTTATGAAATGAATATATTCAAGTAGCAACCGGTGGGCTGCCCATATTTAATGTTCTTCGCATGTATGGATGTGTCCATCGCAAAAAACTTCATGTAATGCTCTTCGTTATGTCATCTCGTCATGTTCAAAGATGCATGAAACAGTCAGCAATCGCGGGAAGGGGAAAAAGGCAAAACGTTCAACATACAGTTTCAAACAAATAGTACAAAAACACTATGTTTTAAATGTTTCTGGGATGTTGCCCAAACAGCTTGATAACATTTTTTCCAGTAAATGTTGATTTGATAAAAAATATGGAAAACAGTAGTTGAATTATGGTTATATGTATATACCCAATTTTTGGTCAATTTGAAATGTTAAACGTGGTAGGAAAAGCGTTGATAATTTGTACAATGCGTTCTTTATGATGGTGATTAACAAAGCCCTTAACAAGATGACATGCCCTTTTTAATGTGATAACCAATACAACAAATTCAGACGGGCTCTCACCTTAAATGGGAACACCATATATCTATATACAAAGGTTTTTGGAACCGTTCCTTGGACGAGAGCTACATAAGGACCTTACAAAGCGTAGCTAAAGAGATCGACATTTCAACCCGGGACGGACTAGAAAGTGCTTTAAATCGACTCTACTTCATTCTATGCGAGATTCATCCACTCGCTGGAATAAACTATGTGTTAGTTTACAGACAGTACCAGACTGTTTGGATGCGATACCAGGATTTTATGGAGTTCATAAACTTGCCGGGGGGAAGTTTCAACCGGCAAACAAAGCGGGTCAGCACAACAAAAGAATACGAAATGTCGCACGGGTTGAAGGTGCGTAATGGCGGCCCGTATACTCATTTTGATAAGTAAATTGTGTTGTACATGCTAGCGATGTCTACTAATGATTTGGAATAAACGTGCAGGAATATGCCGATAGGAAATTCTTCCGCAATTACGGGTTGCCGCAATATGAGTTGATGGAATCCATATTCGGCAATAAATGCGCGTACATTGCCCAAGAGAAAATGGTAAGGCAGAGGCACATATGGTACCAGGATATGGAATTTGAGGAGGTGAAGACTGAATATGGCGTGTATTTCTGGGAATAGTTAATTTCGTATTGTGACTAACGTAAACTCAATGTATGAGTAATGGGGAAATATGAAATATGTCTGTTTTGTAACGTATAGGGATATATATGTATCTATTAAACCTTGTTTGCTTGTATCAAATATAATATTATGTTCACGAATTTCCTTGATACCTTTTTAATTTGGAGACAAGTATAATATGTGACGGAATCATTAAATTTCATATAAAGAACCGAACAGTTTTCAAGGAATTCAAAATTGAGTGCAAAAGATCTCGGAAATTTTATATTTATAGTAAGTGGATTTTTATTATGTAATATTTTAATATACAAGTAATGTCACAAGTACATATAATTCAAAATGGATGCACATACTGGGGCATTTAAAGGGTATTGAAGCTAATATAAAGAAAATAAGCCTAAAAGAAATGAAGTACCAAATTCAAACCAACCGTTTCATTTTTAAAAATGTAGCAACCAATTTTTGAAAAAAAATCATTTCAGTTATGTAATAATTACCTAAAAAAAGCAACAGCTTTTTGAGTTACTTTATGTCACAATCACACCTCGTTTTAGGCAAAATGCTACATTTCCCCCTAAATTTAACTTTTTTTTTATTCCAAAATTTTCAGCTGGTGCCTAAATTTATTCTTAATGGGCTGAATTCACTTTTTCTGAGAGCCCAATATCTCTAAAAATGATTTGTTTTCTGAAAAATAACTCTGAGGGGAGCGCCAAACAGGGGCTTAATATTTTGTAAAACTGCTCTTTACACATCTTCCTAAGTGTGTCTAGTACGAAATCCCTCAAAAAAATTTGGAATTGCAATTGATTAGAAGGGGCGACTAAAGGTAATTTTAAGCTTACTGTAATTTTCAGCTATAAATAGCATATCTCTTTTGATTCTTCAAATTAATCTATGCATAATGATACTAATCTTAAAATTGATCATATGTAGTAGTTAATAAAGTCATGAGGATATGTTAAAACCCATTTATTATAAGTTTTAGTCAAGTATAGGTAGTAATTATGATTTTTCTTTTAATTATATGTTGTAGGAAATATATTCATAATTAATTTCTACTTAATTCCAAATCAAGATGTGAAATTGTCTTATGATCTAATTTATAACTTGATTATATAAACTTGTTTCCAAGTTAATAATTAAGCTTCACCTTAAATTAGTTCTACGAAATTATACCTTTGTAATTCCTTATATATGTAACAATATGTATTGTTAATAGGTAGTAAGCATAGGAAATTCGATAAATTATGAGATATGAGTCACATGTTAAACTAAAAGTTATTTGTGTTATAACTAATAGGTACACTACAAGAAAAAAGGGTCATTCGCGACCGCCCAGGCGGTCGCGAATGACCCTTTTCCGGTCGCGGATGGTCATCCGCGATCGGCCGGCGGTCGCGGATGACCGGTCGCGGAAGACCTCGGTCGTGGAGGTCATCCGTGACTGCTGGCGGTCACGACAGTCATCCGCGACCGCCCAGCGGTCACGGCAGTCATCTGCGACCGCCCAGCGGTCACGGCAGTCATTCGCGACCGCTCAGCGGTCACGGATGACGCCGATGGTCATCCGGCGGTCACGGATAATATTCAAGCCATCCGTGACCGCCCGGCGGTCACGGATGATATTCAACGAAATAAAAAAAATATTCCGGCAAAATACCGGAATATATATTTGTTTTTTGCGAATAGAATTTATGGTTGGACGATTTTTTTATATAAACATCATTTAAGAGAATGATTTGTGTTATAAGTAAAGAAAAGAAGAAAATAAGAGAGTTGGTGTTTTGTTTTTTGGAGATATAAGGAAAGATGAGAAGAAAAATAGTTGGTGTTTTATTTTTTGGAAATATAAGGAAAGAGGAGAAGAAAAATTGTTGGTGTTTATGTTTTGGATTGGGAAATGAGGAAAGGAGGAAAAGTGTTGGGTTTTTTCAGAGAAGATAATTTGAGTGTAGTGAAAATTAATGGGAGGAATGGTGGGTATATATAGAATTTGGGTGAAAATTTTGAATTTTCAAAAACTTTGAATTTCCCCCCAATTCCAAGGTCTTTCGCGATCGCTCGGCGGTCACGAGGGGTCTTTCGTGACCGGCTGGCGGTCGCCCCAATTTCTTCGCGACCGCCCAGCGGTCACAAAAGACACTTATTCGTGACCGCCTAGCGGTCACGAATAATTTTCATTCGAATTTTTTTATTTTCTTTTGTTTAATGAAGGTGCGATGTTTGTTAAATTGATAAAATAGTTACTACTAAGTAAATTAAAAGGGATTTTATCACAAAATCACACATTACATCTAAAACAACATGGTGTATATGATAATTAGTTGTAGAACATAAAATAAGTTATTCGTTCATAACTCGCCTAATCACATCGAATTCGCTATTTTAATATGTTAATTACTAATGTTGTACTAATTTATTACTTCAATTTACATGTAGTAATGAGACTTATTGTTAAAAATCATAAACACGTCAAGATGAATCCATAAAATCAATTTTTTTATGAATATTATTCGTGACCGCCGGGCAGTCACGAATGACCCCTCTTTCGTGACCGCCCAGCGGTCACGAAGCATGTCGCGACCGCTCGGCGGTCACGAAAGACCCCTCTTTCGTGACCGCCCAGCGGTCACGAAGCATGTCGCGACCGCTGGGCAGTCACGAATGAGGGGTCTTTCTGAGTTCATGTTCATTGGTTTGTTAATGGCCCCCGATTGGTTTTACCCAAAGCGCCCTAGGAATAACTCTGAACTGACATGTTCGAGGTGGCTCTTGGACACGATGATCGGTTCTTCGATGCTTTGCGGATGAATCGGGATACATTTTACACGTTGCACGACATGCTAAAGAACCATTACGGCCTCACTGATTCGAGGAACTCACAGGTACAGTCCATGGAGGCACTTGCGAAATTTATGTGGGCTGTTGGGCTAAATCACAGATTCCGCGACTCGTGCGAGCGCTTCCAACACCCAACGGAAACCATTCACCACCACGTGCGTAGGGTGATGAAAGACATTTTAAACATGGCTATTGACATCATTGTACCATCCGACTTCAACGTTGTTCCTGATCGTATTGCCAACGATTCCCGCTTTTATCCTTACTTTAAGGTACATTTTAATCCATTAGAAGTTGTGTCCTTATCGGTAACACTCTCTGGTGTCGAAAAATATGTGTTGAACGTTGATACCAGAACACTTTGCACTTATTCCCCAATTTAGGGACGATGGCGCACGTTAAGAATGTTTCTGCTTTACATGTTGGACGCCTGTTACTTCAACATCTACCCAACATTTTCTCCATAACCTCTTTCATCTTTCATGATCTTGTGTTTTGAGGAACAATTTAATTTCTTTTGAACAATTTGACAATAGCCTCCATTGATTCACGGCAGGACTGCGTTGGTGTAATCGACGATACACATATTTCAGCCCACGTGCCCGTGCATGTTCACACGGCGTACATCAATCGGAAAAACAACTTGAGCCAGAACGTTGTTGCTATTTGGGATTTTGACATGAAGTGTTCAGGTGTGCTCCTTGATGTGTCCTCCACCAACCGGAGATATTTGAGTAACAAGGATTCTCTAGCGTCATCCCACTCGTTGTTGTACTGCATCGGTGCGAATACCTCTTCATTTGGCGGTTCCTGGTGCATGCATTTAATGCTTTCTTTTCCCCCTGTATGTCCGATTTGACAATTAGCTTAAACTATGGGATGTTACTTGTTGTACCTAATAGCCTCCGCCCAAGTATGTATATAATAGTATGAACATATTAATTAATGGTACCAAACTTTAGGTGAGCCCATATAGTAGAGTATCGACTGGTACAAACAAACAAGTTATCATGTAGATTTTAGCCGAACTTAGTACGACAATATTGGCTAAAATATCCCTGGAAAATAAATCAATATTGCTAATCTTTATAAAACACTCTAAGTAGAGCTAAGTTGAAGGGTTGTTGATGCTTCTTCATAAACTTCGTAAGGGGTGCTTGAAGATCCAATCTCCTCAACGCGTGTCAGCGGAGCACGCTTCACGTTGAAGAAACAATCAAGCTCGAAATAATTTGGCATGTTGTGAACCTTAAAGTAGAAGTCCAGCATTATCTCATTCATTTAGTATACAAATGGATTAGATGGACAAGTTTCGATTCAAGAAATTAGGAAGGAGTTTCGATCGGTATAAAACACCCGCAATAAATAAGAACGCCCGACATCGGTTAAAATAACTTGAACGGATTCGGTCATTCAACGAAAAGATCGGCATGGTTGATACGAGAAGATATAAGAGAGTGGCTTAACGTGATTAATCTTAATCTTGTGCAAATACAACATGTACACATACACAATTACAACGATAATTACATAAGTAATATATAATGTCATCCTATTTAATTTAAAAAAATTACACATATTGTTAGGGGATATTCTATCTATCACTAATTGCCAGGACATTAATGGAAAATGCTTTTATCAGAATCGTTGTAGTTTAATCGATCAATCACGTAAAACAAAATTGATCTTTGTAAATGAGTACCTTATGCTCGTATTCGGCGTATAACTTGTCGGTGCGGATGCAATCGCTTAATGGATCGAAAATAACTCCTGGAATTGACATATAACGGCGAAACTTGATAAACCTTTCGCGCATAACGCCAACGCGAGCTCGTACCATGCCGGGAATAACATCAGTTGCGAACGTGTTGGACATAAAATTGGCCGCTTGTTTAATAACCTTCCACATGTGCGTGCAATCTAAAATCGGGTGAGGTTTGGAGAACTCGCGTAGTGCAAAAGCAAGTTGTGCCTCAGTTTCGGCACACCGAAATTTGTTGTAGTGAAATGGATGACCTGAGTTGCGGTAAGTTTCCTAACAATATGAATTGAATGTATGTGGATTAGCAAATAAACAAAAACCTCATATTATGTGATGTTTGGCATTTGTTGCGTAAGGTGTTTTCACTAATGAACACAATAGTGTACCACGATCGAAGAGCTGCGTCCAGTGCTATCCATGGTGGAACAAGTGGAAAATTCGGAAGACATGATAGAATGGCACAAGAGGCGTTTGGATTTATAAGGGTATTCAAATGTGGGGAGTGTTTCTTTTTCAAAATATATAAGGCAAGAGGAAAAAAAACAATCAGATTTTGTAATAGCTAGAGGATAATTGTATTTAAGTCGTATTGCATGGCATTGATCATCCGTGGTTGGGGTTGTTGTAGGACAGTTCCAATAATTTAATGCCACGATGATATTTATCTGCGTACACATCCCAGGCACATGCAAGTAGAAGTAAATAGCACGTGCCAATTTTTAACCCCCTTTAATAATATTTTATGTTATAACTTGGCCGCGCATGGGTTATATATTTTATATGACAAAATTTCAATGATGCAAATCATCTTCTGCATATTGTTAATGAAATGTCGATTAAACCATAACCAACTCGTATGATACGCTGAAACATGCTTCAAGTATATGGTTTAAAAGGATATGGTCGTGGGCAACATACTTCATCAAACCATATGACCAACAATTTAAAACTCTATCTAATAGGAAACGATGCACACAGTCGACCTATAAGAATTGCAATATAATTAATGCAAATTTAGATTGGGAATAAATGAAGTGTAATACCGAACATGTATTTGGGTTGCCCTGCAAATGAAACGTTGTTGTTGTGAATAACACTATGTACTTTTCATTCAATGCACCTCGGTCTCATTGTAGTAACGTATTAAAATACAACCACAACAAAGAAGGTTCCTGGTTTCAATGTTGGATATATGTCGAGCCAACATCCATCCAACATTGCGAGAACAACACCTCCGCTTTCAAAAATTACTGTGTAATACATATGCCTCGCAGCACTACGGGGTAAAGTTATTGACTTACGAATATTCTACGTAACGAGTAATACACATCAACGTCCCACCCGCCTACAGAAATGAAATAATTGCATATATAGTATAGACGAAAGCTCGTTGAAGTATCTGTATTACGTAATCGGTGCTAACAAAAATTTAATATGATCAAAATTCCACACTTCATTTATTTCCGAAATATCAGATGAAAGAAATCACAAATTTCGGAACGTATAATGAAACCATAAAATAATCAAGGTAAATGATGGTAAACCTATAATAGGGAGGCCCAATAAACCCTATAGTTACTCCCAACAATTGGTTGTGGTACGACACATTAACTTACCCGAGTCCGGAGGGATACAAACTACTACGCGGAGAAACTTGAATCAAAAGACAGGGAAATCAAAATAAATTTCAACTGCCCGGATCAAACTAGGACATCAAATTTGTAGGGGTTAATATAATCACAACACACGACTAGGTAGTTTAAACTGGCGCATAAGTTAATAAAATGGTGCAATAAATTAAGGAGATATAATTAGGCATATTATGAAAGGAAAATAAAAGATAAAATTGTTTTTATGTAGGCTTATATCGCAAGGCTTACAACAAGTGCATGACAAACACAAAAATGGATGTTTGTAATTTTGATGTGACGATAACAATCAATTTAATTGACTTATGTAATTAATTAGGTGGAAATACTGCTAACACAGCAGAATATGTACTCTACTAACAAAGTTCAGCGATGGAGTAGGTGATTCTCAATTATGGGGTATCCATAGCAATCCCGTCAATAGAGTAACAGAAATGCATTAAAGAAATTATAGGGAGATTTCAATTCTAAGTAATTAATGTTTACCATATTGTGTATGTATCATACATGTAGTGGCAGTTGTGTGTTGTAATGGCAACACAACAGTCTTATCATCAAAGTTTACTTTTAGTTTTAAGATTATATAACGCATTCAACAGAGGCACTATATGCATGGTGGTTCGCACCCTTCTCTTGTCATCGTTATTACTAGAAGAGCTTCAATGGAAACCAAGTGTGGTAAGGAACAACAGCAAGACAACTACAAGTACGGACAAAGTAGCTGCTACCCTCGGCTCGAAGAATTGCCCAAAAAGGTACACGAATAGACAAATATGCTAACGTGTGTTTTTTTTAAAAATGAAATATTGTATCATTCATTGAACAAACCTGATCGCGAGCCTGAACTAAATAGAATAGTTGACCATAAATCTTATGAAATGAATATATTCAAGTAGCAACCGGTGGGCTGCCCATATTTAATGTTCTTCGCATGTGTGGATGTGTCCATCGCAAAAAACTTCATGTAATGCTCTTCGTTATGTCATCTCGTCATGTTCAAAGATGCATGAAACAGTCAGCAATCGCGGGAAGGGGAAAAAGGCAAAACGTTCAACATACAGTTTCAAACAAATAGTACAAAAACACTATGTTTTAAATGTTTCTGGGATGTTGCCCAAACAGCTTGATAACATTTTTTCCAGTAAATGTTGATTTGATAAAAAATATGGAAAATAGTAGTTGAATTATGGTTATATGTATATACCCAATTTTTGGTCAATTTGAAATGTTAAACGTGGTAGGAAAAGCGTTGATAATTTGTACAATGCGTTCTTTATGATGGTGATTAACAAAGCCCTTAACAAGATGACATGCCCTTTTTAATGTGATAACCAATACAACAAATTCAGACGGGCTCTCACCTTAAATGGGAACACCATATATCTATATACAAAGATTTTTGGAACCGTTCCTTGGACGAGAGCTACATAAGGACCTTACAAAGCGTAGCTAAAGAGATCGACATTTCAACCCGGGACGGACTAGAAAGTGCTTTAAATCGACTCTACTTCATTCTATGCGAGATTCATCCACTCGCTGGAATAAACTATGTGTTAGTTTACAGACAGTACCAGACTGTTTGGATGCGATACCAGGATTTTATGGAGTTCATAAACTTGCCGGGGGGAAGTTTCAACCGGCAAACAAAGCGGGTCAGCACAACAAAAGAATACGAAATGTCGCACGGGTTGAAGGTGCGTAATGGCGGCCCGTATACTCATTTTGATAAGTAAATTGTGTTGTACATGCTAGCGATGTCTACTAATGATTTGGAATAAACGTGCAGGAATATGCCGATAGGAAATTCTTCCGCAATTACGGGTTGCCGCAATATGAGTTGATGGAATCTATATTCGGCAATAAATGCGCGTACATTGCCCTAGAGAAAATGGTAAGGCAGAGGCACATATGGTACCAGGATATGGAATTTGAGGAGGTGAAGACTGAATATGGCGTGTATTTCTGGGAATAGTTAATTTCGTATTGTGACTAACGTAAACTCAATGTATGAGTAATGGGGAAATATGAAATATGTCTGTTTTGTAACGTATAGGGATATATATGTATCTATTAAACCTTGTTTGCTTGTATCAAATATAATATTATGTTCACGAATTTCCTTGATACCTTTTTAATTTGGAGACAAGTATAATATGTGACGGAATCATTAAATTTCATATAAAGAACCGAACAGTTTTCAAGGAATTCAAAATTGAGTGCAAAAGATCTCGGAAATTTTATATTTATAGTAAGTGGATTTTTATTATGTAATATTTTAATATACAAGTAATGTCACAAGTACATATAATTCAAAAATGATGCACATACTGGGGCATTTAAAGGGTATTGAAGCTAATATAAAGAAAATAAGCCTAAAAGAAATGAAGTACCAAATTCAAACCAACCGTTTCATTTTTAAAAATGTAGCAACCAATTTTTGAAAAAAAATCATTTCAGTTATGTAATAATTACCTAAAAAAAGCAACAGCTTTTTGAGTTACTTTATGTCACAATCACACCTCGTTTTAGGCAAAATGCTACATTTCCCCCTAAATTTAACTTTTTTTTTATTCCAAAATTTTCAGCTGGTGCCTAAATTTATTCTTAATGGGCTGAATTCTCTTTTTCTGAGAAGCCCAATATCTCTAAAAATGATTTGTTTTCTGAAAAATAACTCTGAGGGGAGCGCCAAACAGGGGCTTAATATTTTGTAAAACTGCTCTTTACACATCTTCCTAAGTGTGTCTAGTACGAAATCCCTCAAAAAAATTTGGAATTGCAATTGATTAGAAGGGGCGACTAAAGGTAATTTTAAGCTTACTGTAATTTTCAGCTATAAATAGCATATCTCTTTTGATTCTTCAAATTAATCTATGCATAATCATACTAATCTTAAAATTGATCATATGTAGTAGTTAATAAAGTCATGAGGATATGTTAAAACCCATTTATTATAAGTTTTAGTCAAGTATAGGTAGTAATTATGATTTTTCTTTTAATTATATGTTGTACGAAATATATTCATAATTAATTTCTACTTAATTCCAAATCAAGATGTGAAATTGTCTTATGATCTAATTTATAACTTGATTATATAAACTTGTTTCCAAGTTAATAATTAAGCTTCACCTTAAATTAGTTCCACGAAATTATACCTTTGTAATTCCTTATATATGTAACAATATGTATTGTTAATAGGTAGTAAGCATAGGAAATTCGATAAATTATGAGATATGAGTCACATGTTAAACTAAAAGTTATTTGTGTTATAACTAATAGGTACACTACAAGAAAAAAGGGTCATTCGCGATCGCCCGGGCGGTCGCGAATGACCCTTTT
Organism: Linaria vulgaris; assembly: GCA_948329865.1. NCBI lineage: Eukaryota > Viridiplantae > Streptophyta > Magnoliopsida > Lamiales > Plantaginaceae > Linaria > Linaria vulgaris. Next base: position 105,054,390 of record OX415253.1, on the reverse strand, counting down.
CCGGTCGCGGATGGTCATCCGCGACCGGCCGGCGGTCGCGGATGACCGGTCGCGGAAGACCTCGGTCGTGGAGGTCATCCGTGACCGTTGGGCGGCCACGACAGTCATCTGCGACCGCCCAGTGGTCTCGGCAGTCATCTGCGACCGCCCAGCGGTCACGGCAGTCATTCGCGACCGCTCAGCGGTCACGAATGACGCCGACGGTCATCCGGCGGTCACAGATAATATTCAAGCCATCCGTGACCGCCAGACGGTCACAGATGATATTCAACGAAATAAAAAAAATATTCCGGCAAAATACCGGAATATATATTTGTTTTTTTGCGAATAGAATTTATGGTTGGACGATTTTTTTATATAAACATCATTTAACAGAATGATTTGTGTTATAAGTAAAGAAAAGAAGAAAATAAGAGAGTTGGTGTTTTGTTTTTTAGAGATATAAGGAAAGATGAGAAGAAAAATAGTTGGTGTTTTGTTTTTTGGAGATATAAGGAAAGAGGAGAAGAAAAATTATTGGTGTTTATGTTTTGGATTGGGAAATGAGGAAAGGAGGAAAAGTGTTGGGTTTTTTCAGGGAAAATAATTTGAGTGTAGTGAAAATTAATGGGAGTAATGGTGGGTATATATAGAATTTGGGTGAAAATTTTGAATTTTCAAAAAATTTGAATTTTCCCCAAATTCCAAGGTCTTTCGCGATCGCTCGGCGGTCACGAGGGGTCTTTCGTGACCGCCTGGCGGTCGCCCCAATTTCTTCGCGACCGCCCAGCGGTCACGAAAGACACTTATTCGTGACCGCCCAGCGGTAACGAATAATTTTCATTCGAAATTTTTGATTTTCATTTGTTTAATTAAGGTGTGATGTTTGTTAAATTGATAAAATAGTTACTACTAAGTAAATTAAAAGGTATTTTATCACAAAATCACACATTACATCTAAAACAACATGGTGTATATGATAATTAGTTGTAGAACATAAAATAAGTTATTCGTTCATAACTCGCCTAATCACATCGAATTCGCTATTTTAATATGTTAATTACTAATGTTGTACTAATTTATTACTTCAATTCACATGTAGTAATGAGACTTATTGTTAAAAATCATAAACACGTCAAGATGAATCCATAAAAGCAATTTTTTTATGAATATTATTCGTGACCGCCGGGCGGACACTAATGACCCCTCTTTCGTGACCGCCCAGCGGTCACGAAGCATGTCGCGACCGCTCGGCGGTCACGAATAACCTTCATTCAATATTTTTTGATTTTCGTTTGTTTAATTAAGGTGCGATGTTTGTTAAATTGATAAAATAGTTACTACTAAGTAAATTAAAAGAGATTTTATCACAAAATCACACATTACATCTAAAACAACATGGTGTATATGATAATTAGTTGTAGAACATAAAATAAGTTATTCGTTCATAACTCGCCTAATCACATCGAATTCGCTATTTTAATATGTTAATTACTAATGTTGTACTAATTTATTACTTCAATTCACATGTAGTAATGAGACGTATTGTTAAAAATCATAAACACGTCAAGATGAATCCATAAAATCAATTTTTTTTATGAATATTATTCGTGACCGTCGGGCGGTCACGAATGACCCCTCTTTCGTGACCGCCCAGCGGTCACGAAGCATGTCGCGACCGCTCGGCGGTCACGAAGCATGTCGCGACCGCTCGGCGGTCACGAATGAGGGGTCTTTCGTGATCGCCGAGCGGTCACGAATAACCTTCATTCGACGTTTTTTAATTTTCGTTTGTTTATTTAAGGTGCGTTGTTTGTTAAATTGATAAAATAGTTACTACTAAATAAATTAAAGGGATTTTATCACAAAATCACACATTACATCTAAAACAACATAGTGTATATGATAATTAGTTGTAGAACATAAAATAAGTTATTCGTTCATAACTCGCCTAATCACATCGAATTCGCTATTTTAATTTGTTAATTACAAATGTTGTACTAATTTATTACTTCAATTCACATGTAGTAATGAGAATTATTGTTAAAAATCATAAACACATGAAGATGAATCCATAAAATCAATTTTTTTTATGAATATTATTCGTGACCGTCGGGCGGTCACGAATGACCCCTCTTTCGTGACCGCCCAGCGGTCACGAAGCATGTCGCGACCGCTCGGCGGTCACGAATAACCTTCATTCAACGTTTTTTGATTTTCGTTTGTTTAATTAAGGTGCGATGTTTGTTAAATTGATAAAATAGTTACTACTAAGTAAATTAAAGGGATTTTATCACAAAATCACACATTACATCTAAAACAACATGGTGTATATGATAATTATTGTAGAACATAAAATAAGTTATTCGTTCATAACTCGCCTAATCACATCGAATTCGCTATTTTAATATGTTAATTACTAATGTTGTACTAATTTATTACTTCAATTCACATGTAGTAATGAGACTTAGTGTTAAAAATCATAAACACGTCAAGATGAATCCATAAAATCAATTATTTTTTTGAATATTATTCGTGCCCGCCGGCCGGTCACGAATGACCCCTCTTTCGTGACCGCCCAGCGGTCACGAAGCATGTCGCGACCGCTCGGCGGTCACGAATGAGGGGTCTTTCGTGACCGCCGAGCGGTCACGAATAACCTTCATTCGACGTTTTTTAATTTTCGTTTGTTTATTTAAGGTGCGTTGTTTGTTAAATTGATAAAATAGTTACTACTAAGTAAATTAAAGGGATTTTATCACAAAATCACACATTACATCTAAAACAACATAGTGTATATGATAATTAGTTGTAGAACATAAAATAAGTTATTCGTTCATAACTCGCCTAATCACATCGAATTCGCTATTTTAATATGTTAATTACAAATGTTGTACTAATTTATTACTTCAATTCACATGTAGTAATGAGACTTATTGTTAAAAATCATAAACACGTCAAGATGAATCCATAAAATCAATTTTTTTTATAAATATTATTCGTGACCGTCGGGCGGTCACGAATGACCCCTCTTTCGTGACCGCCCAGCGGTCACGAAGCATGTCGCGACCGCTCGGCGGTCACGAATAACCTTCATTCAACGTTTTTTGATTTTCGTTTGTTTAATTAAGGTGCGATGTTTGTTAAATTGATAAAATAGTTACTACTAAGTAAATTAAAAGAGATTTTATCACAAAATGACACATTACATCTAAAACAACATGGTGTATATGATAATTAGTTGTAGAACATAAAATAGGTTATTCGTTCATAACTCGCCTAATCACATTGAATTCGCTATTTTAATATGTTAATTACTAATGTTGTACTAATTTATTAATTCAATTCACATGTAGTAATGAGACTTATTGTTAAAAATCATAAACACATCAAGATTGATCAATAAAAGCATTTTTTTATGAATATCATTCGTGGCCGCCGGGCGGTAACGAATGACCCCTCTTTCGTGACCGCCCAGCGGTCACGAATGCCACTAGGGCAGCCATAGGCGGGAAGTTTCCCGCCTATGGCATCGCGTGACCGCTGCGCGGTCATGGGGTTGTTTGACAGCGGTCACGACATTGTTGGCCGTGACCGCTGAGCGGTCACGGAGCCATCCGTGACCGCTGGGCGGTCACGGCATTGTTTACCGTGACTGCTGGGCGGGCACGGATGCTCGTGACCGCCAGACGGTCACGGATGACCCCGGATTCTTGTAGTGGTAACCGTAAAATAAAATAAGTTTGCCTAAATAGTTCATACATGGATTTTAACAAGAAACTAATAATCTTACGGTGAAATAACGAGAACCGAGTTAAAATGTGATTCTTTGTCTTATTTCTATTTCTTGACTTGGTTGTAATTAAAGATAAGAAGGACATACGAGAAGATATAACAAATTATAAAAGTTAATTATTATTTTTAACTTATTAACGCATTTAAATTTATTTAGGAGACGGTGCAGAATTTCCCGAACACGAAGTTACTGTCGCATGTGAGATTTATAGTACTTTTAAGCCCTGTTTGGCACCCGACCTGAGAAACTTGGACTGAGTACTTGTGATTCTTGACTCTAAATGGAGAACAACTGATTCTTTCAACAAAATCGTTTTATTTATGATCTCATTTCGTAACCTAATCCTTTTGATTAATGTTGAAATATCCTTGGACCATGGATTCTTAATCATTTTTCATAATTAAAATAATTTCTCCAGTATGATAATCCACATGTTGGTTCTTGAACTGTGCAACGAGCAACGAACTATGTTCGGGACATGTAGCTCAAAAGAAACGGACATTGTCCGGGTTACTAGCTTATTGTTTATATGTTATACCCATTGGGACGCCTTTGAGAAGTTGGGCCCAGGGATTGAGACGTTTTACTGCTGGGCAGCAAGGGTTGTCGGTTTAAGTAAATTCGCTAGATACCCATTTATCTAGGCGACGCTTGCAGTCAGGAGTTGGCTGTAACCGCGTGCTAGGTTGACATGTACTCGAGCATGTCTCTTGATCTATTTGCGAGGTCGCTCCTCGTTGAGATGTACAAGGTAGTATACTAGATGAAATAACGTTGAATATGTTATATGAGATGCACGAGTTCATTATCTCGTTATTCGTTTGTTGTTCATTAACTTTCAGTTCTAATGTCTTCTTTTTCATACCATATCAAATTTCACATATTTGTTACATCTATTGTTGTTACTGAAAATCTCACTAAGTCACAAAAGACTTACATCTCCTGTTATTTTCTTTGTCCATTCCTCAGAATAAGCAAGGTTTAACAAGGCGGCTGGATCAAACTACGGTGGACGTGTGGGATTTAAAATAAAACTAAAGTGTGTGAAAATAAAAATAAATCTCTAATAATTGTGTGTTTTATTTGTTAGAAACAATGGCGATAACAAACAGAGTATTGACATGCAGATAAACAAAATAACTAGTAACGCAGAAACTGAAAATAACCGTAGTAAGTGGTCGAGTCCTTCTCGGTTTCCTTAAAGTAGTTTAGTCCTCTCCACATGCTGAGATCGTTGGACTAACTCTTCCCAGGATAAAACGACCTTTCGAATTGGCTGCTAGCACTCGCAGAGCAATCTCGGCGAACTCGAACAGTAATAGACTACCACCACCACACAATGATTAAAACTGTTTTCTTTTTCGTGTATGCAAAAGTGCAGTTTTTGCTTATGTAAACCCTATGAGGAGCGACCCCTATTTATACTAATTAGGGAGAGAGTCGGTTGACTTGATTAACAAGGAACGGATCTTTTCGATATATGCAAATCTCTAATTAAGATAATACGGGATCGTAATTAAGATAAGACCATATCTTCGGATGAACCTGGAATCGTTTTGATGCTTCGGATTTAATATGGAAATATTATCCGAATCTTAATTAATTCTGTTACCTAAAACAGAAAAATAAATATTGAAGGTGCAAAAACAAGGCCCACGCGAGCAGGAGCCCGACAGGCTAAACGGACCGACATTCGGCGCGTACGTCGTGTGCGCAAGCCCGAATCGCATTAGGCGCACTAATTTTTGGCTCGCATTTGCACCCCCCCTGCGCGCACGTAGGAGAGGGAGGAGACACTAGCCAACGCATTCTTATTATGCTAAGAATGCATTGCTATTGATAAACCCAAAAAGAAAGTGTTCTTTTTCCCATGTGGGATGGCCATCTTCACTTTATGGTTTTTCCCTCCTTTACTTCAATATTTTCAGCTTTGTGTAGCTATCTTTGAGCATCAACTTCTCATTCACCCGAAGTCAGCTGTACAAACCCATTTCATTTAATCAATTTTCTAACATTATTATGTATTCGATATTTTTGAGTTTTGTGTGGATTGTAATAATAAACTCTATGAATATTGAAAGCTTCCGCTGTAATAAATTAAGTTTGTGTTTGGCTTTATTATGGTTCCATTTTAGTGAGCCTCTCCGAAGTAGCGTTAAGGTTCGAATTGGAAATTTACAAATCCTATTCGGAGACCTAAACGAGACCTTAGAGTTTGGGACCTCACAGTGTCGATGTCCCATCTGACACAATATATTTTAAAAGTTTGATATACTCGTGCAACATAGATGTTCATCCTCAAGCCGATTCTTTAAGCAAGCAATGGACACAGAGATGACATGAACCTCTTTTTTTCATGGAAACTATTACCATTAATTATGAGAAGAATTTAATAAGTATAACAACAAACATAAAATCCATAAACAATAACAAACGAATCAGGTTATCATACTAAATAGTTTACAATCATATTTAATTTTAGATTGGTCCATTTTAGTACTTTCATAAAAAAAAATGGAGAACTTTTGGAGGCATGGGTCTTCGTTATAACTAACAAAACAAATAAAGAGTAGCAAGAATGGGTACAAGTACTAATGAATAATTGAAAAAATTATATGTTTAGAGATTTCATGGTATACAATTTTGCTTGTGTCAACAAATAAACATCAAGTTTACAATGGAATCATAAAATTTTTATATTAAAGGTAAAAGCAGCCAGGCCTTATAATTATAAAAATACATCCTAACAACAAATTTATTAAGTATTTATATGTTAAATATTACATGGAGTAATTGGTATTTTTTTTCTTCATGTTTACCCCTTCCATTTCTATATCTATAAGCATGATCCTTTATAAACCTGAAACAACCAAAAAAAGAAAAGAATTAATTACAAATATTACTTATGTGCTATTTCCATTAGAAACTATTCCCCTTTAAAACTTTAACATCTATCAGCAAGTAGACCCCAAATTCCTGTAAAATTTAAGCATCGAGAAGGAAAACTCCATATTTCTATATAATGAATGACCTTTTATATGTAAAAAAAACAAAACAAAAACAAAAGCCTAATACTATGCGTGTGTTTATTGAAGCAGACTTCTTTTAATTTTTTTTGAATATTTTTTACATAAAAAGTTAATCAATACTACCATAGTTTTGTACTACAAATTAAAATATTAAAGTTTTGTTAAAAAAAAGAGTATATGTAATTCAATTTAAACAACATAAATCTTTGAGGCGTACTATAAGTACTACAACATCAGGTTTAGCTATAAATTTTAATATGTGATAAATTAAATATAGTGGGGATTTTTTGTTAACTTTTTACATCACAATAAGGATCTTTCTAAGCTAAATAGTAAAATTAAATTAAATGCCAGTAGACGTTTTTGCAAGCCAATTAAACCTGATTTGTGAAGGAGAGAGAGAAAAGTTGTTGGCGGGGTCAAAAACTGGAGAGAAAAAAGAGGGAGAGAATCTTGTGGACTGTGGAGTAGGGCTGCGCAAAAAGAATCGGATCGATCGAATCAGGTGAAAATCGATCGAATCATCCGATCCGAGGATCAGATTGAATATTTGATATGACTTTTGATTTTTACCTTAGGATCGAACCCCCCTTTGATTCGATCCTCGATTTTAGAGGATGAGAATCGGATCGGATCGAATGCTCATCTTATTTTTTAAAAATAAATAAATATATAATAGTATATATATAATTTTTTTATATATAATGCTAAGCCTATTAAGATGCTACTAAGATATTTCTATATATAATGCTACTATTATATTTTTATATATACACCTACCTAACATCTTTGCCACGTTTCTATCTTTGGGAAACGTAGACAATTTGTAGCACCTTTCTCTCTCTGTAGTCACTAGTCTCAGTCTGTACGAAGGACTCAATCAAAAAAGGGGTTTCACTCAAAAATCAAAATTTCTGCAAATCAAACCCTTTCTCTTTCTGTACGAAGGCCGACAGCTGCTGATAAGCCAGTGCATAGTCTGGTGATTGGAAAGTGTAAAGTGGTGAAAATTAATTTGTGAAAGTGTATCTTTTATATATGATTTGTATTTTGTGTCAAAAAGTGTGATTGAGAACCATATGAAGGTGAATTTTGTAATTCAGTAACTTTGTTTGAATGTTGTGGTTGGTCCCATTGATATTAAATTAAATAAGAAAAAAAAGGATCGAAATCGAATAATTTTGGATCGAATCGGATCGTTTTAAATTGATTTGATTTCGTTCCTCTTTTCTCCAAGATCGAAATCGACTTCCAGCCTCGATTCGATCCGATCCGATCCAAATGCACAGCCCTACAGTGTGGAGTGAGGAGAGATAGGAAGTCAAACATTGCAACTGAACATCATTTTCATTGGCTAGAAAATTACCAAAATACTAAGTATAATAAAAAGCAAGTAAAGTAAAAATATTATTAAACTGTAAGGACAAAATCGGAAGAAAAAACTAGTTGATAACATTTCCGCTTATTATTGTAGTATAGATATACATATAGATTAGCAGTAGAAGTAGATATTAGTCAATATAAAGTCTTCTGAGCAAGTCTGCATAGCCACCACACCTTCTCTATCTTTCCATTTGTTAATGTTTTTGTCTTGAAGAAAATATAGTTGATATCAAATATCAATGGCGGCAGCGTATGCAGCTCTAGTTTCTCTTACTCATATCATTGAGCACATAGCGGAGTACCATCCTTATCGACCATTTTTTCTTGACAAACAAAACAAACAACTCGAGCAGGGAAAGGTCAGTTTCTTGAAAGACTTTCTTGAAGTTTATTCCTCTAAAGGTAATAATATTGCGCAAGAGCGTCTGGAGAGTCGCATTGCGAAGGCTGCTTATATTGTGGAAGATATCATTGAATCCCATGTAGTTGATAGAATTATTCTTCAAGCTCCCCCAAAACAATCGAAGGAAAAAAAAGCATTCACAACTCATGGAGAAGGCTGTTCCGATCTTTTCTCACATGGTCTTCAGAGCGTAATAGAAAGCATAGATTCTATCAGCAAGGAGGTGATGATGATTAAACAAAAAACAATAATTGGAGATCAGAAGGAAAACAATATTCTAGTGCCTGTTGTTTTATCAAGACGTCCTACCACGAAGAAGGATATTAAAGTGGAGTACTACGAAGAAGATTTGAAGCAAATCTTGGATAAGCTTACTGGACAATCGTCTAATCTCCAGATCATTCCAATTGTTGGAATGGGAGGTATAGGTAAGACTACACTTGCTAGATATATGTTTGAAAACCAACTTATTGTGGAATGCTTTCCATTCCGTGCTTGGGTTACGGTATCCCAAGAATATAATTTGGAACAAATGTTGTTAGACCTTTTACATCAAATTGGGTTATCTAATGATAAACAAGAAGGCTATGAATATCATCGATTAGGAGAAAGATTACACAAACATTTAGCCGGCAGGAAGTATTTGATCATAATAGATGATATGTGGAGTGCCGACGCATGGGAAAAGTTTAAGTTATTCCTTCCTAATTACGACAACGGAAGTCGAGTCATAAGAACTACAAGATTGTTGAATGTTGTTGACGGCTTTGACCCTTCCTACCTTTATAAGATGAATCTTTTAGACTTTAGATGAAAACAAAAGTTGGAGTCTGTTATGCACAAAGGTGTTTGGCCATGATGGTAATTGTCCTCGGGAACTAGAGAAAGTTGGGAAGGACATTGCGAGACATTGCAAAGGACTTCCTTTATCTATTTTGGTCATTGGAGGGCTCCTTGCTAAGTCTAAGATGACACGAGAGTACTGGTCGTACGTTTCCAAACATATAAACCAAATAATAATTTCAGAGGACAATGGTCGTTGGCTAAACATATTATATTTGAGTTATAGCCATTTGCCTATTCACTTAAAACCATGTTTTCTCTATATGGGTTCTTTTAAAGAAGACTCTTATATCTCTGTCTCGGATCTTATCAAACTATGGGTTGCCGAGGGATTCCTAAAACCATGTAAAGGCAGAAGCTTGGGAGAGGCTGGTGAGGACTACCTGAAGGATCTTATCGACCGAAATCTTGCTTTTGATCGTGAGTGGGGGTCGACTGGAAAAATGAAAACATGCGGCATTCATGATCTTCTAAGGGATATATGCTTGAAGGAAGCACGAAAAGACAGGTTCTTTTGCGTCGTCAATAAGCTGGCAGAATATGTAGATAACGAGCGTCGCATAATGTTTTGCCAAGGAGAATGGGGTAATGAGGCAATCAAAAGATATGATTTTTCCTTGTATACTAAACAATCCGTTCGTTCCGTGTCATGTGTGGGTTTATCATGGGAAAGGGTACATAATCTAAGATTGATCCGGGTGTTGAACAGGGCTAGGAGTGACAGTGTAGAAAGCATTCTCGAACTAATAAACTTGAGATACCTTAAATCTGGTTATAGTATGGGACTTAACATACATCTTCCTCCAATGATGTGCCAACTATGGTATTTGAAGACATTGATTATTGAAGAGAAATTTGTTGCACCGTATGAAATCTGGGAAATGCCACAACTCATGCATATAACTGCTACTCCCTCCATTAAGATGCCTGATACTCTGCGTGACAGAATGGATGGGAAAAAGGACTATGTATTAAAAAACCTGCAGACACTCAAGAGGGCATACAATATGAGGTTTACGAAGGAGGTCATAGTGAGAATTCCCAACATCAAGAAATTAGCTGTAGATTGTCAGGCGTGGTCAATCCCAAATTACCAAAATCTTCACAATCTAGACCGCCTACAGAATCTCTAATCACTGACTTGCTGGAATGTTGGAAAAACGGACTTCTTGGAAAACTTTTCATTACTCAGTCTCTCAATAAGCTTACGCTAATCTGGTCTGAACTTGATTGGGAAAGTCTTACAACAAAGGTTGGATCGTTGCCCTATCTTGAAAAGCTGAGGCTGAGATATTGCAGTGGAGGAGCGGAGTGGAACACAGTTGAGGGGAAATTCCTTCATTTGAAATTCTTGCAAATTGACGAGCCCTTCGATTTATCATTCAGTGGCCTGGTATGCTGGACTTCACAAAGCAGCCATTTGCCGCAACTTCAACACCTGGTTCTAACTGATATGAAAAGCCTGGAGAAGATCCCCTACAGCATTGGGGACAAGCTTCAATCAATGAAGTTGATTAATTGTGGAGATTCTATAGTCGACTCGGCAAATGAAATAGTAGAAGAACAAGCGAGCCTTGGGAATGAGGATCTTTGTCTCACCATCGTTGAATATTGAGTTACGGTATGGAAACTTGTTGCACTTCAGTGTCATGACCCTGAAAAATATAAATGAAGAATTAGCATTTCAGAAACTAAAATGGCGAAAACAAGAGAAGAAAAAGAAGGAAGAAATGAAGAAACAAAGAAGAAGGAAGAAAGCTTGCCTGATGAATTTTCGCACAGGTGATAAGGAAGAAGAAGATGTGCAGGCAAATGTCACAACTCAAGTACAAAAGGGAAAAGTTGGGCCTGATTTTCATTTCAGCTAATTAATCTCTAAATCAGCCTAGCCCAGTGAAGCGGCCCAGCTCCAGCAATAAATCAAGGCCCAGTCAGTTGGGAAGTAACTCAAACTCAAGGCCCAGTCCAATATGAAGCAGCTTAGAGAAGTATTACCGTTAAATTTAAAATATTCTGTCCGTACCTGTTAGTACACATTAACGTTAATTATTAACGTTATTAAATATTACCGTTTGTAATTCAGTTCCTATAAGTATCTCAATTTCAGTAATAAAAAAACAACGAAAAATTGCTCCACACTTATCTCTTTCAATTTTTTTTTAAACTCTCTGCTATCTTACTCTATCTCCCTAAAAATCCAATAAAAATAACAAAAAAGGAAGTCAGATCATTACAATTGGTATCAGAGCCAGCCACTACTCCCTCCCAGTTGCAATCGTGCGGCGCGGGTGGTGACGTCGGTATTGCAGTGTTAGCCCGGGGCTAGATGAAACTAGCGCAAAGCCAGCCCGCGTGGGCGCCGGGGCTGCGGAGCGTGGTGGAATGTTATGATCCTAATTGCAAGGTATGGGACTTGGATCCCACATTGATATTGTAAGATATTAGTGTGGGGTTTATATGGATTTGGGCTCTTCCACCTTAACAGCTAGCTTTTGAGGTTGGGTTCTCCTAAGCCCATATCAATTGGTATCCAGAGCCAAGCTGTCCTTGGACAATCATGGTGAATGGCCCAAACCTAAAGGAGCTGCAAGAGGCTCAAAAGCAAATGGATCAGGTGCTACAAGAAGAAACACTCAGGAGGGAAAACCTGCAAGACAAAATGGAAGAAATCAGCACTAAATTGGGGGAGCAGACAGCCAAAGCTGACCATAATCATAATGAAATGGCCTCAATCATTTCGGCCCTGAGAATGCAATTAGCAAAGTTAGCAGACACAGTTGATGTTCTAAGCAACAGAGATAGATCTGCAACTATGGAGCTACCCCCTCCACCACCAGGAGCACAAAGTGGAGCATCCCCAGGAAGAAACAACAACAATAACAACAGATCCCAATATCAAGGTGACAGTAGTACTAATAGCAATTCTAATGCTAACTTCCTCCCAAAAATTGATTTCCCCAAATTCAATGGGGTTAATCCAAGGGAATGGATGTTAAAATGCAATGGCTATTTCTCTTTTAACCCTAATCTCACTGAAAACCAAAAAGTTACTTTAGCAACCATTAACTTTGAGGGCAAAGCAGCTATGTGGTATAGAAACTACAGCACCCAAATCATAGGCATTGAATGGGAGCATCTATTAAGACTTGTTGCTGCTAGATTTGAAGATTTAAGAGAAGATAAGATCATTGGCGATTTTAACAAACTTAAACAGACAGGATCCTTAGATTTATATAATGAAAAGTTTGAAGAGCTGATTTCATATTTATATCTATTTGATAGTAGAGAACTCCCAGAAAAATATTTGGTTGCTAGCTATGTTAGTGGATTGCATGAGGAATTACAGGCTTTTATTGATATTTTTGAGCCACAAAGCTTACAGCAGGCCATGAGTTTGGCCAAGAAACAGGAAAGAACCTTGGAAACATTGAGCAAGAAAACTAAACCAAAATGGCCACCGCCAAACCCCTACAACATCCAGAAGAAAATAGAATACAATCCTACCCCACCCCAACCATACAAAGCCATCCAGAGCTCCCCAGTCATCACACACCCCACAAATACCAGAAAAAATTTATCTATGGCAGAGATGAAAGCCCGAAGAGAACAAGGTCTTTGCTACAACTGTGAAGAACCCTATTCTTTCAATCACAAATGCAAGGCAAGACTATTTTCATTACAATTAACCCCAGAAGAAGAAGATGAATACCTTTCAGCCCTTGATGAAGACCAACCACCAGGAGAGGACAAAGATGGAGAACACCAACAGGTAACTGTGTCCTTAAATGCCTTGGCGGGTAATGCAGGCCCCCTGAAAGGTAAACCTGGTAAGGGAACTATAAGAGTACAAGGATTTCATGAAAAGAAACCAATCCACATTTTATTTGATACTGGTGCAACTAATTGTTTTTTAGATGAAAACACTGCAATAAAATTAGGTTGCAAACTCACTAAGGCTGAACCAAGGTTAGTAAAGGTAGCAGATGGAAGGAAACTACTCAGCAACAAGATTGCACAGGGTTTTACTTGGTCTATACAAGGCCATACATTTACATATCATTTCAGAATTCTCAAATTAGATGGTTGTCACATGATACTTGGGTGTGATTGGTTTGAAAGTGTTGATCCAGTGGAGTTTAGCTTCAAGAAAATGACAATAAGTCTATGGACCCAAGGACAGAGGGTGGTGTTCCAGGGATTAGTCAACAAACCTATGTGCAAGCTAATTTCAGCAGCTGAAATGGATAGAAAACTCATCAACAAAGACAGTGGGCAGGTATTTTCTGTTTCTATTAATCATAACAAGCAAATCATACACACAGATATACAGGACATTCTGGACAAGCATAGCAAAATCTTCAAGGAGCCAACTGACTTACCACCAAAGAGGAGCATTGAGCACCAGATCATCCTCAAACCAGGCAGCACTCCTAAGCACCAGCATCCATATAGGTATTCCCATGCCTACAAAGGTGAAATAGAAGAAATTGTTAAGGGGTTATTAAAAGATGGAGTAGTACAACACAGTAAGAGCCCTTTTGGCTCCCCAGTTCTATTAGTAAGAAAAAAAGATGCCACTTGGAGACTATGTGTTGACTATAGGTATTTAAATTCTCTTACCATTAAGCATGACTATCCTATTCCTGTAATAGATGAGCTATTATCAGAATTGCATGGTTCTAAATATTTTTCCAAGATTGATCTGAGATCTGGATATTTTCAGATTAGAATGAGGGAACAAGATAGATATTTGACTGCATTTCAAACTCACCATGGACATTATGAATTTTTAGTAATGCCTTTTGGCCTATGCAATGCTCCCGCTACTTTTCAATCTCTTATGAATCAAATATTTTCCCCCTATCTAAGAAATTTTGTGTTAGTATTCTTTGATGACATATTGATCTATAGTAAAACTTGGACTGAACATCTTAAACATTTGGAACTAGTTTTTGAAATACTAACTAAGGAAGAATTATATGCTAAACACTCTAAATGTGAATTTGGAAAGAAGAGTATAGAATATCTTGGCCACATTGTTAGTGACAATGGGGTATCTACTGACCCCTCAAAAATTGCTAGTATGCTTGATTGGCCAAAGCCCAAAAACGTTAAAGGGCTCAGGGGTTTTCTTGGCCTAACAGGATATTACAGAAAATTTGTTAAAAACTATGGGTTAATTAGCAGACCCTTAACTCAAATGTTAAGGAAGGATGGGTTTAAGTGGTCACCAGATTCTGAACAAGCATTTGAAAATCTGAAAAAAGCAATGGTTACTTCACCTGTTTTAACTTTACCTGATTTTACTAAAGCTTTTATTTTAGAAACTGATGCAAGTGGAACAGGAATTGGAGCTGTATTGATGCAAGAAGGAAAGCCTATTGCTTTCCTAAGTAAGGTCTTATGTCCAAAAAATCAGATGTTATCTATCTATGAAAGAGAATTTTTGGCAGTCCTTATGGCTATACAAAAGTGGAGGCACTATTTGCAAGGGCACCACTTCATCATAAGGACAGATCAGAAGAGCCTTAAGTACTTATTAGAACAGAAAATAACTACAGCACTCCAACAAAGGTGGATTGCCAAGTTACTGGGATTGGATTATGAAATCCAATATAAAAAGGGTACTGAAAATAGAGCAGCTGATGCTCTATCCAGAAAAGAGGAGGGAGGTATGACTTGTACTTCAGTTACTACTATACAACCTGATTGGGTTTTGAAAGTGGAAACCAGTTATGCAAAAGATGATTTTTTTTCAAATATTATTGCTGCAAAGGTTTTAAACTCTAACCTATACTCTGATTTCTCCTTAACTAAAGGCATTCTAAGATTTCAAAAGAGGGTTTGTGTTGGCAATGATGATCAGTTGAGACAACAAATTATTGAAGCACTTCATGCTTCATCATTTGGGGGACATTCAGGTATACAAGGCACTTATATGAGAACAAAGGCCCTGTTTTATTGGCCTAAAATGAAAGAACATATTCTTGACTTTGTCAAGAAATGTGATGTCTGTTGCAGGAATAAACATGAACAGGTGCCCTACCCAGGGTTATTACAACCCTTGCCCATACCACAACAGGCATGGTCACACATTTCTATGGATTTTATAGAGGGATTGCCTCACTCGGAAGGAAAATCAACTATATTAGTTATAGTTGATAGGTTTTCTAAGTATTCACATTTTTGCTCTCTGTCTCACCCCTATACTGCAGGATCAGTGGCTAAACTCTTTTTAGATAACATATATAAATTACATGGTTTGCCTATTAACATTGTTACAGATAGGGATAAGGTGTTCACGAGCAATTTTTGGAGGGAATTATTCAAGTTACTAGGGGTGCAACTCAGCTTATCTACTGCCTACCATCCACAATCAGATGGCCAGACAGAAAGGATCAACCAATGCTTGGAAACCTACCTAAGATGTATGACATCTGACAATCCTAAGAAGTGGAACAAATGGCTACCCCTAGCTGAGTTTTGGTACAACACCAACTACCACACCAGCCTACAAATGTCTCCTTTCAAGGTTCTATATGGCTATCAACCGACCGAGCTATCCCTCAGACCTTACTTGGATGCTACAGTTGAGGGGGTCAGGGAATTGTTACAAGAAAGGGAAGCTATGCAACAGACCATCAAAGACAACCTACTCAAAGCTCAACATAGAATGAAAATCTTTGCAGACCTTAAAAGAAGTGAAAGGGAATTTCAAGTAGGTGAGGAAGTTTTCCTAAAACTACAACCCTACAGGCAAAACACAGTTAGCCTAAGAAGGAATCTCAAGTTGGCTGCCAAATACTATGGCCCTTACAAAATCATAGAAAGAATTGGTCAAGTAGCCTACAAATTAAATTTACCCCCACATGCAAAGGTCCATCCAGTTTTTCATGTTTCCTTACTCAAAAAACGCATCAACAATACCATAATTCCTAGCACAGAACTACCAAATTTGGACACAGAGGGGAGATTCAAGATTGAACCCTTGGAAGTTTTGGATAAAAGAGCTATAAACAGGGGAGGAGAATTAATACCTCAAATTCTGATTCACTGGAGCAATACAGATCCTTCGGCGGCTACATGGGAAGATTTCGCCTTTATTCAAACAAAGTATCCATCATTTGATCCTTGGGGACAAGGAAAATTTGCACGCCCGGGTAATGTCATGACCCTGAAAAATATAAATGAAGAATTAGCATTTCAGAAACTAAAATGGCGAAAACAAGAGAAGAAAAAGAAGGAAGAAATGAAGAAACAAAGAAGAAGGAAGAAAGCTTGCCTGATGAATTTTCGCACAGGTGATAAGGAAGAAGAAGATGTGCAGGCAAATGTCACAACTCAAGTACAAAAGGGAAAAGTTGGGCCTGATTTTCATTTCAGCTAATTAATCTCTAAATCAGCCTAGCCCAGTGAAGCGGCCCAGCTCCAGCAATAAATCAAGGCCCAGTCAGTTGGGAAGTAACTCAAACTCAAGGCCCAGTCCAATATGAAGCAGCTTAGAGAAGTATTACCGTTAAATTTAAAATATTCTGTCCGTACCTGTTAGTACACATTAACGTTAATTATTAACGTTATTAAATATTACCGTTTGTAATTCAGTTCCTATAAGTATCTCAATTTCAGTAATAAAAAAACAACGAAAAATTGCTCCACACTTATCTCTTTCAATTTTTTTTTAAACTCTCTGCTATCTTACTCTATCTCCCTAAAAATCCAATAAAAATAACAAAAAAGGAAGTCAGATCATTACATTCAGTCACAATGTTTCGTTATGCTATAGTTCTGTATGGGCAAATAGAATTACTCGTTTTGCTATACTTTTAGTGATATCTTATTGTGGTATGCAGAGCAATAATAGAGCATTGTATGGTATTCCTAATGTCACAATCACTCGACTAATTTCTCTGTGTTTTCTGGGTTAGCAACTAAACAGGCTACTGTCTAGATAAACTTCAATGATATGTTTCAATATTTTCTTATATCTTCTTGTCAAGTTTTTATGAAATAAAGAAATAACCACTTCTTCATAAAATGATCTGAGTTTGCAGAATGTATCACAACCAAATTACTGAGTTATAAAAATGGTTTTTCTTTTCCACAAGTTCTAGAGTGTCTGTTCAGCCACGTAAGAGCCTGTTTCAACTTGGTTATAAGCGTAAAACAGTTGTTCGCTCGCCGAGACCCCCAAAGGATATATTTGTTTACTTTAAATAATAACAGTACACTCGTCCCTGGTGAACTTGACAAACAAATCTCAACTGTGCATTTAACTAATCCAGCCCCAAGTTTTGCCTTTAATACCTACGTGATTAGACATCACTAAGATGAAGGTATATTGTGACGATAAGAGTTTCTCGTTTAAAAATCTCCCTCCGTGTTAGAACAAATAAATATGCATCTGGTGAATACCATTGGCAATGAATGTTGATGCAGTAGCATAATAGCATTATAATAAACGCTCCGAACTCATTGCATAACGGTACCAAACACAGGGAGAAAAGTAAAAATGCATATAATTCCAGTTTTTGTGATAGGACTTCAGAATTAACTCAATTACAAGAAATTGCACACAAGGAAACAGCTGAAAACTAGACAGCCTACTAAAACTAAAACACCTCAAATCTTGTTCAACGATAAGCAGTGACAGGACAAACGAATGCCTCGGAGTTAGACAGCACATCACCCTCTTTCAGCATTGCGATGAGTAGAATAGTGGAACACGATATTTACCAATGTTACTGATGTAGCGAGCGGAAGCCATAAGGGATGATGAAATAACACAAGAAATCAAAAGCTCGTTGATTCCGCAGAATACCGAGAAATTGACAAAAACTGAGAAAAACTCTCAAGTTCAATTTTTTTTATTCAATCAACAACTGACTACAATGACTCAAAGACGACTAACTTATAAAGTGAAAATCATAATTAAGAAAAATGCCAAAATTACAAAAGACTCTTAAAATAACTAAATAAAACATAAAAATCCCGCTGGAAATAATAAACTGCAGTTTTGACCCTCTAAACCTTCGAATTTGCCTAAAATCACGTGGGCGTAAGGGCGTAAAGACTTCAGTCTTTACGTTTTGTTCAGGAGGCCGTTTCCACTTGGAAAAGTGATATCTTTTGTCAAAAACGGGCTCCGTTGACTTTCTGGTCAAAACTCGACTCGCTTGAACCTCCGGTTAATTATTTTCGATCAAGAGATACCCATATTTGTGATCTCCATCAGTTACCATGTCTCAAAAGCAATCAACTAGAAACGAAAATTATTGCGTAAGCTTATCACATAAGCGAAAGCTTACTCCAATTCGACCCGAAACTAGAAGATGAGCGTAATAATTCAATGCCTCTAATCTCATTTTCTAAACTTATTAAAAATAGTTTATTAAAACATTCCTTGAAAGTATTATCCAAACCTGTACCAATTTCGATTTGGATAATTACCAAGTTCCTGAAACCATAAGGATTTAATTTCATTTGTAGAACGAATACAATTTAAAGGTTAAAAAGATGGCGGCAGCAGCTAATGCAGAACAACTTTCTGTCACGCATAATCAAACACATTATGGACAGTCATGCTCGCCATGAATTTAAACTTCATTCTGTTACTGTAGTTGGCAAAAAGAATCTTGATTTTGACCCAGCATGTGATTGTTTTTTTGGGAAGTATCCATCGAAAGCCACTTATTTGTTGTCACATTAAAACTTGGTCTTAAGCTTGAAGTTGTCCACTGCAAGATTATTTTCTTTTCTAAGCCTTGTGGTATATACTAATTAAATTGGTATGGATAGCAATGTTTGCCTTGGTAGAGTTGAATCTCTCTTTAAAACGAAAATAATATTGCAAGTTGCATCTTTCTTCTTCGTCAACCATATTTTTATATATGTTCATGTTGGCCATAAATTAATCTTTATTGTGAAAGCCACTCACCAGCAGCCAACGACTAAATCCGTGTGATAAAGATGTTCATGTTCATGTTGGTATTTGATAGGTTTGGAGATAAAGAATAATACGGATATGGTTATTACTGATACCAATCCGTCGATAACCGAGACATGGGTTCAATCTTGAAAAACCCATCCTTTGAGGATGACGGGTTTGATTGATCCATTTGGTCTGGGAGATTTTACGGTTCTCATGAACTACAGTGAAAAATGAAGAATTGCACTAGCGTGATTTTCGAAAACGTATAGCAAATAATTCTACTTATCTCTCCATGTTTGAATCTTGCGAGATTCTTGAGATGAGATTCTTCTACTTTTAGAGAGAATGACATTGATGCAATAAATTATGTGTTATTGCAAGACAAGTGGGGTGAAGCTATTTTGTCTGCTCATTATCTTTTAATTAAGATACCACAAAAGAAAAGACTCCCCATGAGTTATGAAAAGTACGACTTTCATACGAATACTCTGAAATGTGGGGGCGTTTCGTCACTTGTGCCAAAGAAAATAATAATAGATTCAAAATGTTGGACTATATTTTCATTGGATATGCACACAATAACATTGGTTATCGGTTTCTTGTGTATCAATCTGAAAACCCTTGAGATTCATAAAAACACGATAATGTAATGAAGAAATGTGTTCTTCTTTGAACACGCTTTTTCTTGTAAATCCAGTGTGGTTGGACAAAGTTCTTCAAAACGAGTCTTCGATGATATTGACAATAGTCAAGATCAAAACGAAATTGAAGAAACTAACGAAGTTTGTGAAAAGCCAAAACGAAGCAAAAGTGTAAGGACAAAAAATTCATTTTCTGACTTATATGATAGAAGCTAAGCCTCAAACGTATTAGAAGCTATAAGCTCTATTAAAAATTATTTATGTAAAGAAGCCATAAAAGATGAGATTGATTCCATTTGACACGGCCACACTTGAGAATTGGTTGACCTTCCTTCAGGATGTAAACCATTGAGTTCTAAGTGGATTTTCAAACGAAAAATCAAAATAGATGGAACAATGAAAAGTATAAGGCTAGACTTGTGATCGAAGGATACAAGCAACAAGAATTCCATTATTACTTTGATACTTATTCTCATGTGACGAGAATTAATTTAATAAGAATGATTTTGGGCGATTGTAATTCTCCAAAAAACTGTAAGTACATCAAATGGATGTAAAGACTAATTTTCTTAATTGAAGGTTCTTGATTAAGAACTCTACATGGAATAACCCGAGGGTTATGTAGCTCCTAGAAAAGAAAAGAAGGTCTATAAATTGATAAAGTCCTTGTGTGGACTTAAATAAACACCAAAAACAGTGTATGAAAAATTTGACAACGTCATGATGTGAAATGGTCCCATAATTAATGAGTGCGACGAATGTGTCTACGTCAAAACTACAGAAGAAGGGTATTTGGTTCTCAGTCTGTATGTTAACGACATACACATTGTGGGAAGCAACGACCGAATGGTGAAGTCCATTAAATGTTTGCTGAATTCAAGATTCAATATGAAAGACATGGAACTAGTCGATGTAATCTTAGGAATTAAGATTAAAAGATCGCCAAATGATCTTATATTAACTCAGACACACTGCATGGACAAGATTCTTGGAAAATTCAGCAAAGGTGATTCTGGTGTAGCTAGAACTCTAATTGACACGAGTCAACACTTGTCTAAGAATAAGGGAGAAAGTGTTGATCGAGTGGAATATGCTAGAGTGATAGGAAGTCTGGTGTACTTAATGAATTGTACACGACCAACATTGCCTATACAATTAGCATGTTTAGTAGATCAACGAGTAATCCATGCAATGAGCACTGGAAAGCAATTGGAAGAGTACTTAGGTACATCCGTTATACTCGTGACTAGGGGTTGCATTATACCAGAGATCCAACTATTGCTTGAAGGTTATACCAGAGCAAGTTGGATATATGTTATACAAGACTCCAACGCAAAAAGTGGATATGTATTCACTTTAGGAGATGCAATTGTGCATGGAAATCTTCAAGATAAACGGTTATAACCAAATTCACGATGGAATCTGAGTTTGTGGCATTAAACAAATGCAGTGATGAAGCTGAAAGGCTCTGAAATTTCTTGAAAGATATTCCTGAGTGGCCCAAACATGTGCCAACAATATACATATATTGTTATAATCAATCTATGATTGAAAGAGCACATAATGTTTTGTACAATGGTAAGTCTAGACATATACGTCGACAACATAATACCGTTAGACAACTTATCTCAACTGGGGTTATCATCCTTGACTATGTGAAGTCCAAAGATAACATTGCGGATCCGCTAACCAACGGGTTAAATAGAGATCAAGTTGAAAAGACATCTAGGGGAATGGGACTGAAGCCTATTGAAAAATAAGGTTCTTATGAAGAAAAACCCAACCATGCTGACTAGAGATCTCAATATCTTTGTTCAATGGAACAACCTAATTGTAAGAACTTTGCACGGTCACTGTGGGGGTCAACCCTTGTCCATTCCTATATGAAACAGTGACACCCGTGATGCAAAAGGTTAAACATTGTGCTTTTAATGATTCTTACGCATCGAAAATCCGAGCGGAGTAATGCGGGTTACTCTTAGATAAGAAATCACCTATGTGGGAGAGAGAGGAGGAGCCGCCTCTGAGGAAAATTGTGGGGGCTTAATTTTTTGGAAAACTCTTATTGAACCAGGCGTATGTCCAGGGCCAAAATAGACATAAACCATGAGAACCGCAACGGTAACAGGAATATACATGTGTTGAGATTTATGGAGCGTTTGCACAAAAGGCGGATAGTTCAAAGACATCAAGATCATACTATCGACTAGCAAAGAAAATATTTCTCACAATAGAAGGTTCAAGGGCGTGTATGCATGATCATTCAATTTTATTCATGTGGGGGATTGTTGAAAAAATTGGTTCAAGGAACCGGGTTTTGTACAATCGACTTTAGGTCGAATTTGGTACATGGGTGAATGAGAAATTGATGCTCACCGTTGACTAATTAAAGTCAAAAATATTGTATATCAATATTTAATATTTCTATTTTGCATAAATAGAATTATGTAATTTTCTACTGTATTTTATATACGGAAAATAATAAGCATCAAAGAGATAATTAATTATCTTAGGAAATCTTTCTATAAGATTTACCTATCAGGTTTTTATAACTGAAACGTGTCTACGTTCATCCGAGATCTTTGCAAGATATGTAATTATCTTAATTACGTGATTCGTAATTATCTTAACCACGTTTCTTGGTGGCGAAGTCTTCTAACTTTCTCCCTAACCTAGTCTATAAAAGGGGTCGCTCCTCATAGGATTTTAATCATCGAAAAATACATTGCATACACGAAAAGGCTTATGCGCAGCCAAAACTCTTTTTACATTGTGTGGTGGTGAGTGAAGTTATTGTTCGAGTTTGTCGGGGCAGTTTTGCGTGTGCTAGCAACTCTGCTCGTAGGTTGTTGTATCCTATGAAGCAGCCGTTCAACATTCTCAGCACGAAGAGAAGGACGAATCTGTTTTAAGGAAATCGAGAGATCCTCGACCTCTTTTCACGTTCCGATTTACTGTGGTTGAGGTTAACAATTTCGTGTTTTCTTAGTTACGTTATTTCTGCTTTATTTCTTTCGTCAATATGTTATGCTTTGTTCGTTTCTGTTAGCCCATTCATTTGGGCCCGTTTCTCACAGCCCAGTCCATCTTTTATTTTTAGGGTTAAGACCCTTTAGTTTTAGTTAATTCTTGGAGTGCCCAGTATAAAAGGGCAAGTGTAATTATTTTTTCATTCTTCCTTTTTCTTCTACTGCACGATCAGATGAGAAACCCTAGTGTGTGTTCTCTCTTCTCTCTCAAAAAACACACTCACTATAAATTTCTATTTTCCAGTTTAATTCAATTATCTTCTTCCAAAGTTTACATGGTATCAGTAGTATAGGTTGCTTTCGATCCACTTCCGCTGCCCACCCTCTCTTTCGGTTTCGTTGAAACCCTAGATTTGGCATTTTGAGGTTTTCTTTCCGATCTGCTTCTAGATCTCTTCAATCTGGGTTTTGATGACTAATCCGAGCACTGATTCAGCCTCTATTTCCGATTCAGCGAGATCTGCTGCCTCTCCTTCCGCCGTTCCGCCACCTAAGAATCCAAGCGATGATTTGTCCTCGGTCTACTATTTGGGCTCACACGATGTCCACGGCGCCTCTATCGTCGGCGATCTACTCACTGGCGACAACTACACCTCTTGGAGCTGTGCCATTCGCCTCGCCCTCAACATCAAGAACAAAGGCCGCTGCATCGACGGCTCTCTCCCCATTCCGGCGACAGATGAAGTTTTGCGTCTCTGTTGGACGCGTGCTGACAATTTGGTTCTGACATGGTTGATGAATTCGGTATCCAAGGAGTTGCACCGCAGCCTGTTGTACCAGAACACCGCTCTTTCTCTTTGGGAGGAACTTCGCCTGAGGTATGACCGCAGTGATGGCTCCCGCGTTTTCCAATTGCAGAAATCGTTGTACACGATTTCCCAGGGTAGCGCTTCTATCACTCAGCACTATAATCTCTTTCGCTCTGTATGGGATGAGTTTGTCACTCAGCGCCCTTTGCATGTTTGCTCATGTGGTAAATGCACCTGTCATGTTAATCAGAATCTCTCCTCTTTACACCATCATGATTGTGTGTTAGGGTTCTTGATAGGGTTGCATGAGTCTTTTACTGCTGTTAGAAGTCAAATCTTACTCATGTCTCCCCTGCCCCCTTTATCTCGAGTGTATGCTTTGTTGTTACAAGAAGAGAAACAACGTGCTCTCTATTCTACACCTACTGTGGATTCTCTTGCTATGTACTCTAGAGGGAACCCTACTCCAGCTCCAAGCAGTTTTTCTCACTCCACCTCTCACTCCACATCAATTCCTGGTTCCTCTACCAATCCTAACAGTAAAGGTTTTCAAAAGAATAAGAAGAAACTTAAATGTGCTACTTGTGGTTATCCTGATCACACCTCTGATAGGTGTTACCAAGTTATTGGCTATCCCCCTGGCTGGGATGGCCCTAGAGGAAGAAGATCCTTGCTTCCCAACTCTGGAGCTAACTCAGCTTCCACCTCTCTTGATAAGAACACATCAGGGGCTTCTGGTGCCACTGATTCATCCCTTCAACAGCTTTTTGAACAGTTCTTGGTTTTTAAACAAACTCAGAGTCAGATTCCAGCTTCAACAAGCCATTCTGCTCCTTCTCACTCTGCTGCTACCACTATGACTGGTACAGCCACTGCTACTGTCTTTGCTCTTAATAATTTTAGTTTTCAAAGTTTTTCTAACAAGCTTAGTGACACTTGGATTTTGGACACTGGTGCTACAGATCATATGGTTTGTACACCCCTGTTATATACTACTACTCTCGTTCATGTTCAAATTGTTATTCAGTTACCTAACTTTAGTAGTACTGTTGCTACTCTTATGGGGGATATCTCTGTTTCCCCAGTTCTCACTTTGAGGAATGTTTTATATGTTCCAGATTTCAGATTCAACTTAGTGTCTGTCTCTAAGTTGACTTCCACATCTGAAATCTTTCTCCTTTTTTGCTCCTCCATGTGTTACTTGCACGACATCTCCAAGAGGAAGATGATTGGTCCTGCTAGTCTTCACCATGGTCTCTACATCTTACATTTTAAAACATATGTTCCTTTTGATAAAAATAAACCTGTTTTTGTCAATAATTCTTATTGTAATATTGTTTCTAAAAGTCCATCTGTTTCTGAACTTTGGCATATCAGGTTGGGTCATGTTCCTTATGACAAATTACTTAAAATACCCTCTCTGAATGCCACTCCTTGTAATGCTCCAGTTTGTGATACTTGTCATTTTTCTAAACAAAAGAGGCTTTCATTTCCTATCAGTACTTCTACTACAAGTAAACCTTTTAACCTCATCCACTGTGATGTTTGGGGTCCTTTTTCTGTGATGTCACATGATGGTTTTCGATTTTTTCTCACTATTGTGGATGACTTCTCTAGATGTACTTGGATTTTCCTTTTAAAACATAAATCTGAGGTTTCTTCTAAAATTAAGTATTTTTCTAACTTTGTTTGCACTCAGTTTGATTCTAAAATTAAAATCTTAAGGTCTGATAATGGCACTGAATTTTTTCTGCATGATTTCTTTGCTTCTTCTGGCATAATTCATCAAAAGAGTTGTGTGGAAACTCCTGAGCAAAATGGTTTAGTTGAACGAAAGCATTAGCACTTGTTACAGGTTGCTAGGTCTTTAAGATTTCAGTCCCATTTGCCTTTAACATTTTGGAGCAACTGTGTTACAACTGCTGCATTTATCATTAACAGACTCCCATCTAAAGTTCTTTCTTTTAAATCCCCCTATGAGATGCTTTATAATAAACCTCCTGATTATACCTTACTGAAATGTTTTGGTTGCTTATGTTTTGCTTCTACTCTTGGTGCCCATAGACATAAGTTTGATGCTAGATCTGTTAAGTGCTTATTTCTGGGATATCCTTTTGGGACCAAAGGCTATATGTTGTTAAATCTGACTACTATGACCACTTTTATTTCCAGACATGTTATATTTTATGAGCATATTTTCCCTTATCAGCATGCTTCTGTTTCTACTAACCACTTCGGGCAAGACACAGATAGTGCTTGCACCACTCCTTTTCTGTTTTTGCAGGAACTCCCTTCCCCTCCTTCAGAGGACTTGCTGCCAGATTTAGGTCCTGTGGTTCCTTCCTCCACATTGCCCCATGCTTGCTTGGATGGTGCCTTATGTGAAGCTACTTCACCTATCCCTGCTGACCCATCTCCTGCTGCTTCCATTACTTCCCCATCCCCTGCTGCTTTGCAGCAGCCCAGTAACTTTTCTGATTCTTCTGTTTTGCCTGTTAGGAAATCTTCTAGGTCAACTGCTCCTCCTGCATATTTAAGTATATATGACTATGAACTGCCTAGCTCTTTGCATAAGAACAATGCCAGTTTATCTGCCTCTACTTGTCCAGTGAGATATCCTATTGCATCTTGCATATCTACTGCTCATCTTAGTGCATCACATAAAGCATTTGTTTCTGCTGTTTCATCTATTATTGAACCTAAGACATATAAACATGCATGTAAACATAGTGAATGGCAACAAGCTATGAAAAATGAAATTGAGGCTCTTGAAAGTACTAATACCTGGAGGCTTACTGATTTACCCCCTGGGAAACACTGCATTGGGTCTAGATGGGTTTATAAGGTTAAACTTAGGTCTGATGGTAGTGTTGAAAGGTACAAGGCTAGGTTAGTTGCTAAGGGGTATACTCGGGAAGAAGGTCTTGATTACTTTGATACTTTTTCCCCTGTAGCTAAACTTACCACCGTTAGAATGATTCTTGCTTTAGCTGCATCTCATAACTGGCACTTGCATCAATTAGATGTCAATAATGCATTCATTCATGGGGATTTAGATGAAGTTATCTATATGACCCCTCCCCCTGGCTATTGTTCTGACAGTAACAAAGTTTGTTTACTTCAAAAGAGTCTTTATGGCCTCTAACAAGCCTCTAGACAGTGGTACAACAAACTGACATCTTGCCTTCTTGTTTATGGTTTTTCACAAACTATTTCTGATAGTTCTTTGTTCATTAAAGATTCTAGTGGCTCTTATACTGTCTTATGTGTCTATGTGGATGATATTATTTTGGCTGGTAATGATGCTTCTGCTATTGCTCATCTTAAACATCATTTGGATTCTCAGTTTACTATTAAAGACTTAGGTCCACTGAAATATATACTTGGCATTGAGGTAGCTAGAAATAAACAAGGAATTTCTATCTATCAGAGGAAGTATGCCTTAGAAGTTCTATCTGATTCTGGTTATTTAGCTGCTAAGCCTTGTAATATTCCTATGAACTCGAATGTTAAATTACAATTGCATGACACTTCTCATATGACTGATGCAACTGCATATAGAAGATTGGTAGGCAAACTTTTATATTTGACTATTACCAGGACTGACTTAAGTTACAGTGTTCACTGTCTGACCCAGTATATGGCTGCTCCCACAGTTAGTCATTTGGCTGCCTCACATAAAGTGCTCAGATATATCAAAAGCAGCCCAGGTAAGGGGTTATTTTTTAGTGCTCATTGTGAATCTCACTTGAAATCGTTTTGTGACAGTGATTGGGCTACCTGTGTTGATTCAAGGCGCAGTGTTACTGGTATGGCTGTGTATCTGGGGGACTCCCTTATTTCATGGAAGGCCAAGAAGCAGCCAACTGTTAGCCGCTCGTCCACCGAAGCCGAATACCGGGCTTTAGCCTCCACTACTTGTGAGGTTCTATGGTTAACCCAATTGCTGAAAGACCTTCACATTCAACAGACCAAGACTCCAGTCATCTTTACTGACAACAAAAGTGCAGCCTGTATTGCGGTCAACCCGGTCCAGCATGAACGCACGAAGCAAATCCAGATCGACTGTTATTTTGTCAGGGAAAAGGTCCACCAAGGTCTTATCAAGGTTCAACACATCTCCAACAACCACCAGTTGGCCGATATTTTCACAAAACCGCTTGCCATCCAACCTTTCTCTCGGATAATGTCCAAGATGGGCCTTATTGATATCCATGCCCCTCTTGAGGGGGGTGTTAGCCCATTCATCTGGGCCCGTTTCTCACAGCCCAGTCCATCTTTTATTTTTAGGGTTAAGACCCTTTAGTTTTAGTTAATTCTTGGAGTGCCCAGTATAAAAGGGCAAGTGTAATTATTTTTTCATTCTTCCTTTTTCTTCTACTGCACGATCAGATGAGAAACCCTAGTGTGTGTTCTCTCTTCTCTCTCAACAAACACACTCATTGTAAATTTCTATTTTCCAGTTTAATTCAATTATCTTCTTCCAAAGTTTACAGTTTTCGTGCTATATTTCTAGCAGTAAGCTCTATCTCAAAAATTTAAACTGTCACGCTTGTTGGGGAGAGATGAATAACCATCTCTTTATCTTCTCTATTAGCAATTTATGTTGGAAAAGAGTCAGTATGTTACAAATATCAAATATGTATTCTCTTATACTATGCATACTAAACTGTCATTTAATGCTGAGTTCTCTGTATAGTTGCATATCAAAAGCAGAAATCAATACATGCATACTGCCTCTGCCTTATCTAGAAAAAATTAACATTTTCAGTTTTCAACTAAAGATGAAACAAAATCCAAGCTGTGAATTATTATGTTTATGAGAGTATATATGAAGAAACTTTATTGCTCATTTAATTTTATCTGTCTATGTTTTTCTATTGGCAGGTACAAAGTTGACTTATGCATAAACGACTGCTTCTTTTCCGACACTTTTTTCACTATTTTAAAACAGTCACAAAAACTATTAATGACTGTGTTTTGCCTTTTATGGCTGTTAAAAACAGTCGTCAAAGGCATTTTTGTGTTGTAGTGTATAAGCGTAATAACTCAATGCCTCTAATTTCATTTTCTAAACTTATTAAAAATAGTTTTTTAAAACATTTCCTGAAAGTATTAGCCAACACCTGTACCAATTTCAACCTAATAAATCACGCAAAAAACGTAATTACAGAAAGAAAAAAAAACAAACAAACAGATCATAGAGCTCGTTTACGCTATAGTAATTCAAAGTAATGTCAAGGATTGCCATTGTATCTTCCTGTAAGCTTTACAAATTAATAAATAAACCTTTATATAATTAGCAAGGAGTCGATTATTAATATTAGGGATAAAAGCATTAAACCCCCTAACCTATTGGCCGTTTTGCGCTTTGGTCCTTAAACTATGTTTATCAGCGCTTTGGTCCCTAACCTTTAGGGTGTCTGTGCGATTTAGTCCTACGGTGGTTCCCACCCAATTTTCGCCGAAAAAGCCGGTTGCGTGCGGCCCACGCGCTTGTTAGAAGGGCATTTTCGTCCAGGGATACGGGAGATTATTTTCTAGCGTTGCACCCCTTAACCTATCAGAATTTGAGCACTTTGCCCCCTAAAGCTATTCAAATGTAGAGTTTTGCCCCCTAACTTATTCAAATGTAGCATTTTGCTGATTCAGGCTCTACATGTCAAATACATGTCAACATTGTCAAGGGAATAGTTGTTTTAAGTTTTAACGCTAATTACATCATTTTCAAAGCAAAGATGAATAATTTGTAGGCTCTCCCAAGTTAGTATATGGGTGGTGCAAATGTAGTCATAAAAGAAAATATTGACTTTGATTGATTTCGAGAGAGTTATGTCATAACAAAATTCGTATGTTGTTAGTATGTTGTTAGGAGTTAGGAGTTAGCCATAATCGAATCGAATATCAACTTCTAAGTATAGGTTTTAGGTTTGGCTAGTCATTTATTTTGTGTGTAGCGCATTGAATCAGCAAAACACTACATTCGAATAGGTTGGGGGGCAAAACGCTACATTTGAATAGCTTCAAGAGGCAAAGTGCTCAAATTCCGATAGGTTAAGGGGTGCAATGCTAGAAAATAATCTCCCGTATCTCTGGACAAAAATGCCCTTCTAACAAGCGTGTGGGCCGCACGCGACCGATGTTTTCCGGCGAAAATTGGCTGAGAACCACCGTAGGACTAAATCGCACAGACACCCTAAATGTTAGGGACCAAAGCGCTGATAAACATAGTTTAAGGACCAAAGCACAAAACAGCCCATAGGTTAGGGGGTTTGATGCTTTTTTCCCTTAATATTAAGGGATAATTACATTAAACCCCCCATCGTATGGTACATTTCTCAGTCAACACCCTTAACTTTGTTTTGAATCAGTCAACCCCCCATCGTTTGCCAAAATCATCACTTTGCCCCAAGTCAACTTTTCAGCACTTTTTTCAGGGGTATTTTCGTCAAATGTTAAAAATTTTAATATTTGTTTTAAAAAAATGTAAAATCTAAAAATTTGTAAAAAAATAAAAAATGTAAAATTTTAAAAAAATGTAAAATTTGTTTTCAACCAAATTTATTTCGAAAAATTTCTTTTTTGCGACGATTTTTTTTTTCGACAACATTTTTTTTTCGCCAAATATTTTTTTTCAGAAAAAAAAAATTTCGACATTTTTTTTTCGACAATTTTTTTTTCGAAAAAAGAATTATGTCGAAAAAAAATTTGTCGAAAAAAAATTTTCTGGAAAAAAAATATTTGCCGAAAAAAATAATTCGGAAATAAATTTGGTTTTAAAAAATTTTTACATTTTTTAAAAATTTTACATTTTTTATTTTTTTACAAATTTTTAGATTTTACATTTTTTTAAAACAAATATTAATTTTTTTTTTCATTTGACGAAAATACCCCTGAAAAAAGTGCTGAAAAGTTGACTTGGGGCAAAGTGATGATTTTGGCAAACGATGGGGGGTTGACTGATTCAAAACAAAGTTAAGGGTGTTGACTGAAAAATGGACCATACGATGGGGGGTTTAATGTAATTATCCCTAATATTAATATAACATGTTTAAACCCGCTATATCACTGTCGGAATTCATCCATCCCTCCTCTATAATTCGATTTGGACAATTACAAATAGCACTAATTTTTAAGATTAGAAAGATGGTGGCAACAGTTAATGCAGCACAACTTTCTCTTACGCATATATATCACCGGACAGTCATGCTCGCCACCAAGTTTTATCCTATTAATTACTCTAATTGGCAAAAAGAATCCATCCAAAGACATTATTTTATTGCCACACCCAAAGGCCAAAGCCTTTTGTATATACTAAAATGGTACGGACAGCAATGTTTGCCTTGGTGGAGTTGAATCCCTCTTTAAAACGAAAACAAATAATGCAAGTTGCAGTTTTCTTCTTCGTCAACCATATTGTTATTTATGTTCATGTTGTGCATAAATAAATTTTATTATGAAAGCAACTCACCAGCGGCCAAATACTAAATCCCTGTGATTAAGATGCAACTAAATTTGTCGTTTATATATGGATAATTAAAGTCTTCTAAGCAAACTTTCATAGACACGGTGAGAAATTCCTTCTCAATCTTTCCATTTGCATTAAAAATTTGTATAACTTTGTTAATATACTTGTCTTAAACTTTACAGATACCTCGAAGATGGCGGCAGCGTATGCAGCTCTAGTTTCTCTTACGCATATCATTGAGCACATAGCAGAGCACCATCCTCATCGACTGCTTTTTATTGGCAAACAAAAGAGACAACTCGACTCGCTCCAGAAAAAGGTCGGTTTCTTGAAAGGCTTTCTTGAAGTTTATTCCTCTAAGGGTTATAATATTGTGCAACAAGATCTGGAGAGTAGAATTGCAGAGGCCGCTTATGCTGCAGAATATGTCATTGAATCCTATGTAGCGGATACTATTTATGGAATAATCAATTCCGATCTCTTATCACATCGCCTGCGGAGCATAATAAAAAGCATGGATTCTATCAGCAAGGAGGTGATGATGATTAAACAAAAAACAAGAATTGGAGATCAGAAGGAAAACAATATTCTAGTGCCTGTTGTTTTATCAAGACGTCCTACTGTGGGGAAGGATATTAAGGTGGAGTACTACGGTGAGAAATTCCTTCTCAATCTTTCCATTTGCATTAAAAATTTGTATAACTTTGTTAATATACTTGTCTTAAACTTTACAGATACCTCGAAGATGGCGGCAGCGTATGCAGCTCTAGTTTCTCTTACGCATATCATTGAGCACATAGCAGAGCACCATCCTCATCGACTGCTTTTTCTTGGCAAACAAAAGAGACAACTCGACTCGCTCCAGAAAAAGGTCGGTTTCTTGAAAGGCTTTCTTGAAGTTTATTCCTCTAAGGGTTATAATATTGTGCAACAAGATCTGGAGAGTAGAATTGCAGAGGCCGCTTATGTTGCAGAATATGTCATTGAATCCTATGTAGCGGATACTATTTATGGAATAATCAATTCCGATCTCTTATCACATAGCCTGCGGAGCATAATAAAAAGCATAGATTCTATCAGCAAGGAGGTGATGATGATTAAACAAAAAATAAGAATTGGAGATCAGAAGGAAAACAATATTCTAGTGCCTGTTGTTTTATCAAGACATCCTACTGTGGGGAAGGATATTAAGGTGGAGTACTACGGAAAAGACTTGGAGCAAATCATGGATATGCTTACTGGACAATCGCCTAATCTCCAGATCATTCCGATTGTTGGAATGGGAGGTATAGGTAAGACCACACTCGCTAGAAGTATTTATGAAAGTCAACTTGTTGTGGAGAACTTTCATTTTCGGTTCTGGGTTACGGTATCACAAGAATATAATCTAAAAGAAATAATCTTTGGCCTTTTTGGATTATCTACTGATAAACAAGAAAGTTGTGAATATCATCAATTAGGAGAAAGATTGCATAAGCATTTATCAGGTACAAAGTATTTGATTGTAATAGATGATATGTGGAGTGCTGAAGTATGGGAAAAGTTAAAGTTGTACCTTCCAGATTATAGCAATGGAAGTCGAATCATTATAACTACGAGATTGTTGAATGTTCTTGATGGTTTTGACCATTCCTACCTTTATAAGATGAAGCTTTTAGATGAAAAGAAAAGTTGGAGTCTTTTATGCACAAAGGTGTTCGGCCATGATGGTAATTGTCCTCTGGAACTAGAGGAAATTGGGAAGGACATTGCGAGAAATTGCAAAGGACTTCCTTTATCTATTGCGGTGATAGGAGGGCTTCTCTCGAAGTCTGAGATGACACGAGAGTACTGGGGGTTTGTTGCCAAACATATAAACCGGATTGTAAACTCAGAGGAAAATGGGCGTTGGTTAAACATATTATATTTGAGTTATAACCAATTGCCTATTCACTTAAAACCATGTTTTCTCTATATGGGTTCTTTTAAAGAAGACTGTAAGATCCGTATCTCTGAACTTATCAAACTATGGGTTGCTGAGGGATTCCTAAAGACATGTAAAGGCAAGAGCTTGGAAGAGGCTGCCGAGGACTACCTGAAGGATCTTATCGACCGGAATCTTGTTTTTGTTCGTAAGTGGGGGTCCCTTGGAAAAATAAAAACATGCGGTATTCATGATCTTCTAAGGGATCTATGCGTGAATGAAGCACGGAAAGACATGTTCTTTTGCGTCGTTAAGAAGCATGCACAATCTGTAGATAATAAAGAGCGCCGTATAATAATTTGTGGAGGAGAATGGGATTTTGCCTTTAATGCCAAACCATTTCTTTGTTCCGTGTCATGTGATTTTGAGTGCAAGGGTTTATCACTAGAAAATGTACATACTCTCAGATTGCTCCGGGTACTGTCTATGACTAAAATTTACAGCCTAGAAAGCATTCCTAGACTAGTAAACTTGAGATACCTTAAATCTGGTTTTAGTTTGAGACATTCCTTAGATCTTCCTCGAATGATGTGCCAACTAATGTATTTGCAGACATTGACTCTTATCGGTAATAACCCCCTTGTTGCACCCTATGAAATCTGGGAGATGAAACAGCTCAGGCATATAGTTGTTATTCCCTACATCGTTCTCTTGCACGATACAATTAATGGGCAAGAGGACTGTGTATTAAAAAACCTGCAGACACTCAAGAAGGCATACTGTCTTGAGTTTAGGGAGGGGGTCATAGCGAGAATTCCCAACATCAAGAAATTATCTATACGGTGTCTGTTGTCAATCCCAAATACCTACAGTCTTCACAACCTAGACCGCCTACATAATCTCCAATCACTAACTTGCTGCGATGTTGGGAAAACGGATTTCTCAGAAAACCTCGCATTACCTCAATCTCTCAAGAAGCTTAAGCTAGATCATTGTTCATTTGATTGGGATAGTCTTACAACAAAGGTTGGTTCGTTGTCCAATCTTGAAAAGCTCAATCTGGTTGGTTGCAATGGAGGAGCCGAGTGGAACACAGTTGAGGGAAAATTCCTTCATTTGAAATTCTTGCAAATTGTCGAGTGTCACACTCACGAGGGCCTTGTATGCTGGACATCAGAGAGTAACCATTTCCCGCTCCTTCAACACCTTGTTCTAAGTGATATGAAAAGTCTTGAGAAGATCCCCTCCGGCATTGGGGATACGCTTCAATCGATCAAGTTGGCTGGTTGTGGAAGTTCTGTTATCGCCTCGGCAAAAGAAATAGTAGAGGATCAAGAGAGCGACGGGAATGAGGATCTTAGTCTAGACTTTACTGAAACTCAAGGTACGGTATGGAAACACTTTTAGTTAAAATTATAAAACAAGCGATTTAATTGCAACTCCTTTCTTTCTTTTTGCTTTCTAATTCTTTGCTTCTTTTGACTTTCAAGATGATCAAACCACCAAACTAATATGGAGGGATCGGGCAAAAGGGAAAAATGAGTGGAGGTCCCTCGAAATAAAATAATGAGTGGATTTTCAATATTTGCAGCTTAATTGCTTAACTGTTTGTAGTTGCTTCAGGCAAAATGTTCTATTATAGCCTATACTTTTAGTTATCTTATATTGTTGTGTATGCAGAGCAATAATAGATCATTATTGTACATTGGATTAAGAAATTTCTTAATGTCACAATTACTAGACTCATTTCTCTCTGTGTTTTCTGCGTTTAGCAACTGATTAGACGACTAAATATGACAATATTAGTTATTATGTACATAACTACATATATGAATGATCAACACAATATTAGAAGCGTGAAAAAGAAAAATATTTAGATTGGGTGAAAGAGAAGAAGAAGAAAACCAGATGTGAAGATTGGTGAAAATTAGGGATAATACATTTATAGACTTTTTTTTTTTTTTGCTACTTCTTATTACCAAATAAGAGCAATCACTAAAGTTGTTAAAGGAACAAGAGGGCAACGGGAATGAGGATCTTCGTCTCACCATTCGCCACCCGCAGTACCGTATGGAAACTTTAAATTAAATTTACACAACGAACGAAGTTGTTCATGCTCTCGACCTCAATTCCTTTCTTTCTTTCTTTTTTGCGTTTTAAATCTTTGATTTTTTTGACTTTCGAGGTTTGAAATCTGGGAGGAATTCGTCCAAATGGAGGAAATGCTAATGTATTGAACAACCTCAACTCTGTTTCCTACAAGTTTATTTTATTTTTTTTATTTTAGTTTTTTTTTTTGGATTGATTATTTTAATTTGGTTATAAGAGTTGCTGTTATTTTCTGTTCATTTCCTGCTTGCCTTTTTTGTTTGAAGTTGTAAAAAAAAAATATATGTTTCACTTTAGTCACAATGTTTGCTTGTACTTAATTAATTAATGATATGTATAAGGAAATAAAAAGGACTCGTTTCACTATTATTTTAGAGTTATCTTATTGTTGTATGCAGAGAGAGCAATAATAAAGCATTATTAGTCTACTTCGGGGTGTTTGCAACTTGCAAGAGCTTTTAAAAGAAACTTATGAACTTTAAGTCACTGAAAAAGATTTATTTACTGTTTGCAATTCATGTTTTTGCTTCTCCTTCTTTTAAAAAAAGTCAAAAATAAGCAGAAGCCCAGAAGCATGTTATGAGGTGCTTCTATGAACTGCTTACACTTATATATTCTTTAAATTTCTCATAATATCGTATTTAAGTCTTAATTAATTAGAAAAAATATCATGATTTATCTCTTTCCTCATTTACGTGATATTCTTTATAATTTTAAATTGTGGTGTTTTAATTAATAATAAAAAAAATTAAAAAAAAAGTAATAATGAAAAAGAATAGAAAGAAATTCTAATTTTGTTTTTTCTTAACAACATATTTACAGTAACAACTTTCAAATAAGTTATATTTTCTAAAAGTAAATGTTTACATCAAGCAAATTGTGAAATGTAGTGTAATAAACGTATTAATTCAATTACATTAAAATTTAAATTGTTTTATTTTTAAATATAATCATAATTGTGTATGTCTGAGTGAAACATTAATATTGTGTATACTTTAAATATAGGTAAATACATCTTATTGCATCTTAATAAATATTCAAAATCTGTTTTTCACTAGCTATTGCAAACACCGCAAAACTATTTTAACTGTTATAAGTAACTTTTAAAAACACATTTGCAAACACTCACTACTTTAAGTCAAACGCGACTTTAAGCAACTGTAAAAGTTCTGAAGAAGTAACTTTCATAAGCTCCAAATCACAACTGGACTAATTTCTCTGTCTTTAACTCTTAATAACCACTTCAATGGTATGTTTCAATATTTTCTTATATTATTATTTATTCCTCGCCAATTAAAGAAATAACCACTTCTTCACAAAAATGATCCTAGTCTGAATTATAAAAACAAGGGGGGGGGGGGGGGGGGGAAGCATCAAGAAAAATAGTTTATTAAAGTTTCTTGAAAGTAATAGCCAACATCATACCAACTAAAAACCTAATAATTCCGCAAAAAGTGAAAAAAGGTAATTGGCTAATTGCAGAAAAGAGGGAAAAAAAACTGGATCATCATCACGAGAATCGATTAAATTGACAATGAAGGCCCTACAACTTATCACTTTTTACAATCAAGACTCCATATATTTATGCAATACTTATGCATGCCAAAATAAATTCATAGTTTTCACTTTGCCAAAATACTTGTTGAAAGAACTTTGTCGTTTCCAAGTATCCAATAATTGAAAGAAAACAAGGTGGTTTTTGGCATGTGATTACATGAATGGTATGAGTATGACCGTTAAAATCAAATCCACTCAAACCTGAACTTAGTACTATAAAAGCCAAAAACAAGACTTACACAGAACTATATAATAAAAATGTACTTCCACAAGCTAAATATTAAAAATAGACCTCATGCACAGACAACATATACATAGACAAATCATTACAACAAACCTCATCATTACCATTCTATCAAAAAAAACCTCATCATTACCTAAATACAAAGATTGTGTCACTTCATATAAATAACCCTAAGAGCCAGCCATCACCAATACCTTCCCCTTCCCCTACACCACCGTAAATCCGTCACATAACTGGACCAAAAACCAACCGATACTCAGCTAACAACTAATGGTTTCAGGTAAAGCAAACGACACGAAACTTTGATCAACAATGCCAAGTCCTTTCCTAATTTAATCACTTTTAATATAGACAAGACGCTTCTCCAGATTTAATTTCCTCCCTCATTTGCTTTCACCATCGAGACTTCCCATGGCGTTTTCTCTCTCCGTCTCCTTCCAATTCCCACCCCACAATTTGGCTTCAGAAATTGCATAAGTAAATATATGGAGTCTTGATTGTAAAAAGTGATAAGTTGTAGGGCCTTCATTGTCAATTTAATCGATTCTCATGATGATGATCCAGTTCTTGAAGACTACTTGATGTTCCGTGGATACCAGTATTGCCGAATTGATGGAAACACTGGTGGGGAAGACCAAGATGCTTCCATTGAAACTTTCAACAAGCCGGGAAGTGAGAAATTTGTCTTTCTACTGTCAACCAGAGCTGGGGGTCTTGGTATCAACCTTGCCACTGCTGATGTTGTCATTCTGTATGACAGTGATTGGTGAGTCTTTGCTGTTTCTACTATTTGTGACGCCTTTTAGTTGTATTATCAAGTAATTTCTGCAACTATTGCTACACAGGAACCCACAAGTTGATTTACAGGCTCAGGACCGTGCTCACAGAATTGGGCAGAAGAAGGAAGTCCAAGTTTTCCGGTTCTGCACTGAGGTTGGTCTTGTTTTTATTCCATTGGAATTTGCACAAACTCCTTGGAGCCATAATATTTACATGATTGGAGACAATTTTTGACAGTACACCATTGAGGAAAAAGTGATTGAAAGGGCCTACAAAAAGCTTGCTCTAGATGCTTTGGTTATCCAACAAGGGGCGACTAGCTGAGGCTAAGAGTGAGTCTTTCTAATCCACCATCTTAACTCTTTTTCATGTACTATATCATAGTTATATGATAGCAAAATGACTGTCTACTTGATTTTCTGTTACACAGCTGTTAATAAAGATGAGCTGTTGCAAATGGTGAGATGTTAATAAAGATTTTCAGAAATGGTCTTCAGCTCCAAAGATAGCACAATCACTGATGAAGACATAGATAGAATCATTTCCAAGATGAAAAAATTTACAGAAGATGCTATCAAATTCAAAATGGATGACAGTATGCTTCTGCTTCTCTCACTCTCTCTGATAGTCTGATACTTTCGTCTTAATCATTTTCCCGAGTTTAATTAGTTACTGAGGCTGATTTAAGCTGTTTTCCTTCTGCAGCTGCTGAGTTGTATGATTTTGACGATGAAAAGGTATTATTACTTCTGTCCCACTGGAATATATGATATGATATTAGTTGGTCTTTCTCGAGCTCACGTTTTTCTTTGTTCCTTGTTGGTAGGATGAAAGTAATTTTGATTTCAAGAAAATTGTCAGTGATAATTGGGCTGAGCCGTCAAGAAGGGAAAGGAAGCGCAAGTACGTTTCTTCACATGATAAAATTACTTACTTTGGTATTGCTCTCGTCTGTCAAAAGTAACTTTTTTTTTTAATATAGCTATTCGGAGGCAGAGTACTTCAAGCAGACAATGCGCCAGAGCGGGCCTGTGAGACCCAAAGAGCCTCGAATTCCTCGCATGCCACTGTTGTAAGCATCTTCTAATGAATTGGTTGTTATCCTTTTGATATCTGTATCTGAAAATCTGCCATCTTTTGTCAGGCATGATTTCCAGTTCTTCAACACACAGCGTCTTACCGAACTGTATGAAAAAGAAGTTCGTTACCTTATGGTGGGTCTCTAAGCTACACTGCATTTTCCACACTTGTTTATGTGTCTCCTTGTGTATATATGTGAACAAGTGGTTTTATTTATCTATCTCTATGTGTTCATATGTTGATATAATGTCTTCTCCGTTTATGGTTTAAGCAAGCACAGCAGAAAAATCAAGTCAAAGATTCAATAGAAGTGGATGAATCCGAGGGTATGTAATTCTGGATAACTCTCTTCTTAGAACTGTCATATTTGTTGCACATTAACTTCATACATTGTTATCTAGCATAAGTTGGAGATCCATTGACTGCTGAAGAGCAGGAAGAGAAGGAATCTCTCCTTGAAGAAGTAAGTCTATATAACTGTTGGTGTTCTTTGATGTACATGCAAATGGAGCACGAATGTTTCATCTGAGATCAACATGGTTCATTACAGGGAGGGACGTCTGAAGTTTCACATAAGCAACATAGCTTTGGAAACATGCATTACAACAAACTAAACTCAACTACATTTGCATGCTTCCATTTGCATTACAGGTTCTTTGATGTCGTCAAGAAGCATGCACAATCTGTAGGTAACGAGCGTCGCATAATGTTTCGCGAAGCAGAATGCGATAATGAGACGATCAAAGGATATGATTTGGCCTTGTATACCAAAAAAATTGTTTGTTCCGTGTGATGTGATTTTGAGTGCGAGGGTTTTTCATGGGAAAGGGTACATGATCTTAGATTAATCGGGTGTTGATTAGGGCTAGCAATGACGGACGCATATAGCATTCTCCGACTAGTAAACTTGAGATACCTTAAATGAGTTTAATCTTTATGGGGACGGTCTGCATGAAAATCTTCCTCCAATGGTGTGCGAACTATGGTATTTGCAGACATTGATTCTTAATGGTGGTAAAATCTTTGTTGCACCGTGTGAAATCTTGGAGATGCCACAACTCAGGCATATAATTGGTGATTCCTTAATTGCAATATCTGATACTTCGCGCGGCAGAATGGATGGGCAAGAAGGCTGCATATTAAGAAACCTATAGACGCTCAAGACGACATTCTATCTTAAGTTAACGGAGGAGGTCATAGCGAGAATTCCCAACATCAAGAAATTATCTATATGGTGTGACCCGTTGTCAATCCCAAATATCTACAGCTCTAATCTCCAATCACTGACTTGCCAGTTTGTTCATGACACGGATTTCTCAGAAAACCTCTCATTTCTTCAATCTCTTAAGAAGTTCAAGCTAATTTATTATTCATTTGATTGGGATAGTCTTACAACAAAGGTTGGATCGTTGCCCAATCTTGAAAAGTATCAAAAGCATGATACAAATGCAGCATGCAGCATATGATGACTGATCCAAAAGAAGAGAAGATGAATCAGAAGAAGAGAAGAAGAATCAGAAGAAGAGAAGACGAATGTGGACTGCATGTTAACTGCATCTCATAAGAATATGGAATGCACATGATCCTGACAACAATATGGAGTGCACCTGATCTGTGAACAGCATCTAAGAGCGTGGGAAACATCTGGAGAAGCTTATGCATAAGCACTAAGCTGATAGAAAAGGAATGAGTTGGAAAGCTGTTAGAATAGATTATTTTAACATGTGTCTTGTCTCCTTTCTTAGTTTCAATCCTATAAATGTAATGAGTTTCTGTAACAGTTTATCATCAAAAAAAAATTCTTTCTTCTATTGATGCAATGAACATTTCAATCTCTTTGCAACTAATCTATGTTTACATTCAGTTTTTCTATATGGTATCAGAGCAGTGAGTCTTGTTCTCACTGCAAAGATCCATAACCACACTTCCGCACCACTCACATAACAGATAAAAGAAGAACATCATTTCTTCTTTACTGCTATAATGCCAGACACATCACCTTCACAACCCCCTCGAAATCAAACAGAGGGAGGAAACACTGGCACACAATGGCCATCATTACTAAGAGCTGTGAATCCAGGAGAGGATCCAGCTCATTCACTCTACTTGCACCATGGAGAAAATCCAGGTCAAATGCTGGTAAATCAGCACCTTACCAGTCAGAATTATCACAAATGGAGCAGAGCTATGAGCATAGCATTGTTGGCTAAAAACAAATTGGGATTCATAGATGGATCCATCAAGGAGCCAACAACTTCAGATCCAACATACACATAGTGGCTGAGATGCAACTGCATGGTATTATCCTGGATCACAAACAACATCTCAGATGAAATTCCAGGTTATACTCAACATTCTGATTCAGCACAAAAATTATGGAGTGATTTAAGAAAACAATTTTCAAAGAGTAGCAACAACAGACTCTATATGCTAGAACAACAATTGACAGGTATGAAGCAGGATGGTAGCCCTATCAGTGTCTATTTCTCAAAAATGAAAGCCATATGGAATGAGATAAGTGCATATGATGCACCATATACTTGTAACAACAAAGATTGTGGTGCTACTCATGCTATAAATACTAAGACTGAACACAGACACATCATGAATTTCTTAATTGGATTGGATGATAAATATAGTCAGGTAAGAAACCAAGTTCTGTTGAAAGATCCACTGCCTGGAATGGATTCTGTGTTCAACTTTGTATTGCATGAGGAAGCAAATCTTGAGTTGTTCTCTGGATCCAGTC
This sequence comes from Linaria vulgaris, assembly GCA_948329865.1. Classification (NCBI taxonomy): domain Eukaryota; kingdom Viridiplantae; phylum Streptophyta; class Magnoliopsida; order Lamiales; family Plantaginaceae; genus Linaria; species Linaria vulgaris. The sequence goes on along the minus strand of OX415253.1, from coordinate 105,012,720 downwards.
ACAATATTGATACCTCTGCAATGCAAGTCAGAGCACAACAGGTTATGCCACAAGCTGCTATGGCGAATCATAGTCAACGACCATGGAACAAGTCTACAATTGGAAAGAAACTAACATACAGTAAATGTGGGAAAGAAAATCACACTATAGATACTTGCTTTGAGATTTATGGCTATCCACCAGGACACAAGCTAGCTAGATTCAAGCCAGTTCAGTCTTACAACAACAACAACCATAACAGGAACCCTTTAATCAACCAAGCTGCTCAGAAAACTGATGTTTCAGAACCACGGTTACCAATCACTCAAGAGCAATTTCAGCAGCTACTTGCAGGGATCTAATATTACATCCAATCAGGTTGCTCAAACCTCACAACCTTCCATAATCTCATCTCAAACCACATGTAGATATTATGCACTCAGTTGTTCTCACTCAGCTCATCTCACAAAACACTCCTGGATATTAGACTCAGGAGCTACTGATCACATCATATATGACGCCAATTTTTTTATTGATAAACATACTCTGCATAACACTGTGGTTAAACTTCCCACAGGGAAAACAGCTCATGTCACTCATTCAGGAATTGTACTCTTAAGCAACAAACTCATCCTTAAAAATGTCTTATGTGTCTCCTCATTCACCTTCAATCTTATTTCTGCCAGTAAACTTGTTAAGGATATGCATTGTTGTATTATCATTTGGGCTAATTTTTGTTTGATTCGGGAGCTAGCACACTGGGAGATGATTGGGATTGCTGAGATGAAAGGAGGACTGTATCAGATAGTCTTGAAGAACAATGGCACTGACTCTAGTAGAATTAGTCAAGTTCAAACTCATTCTGTTCTTTTATCTTCCTCATTGTTGTGGCATTATAGACTTGGTCACCCTTCTGTCTTCAGATTGTCTTTATTAAAATCAAGTAATGAGAAATTTCCTTTGAACTTTGGTTCTATTATCTAAGAATGTGTATCACTTAGCTAAGCAACATAGAAAGCCTTTCAAGCTTGATCCTCACATGACTCATAACTGTTTTGATCTTATTCATATGGATATTTGGGGTCCTTTTAGCACTCCTTCACTCACTAGTTCAAAGTACTTCTTGACCATAGTTGATGATCACAGTAGGTTCACATGGGTGTATCTTATGAAATCTAAAAGTGAAGTAAGAGGACTGATTATTCAGTTCTTTCAGCTCATTGAAACACACTTTCATAAAGTTATCAAATATATTAGAACAGATCAAGGTTTGGAATTTAACATGAAAGATTTCTTCACTTCCAAAGGAGTTATACATCAGCAGAGTTGCATTTATACTCCTCAACAAAATTCAGTTGTAGAAAGAAAGCACAAGCACTTACTCAATGTAGCAAGGGCCCTCAGACTTCATGCATCCTTGCATCTTAGCTTCTGGGGAGAATGCATTCAAACAGTAGCTTATCTCATCAATCGAACTCCTACCCCATTACTACAAAACTCCACTTCCTTTCAGCTCCTGTTTTCTAAAGAGCCACATTATTCTCATCTCAAAGTGTATGGTTGCCTGTGTTTTGCTAAACCTCATAACAAATTCATTGCCAGAGCAACAAAGTGCATTTTTATTGGATATCCAGCTCATATTAAAGGTTACAAACTATATAACCTCACCACCAAAGAAACCTTTATTTCCAGAGATGTGCTCTTATGAAAATGTTTTTCCATTCTCTGAGATTACATCACCATCTCTTACTTCTCATTTTCCATCACCTGACACTTATCTATGTTATGATGATTTTTCCACAATTCATTCACCACCTCTTTCTGATAACACTCTACATCAAGCTGATGGTAATGACAATCCTCTATCAGATAATGACAATCCTCTACCAGATACTCCAGTCTCTCCTACCATTGATCATGTATCCTCTAATGATGATGTTGTCTCTCATGTTCCTTCTTCTCCCCACCGTTCCACTAGAGTCAGAAAGACACCAGATCATCTCAAAGACTATCAGTACAGACTTGCTGCAGTAACAGCAATTCCATCACCTCACAATCATGCCTCTGGCTCACCTGTTGGTCCTAATGATTTTACTCGCAATCTATCCTACAACAGGTTATCTTCTTCACATCTCCATTTTGTTTTATCTGTTGCTTCACATCCTGAACCTACTTCTTTTGATGAGTCTAACCTTGATCCTCTGTGGCAAGCTGCAATGTCTGCTGAACTTAATGCTCTCAGTGATAATAATACTTGGTCTCTTACAACTCTTCCTCCTGGTAAGACTGCTATTGGTTGTAAATGGGTTTACAAGGTAAAATATACTTCCACTGGTGATATTGAACGCCACAAAACAAGACTTGTGACTAAGGGTTATAATAAGAGGGAAGGTTATGACTATTTTGAGACCTTCTCTCCAGTAGCAAAGATCACTACAGTGAGATGCATGATTGTTTTTGCCTCTGCTAATGGTTAGTCTCTTTCTCAGCTAGATGTAAACAATGCCTTCCTCTATGGTGATTTAGAAGAAGAAGTCTACATGACAGCTCCTCTAGGACTTGCTACTGAGGGGGAGCAAGTTTGCAAACTGCACAAATCACTATATGGTCTCAAACAAGCTTCCAGACAGTGGAACCACAAGCTTACCACTGTCATATCCTCTCAAGGTTTCAAACAATCCTCTGCTGAACATTCACTATTTATCAAAAGAATGTCTAACTCCATAACTGTCATCTTGATATATGTTGATGATATTATCATTGGAGGAAATGATGAGCAACATATCACTCAACTAAAACAATTCCTCAAGGACAATTTCAAACTCAAAGATCTTGGTCCTTTGAAGTTTTCTCTTGGAATTGAAGTTGCAAGAAACAAGAGTGGAATATCTTTGAATCAAAGACAATACACACTGGATATCATTAATGATTGTGGACTGCTAAAATGTAAATTTGTCACTACTCCAGTAGATCCTAACTTAAAGATAGTCCAAGATGATCAAGATCCTCTTGACAAACATGCCACCTACAGAAGACTAATAGGGAGATTGATGTATCTCACAATCACAAGGCCTGATATTTCCTATGTGGTTCAAACTCTAAGTCAATTATTAACAAATCCAATGAAGTCTCACATGAACATAGCTCTCAGAGTTGTAAGGTATTTGAGAAATGCTCCAGGACAGGGATTGTTCTTTCCAAGTGAAAATGACATTCACCTTAAGGCTTACTGTGATGCAGACTGGGCTGCATGCATAGATACCAGGAGGTCAGTTACTGAATTCTATGTCTTTATTGGCAATGCTTTAGTTTCATGGAGATCTAAGAAGCAACAAACTATATCCAGATCTTCAGCTGAAGATGAATATAGGGCAATGATGTGAGATTGTTTGGATGAAGAACCTATTGGAAGACTTAGGTTTCAAGCATGATCAGCCAGCTCTCTTGTTCTGTGATAATAAAGTTGTCATCCACATAGCTTCAAATCCAGTCTACCATGAAAGAACTAAACATATAGAAATAGATTGTCATGTGGTTAGGGAAAAATTAATACAGGGGTTGTTTAAGATGTTTCATGTGTCTACAAATAGACAGCTAGTTGATATATTCACCAAAGGGTTATGCATGAAGCAGTTCAAAGTAATCATGAACAAAATTGGAATATATGACATGTATTCTCCTCGTGAGGGGGAGTATCAAAAGCATGATACAAATGCAGCATGCAGCATATGAAGACTGATCCAAAAGAAGAGAAGATGAATCAGAAGAAGTGAAGAAGAATCAGAAGAAGAGAAGAAGAATGTGGACTGCATGTTAACTGCATCTGATAAGAATATGGAATGCACATGATCCTGACAGCAATATGGAGTGCACCTGATCTGTGAACAGCATCTAAGAGCGTGGAAAACATCTGGAGAAGCTTATGCATAAGCACTAAGATGATAGAAAAGGAATGAGTTGGAAAGCTGACAGAATAGATTCTTTTAACATGTGTCTTGTCTCCTTTCTTAGTTTCAATCCTATAAATGTAATGAGTTTCTGTAACAGTTTATCATCAATAAAAAAAATTCTTTCTTCTATTGATGCAATGAACATTTCAATCTCTTTGCAACTAATCTATGTTTACATTCAGTTTTTCTATAAAAAGCTCAAGCTGGAATGTTGCGATGTAGGAGGCGAGTGGAACACAGTTGAGGGGGAATTCTTTCGCTTGAAGTTCTTGGAAATTGAAGAGACAAAAATTGAAGATATGGAATCATATGGTGCAACATCATTTCGTGGCCTTGAATGCTGGACATCAGAGAGTAGCCATTTCCCACTCCTTCAACACCTTGTTCTAAAAGAAATGCAAAGCCTGGAGATCCCTTCCGCTATTGGGGACACGCTTCAATCAATCTGGTTGGAGAGTTGTGGAAGATCTGTTGTCGCCTCGGCAAGAAGAATACGAAAGGAACAAGAGAGCCTCGGGAATGAGGATCTTTGTCTAACCATTAATGGGCGTGGAAGTAAGGTATGCAAAATTTTCATTAACTCTTTTCCATGTACTGTATCATAGTTATGTGAAACCAAAATAACTGTGTACTTGATTTTCTGTTACACAGTTGTCAATAAAGATGAGCTGTTGCAAATGGAGAACTCTCTTCTTAGAACTGTCGTATTTATTGCACATTAACTTCATACATTGTTATCTAACAGAAGCTGGAGATCCATTGACTGCTGAAGAGCAGGAAGAGAAGGAATCTCTCCTTGAAGAAGTAAGTCTATATAACTGTTGGTACTTCAGTTCTAGTTTTTGTGCTTGCCTTAAGCTGATTATTGTGCTGTGCAGGGTTTTTCCACGTGGAGCAAAAGAGACTTCAATGCTTTTCTCAGAGCCTGTGAAAAGTATGGTCGAAATGATATCAAGGGTATTGCTTCAGAAATGGAAGACAAAACAGAGGAGGAGGAAGTCGAAAGATATTCAAAAGTTTTGATAGAAAGATATACAGAATTGAATGGTAAACATTAAAATCGTTAGCAATTATATTGTACTTGCATTCTGAGACAATGTCTTACATTCTTTTCATATTAAAGTTTATCAAGTTGTCTGATAATGTTTTAGCCGTTTCTTTGCATCTGAAGCACAGTGTACTAACTTGGGAATGTTATATGATAAGATTATTAAAAACATTGAGAGGCGAGGACAGAATATCTCAGAAAGATGAGATCATGAAAGCTATTGGGAAGAACACGGATCGGTACAAGAATCCATTGCTGGAATTAAAGATGCAGTATGGCCAAAACAAAGGTAAGTTGTACAATGAAGAATGCGATTGTTTCATGGTTAGAGTTCTGACTATATACACCTTGAAATAAATGTATTTTCGCTTATCCATTTGCTTATTCATTTACTCTTCTTACTCAGATATGCATGGTTCACAAACTTGGGTATGGGAATTGGGACGAGTTGAAGACAGCCTTTCGTACTTCACCACTTTTCCGGTTTGATTGGTTTGTGAAGTCACGGACCACTCAGAAACTTGCTAGGATATGTGACACCCTTATTCGATTAGTGAAGGAAAACCAAATATATGATGAACTGAAGAGACAGGCACGTAAAGAGAAAAAAACTTGCAAAGGTAGGGCAACTGTCTAATTTGTTCTTCATAGTTTGTTCCTGTGTATAGATTAAAAATACTAACCTGACCAAACAAATGTTCCTTCCAAGTGACTTGGTCTTTCTTTTACTTGGCTATGCATATAGTTGATTCTCATTTGTGGTCGACTATCCTAACCTGATGGCTGTTTAGATTTCGTAACAATTTATCAATTTTACTGGCAGAATATGAACTCAGTCAAGCGTGCTGTTGCTAGACAAGCTGTGGAGAGCTCTCCACCATCTAGAAAGAAGCGGAAGCAATCATCAATATAAGGGCTACGACTTGCTCCCGGTTTTACGAGACTTTATTAGCGGAGGCTGAGGGGGTGTGTATCTAGTATATAGGTGATAGGTGATGTAGTTGAGTTTTGTTGTAATGCATGTTTCCAAGGCTATGTTGCTTTTGTGAAACTTCAGACCCTGGAGTTGGAACTTTGGTGATTATTAATTGATCATGTTGTAGCATACATTTTGGTTTGTAAGAGTGTTTTTTTCTTTTTCTGATTTTCTTATGGAAGCCACTCACAAGTAGCCAACTAAGCTATTACTATTTACTAAACAAGTCGTTTGCTGTATGCATAGGGCCCGGGCCATCAGGGGCAATGAGTAAGTCATCAGTCATGAATTGTGTAAATTATGTAAGAAAATTGAAAGAAAACAAATACTAATGTGAAAATTATGTAATACTAATGAAATAAAGATAAACCAATAGGCTTAACAAATGCATTAAAGCTTGTTTACATATGTTGGATGATTAAAGTCTTCTTAGCAGGTCAACATGCCACAGTAACAAATGTGAAAAGCCACAGCATCACCAGCAGCCGACATTTGGGTCACTGTGATTAATTAAGATACTTAAAAATTGATTCATTTAGTTCTAGGGATATAAATATAAATATTAAGAGTTAATATATCAATATTTTCATATTTATTTTCGAGGCATAAATATATATCAAGAATAAGTCAATCTAAAGTCTTCTTAGCAACCACACCTTCTCTATCTTTGCATAGCCACCAGTCCAGTCCACACCTTCGATCTCTATCTTTCCATTTGTTAAGCTTTGTAGATTCCTCCAAGAAAACAAAGTTGATATCAATGGCGGCAGCGTATGCAGCTCTTGTTTCTCTTACTCATATCATTGAGCACATAGCAGAGCACCATCCTCATCAACAATTTTTTCTTGACGAACAAATGAGACAACTCGAGTCGCTCCAACAAAGCGTTAGTTTCTTGCAAGATTTTCTTGAAGTTTTTTCCTCTAAAGGTAGTAATATTGAACAAGAAGGTTTGGAGAGTCGAATTACGAAGGCAGCTTATGCTGCAGAAGATATCATTGAATCCCATGTAGTGGATACTATTCTTTCTCAACCTGATCCCAAGGAACAGTCAAAAAAGAAATTCATAAGTCACGGAAATAATAGTTTCAACGATCTTTTCTCGTATGGTCTGCAGAAGGTAATATAAAGCATAGATTCTATCAAGAGGGAGGTGATGGCAGTTAAAGAAGAAACAAGAGTGGAAGATGAGAAGGCAGGCGATATTCTAGTGCCTGTTGTTTTATCAAGACGTCCTACCACAAGGAAGGATATTAAGGTGGAGTACTACGACAAAGACGTGGAGCAAATCATGGATAAGCTTACTGGACAATCGTCTAATCTCCAGATCATTCCGATTGTTGGAATGGGAGGTATAGGTAAGACAACACTCGCTAGATATATTTTTGAAAATCAACTTGTTGTGGAATGCTTTCCTTACTGTGCTTGGGTTACGGTATCTCAAGAATATAATCTGAAAGAAATATTCTTTGGCCTTTTACATCAATTTGGGTTATCTATTGATAAAAAAGGAAGTTGTGAATATCATCAATTAGGAGAAAGATTACACAAACATTTGTCAAGAAGGAAGTATTTGATTATAATAGATGATATGTGGAGTGCCAATGTATGGGAAAAGTTAAAGTTGTTCCTTCCAAATTACGACAATGGAAGTCGTGTCATAATAACTACAAGATTGTTGAATGTTGCTGATAGTACTGACTCGTCTAATGTTTATATGGTCAGTCTTCTAGATGAAAACAAAAGTCGGAGTTTGTTATGCACGACGGTGTTCGGCCATGATGGTAATTGTCCTCTGGAACTAGAGGAAATCGGGAAGGACATTGCGAGAAATTGCAAAGGACTTCCGTTGTCTATTGTGGTCATTGGTGGGCTCCTAGCCAAGTCTGATCAGATGACACGAAAGTACTGGGGTTATGTTGCCAAACATATAAATGAAATTGTAACTTCAGAGGAAGATGGCCGTTGGTTAGACATATTATATCTGAGTTATAGTCAATTGCCAATCCACTTGAAACCATGTTTTCTCCATATTGGTTCTTATAAAGAAGACTATAACATCCGTATCTCGAGACTTATCAAGCGATGGGTTGCCGAGGGATTCCTAAAGCCATGGAAAGGCAAAAGCTTGGAAGAGGCTGCCGAGGACTACCTAAAGGATCTTATTGACAGAAACCTTGTTTTTGTTCGTGAGTGGGGGTCCATTGGAAAAATGAAAACATGTGGCATTCATGATCTTCTAAGGGATCTATGCTTGAAGGAAGCACGAAAAGACAGGTTCTTTTGCGTCGTCAAGAAGCAGGGACAATATGTAGATAACGAGCGTCGCGTAATATTTCGCGAAGGAGAAAGGGATAATGAGACAATCAAAAGATATGGTTTCGCCTTGTATACCAAACAATTGGTTTGTTCCGTGTCAGGTGATGTTGCGGATTTATCATGGGAAAGGGTACGCAATTTTAGATTGATTCGTGTGTTGAAATGGGCTAGGAGTGACAGTGTAGAAAGCATTCTCCAACTAGTAAACTTGAGATGCATTGAATCTGGTTATTGTGCGGGAACCACCGGATATCTTCCTCCAATGATGTGCCAACTATGGTATTTGCAGACATTGAATCTTGAAGGAGAGTTCCCCTTTGTTGCACCTCCTGAAATCTGGGAGATGCCACAGCTCAGGCATTTAAATGTTTTTCCCTACATTGTAATATCTGAACCTTTGCGTGGCAGAAAAAATGTGCAAGATGATAGCTATGTATTGATCAGAAACCTACAGACACTCAAGAGGGCACGCGATTTGAAGTTTACTGACGAGGTCATCAAGAGAATTCCCAACATCAAGAAATTATCTATACGGTGTGACCCATCGCTAATCCCAAATCATCAAAGTCTACACAACCTAGACCGCCTACATAATCTCCAATCACTAACTTGCGAAGATGTTAAAAAAGCGGAATTCACAAACTACCTCACATTACCTCAATCTCTCAAGAAGCTCACGCTAATCTGGAGTGAATTTGATTGGGATAGTTTTTCAGAAAAGGTTGGATCGTTGCCCAATCTTGAAAAGCTCAAGATGCGAAATTGCTTGGTAGAAGCCGAGTGGAACACAGTTGAGGGGAAATTCCTTCGTTTGAAATACTTGCAAATTAACGAGTTTGCAACATCTCGTGATAAACTGGTACGCTGGACATCAGAGAGTTGCCATTTCCCGCTCCTTCAACGCCTTGTTGTAAGTGATATGAAAAGACTGGAGAAGATACCCTCCGGCATTGGGGACACGCTTCAATCAATCGAGTTGAATCATTGTGGAAGTTCTGTGATGGCCTCGGCAAAAGAAATAGTAGAGGAACAAGAGAGCCTCGGCAATGAGATCTTCGTCTCGCCATTCTGGGAGGAAATGCATGCGAATGTATTGAACAACCTCAACTCTGTTTCCTGACAAGTTTTTTTTTTTTTTTTTTGGATTGATTATTTTAATTTGGTTTTGAAAGTTGATCCTGTTATTTTCTATTCATTTGCTGCTTGCCTTTTTTGTTTGAAGTTGTAAAAAAATATCTGCTGCACTTTTTATTTTATTTTTTAGATCGAAAATCTCTGAGTTAGTTGCCAAAATAATACTATAAAAAAAGTAATTGCCATAATATTACTTTTCAAAAAATAATTCTCAGTGTATTACTGTTGGTGCCACATGGGTTGCCACGGTGTCTTTCTTCTCCAATTTCCCTTTCTTTCTAAACGCAATCTTTGACTTCGGCAAATATAATTTAGTTCCCATAAAATTCAAATTCGAGCCATCTGCAATCCAAAGTTTTTCTCTTTTGGCGACTAATTCGTAAATCACGTTTTCGTTCTATCAAAATTTCTCCGGAATCCATCAATGAATTTCCCATTTTCTTGATAGACATAACATAATCACCGGTTCACCGCTGTTGAGGCTGTACTTTTTATCGGAAATCGAGACTTGATTTTACTTTCTTTCTTTTTTTTTGCTATTTAATTTGATTACCGCTATCTATGCTAATGAATTCAAGCCTATTTTGTAGCGGCACTATTTTGATTCTGGCTCGTGTTGTGCATCTGAATCAGGTAGGTAAGGCAATGACTGAGAAATTTTAAATAGTTAAATTTTTATTCATTTTGAAAAACTGTTAATAGTTTCTGAATTTCCACTTTATTTAGTTAAGTGTTCTGCTATAGTGGTTGAAATTTGACTCAAAACATGTGGCGGGGATCAAAATTCAAGCTCTGCAACAACAATGTTGTCGCCATGCTTTAGCCTTATGCCTTCATTCTTATCACATTCTTGTAGTTGCAAATAACCTCTGGTAAACAGGGTTTTCCTCATTACAATGTGTCCTCTTGAATTCTTTCTAGTGTATACTTAGTCAAATTTAGTTCCTCATAAACGTAAATTCCTTAGTTTTACTTTAGTTTTTTCTATATATATGATTTGTCACCGATGAATGAGGAAATTGCAACGTTAATGCATGACCTTATTAGAAGTGGGATTAGCCTTCAGGAATACAGAGGGAACTATATATAGATTTTGTGAAATGAAACATGAAAGGTTGACATTTCTTTTGCTGATGTCAACCCGTATAACTAATTCGGATGGTGCTATGTAAATGGTTGGAAGTACAAATTGTACTACCTGGTGAATGGTGATATAAAGAATCATTTCAGTCTTTTATGTAAAGGATAATGTGAAAAATGTATTGTGATACCTTTGTATTTTTGACATGTGGTCTAGGGGTGGGTAAGTAAACCCGAAATTCGGGTACCCTACCCTACCCGGTCGGGTTTTACCCGAATTTCGAGTATTAATACCCGAACTGTATCCGAATATTCGAGTACCCTAACCGATTAGGGTATTTCGGGTACGGGTTCGGGTAGGGGGTTTTAAAAAAATCGGGTACCCTACCCGATTAGAATATTATATTTTTTTTTTCTCTCCTTTTTCCCTTACTTTTCTTTTTCTTTTCTTTTCTATTTTCTTTCCCTTCAGTAGTTCACTGACAGTCTTTCTTTCATTTCTTTTTCTTTCTTTCCTCTTCAGGCGGCCGCGACTTCATTTTTTTCTCTCTCTCTCTCTCTCTCTCTCCGGCGACGGCGCGACGCTCCTTCTCTGGTAATGGTAGAAGGGCATCGTCCACAATGGAGAAATAAAGTATGAACTTAGTATACCCTGCTAGTTTGCTCCGATAATAATTACAAGCTTCACTCATATCTATTAAATCGGCTTGGCAGTTTTGAAACATGTTCTGTTAATGGTATCCACAAATGAAGAAGAAAGAATGGTCAAGAATTTTGGTTGTGCAAAAGATTGAGCTTAAACGGTGATGTTAGTTTTTTTTTTTTTGATAAATAAATGGAGATGGGTTGTGTGGTATAGATGAAGAGAAATGTTAGAGTTTTCTAGTCTATGGAGGAAAATCAAAATCATTGTAACGTCACAGGGGGATTGACTCTCAGGTGGAATTCCAGATTCCAAAAGAAAAAGAGATAAGTAATTAAAAATAAAATCAAGGCAAAAATGATATTTCATCTTCTAATCGGGTACCCGACCCGACCGGGTATCGGGTAACCCGAATTTCCTGGACATTTTTTTGTCCGTTGTCTGTACTTTGGGTACCCGAAACCCGAATGTTAGGGTACCCTAGTTGAATCGGGTACCCAATTTGGTGATAGGGTATCGGGTAGGTGTTTTACCCTACCCGAAGCTACCCGAACCCACCCCTCTGATTGTGGTCTGTTAGAAAGAAAAAAAATCTTCAAAGCAGGTTTAATTAGATAGATGAGTTTATCAAAGCAAAAGTTTGGAACTGGATCAAAATTCTTAATGATTTTCCTTACTCGTGTTATGACTGAAACAATTTCCGTTTAGCTTGTTTTTAGTTTGCTTATGCAATTAGTTCTGTAATCTGTTCATACATTGAATGTTTCTTTCTGTTCACATTTGGAATATCTCTTATACTCTGTCATCTTTTAATTGTAGTTTTCATTGGGTAAAAAAATAATACATAAACATGTTAGCTCTTTTTGTTTCTTTCTTATAAGTTTGTTGTTATAATTGCACAACGAAATGCAAGATCTATGCGATGTCAAGCTTTTGGTATAAAAAAAAATACTAATTATTTGTTCATTTTTGCAGGTTCAAATAAGTGCAAGTAAGCAAGATTTAGAGCTCATACATGAAAGAAGATTTAGAAAATTAGGTCCAGGAGTTGGATGCCATTGATGAAGAATCTAAGAATGTTCAAATAACTCTTGTTTTGGAATAAATGGGACGTGTCACGTGTGGTGTTGTCTTTGTGTTTCGTGGAGTTTGCAATATTTCGAAGATCAAAGTTATTGTACAGAGTGTTTGGAAAAAGATAATTATTTTATGGATAGTAATGAAAATACTCTAAAACCGCACATCAAGTTAGTGAGAAATAATATTGCAGTCCCACTGTGCTTCTCCTTTCTGTTTTCTTCCTTTTTCTTTTTTGTATATGCACATATGTAAACACCTTTAGTCTGTGCTACTTGCATTAACAAAGAATGTTCTGTTGAAAACAAAATTATACAAATTATATGACTATCTAGCATTATAAAAATAATTACACAGCGCCATAATCACACAAAATTAAATGACTTTAAAGCTTTGGTCGCTGCATTATATCAAAAACCATATGATTACTTAAGTTCATCAAAATACCTGTAGAACGTCGTATCACGAAAAATAACTTCGAGTAATAAGATTTAACCAACAAGTATCTAAAATAACTGAGACCTACAATCTCTCTCAGCAAAAACAAGAAATCCTAATTGTAGAAAATTATTTAATCAAATCCAAAACCAAACTTGATTCAAGTGAAGAATCTTCTTCACAGAATCCATTGAATCTCATCTTCTTTGTTAACTTTATGACCTGCAAAGTATGATAAAGTTGATTAATATTCTGTAACAGTGCAACTAAAGGAGAAATAAGTTTCATCCATAAGAGTTTTTTATACCTTGAATATTTTATTTGCGGACACTTCTTTTTGTTGTGGCCCTCACGTTTACATATACTACATCTTATAGCTGAGCGACCTTCTCTAACATCCATCTCATTATGTAAACGTGTAGATTTAGGACGACCTTTAGCCGTTCTTTTCATTGAATTATCAGGCAAGAGTATCATTCCACTTGGAGAAGGCCAATAAGCTTGATCAGGAATAGGATGAAAAAGAGGTGCCCATGTCATTTCATATGTTGTAGCTGCATACCAATTCCGAACCAAACTATTATAATCCAAACTACAACATTGGCACGCATCCATAACATGTGAACAGGGAAATCCAAATATTTGCCATTTTTGACACGAACAAAACTTCTCATCCAACTTCACAACTTGGACTTTATTGCCTTTTCTGCGACTATTGGTTGAGCGACCAGTCTTTATGCTAAATGTCCCCGCCAATCTATTGAATGTGATAACTTCATGCTCGCTTGCCTTCATTCCATTAGAACTGATTCTTGCTTCAACAAAAGGAGTAAAGTTCTGGCCACTTGAAACTCTTTCTGCTCCTAATAGTCTTCGAGTAGCAAAGTAACTGTTTACTCGATAAAAAGTGAGTTGCACCAAAGCTGTAATAGGCAAGCAACGAGCTCCTTTAAGCACACTATTGAATACCTCATATAAGTTTGTTGTCATTACGCCATACCGATGACCACCATCATGTGCTAAAGCCCATTTTTTTAGAGGTATTTCTTCAAGCCATTTACGAGCTTCTGGGTTGATTCGTCCAATTGTTTCCATCCTTCGTTCAAATTTACGAACTTGATTCTCATTGGCAGCCCACCACACAAGATTCTTGAGTACTTTATCATGAAATTTATTGTTGAAATTGTTGGCGAGATGGCGTATGCAAAATCGGTGATAGGCTTCTGGTTCGGACCATCCTGAACCCAGTGTGTTCATGGTATTTATAATACCCCAATGTCGATCAGATATTATACAAAGATCATTTCTTTGAGTCACTAAACTCTTGATACAAGCCATAAACCAACCCCAACTATCCGTATTCTCCCCTTCTACAATTGCAAATGAAAGGGGAAACAATTGATTGTTAGCATCACATGAAACAGCAATAAGCATAGTACCCTTATATTTTCCATAAAGATGAGTGCCGTCAATGCTAATAATTGGACGACAATACTTGAAACCTTCAATTGAGGCTGCAAATGACCAAAACACTCGTTTAAAAATTTCATGCCCTGGATTCCTCTCTGCAAATTCTTTGTACCAATGTACAACTGTGCCGGGGTTTTCTTGCTTTAGTACATCCATAAACCTTGGCAATGCTTTATATGATTCATCCCAATCACCGAAAAGTTCTACAATTACTTTTTGCTTTGCTTTCCATGCTTTTTTCTTAGAGATGTCATAATTGAACTTTTCAGAAATTACAGCTTGAATAGCTGTCAGTGTAATTGAGAGTTGAGCCTTCACAAGTGACTTTATTTGAGTCGCCACAAACCCCGAATCTAATTGCACATGATCTCTAGTAATGATTAGGTTAAGACATGTGTTAGGTGTACCATATTTCTTAATCTCAAAAAATGATGTCCCATGAGGAATAGACGCACGCAATCTCCAAGAACAACTAGGTGCTTGCTTACACTTTAGTACCCAAAGGTTAGGCGATGTATTTGAAACTTGATATTGTTGATGTACTCTTAAGGAGTATAACTTCACAGCGTTTTGCAACTCATCTTTTGTTGAGAACCTTTGACCTACACGTAACTCTTCGCTATCTCTCATTCGAGCAGATCCTTGTTCGGGCACTAACGCATCCACCACTGCATTGTTAATTTTATCAATGTTGATAAATTCAGGGACTGGTGCGTCTTCGTAAGACATTTTAATATCTTCATCATCCATTCCTTCTTCTGCTTCCTCCAAATTATCATCTAGCAAATTATTGTTGATTTGAGTCCCATCAGTTGCAAATCCATTTCCTTCACTCGCAACAATTTCGTCTATGATGCATGTGCTGGTATTAGTGAACAACCCAACATTTTCTGCAATACTTGTTGGAAGTATATTTTCCCTTTCTGTTATTAATTTCATGCCCATTATCTTCAATATTGCCACAATCAAATGGTGACTGTATAAATTCAGTATGGCCATGATTTTGGATCCCTGCATCATTACTTATATCAAAATTAAAGTCTGTTACTTCTGTTTCTCGAGTGAGGATTTGTGTAAATGGGCTCCGGAAAATCATTTGCGGCACTTCTAGACGCTCATCAATTCCCGAAGGAACTGCTTCCAAATAAAGCTCCAAACAATTAATTTCTGGATTTCTAGCCACGTCAAAAACAATACTTAAAGTATTCCCGTCGTCAACCGGCAGAGCTATATACTCCTGAAAATTACTTGGATATCTGCAAGTAATCTTGATATGCATGTCTAGATGACTGAAACCCGTGATAGTATGCATTTGATCAACTAAGTCACTGTAACTTATTCGACGGCTTACTCTTACAGGCTTTGGTGTAGCGCCCTCGTAAGTAATTCCACGAGAACCAGATATAACTCTTCCATTCCAATATCACAATAACATGATGTTGTCTCTAACCATCCTATCAATAAAAGTATGTGAAATAATTATTAACCCATGAACATTTTTCTTCTTTACGAAAATGAACACATATGTTAGCATAAAAAAACAACAATAATATAATCTTTCAACTACGGTAATTCAAGACATGCAAGGGGAAAAAGGAACTGCATATATATGAACAATATGTATTTTAAAAACATCATCAGTAAGTTTGTACTTTTAATTAACGTCTCAGTGAATTGTTTGTATATTTGCTCATTCTAGTTATGTCCAACACTTGTGAACGGAAAAAGACGAAGTTAAATGGCATTGAATCTTGGTTGACATGTATGCAATGCATGTGCAAGTTAGAAATTTAAAGTAAAATAAAGATAGCTAATTCATTGAACAACGCTAATCATACAATCTGAAGAAATTTGTATATATACACATTCAAGCAAGGCGAAACCTTTGATCATACAAATAAGTTTAAATTTCATAAAATCAGTGTTATGCATAATGAACTTGCATGCTTCTGATATGAAGGAGAATATGCCCTCGCTGATTCTTGATTTGAAGAAAGGAAGCCTTGTGAATTTTTGTTGTTTTGATCTTTTAGGATTTGTTTTTGATTTTGTTAACTTACGTATGAAAAGGAGAAGATAATAACTTAACTAAAAATATGGAAACAGAAAATCTATGATAATATTAAAATATGTATCCATGTGGCAATCTACGTGGCAAAGTAATAATAGATTGGTAATTACTTTTGAGAAAGTAATATTTTGGCAATTAATTTTCAAGAGAGTAATATTTTGGCAATTCACTCGAAAATCTCTTGTACTTTAATTTTGTGTTGGGAAATAAAAAGACTATAATACCATTGCAAGTTGTATGCAGAGAGACCATTAGTAGTCTACTTTGTATTGTATATTCTTAATTTGGTAGCAATCACAGCTGGACTAATTTCTCTCTGTCTTTATAAAAACACTTAAATGATATGTTTCAAAAATTCCTTATATTATTTATTCCTCGCCAATTAAATAAATAACCACTTCTTCACAAAAATGATCCTAGTCTGAATTATAAAAACAAAGGGGGGAAAAAGCATCAAGAAAAATAGTTTATTAAAGTTTCTTGAAAGTAATAGCCAACATCATACATACCATACCAACTAAAAACCTAATAAATCCGCAAAAAATGAAAAAGGTAATTGCAGAAAAGAGAGAGAGAGAGAGGGAGAGAGAAAAAAGATTCGTAGTCCTAAACAAATTCGATTGTCTTTACGCACTGGATCATCATGATAATAGATTAAAATTGACAATTTAGGCCATACAACTTAATCAGTTTTTACAACCAAGACCCCATATTTTTACTTATGCATGCCATCTGATACCTCTTTTATGCCAACATAAATTCATAGTTTTCATTTTAATTTGCCAAAAATACTTGTTGAAAGAAGTTTTTCGTTTCCACGTGTATCCAATAATCGAAAGAAAACAAGGTGGCTTTCTTAACTCACCCAAAAGCAAAGTATACACAGACTAGCTATACATCTTTTTCCTTTTATTTTCTTCAAGCATGAATTTGATCAAATGTCTAAAAGTTGCCTTTTGGCCTGTGATTACATGAATGCTGTGACAGTTAATAGCAAATCCACTAAAACCTGAACTATTACTATAATTCCAAAAACAAGGCTTACACATCAGAACCATATAATAAGATGCTATCAAATGTACTTCCAAAAGCTAAATATTAAAAATAGACCCTCATGCACAGACAACATATGCATAGACAAATCATTACAACACACCTCAGCATTCCCTAAATACAAAGATTGTGCCACTTCATATAAATAACCCAAAGAGCCAGCCATCACCAACCCCTCCCCTACACCACCGTAAACCCGTCACATAACTGGACAAAAAACCAACCAATACTCAGCTAACAACTAATGGTTCCAGGCAAAGCAAACGACACGAAACTTTGATCAACAATGCCAAGTCCTTTCCTAATTTAATCACTTTTAATATAGACAAGACGCGTCTCCAGATTTAATTTCCTCCCTCATTTGCTTTCACCATCGAGACTTCCCATGGAGTTTTCTCCCTCTGTCTCCTTCCAATTCCCACCCCACAGCTTAGCTTCAGAAATTGCTCGTTCTCTACCCAGATCTCCGTTTTTCCTAGGTGAACTGTTGTAGGCTGAAGGTGAGCGGTAGTGATTCACACGGCCTGGCTCATCCTGGCCGTTCATCCCATCGGTTGTATTTCTCCTTTCGTGCCTATGCCTTGGAGTTGATGAGCCGCCTTTGTTACTGTGAGCGCTAGGTGAATTGGGTTCGTAAGTCTGCGATGCCAAGTATGTTAAAGCAGTCACAACGTCCCCAATTAAAGGCCTTGTGGATGCTTGCTCTTGCAAGCACATGGCAGCAACCGCCAGTGCTTGATAGAGTCCACGGATTGGGTAGCGGCCTTGCATTAGAGGATCAGCCATCTTCGGAAAGTTCCTCCGATCCCTGAAAAGCGGCCGTGCCTTTGGAAGTAAAAGAAGTGAAAATATTAGGAATAATTATAGTTACAGACCTAGAGGTTTGGCATAATTACATGAACTTTCCTTGCTGTTTGAATAGTTACAAAGACACCTCGTGAAAGTTAAAAACATTAACGATAGACTTACTGAAAAATCATTGCAAATGGACCCCATTTTTGTTAGTGAGTTTCAAGCTTTGAGTCCATCATTACAATAGTTCAAAATTTAGGAGAAGATTTTCTTTTTTGTGTTTAGACAAATTCTCAAGTAGTGCACATGTAATACTAACTCATAAGCGGAAGTTTATCTGAAAAGACAGCCCCACATACCCATCCAACGAGATTGTATTCCGCCGTGCCCTTTGTGCTGTCTAATGCTTTGCGGCCCGTAATGATTTCAAGAAAGACGACTCCAAAACTATAAACGTCGGATTTTGAAGTAAGCTGACCAGTCATGGCATATTCTGGAGCACAATAACCGTATGTGCCCATAACCCTCGTAGAGACATGAGTTTTATCGCCGACAGGACCCAGTTTTGCAAGTCCAAAATCGGATAACTTGGGGAAAAATCCTTCATCGAGAAGGATATTGGAAGATTTTAAATCACGGTAAATGACTGGTGGATTGGCTTTGTCATGCAAATATTCTAAGCCCTTCGCCGCCCCAGCAGCAATCTTCATCCTAGTATTCCAGTCCAATGGTTCTTTATCTGGTGCGACATCTGCATATGGAATCAACATTTTTCGTAGAATTCATATATCTTTCAAGTTAAAAGAATGTAAAAAAGATCAAAGTACCAACGTTTAGCAATATATAATCTCAAGGCCAAATGGAGCAGAACGCTATAAGGTCACGAGAGAAAGGAACACAGACCAGAAACACACATAATTCTTTTTTATTCAGACAAGCATCTCTCAAACCTTGGAAACTATCATAACAAAAATGAGGCACTAATGAAGCAAATTTTACACAAGAAAGTTACTCAGTACTTGCTTGTTAGAATTAGACATGGAGCGGCTGTGTTTGGTATACTTACAAGGCTTGCACAGATCTCAAACTATGTTCCAGAGCAACCAATTTTATTACATTTTCTCATTTGCATTAGCATTAGGATTAGGAGAACACAATACTTTGTATATGCTCGCTCCTAAAGTTCATGTTTAGAGTAGAAAAAAATTGGTGGAAGTGAGAGCTTGATAGGGTGGGGTCAATGAACGCTATGTACAAGCATGATATGTAAATTTAAGCAGGAAAATTCTGTAAGATAAAGGGAAGGGCCCATGGGATGCAAAAGGCTACAGGCAGTAATGTAGTCATTGCGTACTAACTATGAGTATTTACGTGGTAAATGTTTCTATTACACCGCCACCACTATTCCATGCTAAACAAGAATACACAACGGGTTTGTTTATAGCTTAAACAATTTTGGTATATATATATATATATAGAACCTTCAGATTCTATGGTTAAACTAGATAGCTTTGATCACTCTTGACACAATTTACATAATCCCAAAACTTGTTATGCGAGCTCTATATTCCACTTTTACAGAAATAAACCGTCATACGGTAAATATTAGTGAACTTTAACATTCGACATACATGTAGTGTAAAAAGATCTTCTATATGTCCTATTGATGCCACAACTCTTGCAATACTGGTCGGTTAATCTGATCTTCAACATTCTCTTTGTCAACGATTTATGAGACCTGTTCTGTGTCCTGTACCTATGACTCTTATATAAAAGATATCAATCAATGGTCTGCTATATGTCCAATAGATAGAATCCTAGCACTATTGCAAGAACAAGATGTCAGTTGACTGATCTTAAACATTCTATTTATCGATGTATTATGAAGACCTGTTCTGTGTCTTGTAGGTACGACTCGTGTTACAATAAGATATCAATCAATGTTCGTATCTGTATGCTTCAGCATGCCCCATATTCACACTTTCTTAACTTCAACTTTCCTTCATAAGAGAAAGAATATATTTCATCCATAGTCATAACAACTCATGGCGTATGAGTTTCTATTCAGAAGAATTAGGTTTACAGATTAGAATACTGTAATGCACAAAAACTTCAAAGGACTCGTACAAGATGACAAGAAGTGACACTCCGGTAAGACCGGCATATGTAACAAACAGAAAAAAGGTACAAACTTCCCAGACACAAGAACGAAACTCAGTGCAACCTTTATAAATCCAAATATCCAATAATAAGGTCATTCTCTAAATGCTTATATACATGGATGGGTACTTTATCGAGTAGAAACCATGTGCTCATAGACAACAAGACGTACACACATACATCTACATAGATGGGTACTTTACATACTAACATAATAACTCACATAGACATACACATATGCGTACTTTATAGAGCACTAACCATGTAAATGATCCTCAAGAGATCCAAGGGGCATGTACTCGTAGACAAGAAGACGCTGGTCTCCATCAGCACAATATCCTATCAAGTTGACGAGGTTTGGATAGTGTAAGAGGCTAAGCATAAGAACCTCTACCACAAACTCTCTATTCCCTTGAAGACTGTTCTGGTCAAGTTTTTTAACCGCAACCACCTGCACAAATAACCGGTGTCCGACAATGAGTAGTTAAATATCATGAATACACAGATTGAAATCTTATGACCAGTACATCCATAACATCAACAAAAACATAAAATGCAAGAGTATAAACGAATTAAAAGTAACCAACCTGCCCCGTTTTTTCCAGTCGGCCTTTGTACACACATCCAAACCCACCTTCACCAAGTAAGCACTCTGGTCTAAAGTTGTTTGTTGCTATGGCAAGTTCACGAAATGTAAATGTTTGTGCCGCGATACGGGGTGCTGGCTCTTTTGGAATTATTGCTTCCTTCTTAGAATCAATACTATTCCAAGATCTTGATTTATCTAGCAAAATTTAAGATAAGACTTGAGCTTTAACACCACCAGACAATTTAAAAAAACCTTAAATCAAAATTAATCATGAGAAATCCCGCACATCTGGCGGAACAAGAAATCATACAGGTGTAGTATGCAGCCTACTTTTCTCACATTACAACCTATATAGACCCTATGACCTCCAGACCAAATTGAGATCTAACAAACTTCCATCGCAATATTTACAATACGTCATTTCACAGAATTTTGCAATGAGACACAAATTCCGCACAATTGTACAACGTCCCTTAGATTTCACATACTAATCAGTCGTCTGCATCTTCACTTTCTACCGCATAGATAAAACTCGAGAGCATTTCAATTTTAAGATGTTTAAAACAAATTCAGACAATGAAAGCAATCTCTGCAAGGTTAGAACTTACAATTCAGTACTAAACTAACTCGAATAATCAAACCAACCACATATTTCTGTGTAACCAACCACAAACGCAGCCAAATCACCAAGAAACTTAGAACAACAACAGATCTAGAAAAACAAATAAAAACCTTCAAACATTAAACTCCAGTACACTACTCAAATTGACAAATTAATAGCAAATATCATAAAATTGGTAAAAACAAATGACAAAAAAAAAAAAACTAAACACCTGAATTCACTGTATTCACATGGCTGTTGAACTGAGCTGCTGAACCTTCTTTAAAAGACTCATTTTTTGAAAATCCCTTCACTCCATTACCATCATATTCCTCCTCCTTTGATGATCCAAAGCAAAAGCACCCCATATTAACTCATAAACGCTAAATCCCACCTCAAAAAATCCAATTTTGACTACAAATAAACATGTAATAGTTAAAATTATGACCAACAAAAGTGTCTCTTCAGCTTCTTGCAACAACCCTTTTCATAAAAATCGAATCTTTGAACTATTTTTTGGTCATAAAAGTTTTTTAATAAGTTGGATTTATTTTTTAGATCAGTTCACAGCTGGTTTTAGGACAAAGGGCAGATCAACAAATTGAAGAAAAAATTACGACAAAGGTAAAAGAAGGAGAGAGAAAGTAACAGAGAAGAGAGAGAAAGAATTGCAAATTTGGAATATTTCCAAAAACATTTTTGGCAAAAAATAAATATATTGCTGTCTTTGTGTGTGAAAAAGAAATAGAGAAAGTCTTTTTAGAAAATATTTTGAAATTTTGTACGAGAGAAATTAGGTGAATCTTCTTGGAATTTTGTAACGCATATGCCGTACGAAGGGTAAATATGGAATTTACTGTGTTAATAAGGGAAAATGTCATAAAATAATATAATACTCATTTTTTCCTTTTTTGTAAGGATTATTGTTACATGTCAAATTTCGTTGAAAATACTATTGGAGAAAAATATTTAATGCCGAGAAACTGTTGGTAGGTACTTTTTTTAATAAGGAAAGCATGCCTTTTCATTGTTTATATAGTTTTTATATTGCAACTTCATACCATATATTGGAATTTGTATCTAACATTAGATTGAGAATGTAACAATATTAAGTTTTTATATTTCTTTAAATAAATAATAGTAATACACTTTCTTAAAGCTTTCTTTGTAAAATTGTTTGAAGTTAGGTGTTCAAAGAAAAGAAATTAACACATAAAAATCACACATCTTGTATGTATTTGTACGATGATAAAATGCGTATATCTCATGACACCTTGAGTTATATAAGGCGTAATGCTCAACATTAGACAATTTTCTTGTTAATTGTCCCACTAGGTGAGATGACTCCACGAAGCAAATTCTACTAGAGTGGTAGAGTGTAGTAATGATCCTTTTATTATAGAGGGTTGTGTAAACTAAGGAGTTTTGATCACACAACGCCCCTCACTTAAAAAATCAAAGACGATGTCCTTCACTAAAGGATTGTATCTGATATCTTGAAAACTATCAATAATGCTAACTATCCAACATGTTTATTAGTTCTGACTCGATAAACTCCTCAAAACTACGAATGTTCGCACTTGAACACTCTCTCGTTCAGAGGTGTTCAATGAGTTGTCGACAACAATACGTAAAAAACATGATATTCATCATGTGCCTGAATGTTAACCTCTATATATACATGTTGAATTGACAGCATAAGACAAACTTACATCTACACAACAAATGCTTCATAAACAAAGGTGTACGAAATATAAGCGTGTCCATATTTTTACCGTCATATAGTGGATGTGATTATTATTCCATAAAAAATCTGAATTAGTTTGTCTACTTCAACTTAAAGGTGAAAATGTAAATTAAGAATAATTTGTTTATTCAAATGATTTTTTTTATACAGTCCATAAACTCTACGGCCAAAATGCTGCGGTTAGTAATACATTTTGCAATGACAGGACCAAAAGATGTAATTATTTTTCAGATTACAGACTGATGAGTTAAAAAGGCTTATAATAATGTATACATTTTGGCCGGAAACGGTTACACGTTGCAAGCTAATGTTCACAATTTCTAAATTAAAAGAAACCACGATTTCCTTTTTGTGGGACAAAAAAGCAATGACTTAATGGCATATGAACCGAACGTGATCCACATGGCTAGTGTCGTCAATGGTTAGTTTTTAATTTTTTAACATACAATAAGTTTTGTTTTTAAGCACTCCATATTACAATAATACGATGAATATATTGTTTTAAATAACACAAGGCAAGTATACACTTTTGTTTTATTGAGAATTAATATTATATATTCGTGTGACAAAGTTAAGTAATTGGACATGTGACATATAAGTGGTGTTTGCAAATTCTTGAATAAGTTATTTTAGAGTGTTTGTAAATTTAACTTTTTTGGTTACACAATTTTTTTTAAGTTAAAAAATTCCATAATATTAAAGCTGGTGTGAGAATGTTTTTGTCTTATTAACTTTTATTTTTTCACTAGAGTTTGTAGTACTTTAAATAGTGCTAATAAATCTCATAATCGTCCCTTTGATATTTTTCAATTATTGTAAATAGCCCTGGTTCGTGGCGTAACTTATGGTGGACTTACGTGAGATATTAGTCTCTAAGATTCACTATTATTATTATTATTATTATTATTATTATTATTATTATTATTATTATTATTATTAAATTGTTATATTGGATGGCCGCCGACGTTGTCCTAGCCTACCACTTGTCAGAAAATTATAAAACAAAAAAGTTAACATTTGACTTTAATCACATTGTTTTTGTACATAGTGTGACAAGAGTCATTGCTGTCTGAGGCTCTGAGCACCTTATTATTTTAAAACTACATATATAAGTTTGATTTTTTAAAAGGTATAAATAAATAAGAAAATAATAAATTGGGAACAAAACAGACTCAAAGCTACATGTTAATTAAAAAGTGCCTTTTGCCCTCTAAATGCATATTGGAAAAATCCATGCTAAAGTGTCTATTAGACTTAAGCTATGGACATTTTCATAATTTAATTGTTAAAATTTAATAATACAACCAAGTAAAGTCACTTGATCTTCATGAGAGAGAAACTGAATCATACTAATTATATTAAAAAGTAAATTAATCATGACAACATGAATTCTTTTTCTTCAATATATACTTTGAGTATTCCTATGAAATTATATTTGCTTTATTTGATTAACTTCAGTTGCTTCAAATTAGAGCTAATATGGTCGCATATATATTACCAGTTTATGTGTTACATGCATGCTACACTTAACAAACACTTTACTAAACCAACAAACGTTGTTTTACACAAAACAAGAACAGGCTAAGCAACACAAGTCTATTCCATATGTATGATGCAAAAGTTCTTTTACATTGTCTGATAAGCTCCAAATTTCACAAATAGTCCAAGCAAGAACAAGAACCATCCTTAAAATGGTGAAACCGGTTCTGATCCCTCGCGATAATCTCCCTATCGAAAATCTTTGAGATAAGCTTCGTGGCGTTATGACAATTCGTACAAACACGAAGATTCTTGACAATCCTTAACGTCGTTCCAGGCTTCGTGCTGATCAAACCAAAAGCAATGGCCAACTTCTCACTATGCTCACACAACACACCTTCCTTCAACTCCTCATCCACGTCGTAATACACTTCAGACATATCAGAAACATGTCCGGCCATCTCCAGAAGCCTATCGACTTCATCTAGCATCTTATATATCTCATCGCTCATTAGATGCGTTCGATCACTGACAAGAAACTCGTGTACTTCCCTATCGACCTCGATGGAGGTGGAACCGGGAACTTTCTTCATTCCCTTGTCATTTAAGAATGTTCGTATTCTTGCAATATCCTCCCTTTTTCCAGCTCCTGCATAAAAATTCGATAAGAGAATATAAGCCCCGTAGTTATGGGTTGGAGTTTGAAAATTCTCTCAGCTGCAAAGTCTCCTAAGTCCAAGTTCTTATGAACTCAACAAGCCGCAAGAATGGAGCCCCATATTACTCCATCTGGCTCCATTTCCATGCTTTCTATTAACGCCATTGCTTCGTCAAACAGTCCAGGTCTTGCTAAAAGATCGCTCATGCATCCGTAATGTTGCAACAGTGGGGAAATTTTATAGACATGGATCATGGAGTTGAAAATTTCTCGACCAAGATTAACCAAACCGGCATGGCAACAAGCCGGAAAAATACTTAACAAATGTAATTTCATCTGGTCGGAATCCTTGTTCGTCCATTTCTCTAAAAAGCTCGATAGCCCTGTTTGCCTCTCCGTGCGTCGCTAATCCTGATATCATAGCATTCCACGAAGCCAAATTTTTCCTTTCCCTACAATAAAAGATTTGTTTGGCAGCTTCAATATTTCCACATTTGGCATACATACTAATAAGACTCGTCCAAAGAGTGTCGTTGGGAACTCATG
Source organism: Linaria vulgaris (assembly GCA_948329865.1). NCBI lineage: Eukaryota > Viridiplantae > Streptophyta > Magnoliopsida > Lamiales > Plantaginaceae > Linaria > Linaria vulgaris. Next base: position 104,986,910 of record OX415253.1, on the reverse strand, counting down.
ATAATACTTGTTGATATAAGCGTGAATCCATCTACCAAGACCAAGTGCTCCCAAATGCGCATAGGCTGGAATGACATTCAAGAAGGTAACATCATTAGGCTCTATGTCATTTAGCTGCATTAGACAAAAAACTTCTAAGGAGTCTTTATACTCGCTCGTATGTGTATAACCACCGATCATAACATTCCACGAGACGTGATTCTTTTCCAGTATACCATCAAACAACTTCTGAGCCTCGTTTAGCTCACCACATTTTGCATACATATCAATCACTGCATTAAGAAGCTGTAGATTTGAATCAAGCCCCTGTTCTTCAATCCATGACCAAACACAGTTTCCGGTTTCAATTGCCTCAACCAGAGCACAGACAGATAGAACACTCAACAACGTGCTTCCATGGGGACTAACTTTCACGCTCCCCATCTTCTGAAACAAACTCAACGCCTCCTCATATTCACCAATCTGAGCATAACCTCATATCATAGCATTCTAAGCCACAACATCTCTAACAGGATTAGCATTAAACAACTCCCGTGCATCCTCAGTGTAGCCCCTCGACATGTACCCAGTGATTAACGAGTAAAAGAAACCGCATCTGTGAAATCACTACTGTCAAACACCATTCTAGCATCTCCTAAATTCCCATTCTAAGCATACATACTGATAAGTGAAGTATGCGCGTATGCATCATTTTCAAGCCCAAATTTAAACACATGACAATGCACTTGTCTCCCTATATCCGATTCCAACAGCTTCCCGCAAGATTTAAGAAGAAAGGGAAATGTATATGAATTCGATTGAACATCGAAAAATAACATGTTTAGGTAATAACGTATGGCTAAGCTCGAGGCAGAGGTTAACGAGTGCCCACGTATCATCATGTTATATAACACGTGATTCGGATCATCAAGGGAGTCGAAGATGGAAGTGGCATATGATAGGTCACCATAGGGGTTAACGGGTCGAGTAGCTTGCTTAGTGCAAATTGGGAGTTGTGGATGTTGGATCTTTTATCCAATGATGTTGGATCGTTAATCCAACGTTGGGATTATATGTTAATAATTATGTGATAGGAAATGTCATTAATAATAAGCCCGATAAAAGTGATCTAAAGTTCGGTTAAATTATGGGCTTAATGTATCTAATAGGGTGTGGGCCTTTAATGGGTAGAGACTGTTGTAACTTGTGCTTACGATGATGGGCCGAAGCCCAAGTTACGGAATTAGGGCATCAGGGTTTTGGTGACCTAATATATAAAGGTGGTCATGGTCCCCAAATCACACGAGTCACTTTCTATACTACATCCCATCGATAGTTAGATCCAGAGAGAACTAAAGGAACTCTCAAGGGGTTCGTGCTGATTTGGAAGACCAACAACACGACGTTTCGCAAGCAATTAATCATACGGTGTAAGGTACGCTTCCGCAATCCAGTTATTTGACTTATGTGTTTAATTCTTGATGATTTGACATGAACGCTCTTGGGTTTCGTTTTCGGTCCCAACAAGTGGTATCAGAGCCGCTTCATGTTGAATCATTGGGATTAAATTAGGTATTTGTTACAATGATTAATTGGATGATATTCTGGATTTCATGCTTATGAACTGTAGAAATTGAAATTTGAGAATATTATTTTCGGTGAAGTATGAGTTAAGCATGTTCTGAAATCTAGTTCATATGTTTTGTGTGATTGAATTGAAGAATATGTTGATGTGGTTGAACTATGATTTAAGGTTTCTCGAATTTGATTAATATGGCTTTCACGAAATTAAATTTGAGAAGGGCTTTATATGGTTTTAACTTTTTAAGTACGGATTTTGGCTTCTTTATTATATTTCTGATGTTACGTAAGATTCCATCTGTAAGACATTCTTAAGTTCCACCTCTTATGGTTATGGCTATGTTTTTTGATTAATTTGGATTGAGTTTGTTGGTGATTCTGGGATTTCTCCTAATTAAGAACAAATTAATTGACTCTGCCAAATTCTTTTCCTTTTACGGGACTTAACAAAAGCAAAAGGGTGGAAATTGGGAAAGGTGGTGTTAACAGAAATTAAGGAAAACAAATACAGTAATTAAGGAAAAGAGAACTTCCAAACAGTACATCAATATTCTATTTCGTAAAAGGGAAATCAGCAAAGGTTCCGCCGGCGGACGTCTTCCGCCGGGGATAAGGTTTCCATCACCGCCCGACCACGGCGGCGAACCGTATTTGCTGTATTTAAAATAAAAAAAAAAAATTTATTAGGAAGAGAATTTGCAGCGCCGGATTGAAGAGTTCCGGCGAAGGAGGTACGTCGTCAGTCTTCTGGCAGCGAAAGGACACGCCGGAAAAAGAAGCGGTGTTGCTGACGGGCGCTGCAGTTTTTCTTGAAAAAAGGAGGCGGCGGCTGTAGTTGTTGGTTGAAGAAGAAAGAAGACCTAAACTTTCTTCAAATTGCAAAACAGTTCCACTAATATTGCAATCAAGTCTTATCAAGTGTAATTTGGCCCCTGCCAATTACCAATCTAGTCCAGATCCTTCGTAAAATTGCATCCCTCTCCTGTTAATTGCAAAACGTCCCCTGACAATTGCAATTTCTGCCCAAATCTTTTCCCAAATTAGAATAAAGTCTAGTTATATTGCAATTCCAGTCTTTACATCTTATAAATTGCAAACTAGCCCTAATATATTGTAGATAAGTTTCTTATTACTACAAAATAGCCCTAAAAAAAAAATCTAATTCCAAATTGGCCTTTAAGTTTAATAAAATTATATGGCCCAACTATAACTAAAGTTAAAGAATTAAAGTTTTAGCCTTTAATAAAATTAAAGCAAAAGATTAAAAATTTGGGCGTGGGGTCAAGAAACTGGAGCAGGATACAAGTCGAGTTTGACTTATCCAGTCCCGACTCAGTCAAAGGTCAAAACCTTGACCATTGACTTGTGATTAAAAAGGATAACCTTTTATAGAAGCCCAAATTTTCCGGTGCAATCTTGAATTCTAATATTGGAAAAGTTATATATATTTTTAGATATGTTAATTGAAGCAACATCTCGCAAAAGTGAGCTCTCTTGTGGAAATTAATTTATTTGAAAATATAAATGGTAATGTGCATGTAACTTATGTGAATGTCCATCGGCCAAAAGGAAGATCGATGTTTGTCAGAATTGCATGCATACTTGCAGAATTAAACTTGTGATGATTACGCGGTTTTGCATGTGAACATAATATCGGCCAAAGGTAGAGTTATGTTCGACATTTATTGTCAAAGTTTAATTACTGCATCAAGATACCACTTACAAGTTAACATTTGGTCAAAGATAAAATGTTAATGGAGTTCCGGTATCTTGAGATGGGAATTACCAATACTTGAATTTGATTTTGCTTCAAGGTTAATGTGAGCATGTATAAGATCTATTTCGTTGTAGCACATGCTACTTATAATTACCAACATAACTACCAACATAAATTTTGTTTCGGTGTTAAAGCACTTCTATTTTTATCATGATACTCCATATTGCGTTAAGGATTACTTCTATACCACATTTTAAGAATACAATTTACCTTTGCAACAAGGGTAATATAAAACTGTGGGAGAAAATGATAAACGCATGTGTAGGATATTCATGAACAAGACAATCTTAGTAACTTTTAGGGGTATTATTTAAAATATATATATTAAAGCTAAGTTCCTTAAGGATATAAAAATAAAGTTGTCCAGAATGATAAGTCTAAAATATATACATTCTTGACAATTTTAATTTTTTAAATACGTATGAGGAAAGGATGATATTAGGGAGTACATCCGAAATATCTCGTATTACCTTAATACCTAAGGACAAAGCGAAATGCAATCTTACGAAAGCTGCAAATACAGCAACTCAGAAGAAACAACAAAAGCCACCAATTAAATTGGAAAAGAAAAGTTGTTTCTCACTTGAGTTTTAATCTTAAGGAGAAACAGTGCACTAATTGTCATGTTAGGCGTGCCAAACGGTGTACTTCTTAATTCGATAATTTCACAGATTAAATCAATTTTGGCTACATAGACCCATGTGATGGATAGATTAAGTCGCAGTATCTTACATCACTATGTCTATGAAATGTTCTCTAAAATGTCTAAAGTCAAATGATGTTGAAAGATGCATCTATTTGTGTGATGACAATAAGTTCAAGTTGAGGCAATAAAATAATTTAGTTTACTATGAAAGAACTGTTTTTCAAGATTTGTTTTGGTAAAGTTTTTCTATTTCGTCTTTCGGGAGAAAAACATTAATTTTTAAATAAATTAAGACATTTCTTGATTTATCAAGTTACTAAAGAAAATTCAGTTTTTGTAAAAGTATTGGCTTTAAAAGTTCTCGAGTTCTTTCTACAGTTGTGATAATCATTTTTTAAAATAATATAATTGCCTCATAAATCTTTTACTATAGTACTTAAGGTACAAAAGTTATATTAATCTGTGAAAATTCAGTCGAGTTATGGTATATGAGATCAAGTCATACCTCCTAAAGGAGAATAAGAACTCATGTTACTATAATTCTCAAACTTTGGGTGTGTTGTTAAAGTTGAGAGTTTACTCAACTTAAGGATCAAAACATTACGTTCATCCAAAATATTAATTTATTTGGTGTACTTAATGTTTCAAGTTCACCCAATATAGTTTGTTAAATTTCTATAGAGAAATTAAAATCATCTTTAGGTACATCATAAAGGGTTAATTCCACAATAATGGTGTCACTTAAAAGATGGAATATGACAATTATAATTTCTCTAAATCGGAACACTTGAGATTGCAGCTTGCATTATATAGAATATTTACTGAAGTACTTACTTGTTTAGAATATCCAATTAAAAGTAAAGTCTTATTGACTTTAAGATCATAATTTGAATTCAATAACGGTAAGTTACTTTAAGTATTCTAAAGAAGTCTAAGTTAAAAGTTTTAGATCCCGCATTAAAGTCAACTTTTAAGACAAAATAAATGTTTGGTTCTTTGACGATGCCGAGTTTGCGGGGGGAGATAAAGTTGAAGACATTGTCTTTTAGAAGGAATATGTTTGTATTCTTATGGATATTGAATAGGTCTTGACTTCTTTGTCATTCTATTCAATACTATGCAAGTTAAGACAATGTCAAGGAAACTCCCGTTTAGAGAGTAGTTTCAAAAGAACAAACTTCAGCATCTCAAGAACCATAACATTAAAGATATACTATGAGTTTTACGAGATGGATATGATTACTGTCTCTTAATGGCAACATTGTGGGACAATATATATAGTGCATCCAGAAAACCTTGTGTCAAAAGACGCATGGATTATGGTTTGCAAGCTTAGAAAATCTATCTGAGTATTTTAGTAAAGTTTTGAATGGTATTTCAAGTTTATCAAGTAATTGTCTCAATTAATTCTGAGATGAATTTAGTAAATATCATAAGGTCCGTGGGAGTAAAACTATAGTGTAATTGCATTGCTTTTGATACTCTTTCTTATAAGAGAATAGTACAATTTAATTAATACCCTAAAAGTTGTTCTTGAGCAAAAGGTAATAAAGAATTTTTCATATGCCTTAGCAATGGAGATTCTTAGTGTGTTCGAATTATAATAAATGTTGGCTAGTTATTTGAGTAAGTCAGAAAAGACCATTAGTAAGCAGCCAAATGAGTCTTATAGTACTTAAAGTATTTTAAAGGATACATGCTTACATGTCGGAGGTCATGTCAGTTTGAGATCGTAAAGTATACTGACTCCGATTTAGGTGGATGCCTAAAAGTATGATTTTACATCAAACTATGCTCATCTGCTTGTTATGAGAGTCGTTTTAGAAAGAGTACTTAACCGTCTCGTATGGTAATTACTTTCATGACAACGGTGTCCATAGTGTGTTATAAGGCGTCCAATTATAAAAGTATGACTGTATACTTTTGTCACGAGGCTGCGTGAAGTGGATAGCGTTGAAACGTGCCACTAAAGTTATTTTGTGACAATAATAAGCAGTTGTACATTCTAACAATAGGATCTTGATAATGTCAAATGACACAAGACATCATATTCCTAGTTGTTGAATAAAGAGTTCAGAGTAAACAGTCGTCTATAAAGCGCATCAACACAAACTCCATATCGTGGATCCACTAATTAAAGAAGTATCATCCAAAAGGTTTTATGAGCTAGTCGCTCATATGGATGACACATCAGTTAAGGAAATTCAGCTTATGTGGGAGTTTGTAGATGTTTTACCATATAGACGCTTTCGGTTAGTCCAGTTAAAGGATTTTAAGGTTGTTTCTGCAGAAATAAAGTTTCAAGCAAAGTTATACTCTGATTTCAGTTTAAGGTTCGATCTCACTAAGGTTTAAGGGAGGACTAGTTGGAAACATACATGTTATGGTCACATTACATGAAGTTTCCATGCTACGCATCCACATCATGATCTATGTCATTCAGTTATATTGACATACGTGACCGTTGATGGGTCGAGTCACGATAAATGCGACAAAGACCCCTTCGATCCTATGTTGGTATGATTGATGGACGGGATTGGTTGTAGATACATTCGGTAATGACAGTAAAGGAGCTCAATTCGGTTTAACATAATTATGAAGTTCACATATTAGCCCAAGTGGGAGATTGTTGGATCTTTTATCCAATGATGTTGGATCGTTAATCCAACGTTGGGCTTATATGTTAATAATTATGTGATAGGAAATGTCATTAATAATAAGCCCGATAAAAGTGATCTAAAGTTCGGTTAAATTATGGGCTTAATGTATCTAATAGGGTGTGGGCCTTTAATGGGTAGAGACTGTTGTAACTTGTGCTTACGATGATGGGCCGAAGCCCAAGTTACGGAATTAGGGCATCAGGGTTTTGGTGACCTAATATATAAAGGTGGTCATGGTCCCCAAATCACACGAGTCACTTTCTATACTACATCCCATCGATAGTTAGATCCAGAGAGAACTAAAGGAACTCTCAAGGGGTTCGTGCTGATTTGGAAGACCAACAACACGACGTTTCGCAAGCAATTAATCATACGGTGTAAGGTACGCTTCCGCAATCCAGTTATTTGACTTATGTGTTTAATTCTTGATGATTTGACATGAACGCTCTTGGGTTTTGTTTTCGGTCCCAACAGTGGAGGCCAATTTTAACGAATTGAGCATGGATTTGCTTCAATTTTTTCATGCATTTGCATTTCAATACGAGGGAAAGAGCGGGGTGGGTGTGGATGAGCTCATAGGGCGGGTTGGAGGAGCCGGGTAGGAAGTGCAACACATTGGAGGATGCCACCATTGGCCAAAAAAAAAATAAAACTTTAAGCCAAATGTGAACTGGTTTGCTAGTAACCTATCATGCACCCACACTAACACACTCTAAATAAGCATACGTATCCGTGGGGTGTTGTGTCCGCGTGTCACTGTGTCGGGCACGCCAAGTAGTAGGATTTATTTTAAAAATCCGTGTTATTGTGTTTGTGTCTGCGTCTCTGTACTAGTGTTCGTGCATCATAGCTAGTAACAATCAAAAAATTACGTGAATTCGAAGAAAATTACAAAATAACGCAGGAACAACTCGAAGATTACAAAATAACGAATAACTATACTAATTTAGCTTCAAATTAAGTGTAAGAACAAAATAGAAAAATTATGTAATTAATATTCAACGAGATTAAATTTGAATATATTAACGAGTACCTTGGCACAACAAATTCCACACACTTTTGCTTGTGATATCGCATTGTGTGTAATATTAGTATCAACTGAGTTTCAGTTTTATCAATTGGGAGTTGGAACACGTTCATAATGAATTAATATGAAGATAAAATCGCGTTTCTCAAATTGTTGAAGTCCGACTTTGTGAGGGTAAATTGCAAAAGCTACCCTGTGTTGTTTTTAATTAGAAAATACTCTCGTAAAACATGTTGATAAACTTCATGAAAAATTGAAAAAAGGTTGTTTCACTAAACCTAAACGTAAATTAAAATTTGTCTTTTTTTTTCTAAAATGAATATGTACCTAAAGTAAAAAAATATAATGTTAAGATATCTGGTTATTTCAATATGTAATTATATTACTTGAAGATATAAAGGGTTATGCGGTTAGACAAAGAGAGATTGACTTATTCCGAATGGTGTAACAACTAACAACATGTTGATTAAAGCTAGTAATCAAGCTAAGGTACTTTTTATTATTAGATTATGTATAACATAAGTTCTATTTTCAAGCCGGTCAAGGAATTATCAAAAAAAAAAAAAAAAAAAAAACCTCAAGCCTATAACATATGTGTTGTTGGGTGTGTATATATTGATCATATTTGGGGAGAATTGAAAGGAAATTGTACAAACACTAACATCTGAATAATGTTCAACGTACTAACCTAGAGAAAAAGGGTAACGTCATGTTACTGCATGAACTTGAAGAGTTCTCTCCAAGTCCAATATTACATAGAGTGCATAAAGTTGTTCATGAACATAACACTATCAGTCCTTAACATTCCTACTCATCGCTAATTACGCATAATACGTTATTTCTTGTCTGAGTCGTGTGTACGTATGATCTATCAACAAGTCTCTTCTCCATTTTTTGTGTTAAAAAACTTCTTAAGGTGGAGGTGAAGACAAATCTTGAACTCAACTACTTAAGTAGAATGATGTTATCTTGAAAGCATCACAGTTTATTTTAAACCATACTGCAATTATAAAACATATTTTACTTTATGGTATAAATGGGATGACCAGGACTACGTACACTTTTCTTAACAACACAAGTGATCATCATCTCTAGGAATCATCCCCTAACTCACTACAAAGCAGAAAGGAAAAAAAAAGAAAAAGAACAAAATCTTTGATGCAAAAACTATAATATAATTTGCCATGTTGAAGCCAATTTTAGCCTCCTTTTTTCAAAGCCACAAAGCTCCAGCATCTTTGAGCATTTTCTTTAGTGATCCATCAAGATGAAGGGTCAAAACATTTTTCGCCGTGCCCACGAATTTCCCCCCTATGAACACGGCTGGAACGTATGGAGTGCCGCTAAGCGTCAACAAGGCTCGTTCCATTTCCTTTCCCTTTACCTGCTTGTCTAGCTCGTGGATCATAGGACTCACGCCTTGTTCGTAGAAGAGGCGTTCGATAGCGTGACACATGCAACATGAACTCTTGCTGAAGATCACTACTGCCTTTTGTGACGCCAATTTCGTTACACAATCCATTGCAACAGTACACAAATATAAATGATAAAAAAAATGGTAAATGTCAAAGTACTGTTGATGAAGTTTGGTCTTTGTTGGATATTTATACATACTGGAAAGTGAAGATTTGAAGTATTTTAATGCAATTGATGCTATAAAGAGCTCGTAAGGAGATTTGAAATTAAAGTTGCTTGATATCAAGCATAAGATGCCATCACGCTTCTGAATATATATGTAATATAATGCTCAAACTTGATCATGTATAATAATTGTATATATTCAATGAATTCAGTAGAACCAACCAATTATATCTTCAGAATCTGTGTGCAACTACTGACATAATTTTTTTAAGTGATCATATGGAAGAAGACTATAAAGTTATGAACTCCAAACTACAACAATTTCTTGGTTGCTGCGGAATGAGAATATTCTAGCTAGAATTTCTAGAAGACTTTAATTTATATTAACTCTTTGTGAATTGATAGATTAATATTTATGGAAATATTAGCCAACTCAATAGAAATTTCAGGCTGATCTCCAATACATTTAGAAAAATCAAACTGATCAAATATGGGCCTATGGGGGAAGCCAAATTAAATTCCCTTTAGCTCCCAAGCTGGGTCACATCTGGAAGGACAAAATTAAGGTGAACTCCGCTTATTTATTCATGGGGTTTTTCATTTTCATTTTTCCTAAAAAAATGTTTTTGATGGAGCTGACAATATATTTGATATATATTGTTATTAGATCTTTCCTAAGTTTAAATTATGTTTTCATGAATATATTTAATTATCGATAATAAATTTATTTTTTGATGTTGTATGCTTCGATTTGTATAACTATAATCTAACTTCCTAACTGGGGAACATATATATTGAGATTAAGTCTACATATAAACTTTATGCAGCTTACGTAAATATAAGAAGTAAGTAAGTAACACATATGTGAATAATGTTTATGTGCATCTTGTAACTTATATAGGAAGAATTATTTTTATAACTTGTTCAAGAATATTTTAATTTTTCCTGGTCTTTCTATTTTTTATTTTTTATTAACAAAACAGATTTTAAATAAATTAAATTGAAGTTTGTGGACTCGTGCTTTCCCTTCTCAACTCATATATGAATCGTCGCCTTATGACCTATACATGCATTTATAGAATATATAATATTGATCATAGAACTAAAATTTAGTGGAGTTCCCTGATACTATTTTCAATATTATTAATTGTGTGAAAATAGAGCATGAACTCCTGTAGAGAAAAGGAATACATAAACATGGGCCTTGTTCAGCAGAGCTAAACAGAATTAAAGCCCTAGTACTGCAGCGCACTTGGCCCAACGTGGATTTGGGCCCAGTTGTATAGAACTTTCATATATGCGTAATTAGTTTTTCTTAATTTGGGAATATTCCAATATATTGAACAAAAATTGTAGATAAGATAAAAAGGAAAAGATGAGGAAGCTCATTGGTGATCTACTAGAAGATAACGAAACTTTAATATTGTTAATTAAATATGATGAGTTGATCGGCGAGCATGATCTTGTACTTGCGTAAAGAGTATCAATTTCATAAATTTAGGAAATATATATTTGTTTTTATATATATAATATAGATTTGCATGATTGAAGACCAGATTATGTAAAATGAAATGAAAAGTAAAGCCAGTGGCAAAGTTTGATCTTATGCCGATTTCATGCGACGACCTTCAGAAAGTATTGGCGCAATTTATGCATATGATATTAATATTCCTCTACAAAGATTTTGCTACAATTATTTAATTATATATAGATCTCGAATAAGAGCAGGATATTATAAAAAACAAGAAGGTTCATTCATGCATGCAAAGTCTACTTCATGTATGTTGCCAAAAGCCTATATATTATTATATTTGCATGTATGGCCTTATTTATTTGCCATTTTTGGCATGCAAGCATGACCAATATGGTGTCCCTCAATTTATTATGAAAATGTTCTAAAAAAAAAAAATTTATTATGAAAATGCAATGATCACTGATTGTAAATACAATAATGTATAATATATTCACACGCCTCCGCGAAAAGGCACATAGGCGTAAATCATTTTGCACTAAAATCGTTGTACGTACGCAAGGCCTTTTAATATATAAAAATATAAATCTATGTTTCAATTTATATAAAAGAAAATAATAAAGTATTATATAGCACTTCTATCTAGAGCTTGTTTTCATTTTTATTTTTAATTCGATCAAAGAGAAATTATTATTTAGATCTTATTCTTGGGTACACTCTAGCCCATTAAACTCCAAATCCTAAGCAAACATCTCCCCTATAAAATCTTCATCACTCCAAACAAACAAGCTCAATGATTCTATTTTGGTCTTATTTCGTCACGGTAATAGAACACAGTAAACAGTACAATTGAGATATAAATAACCAAAATAATGATATCCAACTTTATTATCGGACTAGCTTGGTCCGGAACACTTATTACAAGCTTACTAGATTGAATAAACTAATTACAATGTTACTGTAGCGTGTCGAATGCAACGCGTTCGATGCTGACGTGTCGAATGCCTTGTTCGATACGAAATATGTTCCAGGGGTTCGATGTTGAACTCAAGGGTATCGAATTCAATACATTCGATGCCACAACTCTATCGAATTCGATGCGTATTCCGTCGTATCGAATGAGGTGAATTCGATTTGATCACGTGTCGAATGAGGGTCGTTCGATTCGATGCGCCTCGAATGAACAGTGATTCGATGCTGACTGTGCTGAAGTGATTCGCCAATAATAATGTACACGAATAACAAGGGAACGACTATATATAGCAACCGTCCCGCGGGGCCCAATGCCAGATGCGGAAAGCGCATCGAATCGTGCCTATTTGATACGTGATTCGATGCGGTTATGGGCCGGTCCAATATACAAGTATTAGGTCAATCGTAAAATACCCCCATCACATAGTCTCCCCAGTTTGGAAGACGATATCATTGAGAGATCGATTTCCAAACTTAATTAAAAGAAGTGGATCGATGAGTAGTTGACGTTGTATGACCTCAATGAGGCTTATTCGTCAAATTTCAATAATTTTTACTGGTTTGGTATAATTCCTAATCATTCGTTATCTCGGAACAGATTGCGAATGCCCGCAATCGATATTTGGTACTTAATACAACGCATCGAACAAAATATATTCGATGCAGTTGAATTGTCGCATCGAATCGCACGCATTCGATGCGCTGAAGATATGGGCCTAGTGGGCCGCCCGTGCCTATATAAAGGCTGGACTACAGTTGGAAATTCATTCTGCTTCTGCCGCGTTTATTTTTCAAGGTAATGCGCATCGAACAGATGCAATTCGATGCGGCTCGCATCGAACATCATGGATTCGATGCGCTCGGCATCGAACCGTGGTTGTTCGATGCGATGCATTAGCATTATTTATGCGATATTTATGATATTTATCTCTGCTTTTCAGTATTTGACATTTCGCTGCTGTTTAACAGATCAATTAATCAAGCAACAAATCTTTCACTTGGAACTTCAGTTAAGGTAAATGATATGCCCTTATATTTAGATTTTATCTTGTCGATAAATTGATTGTTATGCATGCTTGAGAGTTATGCGAGAGCGTAGAGTGACGTGTTAGTCCTTAGTCAGTCTCCGTTTCTTTTGAATTTATTTCAGTTCGTTCTCGTCAAAGATGGTGAATAGTGAGTCAACGTCTGGGAGTGACTCGAGTAGTGGCTCGAGCTCCAGTTCGATTAATATGGTGACCCCATCTAATGCTCCCGCGGGTTTGGGCACAGCCGCAGTAGATGAGGTTGAATTAATAGATATAGAAACTGTTGATTCACCCGCGAGTAATAATCCCGATGCAATCGCTGATCAAGCAGCGCCTCAAGCTGAAAATAATGATTCGCGAGCGTCATCGACTTGGAATAATCGCGCCCCAAGCGAGGCCGATGAAGAAGTAGATTACATCAACATGGATTTTGATGATCACGTTGAGGTTCCTGGGATAACGAATGACATGTACGTTTCCCGCCTCCCACATAATCGTAAGGGACTGCGCGAAAAATTTGACATACCCATTCAATACAAAATTGTTGTCCCTGGGCCGAATGATCGAATGCACACCCCACCTCCCGGGCATATGACTGTGTTTGTTGGTCAACTCCTCAATGGTCTTCGCTTTCCAATTTCTTTTGAGTTAAGATGGCTTCTGAGGATGATCGATCTCGTGCCCGCCCAACTCACGCCAAACTATTATGGGAATTTGATTGGCTTCATAATTGTCATGAAAGCATTGCGCCAACCACAAAGTCCCAATGAGTGCACTGTTCGAAATTGCGAGGCGGGAAGAGGGGTTTTATCATATTAAAGCACAAACGCATCGCAAGTTCTTGAATGGTGGAGCGACCGGATATGGGAAAGATTGGAAAAGACGGTATTTTTATATCGAGGAGAGTTATGAGGGCGAGTTTAGGCAATACCGCCGTGAATGATATAACGGCTCAAGGGTGGCGATACCCCACGGCATTTCTGTGACATCATGGGATTGCAAGTTCATCCCGAATTAGTGTAAGAATATCAATTAGATGTCAAAAAATTTGTAGAAAGCCGAGTCCTGTCGTTAGCTGGCTTGTCCCCAGTGAAATATAACGGGAGACTGACCCTTGGTATAATTGCGCACCTATTTTGACATTTTTGATATATGTCTGATGAGTATTCTAACGGTATGATTTTCTTGCAGAAAAATATATAATGGACCGCCATGCCAGAATAAATCGAGCAATTGCAGCTGATCAAGCTAGCTCTCAGACCAACACTGCTACCGATATTCCTCCCCCACGAAAAAGAAAGAGTAAGGGCAAGAAAAACATTGGCGGTCCTTCTACTGTTGTTGCTGCTGATTCAGCAGTCGATCCTTTCGAGGATTTATTGGGGGAAAATCGCGACACCGCTCAAGGTGGTGATGAGGCTTCAGAGAACCTGGCAGCTGGTCTAGATGACAATATCGAAGGCGCCGTCCAGACCAAAAAGAGAAAAATGCCTTAAACTCGGTCACAAACTGGAGGGGCCATTCCACCTTCCGCCCGAACAGGTAGGCCAAGTGCTGTCGATGCCCCGGCCCATGCAACTGGACCGAGTGCTGGGATTGGGTCTAGCCAAGGCCCTCGTGCTCGGGCCGGTGGGTACGAAATCTCAGAGGCCGAAGCTATCGACCATCTGAGGGCTCTCTTGCTTGGTCTTGATGTCCCACTTCCGATATTAGCTGAAGAGAGGAGGAGGGTGAACATGTCCCTCTGAGATTTCGTACCCACGTTGAACATTATTTCTTTTCTTTGAGCTAATATTCGTTTGAGCTGAATTTTAAATGTTGATTTGATTGCTCATTAATTGTTAGGTGGGCGGTTTCGTGGACACAATGTTCTCGGCGCTGATGGAGTTTCGAGAAACAACTGCGGGTGGTGATACTGCTGCCTTTAGAGTTGCCCTTGAAGATAAAGAAAAGGCATTGCAACAAGTCAAGGATTATGCTACGAAGGCACATGCCGATAGGGAGGCCGCAAAAAAGGCGCGGGAGGAGGCTGATCAGCTTAAAGAGGAGTTGATCGAGCTCAAGAGGGAGTTGGCGGTGGAGAAGGAAAAAGCTTATAACGCCGATAATGAAGATATCTACGCGGTTTAAGCGAGGTAAAGAATCCCACTCCTGACATTCGGCATTTATCTTATTAACTTCGCCTTTGCCCTTATAGGTTTCTCCCCAACAAAAGGTGGAGATTGCTGAAGAATTCCTTCGTAGCGACACTTTTAAAGAGATTAGCACTCGCCGAGATGATGAAGACATTTAAGGCTGCTGCCTGAGTACTTTTTTATTTATTTTTATGTTTTTTGAACAATTTTAAATTTTAAGTTTAATTTTAATGTGGCGATATCTCGCCTCTGTTTAAACAATTTGATATTTAGCAGCTTCATGTTTCTGAATGCTCGTATTGATTTGCTCAATTTCATAAGCTCATCTCGTTGTCTTTTCTTTCAATTTCCTATATTAGTTCTTTACTTTATTTTGACAACTTGCGAGTTCTTCAATATTTATAATAGAATTTTCATTTTGTAATCGAGTATTGAGCGATGCTGTTTCTGCTAGGAATTGATCGTCCTGTTTGTTTTTATTTCCCATTGGGACATGTTTCAGTTGTCGTTTTTAGACAGACTGCTCTTCTCTTTGCATTCTCGTTCGATCGTTATGATTTTTCTTTTGAGAGTTTCGTTCATGTTTTTCTGAACTGCGGTTTTGAATAACACTTACAGTTTTTATGTAGTGTCTGTTCCTTTCTTCTCTTTTAAACAGTCGTGGTAATAGTTGCCACTTTGGAAAGAACGTTTCGTCCCTGTTCGTCATTTATATGAGATCTTGAGTGTCTTGTGCCACAACAGACAGAATCTTCGTCTTTTCTTATTGTCTTTCGGGAACCGCGGTATCTCGTACCACATTGGGTAGAGCCTCCGTCTTCCTGATTGTCTTTCAAGGATTTCTGGTATCTCGTGCCACGATGGACAGAGTCTCCGTCCCTTTTGTTGCTTCTGTCTTTTTTCCAGTATCTCGTGTCACGATGGACAAAATTTCCGTTCTTCTCGTTCTGCTAGGGATTTTCGGTATCTCGTGCCACGATGGACAGAGTCTCTGTCCCTTTTGTTGCCTCTGACTTTTTTCCGGTATCTCGTGTCATGATGGACATAGTTTCCGTTCTTCTCGTTCTGCTAGGGATTTTTGGTATCTCGTGCCACGATGGACAGAGTCTCCGTCCCTTTGTTGCCTCTAGCTTTTTTGTATCTCGTGCCACGATGGACAGAGTTTCCGTTCTTCTCGTTACCTCTTGGACGTTATGTCCTGCACATAGTTTTATCATACAGGTTAGATATATTTCACACATTACTCGGTTTATTTAAAAGGAAACTTTTTGAATAAACCGAATCCAATTATGGGAGCAGATTGGAGCTTGAGACATAGCTCGTTCGTCCTGATTTCCTACGTCGCCTTTCAGATTCACTTCTGAGTGTTCCTGTTTCAAGTTAATACATGCCTGCCCCTCATGCTTGTCATAGCAGAGGGGACGAATAAATATTGTTCAAAATATTCAAAATACTAAGGACTCTCATGAGCTGGACTATGATCCCTTAATCAATACGTTCCATTTGCCCAATCGCCAATGCCCTCGCTGTGTCTTCTTCCTGTTGTGGCCGCGTCCGGAGAGAAGTTACGTAACACTTCCAACCTTCGATATGGTCTACTATAACCTCGCCCGTGCCAGCAGGGGTTGGAAATTTTATCATTTGATGATAGGTTGATGGTAACGCTCGAAATGCATTCAACGCTTGTCTCCCTATGATTCCGTTGTAAGCGAAGTGCATGTCAACGATTACATAGTTCTCCAGAATTATCTTTCTCTTTGGCGCTGTACCCAATGAGGTTGGGAGCTTAAACATTTCTAGTGGTACTATCTTTGGACCTCCAAATCCGTGAAGGGATGTCCTCACCGGTTCCAGTCTCTGGTTATCCAATCCCATTTTAGCCAACGTAGAACTGAACAACACATTTACGGAGCTTCCATGGTCTACTAGCATTTTGGTGACTCCATAATTAGCTATATCCACAGTTATTACCAGAGGGCAATTTAAATTTGACATCTGTATAGCCTGTGCGCTCAGTTTTCGTAGGTCTGCTGTTGAGAATGTGACTTCCTCGTGAGGCATCTCTTCAATTCTTAGTATACTGGCTATATTGACGAAGTTATCTGACTCTATCAGCCTTGTGATCCTTCTCCGCCCGTTGGTGGAATCTGCTCCTCCCGGTCCTCCAGATATCATATTGATCATCCCTTTTCTCGCGTTTCCGTCTTCAATCTGAGGATACTCGAATAGTTGTGGTTCGTCGACCAACCTTTGTTTATCCTTCCTAGGAGAAGGAGTTCTCTTCCTATTGAAATTGTTTTCTTGCTCTCGAACCTTCTTAACAAACTCCACGAGTTTGCCATCCTTTACTAATCGTTCAATTTCATCTTTCAAGTTTATGCAATCCTCAGTATCATGACCCTTATAGTTGTGATACTTGCAGAATTGATTAGAGTACCTTGTAGCTTTGGATTCTTTCATTGGTCTAGGATCTTTTAACCAACCTTTTCTCTTTGCTGCCCCAAAGACCGTCATGATGTGAGGATTTAGTGGCGTGTATCTTCTAGGCGAACTCTTCCGGTGTTTGTAATTCTTGCTCTTGTTGTTGTAGTTATTACGGCTGTGATCTTCTCTGCCTCTTTCTCTCTCTTTCACTGGCGCAATAACAGGCACTTTAATTGCCATCATTTCTTCAAAATGAACCACCTCCTGTGCTATTCTATTAATTTCTTCAATGTTGGTGGGCTTGCGTCTGAGTAAGTCCCCACTGAACATTGTGTTGGTGGTTGCCCGAAATAGTATGCTCACGATCATTTCTCCAGACGGGCTGTCAATCCTCAGCAGCTCCGTGTTGAAACGCTTCATAAAGTCTTTCAGACTTTCATTGGTTTCCTGTTTCATTGTGTAGAGATGTGAGTGGTCCAAAACCAGTCTTTCTTGACTGGAGAATTGATCTTCAAACAATTTTCTCAATTGGTTGTAGCTTTTGATCGATCCTGGAGAAATATGATTAAAACAATCCACAGCTACTCCTGACAGAGTTGTCGCAAATATCCTGGCTTGGATATTGTCTTTAAAGCCGTAAAGGGACAGTTTCCTATCCAATTGAAAAAGATGATCTCGGGGATCAGATTTACCATCGTAAGTTTTCAGTTCTGGGATCTTTTCCCCTTGTCCCAAGATCTCTGATTCTATCGCGTGGCAAAAAGGACTTCGATTAGAAGTACTATCCTCTTGTAGCCTCTGACCCACAACTATTGCTTTCTCTTTCTCCAGCCTTTCTATTTCCCTGGCCATCTTGTCACGCTCTCTGCTTGATTCATGACCATCCTGACGTCTCCTGTCATGCTCCCTTCTTGTTTCTTCCCTCAGATTTCTGTCCTCATTACGTTCCCTTCTAGAATCATGACTCTCCGACCGTCTCCGATCATCCATTTCTTCCTCTCTTCTCAATTCAGTTCTGTGGTCTTCCTCCTTTTCTTTTTCTCTCCTCTCGCGGTGCCTTTTTGATTGTACCTCGACATAAACTAATTTCCTTCCCTGATCATCATGAGTTAACTTTTCCTTACTCTGCAATTCCCCTGATGCCGATTTAGTTCTTCTATCATCCTGTCGGAAATTTTCTTTCTCCTTTCCTCTCAATATTCTGGCAGCGGAACCTTGTTCCCTTAACACCTCTGGATGTTCAATAGGCGGTGGTGTCAGTACGGGCGGTGCAGGAGTCAGTACTTCTGCCAATGCAGCTTTTACCATTGCCATTATTTCACTCTTCATATTGTTTGGAATTGAAGCACTCGTTGCCGTAGCCCCTGTTGCTGCAGCTTCAGTCATTGGTGCCCCCTCGCCTTGGAGTCCTTGCATTTCCCTTCTTGCCGGTGTTGGTACCGGTGCGGGTATTGCTGACGGTCCCGGATTATTCGACGTTATTTGCCCAGGAGTTCTTCTTTGAACCTCTTCATTAGTTCATTCGACAACTTTACTACGAGATCTGATAACTCTAGATGTCATACCTAATAAACTTAGTATTCCCACAGACGGCGCCAATATTTTGGTCTTATTTCGTCATGGTAATAGAACACAGTAAACAATACAATTAAGATATAAATAACCAAAATAATGCTATCCAACTTTAGTATGGGACTAGCTTGGTCCGGAACACTTATTACAAGCTTACTAGATTGAATAAACTAATTACAATGTTACTGTAGCGTGTCGAATGCAACGCGTTCGATGCTGACGTGTCGAATGCCTTGTTCGATACGAAATATGTTCCAGGGGTTCGATGCTGAACTCAAGGGTATCGAATTCAATACATTCGATGCCACAACTGTATCGAATTCGATGCGTATTCCGTCGTATCGAATGAGGTGAATTCTATTTGATCACGTGTCGAATGAGGGTCGTTCGAACCGATGCGCCTCGAATGAACAATGATTCGATGCTGACTGTGCTGAAGTGATTCTCCAATAATAATGTACACGAATAACAAGGGAACAGCTATATATAGCAACCGTCCCGCGGGACCCAATGCCAGATGCGGAAAGCGCATCGAATCGTGCCTATTCGATGCGTGATTCGATGCGATTATGGGCCGGCCCAATATACAAGTATTGGGCCAATCGTAAAATAACCCCATCAGATTCAACATATACCTACACGTACATGCATGCACTAGCCTTTGGGATGTGATCGTGCCAGTCATGGGCACTTGCTCTTTTCATTTCTAGCTTTAATTTTATGTTCACTCGAACGACCGTATGAGAATATATGAAAGCCAAATTAAAGACATCAATTAAAGTTTAATACAAAAACATAGTGTTCCTAAAGGCGTTAGCAAAACGCACCCTATTAATTCAATCAAAAGGGTGGAGAAGTCATATATATATATATATATATATGATATAACATGAGTATATATATGATGACGTGCTTATTGTGCGACGTGAATTATTGCTTTGATTTACATATTTAACTCCAGTTGAATATTGCTATGTACACTTAACAATATATAACTATATATATATATATATATATATATATATACATTACAGTTTATAATTTAAGCAATGGTCGTGCCGATCCTCATCTTGATTTCTATTTCGAGTTGTATATATGTGTTTGATCTCGTTAATTTGACCTTTGTTTATAATTTATATAAGTTCAAAATTGATTTAGTTAAGATTCGGATTTTAGGTCTTACTAAATATTTGACAAATTAATTTGATATCAACTTTGAATCTTGAATTAACACAAACTATTATCCGCATACGTTTAATTCGTGAATATATATGTAAATATATATATATGCACTTTAGAAATATATATATATATATATATACATTATTTTTCTCCAGCTTGAGTTCTCTATATAATTTAACAATATAACAATAGATCGTATATATAGAATAAGGTCGGTTACATGTGCGGTACAACGAGTCTATCACTAAACTAGACCTACTTGAACTATGCTAGGGTCGAGTAGGTTTGGTCCGGAACACCTCGAACTAAAGTTAGATGCAATGGCAGATGTCGAATGTATATTGGGGATGACGTCGAAGGTGATATCGAGGATGATGTCGAGTGCCTTCCACGTCGAGGATGATATTCTAATGACGTCGACCGTCGGGGGTGACGCGGATATGATGTCGGATGCTAGGTCGGTGATATATATCGAAGATATATATCGAATGTGATGTCGAGCCCTATATCGGGTATGTTCGATATATGTGAACAGTAATTGCGGATAATTCAAGCTTACCTTGATTATCGGGACGCGAATATTTATAGGATTCGGGATGCGGGGACCACTCACGTGATAAACACGGGAGCTGTACTATATCGAGGGTCATATTCGATATGTATGTCGGGGATGATCCCCGACATAGGTAAAATATGGGTCTGGCCCACGGGCCGACCCAATACGAGAAATACCCATATCACTGTGAAATAGCTTAATGAAGTTGCATATTTTAGCTACAAATAATCTTATACTTTTCGAGTGATTACTATATATAATGGCTTGTTTATTTTCTTAGGGGCTGTTTGGTTGCAGAGACAGTTATATATGTAGATTAACTATTACTCAGTTAAAATAGTCTTGTATTTCATATGCGTAACAGTAGCGTGTTTGGTTGGAGAGTTAATAAAGTTACTATTTTATCTTAATTTAACAAAACGTGTTTGGTTCATGTTATGTGCAACAACTATTTCTGGATATTGCATGTAATTACCTTATTGCCCCCATTTTTAATTACATTTTTTAATTACATTTTTTAATTACATTTTTTTAATTACGTTTTTTAATTACATTTTTTTAATTACATTTTTAAATTACATTTTTTAATTACATTTTTTAATTACATTTTTTTAATTACATTTTTTAATTACATTTTTTAATTATTTTTTTTAATTACGTTTTTTAATTACATTTTTAATTATTTTTTTTAATTACATTTTTTAGTTACATTTTTAATTACATTTTTTATTACATTTTGTTAATTACATTTTTTAATTACAGTTTTTTTAATTATATTTTTTAATTACATTTTTAATTACTTTTTTTAATTGCATTTTTTAATTACATTTTTTAATTACATTTTCTAATTACATTTTTTTAATTACATTTTTTAATTACATTTTTAATTAATTTTTTTAATTACGTTTTTAATTACATTTTTTTAATTACATTTTTTAATTATATTTTTTATTACATTTTTTTAATTACATTTTTTTAATTACATTTTTTAATTACATTTTTAATTATATTTTTTTAATTACGTTTTTAATTACATTTTTTTAATTACATTTTTTAATTATATTTTTTATTACATTTTTTTAATTACATTTTTTTTAATTACATTTTTTAATTACAATTTTTTAATTACGTTTTTTAATAACATTTTTTAATTATATTTTTTAATTACATTTTTTAGTTACATTTGTTAATTACATTTTCTAATTACATTTTTTTAATTACATTTTTAATTACATTTTTTAATTAAAATTTTTAATTACGTTTTTAATTACATTTTTTAATTACATTTTGTAATTACATTTTTTTAATTACATTTTTTAATTATGCCTTGTTGCTGCATAAAAAGATTAAAATTGAAGAAACATGAATAAATAAGTCATTTTGTCGGGTGAGCTGGATGACTAAAAAGTGAGATAAAATAATAACAGGGGGGGGGGGGTAGATATTAATTAAGTTGAGTAAGTGAGTTAAGGAGCGGGCCTCAGCTATTAAATCAAAAAGCTCATTTTAATAATCACTCAAACCAAACTGGTTTTAAGTGAGATGAGGGCTGTCATCTATCCTCATCTCAGCAACCAAACAGCACCTTAGAGTACTAATAAGCTAGCATCAACTCGTCTACGTGGTTATAACTCTTTTTAGTTATTTTAACATATAACTGGGTTCTAATTAAGTTGCTTAAAATAAAATTTGACATAAATTCATCAAGAAAAAAGACATAAATGGCTAAGTAAAGAATAAAAAAGAAAGAAATTTACTTATTACAATATGATCACCCTTAAATAAAAGCATTAATACAGAATTATTTTCATGATAATCATCCTTTTTCAGCTCAAATGTAATGAAAAGTATAATTTGATAAATTAATGGGAAAAAAACAGACGACCCCCTTAGCTTTCGGCCGTTTTGCACTTTGCCCCCCAGCTTTGTATTTCGTCAGACGTT
Source organism: Linaria vulgaris (assembly GCA_948329865.1). Lineage (NCBI taxonomy): Eukaryota > Viridiplantae > Streptophyta > Magnoliopsida > Lamiales > Plantaginaceae > Linaria > Linaria vulgaris. The sequence goes on along the minus strand of OX415253.1, from coordinate 104,964,375 downwards.
ACCTCCGACATAGCATGACCGTTAAAAAATGAATATTCCGTCAAAAAAACGAATATTTGTTAAAAATGCCGAAATCTGAGGGGTCAAAGTGTCAAAATTTAACGGAATATTCATTTTTTTGACGGAATATTCCCGTGGGGGGTAACGTTTGACGAAATACAAAGCTGGGGGACAAAGTGCTAAAAATCAAAGTTATGAGGGCAAAATGCAAAACGGTCGTAAAGTTAGGGGTGATCTGCTTTTTTCTCTAAATTAACTGAACTCCTGTTAGAAAGGTCAAAAACGGCAAACACACGAGGGCACCGTCCAGTCCTTTTAAGGGAAGTCTTTATTCGTGTCTGTATAAAATATGTCAAAAATGAAAAAACATATGAGGTCACACAAATTATATTAATATTCTTATCAAAAACACAAATGGATAACGTTACTTATATGGTTCGGGACCTCATCTTACATACGCACTCCTTTCCGTACGGCATTTTGCATTTTCAATAAAATAACGATTTGAACACATCCTTTTATACGAAGTTGAATACGTATGTAACTATATACGTATATATATATATATATATATACATATATATAAGGTACACACCAAATTAAATAACACAATTTTTACACGGAAGGAACCTACCTTACAAATTCACATACTCTTGTTGGACAAACAAATACTATTTCATCTACTTAATATATATTATTATATATGTATGTACATAATACAGAATTATTAGAATATTATGTTCTAATTTTTTCCTCAAGAAATTCTATTGCTACTTGCTTTGTGCCTTCAATGAAGAGAATCTTGTATGAGGTCCCAATGGGATATATCCATCCGCCTTCTCCAACTCATTAGATGCCTATTGGGAAGATGCACTAAAAACTAAAAAGCTTCATGGACCACCATATTGACTAAAATCATTTTTAATGTTATCCATATTAATAACAAGATATAGTCGATATTAAAGAAGAAAAATATTACACTTGTCAAATAACTAACAAAAATGTGACGAACGAATTAACAAAACATGCAAGAGTACACTATATTGAAATTAAAGATGAACACCTAATCTTTTCCCACTTTCTCTAGGAGAAATAGTTTCATGCGACTATGCTTAAATAGGTGGTGCGCGAACAAGTCGCTCATTATTTTGGTGTTGATTTGATTGGGCTATATGAAGCTTGAAAAACTGTAGATCCAGCTCGATATTAGTGTAAATCTAGGACACAGATTTGTGATCCAACGATGTTTTGGAGTATTTTAGTCTGTTCATGTAATATTCGTATTAGGAGTCTACATAATCGTCATTGATGTAAGTATAACCCTACGACAAAACATATAGTTAAAAGTTCTAGTTTTGCTTCTAATGTATTATGATTTTTTGTTATTCGTCTAATTGTGAAATCGAGGTTGGATTATCAAGTCGTTGGTGACCATAATTTAAGAAATTTTATCAATTGGATCGTTTATTGTACCACATTTTCAAATTGAGACATAAACATAACAAGAGTGCTGACACGTGGCTGTATAAAAATTGATCAATTAACGAAGTAGAGTTAATTAATTAGTTAAATATTCCAATTAAGTAGTAATAAGTATTCAATCTCTAGATAAGAAATTTCAAACCCTAGCTAAGACGCGAATCACCAATCTCCATCATTAGCATGGAGTTAATTAATCAGCATACAATTATGAGAAGCCGTACGTAGAAATAAAAGACACGTACCCATATATGCTATATGCATAGATTCGTTATCGCGCAACATATTTACTTTTTTGGATGCATCGCCGCATGCACCACATCAATCACTCTCAAACTAGCTAGTGAACAAAAAAAACGTTATACCAAAAATCAAAATAAAACATTCTTAAAAATCTATCCAATATCCAATGCTATCCACTCCCCATAACACCACCAAAATTTCTATATAAACTCCCCCAAGCACTTCCATTTTCTCACATACTAATACCAAACTCCTTCTACCATACTATATAAGAAAAAAATATCATTTTACTCAAAAATCCTATTATTAAGTAATATGGAGAGAGTAAACAAAATGGTCTCCGAAAAGCCGGTGGTGATATTTAGCAAGAGTTCATGCTGCATGAGCCACACAATTAGGTCGCTCTTCTCTGAATTCGGCGTCAATGCGACAGTTTACGAGCTGGATGAGATCTCGAAGGGCCGTGAAATTGAGCAAGCTCTATCGACGAGGCTGGGGTGCAACCCAACGGTGCCGGCCGTGTTCATAGGCGGTCAGTTTGTGGGAGGAGCCAACGAGGTGATGAGCCTTCACATTAAGAGGTCACTAAGGCCCATGCTCCAAAGTGCCGGTGCTCTTTGGGTATGATATAGCTATTTGCTAGTACTAGTACTTGTTTGTGTCCGACCGGCAAGAATAAAATAATTAATATGCACTTTTGTTGCATGTAATATGAGAGGGAAAGAAAGAGAGATGTATGTTTCAGCTTATTTTAATCAAGCTGAGCTTACGTTTTTACTCTAATAAAGTAATGAGTTTTAATTTCTTCCACTTGTTATATATGGCATCCCACATTTCTGCATATCAATAATGTTTAAATTGGCCCACTTACTACAAAAAATTGATTCTAATTCCGACCTATACATCAGAAACAGTGTTGAAATAAGCATGAGATATATTAGATATAGGCTTCTGTAAACAATAATCTTAGTTATATCCAATTAACAAAATACTTTTTGGAGGGAAAATATATAGAAGGTGTACCTAATAATTTTACTAAATGTCTTCCATCATATATTCATATTCAGAGATATACACAGTAAATGGAGATATATATACTGGTTAGCTACTATAAATTTTCATTGAGTTTTTGGTGTAACACCCATTAAGGTGGAAAGGAGGCACATTATCCACGTGTAAAAATAAGTAGAGATATTACACCCTTGTCATATACTGAATAGGCACATATTTCATGTAATAGGCACATTACCATGTGTGTACTTTCATATGGTGTAAAATATCTCCTTATACACATGTATTGGAGGGGATGGTGTGCAACTTTTTAAAACAAGATAGGGATGGTGACGGAGTTAAGGGGTAATGTACCTATTTCAAATATATTGGGGGTAATTTGCATGTTTATTTTATTAAAATATGCCTATTTCATATATCATATGGGGTAATATGCCCACTTTTTGTTTTATAGAGAAAAAAAGGGTTAACATGAAAATTCATGATCCATGTTGAACTAATTTTCTAATTGGCGGATGATGCGTGTGATTTGTTATAATAATACCAGTACATCTGCGAGCTGTGCACAGGTAATAAAATAATTCGTAAATTACACCACAAGTATCACATCCACGAATCTATGCATGAATCTTGTTATTTATAATTCTAGTGGTTAATAAGTTGGAGTTTTATGGTTTATAAACTAATAAAATAATACTTTGATCTAATCAGAGATGGATGGATGTTTAGAGGTTCAGTTTCATTAGATTGTCTTTTATGTTATGCATTGAAAAATTTATTGGTCTACATGTTTAAGGTTTTTCTAAAGCCATAGTGGTGTTAGTTTGTATTTCTCGAAATTAGCGTCCAAGGTTCAAATATCACATAGATCTGCTTCATTGGTTCCGTTAATTGTCCTCTAAAACTCTAATCAATCATATATATGGCCAGAGAGATAAAGCATTGAGATCAAGATAGATGATGTAAAGATGATTTCAAAACTTTTGCTCAAAACATGGAAAATCACATACTTAACAAAAGCCTTAATCAAACCACATAGGAAATCACGAAGGTTCATATTCAATTACTTTCTAACTTTATACATAAAGAACTATCTATTGGTATCGCGTTGCAAACGTATAACAATAATAAAGAACAAATAACGACAAGAAAAACTTTTATATTCATAATGTTGATTTTCCAAAATAAATACATATGACAAACAATAAAGTTTACCGAAAATGTCTAAGAATGGATTGAAGAACGGTTTTAGGACGAGTTGAAAGCAAGCTTTCTCCCCTTAAGATCGAATTCCTCGGCTATCCTTCAAGCCCTCGTAAGGAAGAGATCTCCCAAGGTACAACGTCCACTCAAATAAACAGCAAGTGAAGGACTCTACTGTTTTTCTATTTCGAACACGAACGGTATTTGCAAAACTCTGAGATTGTATATGAAAAATGAAATGCAGAATGCTATGTTTTTGTTGGATACTTTTCTCCTTTGCGCAAAGGCCTTTAAATAGAAAAATATTTCATGTAACAACCAAGCCATTAAGGGGTGATTCTAATTCAGCCATAAAGCCAAATTCATTTCACATTATTATAGCATTTAGGTGTGGTTTGAATTCTCAATTCAAATCTGATTTTTATTAAATAAAAATCTTATTCATATAAATAAAATCTCACCAATTAGCTTCTCATTAAGCCAATACAATTCACACCATTAAACCCAAGTTGCTATAATATCAATTGGACTCAATTCCAATTTCTAAAATTATATTTAGCCTCATGCCAAATAATAATTTCTCCAACACTATCTACTCATGATTACAAATTCAACATGGCAAATAAAAAAAAATATCATAGTAAAAGATTAAAGGAAAGAACTCTCAATCTCAGAGGAATTTGGCCTCTCTGTCTTTAAATCTCCGGTGCTCCACTTTTTTATTCTGGATTTTAGCTTGAATCGCCTTATTGACCTAAACTAATACTCTTGACAAAAATATATAGGGACCTTTAGTCTTCTTCATGATTGGGTACTCCTACAAAACGCATGCGTTAGATGAGAATGAAATCAAGAGATGAGAATGCTTAGTTAGCTTACAGACAAAAGTTAAGTTATAGCTGAAATTTGGAACAAAAAATGCATTCTTAAGTGTGATATCAGGTGTTAAGTGTATGTCACAATTTAACTTATGTACTATGTAACACCCTTAAACATATTAAATGTTAAAAAAAAAAAAAAAAGAGGTATATTGATTGTTATTTACATTTTTTTGCTTTAACTTTCTAAAAATAAGATTAATCCCAAAAGTTTTGAAAAGTATAATTTAGTCCTTTTAATTTAATTATCAAGCAAATAATTACAAGTTATCATCAAATATGATCATATAATAGCTATTAGGACCCAACAATTAATTGGTAGGCTTGAAGGTCCATATTCGGTCTCATGTTCTTTTTTTTTTCTTTTTGACTAGAAAAGAAATTTTATTAAGGAGAGTATAAGCAATAATCAAGAAAAAGTTCAGGCAAAATTTATGACAAAGAGGGGGCGGAAGACCTCTCAAAAAAAAAAAACACAAAAAACTACGGTTCCTAGCTTTGATCCAACTCCAAGTCTTAGTCTTGATCGTCTCCACAACATCGTTATAAGAAAGGTATTTACCGTTGAAGCAAAAGTTGTTTCTCACAACCCATACTTCCCAGAAAACAAAGATCCAAATACTTTTCCAAATCGGCTGATATTTAGATGATAGGATGATGCCAAATATATAGCTGATCTAGAAGACTTCTAGGATTTGAAGCAAGGGCGGAAACGGTGCCCATCCAATTTAGAATGTTATCCCAAAGAATGTTATCCCAAATAAGTTTAGTGAAAGTGCATTTGCAAAAAAAAATGATCGACATCTTCAAGATCGTTGTTGCATAAAGGGCAACAAGGTTCTCCCTTTGGGGATAAGGCATTTCTACGAAGCAGATTAAATCTCGCCGGGATTATGTTCAGGACCACCCTCCAAACTAGTGCTTTCATTTTCAGCGGCGCCTCGCATTTTCAAAGGGTTTTTAAGAGAGAGAGTCTAGTGTATCCTCCCCACCCGTAGTAAGAGAGCAATAAGCTGACTTAACTGATAAGATCCGCGATCCTTCTCGATTCCATAGGCGACGATCGTTGTTCTCATATTGGGTCTTATGTGTTTAAGCTTTTGAAAAAATATTATAATTTGGCTATACCTTATCGATCATGAACATATTTGGTTAAAATATTATACACGTCATCCAATCTAATAATCTTGAAAGTATACAACCATAATGTCACTAAAATAATAAATTTGGTGGTATATGTTAATGGCCTTTAATTATGTAAATTTTTCTATAAATACTAGACACCCTCTTTGTGATTTTTCACACCTCATTTCGTTTCCGATTTTCCCATAGTTCCTTTAGCAAAGTTCTTCACTTTGAAGTTTGAGGTCCTTTAACAAAAAAATATAATAATAATAATAATAATAATAATAATAATAATAATAATAATAATAATAATTGTTAACGGGTTTTGAATTATTTCCTATTAACTGAATTATTTATTTGGGTTGGAAAGCCTTTGCCCGTGGTTCAAAAACTAAATGCTATGCTAACAAGAGAGAAAATTTGACAAGAACATTCCTTCCTTTTATTAACTATATTCCACTCTCTTTTCCGAGTCTTTCATCGTATTCTCCGAGTCTATAGGTGTATTTTTTCCCAATTGTCCGACCTCTCTTTCTTTCCCTTCTTCTTTTGTTTATATAGAGTTTTTAGGGACATGTGTCGTTATGCATGTGTTTACAGGTGTCGTTATGCATGTGGTGGTGCTTTACACGCGTTACAATGGTCTTTTAACCAATAAGATAACGTCTATCTTGCTGACTGTAGCATTTTATCTTCTTCCGAGAGCTTTTGTCTTCTTTATGATAAGGGGTAGATTGTCTTCTTTGCTTCCGAGAGCTCATTGCTTCAGATGGTGACTCGAGGGCCGAGTCTGAGTGTTCTCTTAGTGATAGTGCTTCTCCGAGAGGTGTGTATTCTGGAGTGTTTACTTCAGGGTATTCTCCGAGGGGGTATGGGTTGATCTCCGAGAGGTTTTTAACTATCGTGGGTAGGTGCTTTCTTTTTCCGAGTGCCCGGAGAGTGTCGTTATGTAGTTGTTGCGTCATTGTGAAGTTCCGACCTCTGGGTTGGTCGACAGGAGTAATGTTCCGAGAGAATTTGTGCTAGGAGTGTATAGTAAGGAAGGGTTTTTGTCAAGGTTCTGGGACTCTGTTGGGTTCCGATGGCTCTCGTGGGCTTGGCGGAGTATTCGCCCAATACTGAAGGAGTTCCGATAGCAGTTAGTCTGTGAGACTCTACCTTGGTCTTGTATTCCTCCTGTTTCTTTTGCTCTAGTATTTGTTGTGTTGGAGATGTGCTCTGAGGGATATTTTGAGGCGTGATACCTGTATCGTGGAGGCAGGTCGCATAATCATATAATAATATATTTGGTAATTCCAGTAATTGATTCATTGTTTATTTCAAGCAGGTGAATTATCATCATGTTAACAAACCCCCCCAAGTTTGTAGTGCAGTTAATTATTATTACTGCACTAGAAACTTAATAGTTTAAAGGGTACGAGAGTTCTGGTATCGTAGACTTTATCAAGTACGCTGGGAATATTTCACAAGGCCTCGTAGAACCTTTCAGGGGTGTCGTAAACACTTGTCAGTGATATTTATGTTTTGTTCGACATTTCCCTCGTTCTTGGCATTACCTTTAACAAGGCGAGGGGTATCGTGATACTCTCCCCGAGTGTTTCCCGTTGTATTCTGAAATGTGCCCTCGTTAGGTCATTTATTGGGGCATTAATTATAATTTAATTAACTGCGATTTAAATGCAGTTAGTGGCGATTTTAATGCCACGTTTATGTTTTAGTGCGGGAATCGAAGCGTCTTGACCGTTATACTTTCGTTAACCGAGGAGACGTGACATTTAATAGCCCTAGGCACAATTTTCAATCGTGGGGCGTGGGTGGGCTTAGTGGTCATTTAAGGCACTTAGTGGGTGTAGGGTTTAAAAACCCTCTTCTTTACCCATTATCATCACTTGCAAATTTCGAGCGAACAGATTCTCTCTGCAAAAATTCTTCTGCGAAAGTAATTCTTAATCTCTTACTAATTCTCTATCATGGCGTCTCAATCCAACACTAACCTGATTTCGGCTGCTTCCGGTACCGGAGGATCGGCGGGGGCAGCGCTCCAAAGTTCTCGGAAAAGGAGTGTTGCGGCGGTGGGGGCGAGCGGCAGTGGTGGTGCCGGAAAATCGAAGAAATTGAAGAGGAAGGCTGACAAGGGTAGCGCTCCGCGGGCTACCCAGAAGGTGGGTGACATGGTTAGCACCGCCACAGATGAGGAAATTAAAAATCTTTTTCTTGAACACGGCGCCTCCGGCCGTAATGTGGAGGTGATGGTGCCGGAGGCCCACCACCGAGGTGATTCTCCTCCGCCGGGGCACTTGACGGTGTACTATCCCTTTATAAAGGCGGGATTGCGCTCTTTCTTTCCGCGCTTTTATTGCGATATTTTCAATTATTGCAATCTCTGCCCAAGCCAACTTACTCCTAACTCCTTCACGTCGTTGGCTCTGTTCGTGTTTTGGTGCCTGGTGAGAGGCATCGAGTGCACGAGGGATAGATTTTTTGCCATCTTCGAGTTGAAGCCATCTCCCGGGGGAGGTTCTTTCTACTGCTTCACTCACCGGGAGAAGGATGACAGGATCTCCGAGGGCATGGTCACCTCCCACAGTTCATGGAAAAACAAGTTTTTCTTCATATGTCCTGCTGTGGGAGAATGGGACATTCCCCTGACTTGGAGGAAGCCCATCTTTCCCGAGAGAGTGATGGACGATACCTTGTCGTTCTCACCGGTGTTCTCTGCGAAGCCTCTCGTGGAGTCAAAGGATTTTATCCGCCTCTATCGGACCGCAGGATTGAGGCATATTTTTCGGATAGACAAGATCGAGACTCCTTTGGCGGTCCCCGAGAAACTTTTCGATACCTTTGGTGAGCTCTTATTTCCCTCGTATTGTAGGTGGTTTTAGCATTTGTAACTTCTATCTTGTCTAACTTGTAACTTTTTTTTTGGCAGTGAATGTTTTCCGTCCGTTCATAGCGGAGAACGAGGACGTGGTTACTAAGAAGGGGAAGTCCTCCCTAGGAGAGGGTGGAAATTTTGGTGCTGCGGAGGGCGTGGACGACCAGGGGGGATTCCTTCAAAGGTTGCTACAGCTACCTCCCGGTCGTCTAGCGGGACTTCCGATACCCCTGAGGAAGTGGGGGTAGGCGTGACTTCCGCAAATGCTGGTCCTAGGGGGCATTTGTCATAGGAGGTGGGGAGGAGGAGGTTGGGATAGAGGGGATGACTCTACCACCCCCTGGCGTTATCAACATTCCTTCCTCCTCAGAGTTATCGGGGGATTCTGCTTACGCCCTACTGGCAACTCCTCCGAAAGGTAATGTGTTCCTAAGCTTTAAACAGCATGGAAGTAGTATATACTTTTTTTTTTAGTATAGGAATATGTTCTAGATAGCCGAAGGGACAACTTTACTTAGCTAAATTTCTGATTTCACAGGAGATGACGAATTTTTTGGTCTAGAAGGGGGATCACTTCCTTCAGACCCTGCTCACCCTCCAGCATTCGATACCGTGAGTTTGCTGGACGAGATTTTGGCCGCGGGTCCCCCGCTTACGAGTGCTCCTTCCCCGAGACCTTTCGTGGCTATCCAGTCCGATACCCCCATAGTTACCCAGGTTCCACTGTCGGGGGTGGTACCTCCTGAGAGGCCTTCCTCTTCTAAAGCTCCCGTTTCAGAGGGGGAGCCCAACTCGGAAGATGCCCAGGCGGCACTTGAGACGGTCACCCGAAACCTGTCGGCCGCCAATTCTCTACCAGCGGACGGGTGACAATTCGTCCGAGCTTGTACCAACAACGTGGCTATGTTGGTAATTTTTTATTTATCTAATTCGTTTAAGATCCTACGTCGGGATCTTTATTCTTTTGTTTTGCTTTCTTAGGCACCTAAAATGCTTTCTCTTCTGTTACTCGAGGTCAAGAAGCTGCAAAAACTGACGAGTGTGGCGGAAGAGAAGTCTCGGAAGCTAGAGGATGAGAACAAGGATATGCGGGAGAGAATGGGGAAGCATAACGAGGCGTGGGTCAGTATTTCGAAACAAAACTACGATTTGAAGGAGGAGAATAAGCAGCTCCTCTCTTCTGTAAAGGAGATGGAGGCTTCCGGGGTCGTGCTGAAGGACAAGGTGAATTCCCTCGAAGGAGAGAAGGTTGCTTGGGAGGCCAGGCAAAAGACATTGGAGAGGGATCTATACCAAGCACTGGGCCAGGTGGATGTTCTCAACGAGGAGTTGGCACGAGCCAAGGCTCCGGGAGGTATTCTCCCCGAGGAAGTGCAGCAAAGGGTGGATGCTGCTGTTAAGCAGGCTCGAGAGGAAACTGCAGTTCAAGTAAGGGATCTGTACCTCAGCAAGCATCCAGGGTACTTAGCAGGATCTGCTATGTGGGGATTCCTTCAGTGCTTCGGGCAGGTACGACAGAAGGTGAATCGTAACTTAGACCCGCGGGTGATTAATATCGCGGAGGTGAAGAGGCCAACTCTGGAGGAAGCCTACGACCTCTTCCAAAAGAGCAGCTCCCGACTTCCTCCCTCCTCCTCTTCCCCGAATCGGGTGCCTTTTACTGCTATCCTTCCGCGGTCCTCAGCGCACTCCCCTCTCCAAGTTGGGGTCCAGGCTACTTCATCTGGTGTTCCTTCTCCTGCGGGTGCTCCTACTCCTCCTACCACCGAGCCAACCCCTGCTTCTTCGAGTGCTCAACCCCCCCAGCCTTAGGGGTTTTTAATTCGTTTTCTATCATTGTACTTTTTATATTTTTATGTAATGGTACTTAGTTTTATTTGGAATGAAACATTTCTCATTTGGAACAAAGCTTTTTTCCCGTGTTCATAGTCACACAACTTTTCAGCATATTATAGATACTTGGTTCCTTTCCTTTAATCGTAGAACTTTGAGATTGAGTTTACAGAAATGAGAGAGCGTCCCATTCTTACTGGCCAAGCAACTTTCTTAGCATAGCGTGTCTATTTGCAGTGCAAGTTTGGGGGAATATACTTTCCTAAATAGGAGTATCCCCTGGCACGCCCTCGTAGCCTATTACAGTATGCTTTAGGCAGCTCAATCTTAATTCAATCGTTCGAGGAAATGGACGTAAGTATGCATAGATGCTTTAGAGTTTAGTGAGTATTTTAACGTTCTTTGAAAGAGTCATTCCTAGTAGAATTGTTCATACCCTTCTCTCTTCTCTTCAAGTATTTAAAGCGTAAATTATAGAATCCTATGATTTTTCACAAAGGTAGCCCAAATCTGACCCGAACTATACTGAAATAAGGATACTTATCTTTGATGCATATTGTCTTATTGCTGTAGCACCTGCTTTCGTTTTTGGTTGTGTCATCGGTCTCCTCGAGCTTGCTCAAAAGTTCAATAGTAATTTCCCACAGACGGCGCCATTTTGTTAACGGGTTTTGAATTATTTCCTATTAACTGAATTATTTATTTGGGTTGGAACGCCTTTGCCCGTGGTTCAAAAACTAAATGCTATGCTAACAAGAGAGAAAAATTGACAAGAACATTCCTGCCTTTTATTAACTATATTCCACTCTCTTTTCCGAGCCTTTCATCGTATTCTCCGAGTCTATAGGTGTATGTTTTCCCAATTGTCCGACCTCTCTTTCTTTCCCTTCTTCTTTTGTTTATATAGAGTTTTTAGGGACAGGTGTCGCTATGCATGTGTTTACAGGTGTCGTTATGCATGTGGTGGTGCTTTACACGCGTTACAATGGTCTTTTAACCAATAAGATAACGTCTATCTTGCTGACTGTATCATTTTATCTTCTTCCGAGAGCTTTTGTCTTCTTTATGATAAGGGGTAGATTGTCTTCTTTGCTTCCGAGAGCTCATTGCTTCAGATGGTGACTCGAGGGCCGAGTCTGAGTGTTCTCTTAGTGATAGTGCTTCTCCGAGAGGTGTGTATTCTGGAGTGTTTGCTTCAGGGTATTCTCCGAGGAGGTATGGGTTGATCTCCGAGAGGTTTTTAACTATCGTGGGTAGGTGCTTTCTTTTTCCGAGTGCCCGGAGAGTGTCGTTCTGTAGTTGTTGCGTCATTGTGAAGTTCCGACCTCTGGGTTGGTCGACAGGAGTAATGTTCCGAGAGAATTTGTGCTAGGAGTGTATAGTAAGGAAGTGTTTTTGTCAAGGTTCTGGGACTCTGTTGGGTTCCGATGGCTCTCGTGGGCTTGGCGGAGTATTCGCCCAATACTGAAGGAGTTCCGATAGCAGTTAGTCTGTGAGACTCTGCCTTGGTCTTGTATTCCTCCTGTTTCTTTTGCCCCAGTATTTGTTGTGTTGGAGATGTGCTCCGAGGGATATTTTGAGGCGTGATACCTGTATCGTGGAGGCAGGTCGCATAATCATATAATAATATATTTGGTAATTCCAGTAATTGATTCATTGTTTATTTCAAGCAGGTGAATTATCATCCTGTTAACAATAATAATAATATTCTAGGAGTTTCCCAACTAAAAGATTTTGAGATATAGAAAAACTCATGAAACTGCCCAGAGGAAAACAATTTCTACGCAGATTTTGAGAAAATCAAAAAATACCGAATTTCCAGACATCTATAATGAGAACCAAATGGAAAACGACTTTGACGTTGTAGTCGATGTCAGAATTTTCAAGAGTTGCGATTGATATATGGCCGATTAGGGATTTTGAAGAAGTAGTGTTGGACGATTTATCGATTTTATATACAATATTCATTTATGTACACATATCGATATATAAAAACTATATAAGACAATACAGGAACGACCTAGACGAAAAAAAGGAGCTGGTTATTCTTTCCTTACATATTCTTAGAATTATCTATCCCCACTAATATTCTATCACCCATTTTGTCATATAAATTCATAAATGGATTTCGAAAAAATTTAATATGAAATAATAGATAATCCACTAGCAAATATGCATGATATATAGCATGAAGGAATTAGTTAAACGGCCTTTGAGAAATTATAGAGCTAGTTATGTGCACTTGACTACTTGCTTAATTGCTTCCTTATGTGATCATTGAACTACACGTAATAGGCCACATTCATGGTTACGTATACCCAGATTCCTCTTGTTGATTGAAAAGTCAAAATCAACTTGTGACGACTACTGAAATTTCTCAAATGAAAAAAAGAAAAAGGCTTTCGGTTTTTTGTTCATTCCTTATTCCATGCACACAAGAGAAAGCATATAATGATCAGTTAAGGAGTCATGCAATGTCGCTATAATTTTATTCTTTTGTTAGGTTTCAGGGAATAGAATTGATACGGTATGCATCATCTTATAGCTAACGTAAGATCCTATATGGATGCAATGTGCATAAGTCGATCAAATGAATAAAGTTATCGGATATATTTGATAAGTGCAAAAATATACCAAAGTACACTATGGCCTTTGAGATATTTTAAGGCCAAATTTCGCACTTGCTAGCTCCTTGTTATCACTACAAGATTTCGCACCCATTTTCGATCGGAAAATCCCGACCGGATTTCGGTCGGGAGCATTCCCGACCGCAATTCGGTCGGGATGACTTTTCCCGACCGATATTCAGTCGGACATTTTTAAAAAAATTGGTCGGGAAAGATTATTCCCGACTGCATTTCGGTCGGGAATCGAATTGCGGTCGGGAAACTCTAGGCGGGAAATTTCCCGCCCAGGATGTAACCCTAATCTCGGCCCAGCTGGGCCGCGCAGCTGGGTTGAGCGTTCCCGACCGCGATTCGGTCGGGAATGAGTTATTCCCGACCGAATTGCGGTCGGGAATGAGTTATTCCCGACCGAATTGCAGTCGGGAAAGAGGGAGGTATTAAATACCTCCCTCCTCTTCATTTTCACACTCTCCTTCTCTCTCAAAAAAATTGGCCGACCGCCTTATAGCCTTTCGCGACCGAAAATCTGTCGGGACTCCCGATCCGGTAAGTTTTTTCACTTTTTCTTGTATTTTATATTTTATTTAATGTTTTAGTATTATTTATTTATGTTATCTTTAATGTTTTAATATTAATTGTTAGATATTGTAGAAGTTGTTGGAATTTAATTAAAAATGCCTTTAGGAATTGTAGACTTTGGGAAAATATTAAATTTTTATGCCTTTAGGAATTGTTAGGTTTTAGGAAATGTTATAGTTTTATGATTTTATAATAATTATTATTTATGCCTTTAGAAATTGTTAGTCTTTGGGAAAATGTTAGATTTTTATGCCTTTAGGAATTGTTAGGGCTTTGGGAAAATGTTAGATTTTTATGCCTTTAGGAATTGTTAGGCTTTGGAAAAATGTTAGATTTTTATTCCTTTAGGAATTGTTAGGCTTTAGGAAATGTTATAGTTTAGTAATGATTTATGACTTTAGGAAAACTATATATGATTTTTATATGTGTTAATTTATTTATTTGGACGTTAACTATGGAGTTATTTATGTTATATTTAATGTTTTAATATTAATTATTAATGTTATATTTAATGTTTTAATATTAATTGTTAGATATTGTAGAAATTGTTAGGGTTTAATTTGTAAATTCATTTAGGAATTGTTAAGCTTTGGGAAATATTTATACCTTTAGGAAAAAACTATATAACTTAGTATTGATTAAACTTAGATCATCTCTACAATTAGAAAAATTCTAACTTAGATGGTTTTACTTAGTTCGTAGCACTCTTCTTCGACGACATGTCGTCCCGTGATAGCGATCGTGGCCAGCCCTCGAAGAGAGGGCGTAGTGGTCCATCGAGCACTCCATCGAGTACTCCACCTATTGGTCCACCGAGGATAGGTCCTCGTGTACGGATTATTCATTCTGGAGCTACACCACCCACTCATGTCGATGCACCTGATACCGATCTTGGCGAGTCCCCTACTTCTTCACATCCACATAGGCGTATCGGATCGAGCGGCGGTACTCCACCAAATCTAGTAGTACCATTTCGACTAGATGATGATCACGTAGCATCGACGCCATCGTCATCATCTAGGCCACCGTCATCATCAAGGCCTACGGTACCTAGGCCACGCTCTACAGAGTCTACACCGGCGGGTCCTAGTACTTCTTCCCATGCAGACGTTGTCGGTGCAGGACCATCTTCAGCGACGCAGCAGAGACCGGTCCGAGGCATATCGAGAGGGCCGCAGGTTCCGGCTGACCAAAGATAGCGACGACGATTACCTCGATTATTAGGGAGTTTATGAAGAAGTGTGTTCCTTCATACACCGAGGTCGATTCAGAGGTCCAGGGACTGATGTGGGCTAAGTTTAAGGTGAGATTTAGAAAGTTTACTAAATATATATATATATATATATATATAAATAGTAAGATTTTTATTTAACGAAACCTTAATTAAAAACCTTATTTAATTGTAGAGCATATACTACATTGATCCGGATGACATGATTCATGCACATACCGCATACGATGCGAAGGCTAAGCACTGTTACAAGGATATCATGTACACTACCAAGAAGAACTATTACGACAGGCTCGATGATCCGAAGTGGGCGGGGCGTCCGAAGAACAGTTGGATGAGCGACAAGTTAGAGAGGATGTTCGTGACGCATTGGGAGTCGGCTGACCATGCGAAGAAATCAGAGTCAGGCCAGAAGAACAGGCGAGGAGAAGAGGGACCAGACCTTGATCGTCCTGCACGAGCTACTCATGCTAGTGGGTCCCGGAGCTACACGGAGATTCGACGTAGGATGGTATGTCTTATTAAATTGAGTTTCTATACGAATAATATTATTGTCTTGAATTTAAATAGCTAAAATAACAAATGTACATCTCAATATGCAGGCTGCTTCTAGACCTCTAGGGGCCCCTCCACCTCGGCACGATGAGGCATATCGTTATCAGCACACACATGTGCCCAGTGGTCTGCCAGAGGGAGCTCCACGTCGCCGCGTTTGGGTTCACCCCAAGTATAGGGCTATCTACGTAAGTATTTAACTTGTATAGCATTCTTTGATTACTGTATTAATATATGTCTTCCTTAATTACGTACTAACAATTATGACAAAATGAACATGAGGAGTACATGAGCCTTATGACCGAGAGGTACGAGGCGGATCGTTCTACGTGGCCACCACTAGATCAGGAGCTGTGGAGTCAGGCGATAGGAGGATTGAAGAAGGGGAAGGCTGCGGGTCTCCCTACGGATGCACGTCACGATCGGTTTGGTTTCTCGACGAAGAAGAACCCAGACACGACACATGATTATGCGAGGGCGTTGGAGAGGGAGAACCGTCATCTTAGGACTGTTACTGATGCGAGGGTTGACGAGCTTATTACTCACGTAGAGTACTTGACCCAGCACATCACCCAGACTACAGGTACTCCTTCATCTCGACCCATGCCTACAAGGGGACTCATGCGTGATGCTCGTCGAGCCGGCCAGCGTTCCTCGCCACCCCCTCCTGATCCTTTTGCGCATGGTGCTCCAGATTGCACGATGTATGATGATGAGTACGAGGATGTCCCCGAGGATGACACTCTCAGTGGTGATGCAGCCGATCTTGGCGGTGATGGTGATGATGGTGCTGGACCCTCCACAGCTCCTGATACATTTGGATTTCATGACGAGGACTATGAGTAGTAGTAGTTTTATTTGTTTTAGGGTTATTTTAGTATTGAAAACTGTGTTAGTTGTTTGTATTTATGTAATTCGTTTGAAGCTTGGACCAATTATGTAATGTTAAACTAGTTTCATATTTATTCTGTAATTATGCGGAGTAGTTGTGTATTATTTGTTCGTTTGATGCGACGTAGTAGTATTATTTGTTCGTTTTATCTAAGTATTGAAAACTGTGTTAGTAGCTTGTTTATTGGTAATTATGTAATATTGTTATTACTACAAGCACGAATACAAACTATAATATTAAATTAAACAACGTGAATCAATTTTTTTTTATAAAATAGAAATCGACCACTAAACCATAATCGATGCTAGTCATACATACTATCCTCAGAATCTGAGTCACTCATTATCTCTTCCTCTTCCTCTTCATCATTGCCCTCGTCGTCCTCGTAGCCCTCCTCTTCCTCGTTGCCCTCCGCTGCTGCCACCTCGTCAACCACATCAAATCCCTCGTTGGCCAATTGGATATTCATATCGAACGAGGAAAGTTCCACGCATAAGTTAAACCCTTCAGATGCATTCTCTTGTAGCACTTGGTTCGGCATCCCCGCGTCGACATCTTTTGATCCTGCAACTGATGACATATCGATTATGTGTTTGGAAAGAATAGTGGATACGGCCAACCATCCTCTCTGTCCCGGTCGCCATGTCTTCTTCTTTGGATAGGGCACATAGTACGCCTGTTTTGCTTGGTTAGCGAATACAAACGGCTCATTGGTGTTGAGGGTACGCCTCGGGTTGATGTCAACCAACTTGTACGTTGAATGCTCCTACGTACCTGCGTTTATATCATACCAAACACATTTGAACAAGACTATGTATAGGGGCCGGATTCTGCCCCAATATTCAACCTGTATAATGTCTTTCAACGTTCCATAGAAGTTGGTAGCATCATATCCTCCCATGTCTCCCTTCACATAAACACCGCTACAATCACTCTTCTTCGGGCATTCATAATGTATCCCTCGTAGGTTGCCACTGAATAAGCCGGACCTGTGATTAGAGGATCTATTCGTACGTCGGTCTCGTATTTTCCACTTGAATATGTCTGCTTGAACCATGCTACGTACTCTTGGTTCCTCTTGGATTGTATCTCCATTGGACTTAGTCCACCGCACTCCTCTTCTACAAACAGTCTGCATAGGAAAATCATCATAAGTTAGTTATCTTTAAAGCGCTTAATCATTTCGTTATTAAAAATAATTAACGACCACTTACTCCACCCATTCGTCAAGCTCTAGACAATTTAAAAGCGTGTAAAGCTCTATTTGCTCCATCTCATCGGAAGTCAAGTATCGCCTTTTGTTTAGTGGCCCTATTGGCGCCCCTTTCTTTTGAAATATTGTAAGCTCATCATCCCACTCTGTTCTATCTAGTGTCTCGTTCCTGTTGAGTTTTTTATATTTAGTCTGAAAAGAAACATCCAAATATTGAGAACACATATTGGACAGATCAGCAAGTAGGTATTGATTGGCTATGGATCCCTCCACCCTCGCCTTGTTCTTTACTGAACCCTTCATGTCGAACATCCGCCTAGTTCATAGAAATGAAAGATTAGGCAAAGAATCGATATTTGTTAAAGATAATTGTTATTAAAAATATAAAATCGTACCTCTCGAATGGATACATCCATCTATAATGAACTGGACCACCAACTCTAGCCTCGTACGGAAGGTGTATGGCTAAATGGTCCATAGAGTCGAAAAATGAAGGAGGAAATATCATTTCCATCTTGCACATGGTAACAATAAATGATTCCTCCAATCGCACCATATCTTCGGCCGACACCTCTGAGGCGCAAATCGCCTTAAAAAAAGGCTAATCTCTACTAAGGTCCCCCAAATCTCGGGTTCCAAGAATTCGCGAAATGCAATCAGGATCAATCTCTGTATGAAGACGTGACAATCATGACTCTTCATTCCATACAATTTTCCTTGTTGTTTTTGCACGCATCGTCCCAAGTCCGAGGCATATCCATCAGGAAACTTCAGTTCGGTCAGCCAATCAAGCACCATATTCTTTTGATCCCTCGTAAAACAATATTTTGCCTTTGGCTTTATGTACTCACTTCCTCTGCCACTGGGTTTCAAGAACAATTCTTTACGGTTGGTCAACAGCTTAAGATCGTGTCTCGACTTAATGTTGTCCTTCGACTTAGCATCGTCCAACACCGTGTTGATGATGTTCTCAAAAAAGTTCTTCTCACAATGCATCACATCTAGATTGTGGCGAATCAAGTTCGTGGACCAATAAGGTAGTTCCCAAAAGATGCTTCGACGACACCAGTTATGAGTTGTGTTAAATCCCGGAAGCTTGGTGGAGTTTGCCCCAAATCTAACCGATCGTAGCCTATCCACAATTGCCCTCATCTGCGCTCCTGTCTTCCTTGGAATGGGCGCTTCAAGTACCTCACTATCCTTGTAGAAATCCTTCTTGTTGTACCTCCATTTATGACCCTCTGGTAGAAACCGACGATGACAATCGAACCATGAGGCTTTTCCATCATGCTTAAGTGTAAAAGAATATGTCTCACCCATGCAATAAGGGCACGCCAGCTTACCGTGCGTGCTCCACTGGGACAACATTCCGTAAGCAGGAAAATCGCTAATAGTCCACATTAGGGTCGCTCGCATTTGGAAGTTTTCCTTTCGTGAGCTGTCATATGTCCACAAACCATTACTCCACAAATCATTCAACTCATCAATCAATGGTCTCAGCAAAAGATCCAAGTTCTTTCTAGGACTCTTTGGACCGGGTACAATAAGGCTCAGAAAAATGAACTTCGGTCGCATGCATAAATTCGGCGAAAGGTTATAAGGGGTAACAAACA
Organism: Linaria vulgaris; assembly: GCA_948329865.1. Taxonomy (NCBI): domain Eukaryota; kingdom Viridiplantae; phylum Streptophyta; class Magnoliopsida; order Lamiales; family Plantaginaceae; genus Linaria; species Linaria vulgaris. The sequence continues at coordinate 104,945,018 of OX415253.1, read as the reverse complement.
CGGGCCAACAAGAGTAGTTCTTCCCAGATGGCCCACCAAACGGTGTGAACCCATCAGTACATAGGCTAAGTCGGACATTTCTAGGCTCTGCTGCGACGTCCGGATACGTACGATCAAAAGCTCTCCACGCCTCACCTGCAGCTGGGTGAATCATTCTATTTGTTGACTCTCGACACTTCAAATGCCAAGTCATATGTCTCGAAGTGCCTACAGTATAAAACAACCTCTGTAATCGAGGGCCTAGGGGGAAGTACCACAATTTCTTCCTTGAGACCCTGGACTTTTTACCAGCCTCGTACCTATCGGTCTTGCATATCGGACACGATGTGAGATCCTTGTTTGCATTATCGTCGTAGTACAAGAAACAAAGATTCCAACATACGTCGATCTTTTCGTACTCTAAACCCAAACCCGCGAGCATCTTATTCATGCCTGGAACCGTATTCGGTAGCATTTCCTCAATCTCTGGGTCCATAATATCTTTAGACAAACTTAAGTACTTTTCGCAAGCGACATTAACTACTTTGTGCATCGTCTTGGTAGTTAAGAACTCGGCAAACCACTGGAGCACAGTCTTCGACTTCTTACTGTTCATTTTTATGTCTCCCATCTGCATCAATTTGTAGAACTCCTTTGCCTCGGGACTTGGATCTTCGTTGCGCACCTCTCCCTCAACAAATCGACCGCTATATGCATCCACAACCAATTCTCTAAACGAAGTATCGGCATGAAACGGACTATCAACGTGAATACTAGCAGACGGTGATTCATGTACATATGATGTAGATGCCTCGCTCGCCTTCTCTCCATGCAACACCCATATCCAATATTGATACACAAACCCCCCACTTATGAAGATGATCCCGTACTACGTTTCGATCAAAAAAATTTAAATTGATGCATCTCTGACACGGGCACCTAATACGATTTCTTAGATCTACGTAATCTCTCTGTTGTGATGCATATTGTATGAATTCACGAACCCCAACTACGTAATGTTGATTCAAATAACCAGTGTTACTATCTATCCTATCGTACATCCAAGATCTATCGGGACGATAATCCATTTCTAATCTAAGAAAATTAAAAATAAATTGTTACAATTAATTTCACCAATCAATATATTTATCATTTATATAAAAATTTTAAAACTCGAGTACGACGAAGCCAAGGCAATTAATACTTACTTGTTGTATCGTAGAAAATACTTAGATCAAGTATTCTTTGCAAACACACGCCCCTCGTTGCATTTACCGCAATATCTAAAACAAAGAAACATTAAAAATAAGTTAATAAAAACAATCTTAATTGAGGAAAACTAACAAAAGCAGTTATAACAAGAGGAAATCGTAGATACCTTAGCAAGGGATGAATGTTGGAATGATTTCTCAAGTGGAATATGGAGGGGTATTTATAGGGGGGACTGACAGTTATTCCCGACCGCATTTCGGTCGGGAATAACAACGGTAACAATTATTCCCGATCGACATTCGGTCGGGAATAACAACGGTAACAGTTACTACGGTCGGGAATAATCTTGACTGTTGTTATTCCCGACCGAATTTCGGTCGGGAATAAGAATTACCGTTGTTATTTCCGACCGCAATGCGGTCGGGAATATTAGGGTTTAGGGTTTAGGCGTATTGGCGATCGACTTTCGGTAGGAAATAATATTCATATTCTTAATTTCACAATTTCGCTCTCAATTTTAGATAAATCGTTGATTTAATGATCAAGTAAATCAATATTAGTTATATATTACTAAAAATCTCAAAAAAAAATTAAATTTAGTTGCACGTTGATGAATAGTTTGAAGCGTCGATTTATATTGTCACTTATAAATAGATTAGTATATGTAGTTGCTAATAATGTAACTACTTACGATTATGTTAAACATATGTTAATATATATATATCACAATTAGCCTCTCTATACTTACGTTCGTAACAAACGTTAATCGCCAATTGTGAATACTCCTCTATACTACGTATGATTATTATATGTAAAACTCCAAACTAACTTAACTTATACTCCGGTAAACTATACTAATTTAATAATTAAAAGTACATTAAACTAACTAACTAATAGTGCAATTCATGAATTTAGTGAGATTCTATAATTATACTTAACAAACACATCAAGATTTTCCAAAAGATCGAAAAAAAGTCATATTTACAATTTTTTCCTACTGATCTGCGGTCGGGAAAAATATTCAATCTCATTCTCGACCGATTTTCGATCGGCATTGACACTTATTGCCGACCGAAAATGGGTCGAGAATAATATTTAAACTTATTCCGACCGTATTGCGGTCGGGAATAATATTCAGCGTTATTCCCGACCGAATATTGGTCGGGAATAATGTTTAAACGTTTCCCGACCGCAGTGCGGTCAGCATTTCCCGCGTTTCTGGGCAGCATAGTATTGCCGACCGAAATTCGGTCGGCAATTTTGTGGAAATTTGGCGGTTTTTGAAAATTCCCGACCGAAAACCGGTCGGGAATAATCGAAAAAGTTGGCGGGACTCGGTGGGAAATTCAAATTTGACGAAAATTCAATTTTTTTTAGCTTTTTCTATAAATACACTTCATTATTCTCCTCATTTTTTCATCTCCAAACATTTTTTTCATCTCCAAAAACTTTTTTAAACACTATTTTCCTCTTCAAACACTCTTTTCATCTTTAAACACTTTTTCAAACATTTTTTTCTTTCAACTTCAAAATTAAATTTTTCACTTCTTTATTCAACATTTCAATAATGAAACACTTATTTAATTTTTTTGTGTTTTAGATTGAGAAATGAATCAAAAATTTAATTCCTCATCTAAAACACAAAAAAGTTAAATAATGTTTTAAAATATTTCAAAATAGTAAAAAAAAAAAATTCCAGTAGTTATTACCGGAATATTATTTTTTATTCTGATGAGTTTTATTCCCGATCGAAAATCGGTTGGGAATAATATAAATATTATCCCCGAGCGCATTTCGGTCGGGAATAGTATGAATATTATTCCCGACCGATTTCCGGTCGGGAATAATATAAACATAATTCCCGACCGGATTACGGTCGAGACTACGCGCACATATTCCCGACCAGCATTCGGTCGGAAATACCAAAAATTATAGCGGACCGATTTTCGGTCGGGAAAAAAATTGAAGAATTAACGACCGAAAATCAGTCGGGATGTTTGGAAAAACGTCCCGACCGAAAAGCGGTCGGGACTTTTCCAGACCGATATTCGGTCGGGATAATCGGTCGGGAATTTCCCGACCAGGTTTCGGTCGACATTGCCGGTCGGGAAACTTTTTCGACCGAAGCAATGCCGACCGGCCAGTCCCGACCGAAATTCGGTCGGGAATAGACTATTCCCGACCAAAAATTGTCATTCCCGACCAGCATTGCGGTCAGGAATGACCCGAAAATTTTGTAGTGTATATCCTCAACGTGTCAATGCTATTAGGTACCAAATTGACACGTCACCTCAAATTAAAGTGCTAATATGTGTGATCTACGAAATAAATTAAAGTGTTATTAGGTTCCCGTCCCGTTCCGCAGGAATTTTCCTTGCGAAAAATTTTCCATCCCGTTCCCGTCACAACTGACGGGACGAGATTCCCACCAGTCACGGGACGGGAACGAGAATCGTTTTTGGATTCCCGCAGGACACGGGAATTCCGCCATATTTCGAGTGCCTATGCAATTTAGAGAGATTTTGGGGGTTACTTGCTAAAATAAATTAAAAGGAGGAGAGTATAAGGAGATAAATAAAACATTGAAGTATAATTGTTAGACAATTTTTTACTTATGATTCGTGGAGAGTTTTTTTTTTTTGTGATTTGTGAGAGCGAATAGCAATTGTGATTCATTGTGAATGTGATTCGTATTGAATTGAGATTTATGTTAACATGTTGTTACTCGTTAATGTCAAAAAGAAGATATTTTTCTAATACGAAGTATTCGAAAATGCCGATTGTCGAAGGAAAAAAGTGGAGAAATATTTTTCCACCATTTGTGTTTTGGAAATTGGCGGGATTCCCGCGTAAATCCCTCCAACGACGGGATCCCGCGTAGATGAGTTTAAGTGGGATCCCACCCTGTCAATCTCGCCAACGATAGGATCCCGCGTAGACGGGATCCTGTCCGCAACGAGACGAAAACGGGAATGGGTTTCCCATTCCCGTGTGCACGGGATCCCGCCGTCCCGTTCCCACCCACTTTTACCTAATGACTAAAATGCCGTTTGAGCTTTGCACGGATGAACATCTACACATAAATACGAGGACCACCTATGATCCATGTAACTCATATAAATACCAAAATATAAAAATGGTAAAGTGTACATTAGTCTAGGTTCTGTTCTCTCTCTCCATGCCAAAAAAAAATCACTAGATTTTTTCGTTTAAAATTCTTACTGATTTAAGCATTGGAATACCGCCTAGATTAGATCAATTTGCTAGTCTGATCTTTCTTGTTTGAGTATATATAGGTGATACCAAACCAAGCTGTACGTCCAAATTTCATATGGCGTATCTAAGTAGTACACATATATAAACACATTGCACTACACCAGAAATGGTCATTAGCAGCCAGATTTTCGGTCGCTAATGACCTGTTTCCGAATGCAAAAGACCCAATAGCTACTAGATTTCTGTCGTTATTGTCCGGTCACAAATGCTTTCGTCGCTAAAGTTTTAGCGTCCTAAAAGCAGTCGCAACTGGTAGATTGCCGGTGTTCAGTCGCTAAATTTGCGACCGGATTCCGGTCGCAAATTTTTTAACCGGATTTTGGTCGCCATTATTATTAGCAACCAGAATTCGGTTGATAATACATTTCAAAGTATTAGCAACCGGAATTCGATTGCTAATAATATTCAAGGTATTAGCAATCGGATTCCGATCGATAATAATATTCAAAGTATTAGCAACCGGGTTTCGATTGCTAATAATATTTAACCGAATAAAAAAAATATTCCGGTAATAAATTACGGATATATTATTGTTTTTCTTTTTGGTTAGATTTCGAATTCTTACGTTTAGAACACACAAAAAAGATGTTTGTTAGCCAAATAATTTAGAATAAATGAAAGGTATGTTAGAAAAAAGTGTTAATTTGAAGGAAAAAAATAGTTTGAAGATTTTGAAAAAATATATGTATTTGTTGTGAGAAAATTGTTTGAAGAAAGAAGTTAAAGTGATGAGTATATTTTGATGACATAATAGTGTTTGAAGATCTAAAAAATTGATCGTAGAAAGGAAATGAAGAAAAAAGTATAAGTGTTGGGTAATTTTTTTTTTTGATGAAATGGAAGTGAAAAAATAAAGTATATATAGAATTTTGGAGATATTTTAAATTTTCTGGAATTTTGAATTTTCTCCCGAACTCCGCCCAATTTTTGGGGTATTTGTGACCAGAATGCGGTCGCAAAAAAACCAAACTTTGAAAATTTGAAATGTGCGCCAACGTTGCGACTGGATTCAGGTTGCAAATGACTTGATGCCCAGGTTTGCGACCAGAATTCGGTCGCAAATATCCATGAATATTATTAGCAACCAGATTGCGGTTGCTAATGCCCCTATGAATATCCAAGTTGCAACTAATCAAAAAACTTGAAATTTCTCAGTTTCTTTAATACGATCTTGATGTGTTTCAATGTTGGTCATTTTAAATAAAGAGTCTCACTAAAAAACTTGAATTGAAGTAATATTTAATTAGTTTAATAGTATTTTAGTTATGAAAGTAGTCAGTTATAGTTGATTAACTAAGTTAGGAACTATATCTTAATCTCTCTTATGTTCTACTCTAATCATACATAGAGCACGTTTGCTTGCCCCAAAGAGCCAAGATAAAATTAATAATTTTGGCTAATCTCGCGTTTGGATGACCCTTAGAAAAATGGCGGGCACCCGTGATAAGTGGGGTATTTGACATTATTTGCAAGATAAAAAATCTCACCCAACCCCCTAGGATTATTTATTTCACATTTTATTTGCTTCTTCAAATGACACATTTGCCCCCAAATTCATCTCACACCTGAACTCAATGTTTAAATTAGGGGTAAATGTGTATTCAATTTCATGTAAGCCAAGATATCTTGCAAGCCAAACATGGAATAAGAAATGACATGAAAGTTATATGTTACTTAGTGTTACAATCCAAATGTGATATTAAATAAAAAAAGCTAACAAGCAATACCTAGATTAATTGTTTCCATGATTAAAATTTGGGGCAACCAAACGTGCCCATAGTGGAGTACTTGTCTCATTTGCAATTGACATTCCTTACAAATGTTTGTATAGAGATTATTGTGATATTTATATAGATGTTACAACAAATTAACATATTCATAGGTAGTCATTATGTACATATAGCCATTGTAGTTAGTTACCAGTGACATTATGAACCGACGCTTCAAATGATTCTTTAATGTGCAACGAAACTAGTTTTTTGTGTTTGTTTAACTTATATGTACCTATTATTGTTGTAATTTATCATTAAACCAACAATATGTCTAAACTTATGGTGCAAAATGCGTAAATTAATAACACGGATATTATTTGCAACCGGAATGCGGTTGCAAATACCCCAATAGCGACCAGAGTCTGGTTGCTATTACTAGTTTTCCTCTTTTGCGACCAGATTTCGGTTGCCAATGCCTCTATACATATTATTTGCAACCAGATTCTGGTTGCTAATGTCTCAATGAATATTATTAATCTGGTTGCAACAATCCTTTAAATTTTTGGGTTTGTTTTATATGATCTTGATGTGTTTGTGATTTAAAATAAAGAATGTCATTTATAAACTAGAATTGAAGTAATATCTAATTACTTTGGTAGTATTTGAGTTATCACAATAGTAAGTTATAGTTGATTAACTAAGTTATATGAACTATATAATAAACTCTTTTATGTTCTACATCTAATCATACGTCGTGGAGTACTCGTCTCATTTTTTGTGTTTGTGCAACTTATATGTATCTATTAATTGATATTAAACTACTAATATATTTAAAATTAAGGTGCGTAATGCATAAATTAATAACATGAATGTTATTTGCAACCAAAATCCGGTTGCAAAAAACCCCAATAGCAACCGGATTTTGGTTGCTATTGCTAGGTTTTTTTTTTGCGACTGGATTCCGGTTGCAACTAATTTTTGCAACCACATTTCGGTTGCAACTAATTATTGCGGCCGGATTCCGGTCGCAATTAACCCAACTTTTTTTGTAGTGTTGCATCATATGTTTACATATTTACATATATATATATATGTGTGTGTGTGTGTGTGGGTGGGTGTGTGTATATATATGTATATATATTGGTGCGGGTGGTTTTAATTCATACCAAATTAATCAAATATATATATATATATATATATATATATATACATGTACATATGATATTTTCGGTGTAAATAGTTTTAATTAGAGAATACCAAATTAGCCAATATCATGCGACTCCAACCAAAGAATTGAAGTGATCAATTAGGGTTCATTAGGATTTGCGCAAAATGGGCACTAGTATAATATACAACACTTTCTTTGATGACGTACGAAAGGGCATTTTAATTTGTATTTATTTTATGCGCAATCGAATAGGTGACGAAAAGCTTGAAAGCTAACTTTCTACTGTTGAGATTCTTCACATAAAATGCCGTCGTCTATCATCTTATAGGGAGAATTACACAAAGTACCCCTCAACTATGGGTAAATTACACAAAGTACCCCTCCTCTTTGGGAAATTACACAAACTACCCTTATAGTAAAAAAAATAAAAATAATTAAGACAACCTTTCAAATTCAAATCATAGCAGAGACTAAAATTCGCAGATAATTTATTTTTTCTTAGAAGAAATTATTTGTTATCAATATTTTTTATCTTTTTAAGAGAGATAAATGAGGTTTAATGCAATAATTTTGACTTATTTTTTATTTTTTGTGCAATATAATTGAAGAGCATGAATTTACATTCAATAGTTTGAAATAAAAAAATTACGAAAAATCGGTCATAAGGGTAGTTTGTGTAATTTCCCAAAGAGGAGGGGTACTTTGTGTAATTTACCCATAGTTGAGGGGTACTTTGTGTAATTCTCCCTCTTATATATTTGATTTTATTTTAGCTTTTCCATACACACACAAAAAAAGAGCAAGGATAGTGTACAGTTCACGCGTGTTGTTCTTGTGACAGTGTCACGAATATTATGTATGATACGAGAATGACTTTTTTTTTGGTTATAAATTATCAAATATATTCCATAACTAAACTATATCCACGCGACGTACGTTGCGAATCATTTTTGTCGGGGAAGGGAAAAAAAGAAGATGTCCGAAGTAGATAAAATCCAATTAATTAGTTCTTTCTCCAAGTCACCAGATGCCTCCTGAAAGGTGCGCGCATCAATTTCTTAAAGATAATTGGACCACGTATAAATAATAGAGCCAAAATTAAACTAGGTAAACTGTAATTTACGAGCTTAGTTGAAAAATAAAATAGTACTTCTTCTTTCTTGAACTCGTTTTATAATTTTTATAGTTCCCTTCATGAACCCGTTTAGTTATTCGGATGACTCCATTGACGCTCCTGACACGTAGTCAGGTTACACTTAGTTCAATGAAATCAAATCGTGTGAGGTGAATACCATAATATGGCACATTAATTAGTTATGTATCATGTAATAATTGTTTAGATTATCTTTACATTACTATTATTGTTTTGGAAGAAGATGTGTGTGTGTGCGTGTGTGTGTGCCATTTCAATATTTCAGAGTACATTTAGAAAGATAGATAAAAGTTAAGTACTAATTAACATCCGTCGAGGGTAAAGGTAGTGATGAATTTTTCTGAAGTCTTCTAAGAAGCATTTGTAATATGTAATTTTGTGTCTTTTTTGTAGAGTTCATTTTCTCTCGAAAATCTCAGCAACAATTAGTTCTCAGTGAATAAGAGACTGATAAACGAACAAGAGATACTTATGTATACTATGACGATTAGCTAGGTATAATCCTAGAGTACACGATGCTATAAAGTTAAAAAAAGAATACACAAAAACGAATTTTGAGAAGATCAGTCTCACCTAATAAAATCAAACCAAACACTTACCTATAAATATATAAGTTTTCACTTATATATTTCCTTTCTTAATTGTGTAAGCTATCAATTAATAGAAAACAATTAATTAAAGTCTCACCTCAAAAGTACGTGTTTATTACGATATTTCATTGGACAAGTGAAATTCCATGGTTCTAATATAATCTCAAACTTCATCATAATAAAATGAGTAGCCGTACTAAAGGACACGACAAAGATTTTCAGCGTATTCAGAAATTCGTCATGCACATCTCGTGGTGCTTCATCAATCACTATCAAGCTAATGACAACAATGCGATAAATAATAATATCTAATGTATATATCAAAAATCCTTAAACTCTCTTATCCAATAATATTCCACAACTAGCTAGCACCATGAGATCTATATATATATATATGTCTCCTGCACACCCATTCTCTTCACACCAAAGCACACGACCTATCTTTCATATCAACAAGTCCAACATTTGGAGCTAGCCTTAAGTCCAACTATTTAATATTGTACCACATTAAGTCAAGTAATTCATTATGGACAGAGTGAGCAAAATGGTTTCTGAAAAGCCATTGGTGATATTTAGCAAGAGTTCTTGTTGCATGAGTCACACTATTAAGTCTCTATTCAATGAATTCGGTGTCAACCCAACGGTGTACGAGCTTGACGAGATCAATAGAGGCCGAGACATCGAGCAAGCGCTGTCAAGGCTCGGCTGTGAACCACCCACCGTGCCGGCGGTGTTCATTGGAGGTGAGTTTATAGGTGGAGCAAATGAGATTATGAGCCTTCATCTCAAGAGAGCCTTAAAGCCAATGCTCAAAAGGGCCGGTGCCTTGTGGGTCTAATACTACCACTATACATAAATTTGACACAAGAATAAGAATAAAGTATTTTATTTTATTTTGTTGTATGTATACTCAATGTTGTAAGTTTTTATAGATGTTAGCGAGAAATAGTGAGCTGATGTGCTCCAATTTTCGTAAGCAATATATGTACTTACTGAATCGCGTCCATTTCCATCTTTTTTAAGGAAATGATGGAATACATATTATGTGCTTTTGGGTAACATTACTCTGTTCTTAAACAGCTAGCTAGCTAGCTATAGTTCTCTCTCACTGTTGATTATTCAGTTCATACATAAAACACAAAAAAAAATGTGATATTAGTCGGTGCACGATAGGTGATATTTTTGGCAAAAGACCAAAAATAATGGTGGTCAAAAAGAGTTACTTGCAAATTAAATGGAGAAAATATAATTGGATCCAAAAGAAAATTGAAAATCAATTTGCTTTCGCTTTCATGTTGTGAAAATAATAAGTTTTAAGTATATGTAGTCTCCAACGAATAGGACTGCCAAATTGAACCCTTAGCTTAGAATAGTGATTCACACCTGAACAGCGTTTTAAATACCCAAAAAGATGATAAACAAGTATCGCTTTCTTCACTCTCAAAACGCATTCAATAGCTTGAAGAATAGTTTTCCTTTAGCTTGAAAGTAAGGGTATCAGATCGACAGTATTACAAAATCTCTTGGTGCTACAAACCCTCTTAACAAATCTGAGAACTATTCTACAAAAGAAAATATATCCTTTGCTGTCAGCAGACAACAAAGAGCATCTAACGATTTTATGATGCATTGTCGTCACAATACCTCAGTCTCTTCTTGGTCAACATCATCATCATCAACCTCATTATCTTCGTCTTCGTCTGGTGCGTCAGGATCAACTCCCTACAGATATAAATAACAGCAAAAAGGGATTTTAGCCTACTCTCGTTGAGATTCAAATACAGCCACAACATAACAAGTGCAGGCAATTCGAGAAAATCCTTGGTACTTGTGCCAGGTTCAACAGTTAAAAGGAAAAAAACCGCTCTCCCAAGGTTTGTATAATTTGAGGAGAATACCCCCTAAAACTCTACAAACACGAAAAACTATAGGGTCATTCTTTATGCAATGGTTTCCAAACTTCAGGGAGTGTTTCTGTAATTACTGAAACCTAAGGGTCGCCCATGTACGATATTTTCAAGTTTTCAGGAGTGTTATTGTACGTTCGCAAACAATAGAAAAAATGATTTTGTAATTAGACAAAACCTCAAGGAGTGTCAATGTAATTGTCCCTACAAATTTGCAGAAAACGAACCTTCATTTGTTTCTCCAAGCGGTCTAGACCTTTTTTCGCAGCTTCGCTTTGAGGGTTTATCCTGAAAGGCAGATTCAACTGACTTAGTCTTTACTTTCAGCAGTATACTACCAACGCAAGTGCCTGGCATCGACGTTTAATTTACCTTAATGCGGCCTGATAATGGGAAAGTGCATCTTGCAGCATGTTCGTAGCCGCAAAAACTTGGGCAAGCTTAACGTGCAACGAATCATCAGCCCAATCTTTTAAATATCTCTCTAGAAGAGCAACTGCATCTCCGTTTCGACCTTCCATAACATGAAGCTCAGCCAAAGCCAATGCTGCACCAAGAAAACCAGGTTCTAGTCTGAGGGCTGATTCATAAAACTTCTTTGCCTGTAAAAAATAGAAAAACATTAACAAACAATGCACTACCCACATTAATAAGTTATGGCGTTAGTTTGATACCACAGCCAAACCACCTAACGAAAATCCAAAAAAACCCCTAAACTCACCTAAATGTCATTATAATTAGCAAACACACACATTGGATTTAACACAAATATCTGCTTTGCTACAGACCTTTCTTACTATATCTCTCCATATAACTAGAGTAAGTTGCTTCATCCACAAATTGAAATTCCATTGGCCCAACGAAAAATTGCATCAGAGATACTATAATTATATGCACCTTTTCTCTACCAGTGGTGCTGCTAGCGTGCACATCTCCAACTAATTTTAGGGCCTTTGCTGATTGCGGCATTGCTTTCATTGCCTCTCTTGCAGCGTATAATGCTTCTTTTATCTTTGAGAGGGCCAAATACGAACGGACCAAACCTGCATTACATTGGAAGTTTCAGTCATACCGTATCACTTCTCTTTGTTTCATGCATCATGATTTAATAAAAAATGAATTTCTAAATCCCACATCATGCTTGTCTATCAAGTCTGTTAATCTGAAAATCTCCGCATACCTTGATATGAACGAAGATCGGGTCTTAGTTCTTGTGCTGCCCTGAAGGCCACGACTGCGGGTTCTGGCCGATTCATCAACAAGAAAAGATTCCCCTAGATACGAAACCAAACCAAAAAAAAAGATCTTAAGAAAATTCCTACTAACCCAGTGAAATTGTATACAGAAAATCAATCCCATGAATACACTGACAAACAAATATCTCTGAGTTTTTGGGGTCGTACTTTGAGCAAAAAGGTAAGACCAAAGCATCCCAGTGTTACTGAAAACAATGTAAACATACCTTCATTATATGACCAGCTACATGCCTCTCGTCCATCCGGATGCTCTGTTAATAGTTAATAAAAACTTATTATAGAGCATTTACCCCGGTAATAAGAACTAACGCAAGAAACTTAACCTTCTCAGCATAAGTTAGAGCTCCTCTCTCATCTTTCTTCTCCCACAGAACAGACAAGGCCACGAAGACTTCAGGCCTCGTAGGATCGATGTTTAGAAGATCGTGAACTAATTTATTTAACTTGGAATCATCCGATTTGAGTTTTAGAAGCATAGCATACTCATCCATGTAAGTAACTATAAAAGGATCAATCGCTCGAACCTGTGGAAATCATTTGTTAAATGATTGACCTGCATAAACAATTTACTGAGTGAGTTCAAGTCAACTACCTACCTTTTCGAAATCCAGAATGGCTTCTTCATTTTTCCCAATGACAGCTTTAACCTTCAAAAGCAATTAACACAGCATTTGGCAGAAATAGTGTCAGCATCCATGCTTTATGACTGCAACTAAATAAGAAAACAATGATAGTCAAAACAGCTACATCCTGCAAACAAGTTCTTTTCCACTTCTTAGCCACACATGGAGCATTGGTTTAGCATATTCACAAGTTTCATTCAGCTCCAAACATTCATGCTACCAACTCTTACCCGTGATTTATTTAAAATCCTAACTCATCCCTTCTATCATACAATCTACAATCTGCCGACTGGTCGATCAAAACTAATCTCTGCATTTTTATATAATTGGTTAAGTACACAGGGAGTAGCTTTCAATATATTGGATAATAGGCTTACCACACTGTCTTTATGTGTCTTACAGATCAATTATTTAGGAGGGGTAGTGTTTTGAAGTCCATGTGAAAGAAAATGACCACCGGAGGGGTATTTCACAAAGAACTAAATACACATCTAAACTTAAGGAAGTGGAAAAAAAAATCAGGCAAAGTCTCTCAACCATGTTTTAAATTATGAGTCATTGTAGCTATGACAAACCTTAGCCATTTCAAGTAATATGTGGATATTATTAGGAAATCGTTGTAGAAGTTCCGTGAATAGCTCCAAGCCACCTGCTTACAATGGAAAAACAAATTATACATCCATAAAGCATAAGAAATGCGTTTTCAAACCACTCCTCTTCCCATTAGATAGAGTCTTTAATGAATATTGCCTCAAAACTGCATACAGTGGAAAAGTGGAACTTCTAGATTAAATTTTTTTAAAGTTCTAAAATGCTTGTGTAAAAGATCTTAAATTTGCATAATGAAATTTGAGATGACAGAATGCCCCAAGACAGCACACTCTTGGCATTTTCATAAACACAGAGGATCATAAAATGAAAGTCGAAGATGGATCTAACATGCAGGATTGGACAACATAGCTTTATATATTGAAAAAATAGCTGCCCGTGTAAAAATTATAGAAAGAAATGGAAAGAAATTCATGCCTCCATAGCCTGACCTTTATAATCATTTGAAGCAATGCAACATTGAGCTTCGACATATCGCTGCATCATTAGAGAACATAATATCACCATTATAGAGCAGATGAGATCCATAAGAAGTAGTAAAGCTCTTACAAACGTAAAAACATAGACATGGTTTGACAAAAAGTTTCAAACCCATAACAAACACAAGATGTTACTTTAATGCAAAGGGGGAATATGTTTTAATCAGTCTTTGTCTGATTTTCCAGGAATCAGCTCGTTTTAATACCTGCAACCATCGACTTGAATCAAAATGATCAAAAGGAGGTCTTCCACCTCTACTCGGGGTCTGTGAAAAATGAAATGAAAATGAATTTCAAAAGTTGTTATTCAATAAATGCAGAAGTACAAGAGAATTGAGATAATACAGTTGTGGGACTAATAGATGCATCAAGAAGAAAATATAAGAGAAAAAGAAAAAGAAAAATAACATTTTATTTGTAAATACCTGCATATCGGAGGACCTTGAAGAATATTTTTTTTATAAATAAACTGGAACAACTGATAGAACTACTTCTTGGCGTAGTTAAGATGAAATGTAATGACACGATGTTATAAATTTATAGATCACTGAGACTTCCAACGCGTCAAGCTTAGCATGACATCTGAATGGGTTTCAGGGCAAAAGATAAATAAGCTTTATACTGAACAATCTAGAGAACTTTTCATAGAAAACACAAATAGAAAATAGATCAGTAAGGCTGAAGCTTAAAAAATACGAAACTACAGTTACCAATAATGCCATATCCTCCTCCTAAGATTTAAACGAGTAAATAAATAGAAAGAAAAGATTCAATTATTCTTGATAAAAGGAAAATGGGGACCATATAAGTGCATGAAAGACCATAAACCAGAGTTGGGTACAATTGGATCATTCAATTTAACATGCAGTTGGAGAAAGTTATGACAGACACTTTGTTCGCTCTTATGCATTAGCACTCCCCCTAAAATGAAAACTGGGGGAAAAAAAAAGCACCAACAACAGCAGTGATCTAATAGAATAAAGAATAATTAAACACAGAACCAACATGAATCGAGCAAACCTGAGGAAACAATGAAGAAATATCTTTCGCGGATACACCCAATTCAGCCAAGGCTATAATAGCCTCAATTATGTATGGGCAACTCCTGTAAGCATCAAAAATGGCCCTTACTAAATGTTGCTTCAGTAAATTCATGATCACATTAAACAAAATCTCAGACAAACAAAATATTTATCTTAACATTATCCAAGAAAATAAAAGCATGCCTGACGAGCACTGCAAATATCCACAATGTTCACAATTTTGACATAATAGTATTATGCACGCAGCCAATTCCACCACTCCCGAGCTGCGACAACAATAGGGTTGTGGTAGGATTATAACTAATGTAAAGTCACATGATATTGTATGCTATAGGCCATACTACGAATTTTATTGAATCAGGTTTTGTAGTTCATGTGCTCAAATCAATGAGATCCTTCCTATGCTCTTACAGCGTAACACAACTAATAGGTTATAAAGATTGGTTTGTTAATGTTATTATAGTACAATGCATGTTGCCGAAGAAAGAAAACACAGAGAAACACTCAGAAGCATTATTTTACGAAGTCTAAGTGAAGATTGCATATGTTAAGAGAATAATATGTCTGTTGACTAAAACTGACTTCCAAGAAGACCAAACATGTACCTTACTTCTTAAGCACAGAGATAAGGCCAGTCTATTTAAACTCACTTTACGTACCATGAAAGCAGAACCATACCCAAAAAAAAAAGAGTGCGAGCTGTGAAAAAGGAAACTCATAAATGCTCAAGGATGGTGCAAAATCATCAGTGGATACAAACATAACAAACCTTAAACACTCCTTAAAACATCCAACTGCAGCTCGAGTATGTCTAGAATTACGGTAAAGCTTTGCCATCATAAGAGTCATCTCTAGATTCCTTGATTTGTTTGGGATTCCCTCCATCTGTTAAACATTAATAACAGTAGCTGACATAGAAGCTTTTACATATTTCATTCACAACTTTGGCTGGAGATATTGCAAGATACTTAAGCTATAACAGATTCAATATGACCTAACTTGTAGCAAATAACAATACTAGAATAGACAAAGACATAATCATAACTACAAACCTCAGCAATAGCGGCCCTGTTCTCACCTAGTGAGTTATGACACGTTGCAATCTTGAATTTCACCTGTATTACATTAAGAAAAGGAACCAGCAGACACTTAATATCATAGTTCAAACATCCCAATGTATGTGCGAGTTTGAGTGGTATTACCTCATTTTCATTTATTGCCAAAGAATTAATAGAGTTTGGAGAAGAAGACCTATTTGCAGCTGAAAACGAACTCCTAGTTGTCGGCGGTGTTGCTGCATTTTGTTTCGGTACTATCTTGAGGTACTGCAATGCTTGCTTGTACGTATGCTGTCCAAGATATAAAAGAAGTTGGAAAAGGAAAATTACTACGGAACACCACAGATAACCTAACTACCACGAAATTGCATCTGCTAAGATCACAAAATCTAAGAAGAAAGAAAAGGAGCATAAACATAAGAATCAAACTAAAATTCAAGCACAGTTAAGTAGCTGAATATCCTACTAATGGGGCCATACATTGGAAATTAAAATGGAGCTTCACCATCAACATTTCGACACATACTCGTGCGATTTCTCCCATCCATTCCAATCCAGGACCAAATCCAAACACAATACGAAGTTCACATTTCCGTCAACAAACTTACACATGGTAACAACTTCGATACATTTCAATAGTACAACAATATAGTAACCAAGCCACAAAAACTAAAACAAATGCCGAGATTCTAGTCTATCCAGCCACATCACAAACGTCGAAAAATCTTACAATCGCTCTCCGATACTCCTTATCTCGAAACAGAGAATCGCCAAACATAACCTGCCACCACCACAAACAAAATAAACTCCAAATCTTCACCAACACTTACCATTACCAAAACAAAAACAACTAAAAATCAAACCGAAAAAGAAAAAAAAACACGAACCAAACTCTCCGCTCTAACATGAGGACTAGTCTCCGGATTCACCGAAGCCGACGACACAGCGAAGCAACCCTAGCATCACAAATCAAGCAAAAAATCAACAGAATGAACAGCACCACAACAAAATCAGTAAATGATACTAAAATGTTACGAGAATTTGAGCTGAGGAGTAGAGGCCGTGATCGAGTAGAGTAGCGAATTGGTCTTTGGGTACATCCATCGAACAGTTGGTGGTCGAGTGGTGAAAGTACTGTTCGTGCTCGTGCTCGTGTTGTTGTTTTTTGAAATCAAATTTGGGAGAAGAAGTGTGAGTTTGCGTTGAGGACCCTAGCCTTTTCAGTATATTCATATTTGCCCCTCACTTAGTTTTTATTTTTTGTGGAATAATAATTTGGGGTTTTGGCAGTATGTTTATTTATAGAGGGCCGGGTTGTCACCGAGTTTATTTGAATCATTTGTCCTCGAAAACAGAGACAAGTTAATCTTAATGCTTTTCTTTCATGTGTAATTAGCTATTTTAAACAAAATAAATATGATAAATGATTGATACATGGTATGTCAAATAAGTAATTCGTGTCAGACTAACTCAAGCTCGAAATCTTGCACTGATATACGACACGTGAACTAGATAAGGGTTGTTTCGTATCTACTCACCACGAAGGTGTCTTTGAGACTGAAGGAGCGAGCGAGCCTATAGGTGTCACCACTTAGTAAAAGTTTGTTTCCAAATCTCATATCGATTTGTCGTGTCTAAGTTTGCGTATCATAAATAATTTGCTATTTTTAAAGAAATAAATATGATAAATGATCAATACAGTTCATAAATTATGAAGCTTCAAAAGAGAGAAAATGATCATACTTAATAACGTACAATCACCAAATTAAGAAACCATTTAACAATTATCGTCACGCAATCAAATAAATTAAAGATAATGTATAACTATGTAGAGCAATGTTATTTGAAGGTGATGAAGGTTGTTGGGTAGATGGGGGGTGTCGCACTCGCATGAGATTTTACTTCGATCTAATCAAATATAGAAATGAAAGTTGTGAGGTCCCAAACTCTCAAGTCTCGTTTAGGTCCCCGAATAGGATTTGCAGATTTTTCAATTCGAACCTTAACGTTACCTTACAGAGGCTCACTAAAATGGAACCATAACAAAGTCAAATACAAAGTTATTTATTATAGCGGAAGCTTTCAAGATTTATAGAGTTTATTATTACAATCCACACGAAACTCAAACCACCGAAATACATAATAAAATGCACAATTATTGGGGATTTATTTTTATCGCCACACTTTTGATTTATTTAAAATTCCACACGTCCACAGTAGTTTAATCCAGTCGTCTTGATAAGCCTTGCTTATTCTGAGAAATTGATAGATAAAATGACAAGAGATGTGTAAGTCTTTGGTGACTTAGTGAGATTTTTAGTAACAATAATAGATGTAACAAATATATGAAATTTGATATGGTATGAAAAGAAAACATTATAACTGAGAGGTAAAGAATAGCAAACGAACAATAAGATAATGAGCTCGTGCATTTCATATAACAGATTCAACCTTATTGCATCCAATATACTACATTTTACCTACCAACGAGGAACAACCTCGCAAATAGATCTAAATACATGCTCGATTACATGTCAACCTAGCACACGGTTACAGCCAACTCCTGACTGCAAGCGGCGCCTAAATAAATGGGTATCGAGCGAATTTACTTAAACCGACAACCATGCCAAGCAGTAAACCGTTTCAATCTCTGGGCCCAACTTTCCAAAGGCGTCCCAATGGGTATAATAGATAAACAATAATCTAGTAACTCGGACAGTGTCCGTTGCTTTTGAGCTACATGTCCCGAGTATAGTTCGTTGCTCGTTGCACAGTTCAAGAACAAACATGTGAATTATCATATTTGAGAAATTATTGTAATTATGAAAAACACTACAAAAAAGGGGTCATTCGCGACCGCCCGGGCAATCGCGAATGACCCATTGGCGGTCGTCGATGGTCATCCGCGACCGCCCGGCGGTCGCCGATGACCAGTCGCGGAAACCCTCGCTCGTGAGACCTCCGTGACCGCTCAACGGTCACGGATGACCTCTTCGGCGACTGTCAAGCGGTCACAGATGACGTTGTGATCATCCGTGACCGCCCGGCGGTCGCGAAGGTTATTCGTGACCGCTGAGCGGTCACAAGCAACACCGTGACCGCCCGGCGGTCATTGATGACCCAGAAAGCATCCGTGACTGCCCGACGATCACCAATGACGTCGGGGTCATCCGTGACCCGGCGGTCGCGAATGACCCTTTTTTCTTGTAGTGTAACCCATCAACTACTTAGATACTATTAGATTATTATATTCAAGTAATTTACTGTGCTTTTTCAAGAATTTTCAGCCATGTTTGACGTAAAAACATTTTATTCAAATATATCCTATTATAAATTATATGAATTTATTATTATGAAGATTTTCCCCCCCCCATTCTTTTAATGTTTGGGCCTATTATGGTCCTCATGTTTCAACCATTACTTCTTGGGGCCCTAATGAAGAAAAAATCGGATTTCAATAATTATTTGTTTTTATTATTTTATCTAAATTTAAATTAAAAGGATTAAATCAATCTTTTAAAATATTTGGGGCCAAATAATGATTTTTAAAAGATGAAGGGCTAAAAGACAATTAATCAAATAATATATATATATACTTATATTCTTATATATATATATATATATATATATATACTAGCAAAAAAGCGCACGCGGGACCGCGTGTAAATATTACGTGTACTTAATCGTATTTGCGAGACAAAAAAATTTGTGTCTAATAGATATTACTGCAAATTATTTAATTATCTAAAATATTAACCTAAAGTCATTAGAGAGTGTAATTCGGACCAAACTTATTACTAACATTGTGAATTATAATGCATCTGTTTCACTAAAGAGAAACTTGTGATTAAAGTTTGAATCTTTGCAAGCAAACACTTACGCTCATAAATAATTCATCAATTTAATGCATTCGTTAGCCAGTGCCATATTACTTTTCCACTTCTTAAATTATATACATGCAAGGATTTCACAATCATGTTTTCTTCAAAATGATAGGTGTTTATGGTTTTTTTTCAAATCTACTTAGTTTGTAAGGAATTAGTGAAAATACACATCTTATATCTTTGATGGGTTGCGTATTGATGGTAGATATGATCGAGTCATTATAATTTAGGAACGAATAATATTCAGTTAGAAATAATACTTTCCTACTCTCTTCGATCTGCAACAATTTCAAGTAATCAAGTACTTAAGAAATCACATTGCAAATAAATCATCCAGTTAAAAGAAAATTTCATAAGCATATACAGTTAAAAGAAATTTTCATAAGTATATAGAATTTTATTGACAGAACTTGTGAGATATAGTCTTTAGCAAAGTAAATGAAATAAGCAGAAAACATAAAAAGTAAACTACAACAAAATTATGTAAATAAGAAATTGCGGAATATTTGTTTATTATACTTCACTTCCTTCCAAAAGAGACATACACAATCTCGAGAACGAAACTCTCAATTTACCGTGAAGCACATAAACATTTGCTCATATTCTTCACTTAAGACTGCAAATTAAAAGAAGGACGAATTATTATTTGTGCCCAGGATGTTTCAGTTTTTGATGAAAATACCCATTATTTTTTAAATTATTGAAAATGCCCTGGATCTATGTCATTTTTTGTAGAAACTGCCATTTGTGTGCCAACTGTAAAAATCGGGCGACGTGGCCTCCAACGTGGAAGAGGCGTGTGACAGTTGTGTTATCTTAAAACCCTAAACTCAGGTTCAATTTCCCCTCAAATTTCATTTCCCCCAAATTCCATTTCCCCCAAATTGAGTTCTAATCGAAACCCTAAATTCATTTCCCCCAAAATGTCTGAATTTTATTTCAGGTAAACAGACGTGTCACGCGACATGAAATATTTTCACCCCTCATTCATCTTTTGCAAATGACCAGCCAAAGTTCAACCAATGCAAATGATTGTTTCGGTAATGTTATAACCTCGAGTGCGTCTTTATTCAATAGTTGTCAACCAGTTGTTCCTTTTCCTGTCAACCTGGATGATACCCTTCAATGCCGAAGCTTATGACACTAATTATAAAATTACAACGAATTGATTACAAGGGGAAAACGTAAACTACAATGGATGTTCGAAGAACTGGCATTCATTTTGTTTTTGTTTTTTCCAGTAGGGTCCATATCTTTACCAGTGTGCGTGTTAGGTAAGTATGATAATTTGTAGTGTTAGTATTATTATTATGTGTGTGAGGGAGAAGCTGTGACAGAAAAACAAATCTTCTGTTATCCCGACCTTAACTGAAATTGGGGGAAATGATTTTTTGAGAAAAATTGACTAAGTGTTGGATATATATTTGCTGAGCCAAAATCGTTTTTTAACTTGGCGAAAATGATGTGGCTCGGACGTTTCTTACATCTGTCACACACCTCTTCCACGCTGGAGGCCACGTCGCCCGATTTTCACAGTTGGCACACAAAAGGCAGTTTCTACAAAAAAATGGCATAGATCTAGGGCATTTTCAATAATTCAAAAGATAACGGGTATTTTCATAAAAAATTGAAATATCCCGAGCACAAATAATAATTCGTCCTTAAAAGAAACACAAACAAAATCAAGAACAAATACAAATAGAAATTATGAAGTGACCAGAAATATTATATAATTAGACCTTATTATAATAATAGAGAAATGTGCGAGGAAAGGAAATGTGATGTAGAAAATCGATATGAAAACCACAAAAGGGAAATATTGGCTAAATAAGCAATTGTGTAGTATATATTGTTTGCTTGAATAAAGGAGAAATTCAAGGGGATAGTTGAATAAATATTAGCTTGCTAGATAAGAATAACTGAAACGTAACATAATTATATAGGGAAAAAAAACTGATAAGTAAATTAAGATGAGAACAAATCAATAATTAAAAGGGAGAATTACACAAAGTACCCCTCAACTATTGATAAATTACACAAAATATTCCTCCTCTTTTGGAAATTACACAAACTACCCTTACGACCAATTTTTCGTAATTTTTTTATTTCAAATTATTGAACGTAAATTCATGCTCTTCAATTATTTTGCACAAAAAACAAAAAATAAGTCAAAGTTATTGCATTAAACCTCATTTATCTCATTTAAAAAGACAAAAATATTGATAACAAATAATTTCTTCTAAGAAAAAATAAATTATCTGCAAATTTTAGTCTCTGCTATGATTTGAATTTGAAAGGTTGTCTTAATTATTTTAATTCTTTTGACCATAAGGGTAGTTTGTGTAATTTCCCAAAGATGAGGGGTACTTTGTATAATTTACCCATAATTGAGGGGTACTTTGTGTAATTCTCCCTAATTAAAATGATGATTTGATTCCGTAGCATGAAAAAAGAAAGGGGTAATGAACTTGAATTGGTACAATGACGTTGGGCATATCAATACTCACCCCTCGATGCATAATATAAAATATCAAACCTACACAAATATAAAATATCAAACCTACACAATTTTAAAAAAAAAAACTAATTAAAATATATTGAAAGAACTCATGGAATGAGAGTATATAAATCAAAAAAGTTTGATGAGATAAGAACTAAAAATTCTTACCAAAAAATGATACGAGTGGGAAATAGATTAAGCCAAAATTAAACGGTGAAAAGAAAAAAACACAAATATAATGCTTATCTATAAGTACGTATCTTTTAATTTACCTTCATATGGAAAACAAATCAACTAACAATTAAGCATTAGTAATTCAAAAATATAAAAATCGAATCATGCATGATTGAATAGTTTTGATAAGGAAGAGGGAGAGAGAGAACCTAGTGATGAAATTGTTTTTCAGAGGATAAAAACAAATTAGTTACGATGGGTACTATTTTGTAACATACAAAAACATACCCCTTTTTTTAAGAGGAAGTTCCCAGAACATGGGTAGTTGTTAAATAATTTGAATTTGAAAATGTATGGATGATGAGACGTGGACATGTTAAATCTTTTTCTCTCTTTTTTTTAGCGGAAATTGGAAAAATTAGGGAGTGAGGGAGTTTTGGTCTTGGTGTTACAAACTTCCATGTGATGTCTTTGCTTATATTATTAATATATATATATATATATATATATGTGTGTGTGTGTGTGTGTGTGTGTGTGTGTGTGTGTGTGTGTAACGACAAATTCTTGAATTCTGAAATTAAAAGACAAGAAAAGATTACAAAATAAATTTAAATTAATTTAAAGTACAATTGTGGTGCAATCTCTATTTAATCCTCTGATTCTTTTCTCAAGTTGAGTGGATTTGATTTTGATCTCTTCCACGTGTATTTGGGTTGAACGTTAATCCAATGGCTTTTGAGCTTGATCTTGAATTAGCAATTGATTTGAATCTATCTTGGCGACGATCAATTGATCTTCGTCTCGACTTCTTGAATTTGTTGAATATCTATCTTCTGTGGAGGAATCTTGATCTTCAAAGTACTCGGATATTTGATAAACGTTGATTCGAGGGCTTTACGGCTTGATCTCGGATCGAACGGAAATTTGATTTGGAATTTGAGTTGAAGGTTGATGAAGATTGTTATGATATTCGTTTTCGATTCATTGGATTTTTTAGGTTTTGATCTTCTTGAATGGGCTTCAATCTTCAAAAATAGTTTTTCGAGGGTTTGAGGACTTGATCTCGGATTAAACGTGAAGGTGCAAGTATTCTGGCAATGTTAGATGGTCAATGTTAGAGTAACATTGACTGTCAGAATCTGTTTTACAATCTTGTTTTGAATATCTTAATTATTGTTTTGCCTTATTCACTCGACTAATCTAGTTCCACAGTTGTGATCGACTTTGGTTATTATTCATGAAACAAACTTGTCATAGGTCGATCATTCAAAGTTTCCATAAAGAGAAGTTTCCTTAATTAAAGCTAACCGCTCAGCGTATAAGGAAAGAAGAGTTCGAGTACATCTAGGAAATATCCAAGTTGAGTTCTGATTTGAAGAAGGAGTCTTTCCTAAGTTAGTTTACTAACAAATGAACTGTTATTCAAGAAGAACGACGAGAACAAGGAAGAGGAGTCCGACAAGAAAATTGGAAGAGTTACCAACCGTGTACAACACACCTTGGAGTCCAAGTCAAGAACTTATATATAGGTGTGAAGTACATCAAGACAAAAACAAGACAAGAGCTAATAAATCCAAAAGATTAATTCACGAGTTGTCGAGTGTTGTCTTGCTTTTGCAAAGTTTGGGAGTTGTTAAATTAGTTCTAGATTTAGAATTGATAGAATAATTCTTGTCTGCCTTGTTGAGTTCGAGCAATTCAAGAGTGAGGAGCTTGAGAGTTGTAAGAAACATATTTTGATAAACCCTTGTGGTATTTTGCCTACGGCTCGGAAGTTAATATTAATATATTCACTTCTTAAATATTGTTTTGTTAAAATTTCGATGCATTGTTAGTCTGAACGTTGTTAAAGTAACATTGAGAAGTTAACAACGAACGCGTATCAACCGATCCACAATTTCAATTGGTATCAGAGCCAAGCACCAACTTCACCGGTGTTTAGCGTTGATACGGCAAGATGGACAACTCCAACCCCAATACCAGCAGATTGCCAATGTTGGAAGGACCAAACAATTATGCATATTGGAAGATCAGACTCGGGGTCCACATCAAATCCATTGACCTGAGTAGGGGTGAGTTGGGTCGGATTCCCGCGGGGATCGGGAATCCGGCCCCCGGGAATCGGCGGGATCGGGAGCTCGCCGCGGCTCCCGATCCGCACCGCGGAGTGCTGAACTCCCGCAATCGCGGGAGTTCCGCGGATGTCGGGATCCCGTCGGGTGGCGCGTGGTGTTTGTTCAATTTGCTGAAGTTTTGCATGATTTGTGCGTTCTTCATCTTTGCGGATTGTGCGTGTGTTGGTGGCGCTTATTTTTCTTTATTTCAGAGTTCTTTTCCAGTTTCCGGCGACTTTCCCGTCGACTTCTTTACCGGCGGTCTTGTGGTTGGGTGAGGTGGAGTTTGTCAACATCATATTATTATAATATGAATTATGCCTGACGAAGCCAGCCCATTTGCAGTAAATAAGGGTTTGGTCCAGCTTTTAAGATAAAGACTTTGTACTTGGCAGTGGTTCAATGTCGCCCATTACATAAAGTGTAATTCGTTTAATGAAAATAATTGAGGTATGTTAATGTGAACGAAGATATATATAAGGCTCCACTATTTTGTGAATGCTCAACTGAGCTTTTGGGACATTAGTGGCTATGGTGAAAGAGGAGAGGTGAAAAAAAAAAATTTGTGGCCTAAAATTGTGGAAGATGAAGCTTTGTGCTGGCTGCTCCCTGCAACTATCGGGAGCTCGGGTCGGATCGGATTTCGACCCTAGCTCCCGAATCCGACCTACGGGAGCAGCTGCGGGAGAGAAATCCCGCAGTTTCGGGTCGGAGTGATGGTCGAATTTTTCCCGACCGGGAAAAATCCGACCGGGTCGGGTCGGATCGCGGGAATCCGACCCGGCCCTCCCACCCCTAGACCTGAGAGCATGGGAATCAGTTCTGGAAGGCTACACCACCCCTTATTTACCAAGAGATGAAGATGCTGATCCAGTGCCTAAACTCAAAGGACAATAGACAGCCAATGAGATTGCTCTCTACAACTTCAATGAAAAGGCTCTCAATGTTATTTTTAGCTGGGTAGGGAATCATATGTTTAAACTTATTCAAAATTGCACGACAGCTAAATCTGCATGGGACATTCTTGAATTACATTGTGAGGGAGATGTGGCTGTGAGGGACTCTAAACATAGGAAGTTGCTTCAAGATTTTGAAAAAATAGTGATGGGTTAAGATGAAAGCATTGACAGCTATTTTGAGAAACTGCTTGATATTGCTAACCAATGTCGAAACCTAGGATTTGTTATTTCTAATCAAACCATGGTTTACAAAGCCTTCAGATACATGTCTACTAAATTCACTGTCAAAAGAATAGCTATGAATGAGTCTAGAGATCTTGAAAATAAGGATTTTTCAAATCTTAATGAACACTTTGAAAGAATTTGAGCTAGAATTTCTAAGTAAATCCAGTAAGCAACCTGCTTTAGCCCTACTTGGAACTGGTTCAGATAATGTAGGACGTGATGATGATGAGTATGAATTGATATCCTCTAACTATGAAAACATTACCAAGAAGTTTAGCAAATTAGGTTACAAAGATAAAGGTAAAGAGAAGCAATCTGGTAATGCTAGTCCTAGTTATAAGAAGCTACCCCCTAAATTCATAAAGTACATGGCATCAAAGAGCTCTCCTCAAGATGCTGAAAAACTGAAAGATGTCCAGTGCTATGAATGTAAAGGGTTTGGTCATTTTAAACATGAATGTGCTAACATCCTCCGATCAAGAGGGAACTCTCATTTGGTTTGTGTAGATGATTTTGATGAAGCTGATTTCAACTCTGGATCAAGTGCTGATGAACACTCAAAAGGAATCAACATTGTTGCGCTCTATACTCAGATTTATTGGTCAGGAGAAGACTCCAAGAACTGCATTGGTCCACAATGTTACTTTAACATTGAGGAACCAACAACACCACATGAGATTTTCTTTGGAAATTGGGACAACAAAGACTTAAAGGTTAATTATGATTTTTACTCTGATTCTGATGATACTAGCTTTGATTGTTTTCATGGTTCAGTTGATCTAGAGGAGGAATACTACTTGGGAGGAGAACAGTCTCATGAGGAAATCATAGAAGATCTTCACTCTACATTCATCAAACTTGAAAGAGAGAATATTATGCTCATCAAAAGTAATCAAGCCCTAAAATTTGTTATTGAGTGTTTGAAGAACATGATGAAACTCTATGAAAGAGATCTTGATAGAACAGAAGCTGAGTTGAGAGAGGTAAAAGAAAAACTCAAAAAAGACAGTGAGATCATTGCTAAATGGAACTCAGGAACTTCCAAACTTGATGAGGTACTGAACATGGGTAATACATGTACAAATGGTCAAGGTTTTGTTGAGAAAGATTTTGTTGAGAAATCTTCCTCTTCTGATGAGAATTCTTGCTACCTTAAAACCAGTTTTGTCAAAGAATCTTCTAAATTGAGTTCTGGTCCAGTCAACATTGCAAAAAGTAAACATATCTTTATCTGTCAATACTGTTTTCAACCAGGTCACATTAAACCATTTTGTAAAAAATATTTGAAAGTGAGTGGTAAGAAAACAACTTATGTGGCTAATGTTAAACCAATAATTGTTCCTGATGTTAGTCCAACATTAGGTTCTGGACAGAAAGGTAGGACTTGGGTTGAAAATGTGAAATCCCCTAAGATCAAGATTGTGTGCAATGTGGTTTTCTCTGCTGTTTACTCTAACCTTTCAGGTAAGTGGTACTTTGACAGTGGATGTTCAAGACACATGATAGGCAACAAAGAGAATCTTAAACAGATGATTCCCCTGAGTGTTGGAATTGTCACATGTGGAGAAGGCACCAAAGGGAAAATCACTGGAAATGGGACACTTAATGATGAAGGATTTCCACCACTCAAGGATGTTCTGTTGGTTGATGGGTTAAAAGCAAATTTAATTAGCATTAGTCAGCTCTATGATGATGATATGCTAGTTACTTTTGATAAAGTGTCTTGTGATGTTTATGATAGTGACAATGTTCTTGTTATGACAGGTACTAGATCTAAAGACAACTGATATATGGCTCAGGAAGAAGCAGAATGTTTCCATTCCAAGATAGATGAAGCTTCTGTATGGCATAGGAAACTGGGACATGTGCACTATAGAAACTTAGAGAAATTACAGAAAGTTGATGTTGTAAGAGGTTTGCCTAAACTATCCAGTCCAAGTAAGCTTGTGTGTGGTGATTGTCTCAAAGGTAAGAAAACCAGAGTTGTTCATGCTCCTCTACAGGTACAAATTGCTACTCCTAGAACTAGTAGGTGTTTTGAATTGCTGCATATGGACTTAATGTGTCCTATTGAGGTAAGCAGTCTGAGTGGTAAGAAATACGCATTTGTGATTGTAGATGATTTCTCTAGATATGCATGGATAAAGTTTCTTAGAGAAAAATCTGAAGCTTTTGATCAGTTCAAAATTCTTTGTGCTAGCATCAAAACGTTGTATGTTTCTTCTGTGTCTAAGATTAGGTCTGATCATGGAAAGGAATTTGAGAATGCTAGTTTTGATAGCTACTGTAATGTTAAAGGCATCTTTCATGAATACAAGAATAATAAAACGCTTTTCACTCTCAAACAAATCAAATACAAATCCTAGAACCTAAACTTCAAAACTTGGCTTTAGTTGTCTTCGAGTCTTCTACTTTTATAGAGTTCAGAATCTCCACACCGAAGGATAGTTGTTGCACCGGATCTTCGATTCTTCAAGACAACTTGCAAACCTTCCTTAGTTCATCCAGTTTTATTCTGCTAAACTGGGCTGTCTTTTTGCACATTTGTAAGGATGGTCTCTTAGAAAAAAGATGAAAAAGTACCATTGCCCCCACCCCGGCTTATACGAGCCATCCTCACCAATTGCAATTAAGTCATTCGACAAATCCACAATCTTTAGCTCTTCTTTTCAGTAGCTCATATGAATCTGGTGACTATTGGTATGTTTAGTCGGGCGGCGAATAGAAAGAAGGCCATCAACCTCTCATTCCGGCTATTCAACCTCTTCTTTTCGTTAGTGTTCTGTGATTTCTATTTCTCTCCGATTCTTCGTGATTAATATGTAAAAAAAATATTTCAATGTATTCATGTATATAATTCAGTCTAGGTACACTTGGAATAAAATCGGATCATACAAAGACAAATATAAAGCTAAATCTTGTTTCCATAAATAACCTGACGCGACATTATCTATTTCTATAAAGAAACTGTAAGATTCACTTTTAGAATTTCACCAACCATTTTTCCTTATTTCACTTATCACGATAGCCGTTCTAGTTATAAGGAAAGATTCCATATTCAATATACGTACAAAAATATTCAAAACATAATCAATAATCATATAATTAAACACTTAATTATCTAAATAATAATCAGTTTAATTAATAATGGTTTAGACCGATAATTTTGGTCCTAACATTCTCCCCCTTTGATTTTGTTTTGACAACAACATTTCATGCAAGACAGAGTTAGTTCACGAGATTCATAATAAACATAGAGTGTTGCCATAAACATAGCATAACGAGTTTAAGTTGCATCAGCAGTGCAACATTACAAAACCAAATAAAAATGCTCAAACAGAAATAAAATGCAAAAATAGAAAATTGTTCGTAGTTCACGAAAAATTAAAACCTTAAGCCAAAATTGCAGCAGCAGCAACTTCCCCTAACTTTGTGATTCTCCCCCTTGCAATCATAACATAATCAATGGAGCAGTTTTCCAAGCCTACCAACCTGAACAAGCAAACGAGAGAACTCTTTATGAAGTTCCATGAGGTTATCCGCGCCAGTAGGCGGGTGAGCAGGTGTAGGAGTAGGTGTGGACGATGCGGATTCCTCCGTAGCTAATCGAAAAACCTCCAGGGGTGCTTTGAGGACAGGGGTGTGAACATGGGTTCAAGGGTGTCCGTGGGGACATGTTGGGTACATAGCACTCAACAGATGCATGAAGGAAATCCTAGGGAGAGGCTGATACTAGCTGAGAAGGGAGAGACTGATATTGGGCGAGAAGGTAGTGAGATAGATGCGTTCGAATGCCAATTGACCAAGATTGATCGGTTGTCGTGTCCCAATGCAAAATAGGACATACGCAACAATGGGATTGACATCAGAGTGATGCGAGATGGGAAGCTAGTGTGAGATAAGGATGTAAAAAAATGAGTTTGTATCTGGGGGTAAGTAGAGCATAGGGAATCGAAGTCCCAACAGGTCTAGTCGGCCAAGTGGTCAGAGTGGTTGTGAGGCCAGAGCAATGACATCCATGTATGTTTCTTCCTGAATTTTGGAGGTGCGGCCGGTGACAAATGAAGGAAAATTTATGTGGAAGTTGAGAAGGGTGGGACACAAAAACCTTGGGATGGTGCAGAGTCCCCTGGAAAGCAAACTGTTTAATCAGGTTATCATAAATTTATAGATAAGAGAAGGAACAAAAGCCCCAACTTGCATAGTAGAGGGTAGGAGATTTTGTTCTTTAAGAAATTCAATGATACTGGATTTTCCATAGGAATTGATAATGCGAGGTCGTTCTGGGACAAAGTGTCGAGACAAAAGAAGATCAAACTTGGCACTAGCAAGCATGGATTAAAAATTCAGTATGTCTCTTACGAAACAGCCAAATAATTTTGTTTTTCTCAACTACCAAAACGAAATCATAGAACATTTTCGAAACATAACATTTCTTGAAACTTGTAATACTTTTTCATTCGTATAAGATAGAAATGAGATGTAGTCGGTTCATATCACAGTTCTCGCCAATAATTGTTTAATCTTCTTAGTGCACTAGTGCTTTGTAGATTGAGTGAATATTTAATTTGACTTTATATATGACAATGTCAAGTCTAGTCATTTATTGAACACAAATAAAAAATTGTATTTTAGTATTATTATGCATAAAACATCAATTTAATTGTGTTTCACTTATATATTATGAAAGTGCAAGTATTCTGGCAATGTTAGAGTAACATTGACTGACAGAATCTGTTTTACAATCTTGTTGTGAATATCTTTATTTATTATTTTTCCTTATTCACTCGACTAATCTAGTTCCACAGTTGTGATTGTCTTTGGTTATTATTCAGGAAATAAACTTGTCATAGCTTGATCACTCAAAGTTTCCATAATAAGAAGTTTCCGTAACTAAAGCTAACTGCTCAACAAATAAGGAAGGAAGAGTTCGAGTGCAACTAGGAAACATCCAAGTTGAGTTCTGATTTGAAGGAGTATTTCCTAAGTTAGTTCACTAACAAAGAAACTATTATTCAAGAAGAACGCCGAGAACAAGGAAGAGGAGTCCGACAAGGAAATTAGAAGAATTACCAACCGTGTACAACATACCTTGAAGTCCAAGTCAAGAACCTATATATAGGTGTGAAGTACATCAAGACAAATACAATACAAGAGCTAATAAATCCAAGAGATTAATTCACGAGTTGTTGAGTGTTGTCTTGCTTTTGCAAAGTTTGTGAGTTGTTCAATTAGTTCTAGATTTAGGATTGATAGAATAATTCTTGTCTGCTTTATTGAGTTCGAGCAATTCAAGAATGAGGAGTTTAAGAGTTGTAAGAAATATATTTTGATAAACCCTTGTGGTATTTTGCCTAAGGCTCGGAAGTTAATATTAATATATTCACTTCTTAAGTTTTGTGTTGTTTCTTTTTCACTACATTGTTATCATGGACGTTGTTAAAGTAACATTGAGAAGTTAACAACGAACACGTATCAACCGATCCACAATTTCAATTGGTATCAAGAGCCAAGCACCAACCTCACCGGTGTTTAGCGTTAAGATGGACAACTCCAACCCCAATACCAGCAGATTGCCAGTGTTAGAAGGACCATATACCTATGCATATTGGAAGATCAGACTCAGGGTCCACATCAAATCCATTGACCTGAGAGAATGGGAATCGGTTCTGGAAGGCTACACCATCCCTTATTTACCAAGAGATGGAGATGCTGATCTGGTGCCTAAACCCAAAGGACAATGGACAGCCAATGAGATCGCTCCCTACAACTTCAATGAAAAGGCTCTCAATGCTATTTTTAGCTGGGTAGGTAATCATATGTTTAAGCTTATTCAAAACTGCTTGACAGCTAAATCTGCATGGGATATTCTTGAACTGCATTGTGAGGGAGATGTGGCTGTGAGGGACTCTAAACATTGGAAGTTGCTTCAAGATTTTGAAAAAACAGTGATGGGTGAAGATGAGAGCATTGATAGCTATTTTGAGAAACTGCTTGATATTGCTAACCAATGTCAAAACCTATGATTTGTTATTTCTAATAAAACCATTGTTTACAAAGCTTTCAGATCCCTGTCTACTAAATTCACTGTCAAAAGAATAGCTATGAATGAGTCTAGAGATCTTGAAAATATGGATTTTCAAACCTTAATGAACACTTTGAAATAATTTGAGCTAGAATTTCTAAGTAAGTCCAGTAAGCAACCTGCTTTAGCCCTACTTGGAACTGGAAGTGATGATGATGAGTATGAACCGATCTCTTCAAACTATGGAAATATTACCAAGAAGTTTAGCAAATTAGGCTACAAAGATAAAGGTAAAGAGAAACAATCTGGTAATGCTAGTCCTGGTTATAAGAAGCTACCCCCTAAATTCATAAAGTACATGGCATCAAAGAGTACTCCTCAAGATGCTGAAAAACTAAAAGATGTCCAGTGTTATGAATGTAAAGGGTTTGGTCATTTTAAACATGAATGTGCTAACGTCCTCCGAGCAAGAGGAAACTCTCATTGGGTTTGTGTAGATGATTTTGATGAAGCTGGTTTCGACTCTGGATCAAGTGTTGATGAACACTCAGAAGAAATCAACATTGTTGCGCTCTACACTCAGATTAGCTAGTCACGAGAAGACTCCAGGAACTGCAATGATCCACGATGTTACTTTAACATTGAGGAATCAACAACAACACATGGGATATTCTTTGGAAATTGGGACAACAATGACTTAAAGGTTAATTCTGATTTTTACTCTGATTTTGATGATACTAACTTTGATTGTTTTCATGGTTCAGTTGATCTGGAGGAGGAATACTACTTGAGAGAAGAACAGTCTCATGAGGAAATCATAGAAGACCTTCATTCCAAATTCATCAAACTTGAGGAAGAGAATATCATGCTCATCAAAAGCAATAAAGCCCTGAAATTTGAGATTGAGTGTTTGAAGAACATGATGAAACTCTATGAGAGAGATCTTGATAGAACAGAAGCTTAGTTGAGTGAGGTAAAAGAAAAACTCAAAAAGGACACTTAGATCATTGCAAGATGGAATTCAGGAACTTCCAAACTTTATGAGGTACTGAACATGGGAAAGACAGATACAAATGGTCTTGGTTTTGTTGAGAGAGATTCCTCTTCTAATCAGAAGTCTGTCTACCTTAAAACCAGTTTTGTCAAAGAATCTTCTAAATTGAGTTCTGGTCCAATCAAAATAGCAAAAAGTAAGCCTTTCTTTATCTGTCAATACTGTTTTCAACCAGGCCACATTAAACATTTTGTAAAATATATTTGAAAGTGAGTGGTAAGAAAAAATCCTCAGTAGCTAATGTTAAACCAACAACTGTTCCTGATATTAGTCCTACATTAGGTTCTGGACAGAAAAGTAGAACTTGGGTTGAAAAGGTGAAATCTCCTAAGATCAAGATTGTGTGAAATGTGGTTTTCTCCACTGTTTACTCTAACCTTTCAGGTAAGTGGTACTTAGATAGTGGATGCTCAAGACACATGACAGGCAACAAAGAGAATCTTAAACAGGTGATTCCCCTAAATGCTGGAACAGTCACCTATGGAGGAGGCACCAAAGGGAAAATCATTGGAAAATGGAGACTCAATGTTGAAGGATTTCCACCACTCAAGGATGTTATGTTGGTTGATGGGTTAAAAGCAAATTTAATTAGCATTAGTCAGCTCTGTGATGATGATCTGCTAGTTACTTTTGATAAAGTGTCTTCTGATGTTTATGATAGTGACATTGTTCTTGTTATGACAGGTACTAGATCTAAAGACAACTGTTATATGGCTCAGGAAGAAGCAAAATGTTTTCATGCCAAGATAGATGAAGCTTCTGTTTGGCACAGGAAACTGGGACATGTGCACTATAGAAACTTAGAGAAATTACAGAAAGTCGATGATGTAAGAGATTTGCCTAAACTATCCAGTCCAGGTAAGCTTATGTGTGGTGATTGTCTCAAAGGTAAGCAAACCAGAGTTGTCCATGCTCCCCTACAGGTACAGAATGCTACTCCTAAAACTAGTAGGTGTTTTGAATTGCTGCATATGGACTTAATGGGTCCGATTGAGGTAAGCAGTCTGAGTGGTAAGAAATATGTCTTTATGATTGTAGATGGTTTCTCTAGATATGCATGGATAAAGTTTCTTAGAGAAAAATCTAAAGCTTTTGATCAGTTCAAAGTTCTTTGTGCTAGCATCAAAACATTGTGTGGTTCTACTGTGTCTAAGATTAGGTCTGATCATGGAAAGGAATTTGAGAATGCTAGCTTTGATAACTACTGTAATGCTAAAAACATCTTTCATGAATATTCAGCTCCTAAGACACCTCAGCAGAATGGTATTGCTGAAAGAAAAAATAGAACTCTTCAAGAAATGGCCAGAGTTATGTTGAATGCTAAAGATCTATCTAAAAGACTTTGGGCCGAAGCTTTAAATACTGCTTGTCACATTAGTAACATGGTGTATCTCAGACCTGGAACTAATATGACTCCTTATGAAATCTTGAAGGGTGTAAAGCCAAATATTGCATATTTTCATGAGTTTGGATGTGATTGTTATCTCCTAAATGACAGGGATTATTTGAGTAAATTTGATCCAAAAAGTGAGAAATGCATCTTTGTAGGCTACTCTGCTAACAATGCTTCTTTTAGAGTCTATAATCCTAGATTAAAGAATGTTCAAGAATCTGTGAATGTTGTGTTTGATGATTTCACTTTTGAAATAGGTAGTGGTGACATTTCGACACTTGTCAATATTCAATTGGAGGAGACAAATTTTGTTTGTCTACAAATGCCCCCTTGCGACTTGTCAGGAATAGCATTATAAAAATGCGTCTTGAAGTGAATACGTCGCAACATATCCTTTTTTTGTGGCATCAATGAGATTGATAGAAGATTGTGTGCCTTTACTCTAATAATCAAAGCTCTGGTGGGCCTTGATGGTAATTTCTTTAGGGACCATAGTGAAATTTTGGCACCAAAAGCTTCCTTTTTTTTCTTTTGTTTTTTTTTCCTTTAACTGGTGGACCATGTAGACCCATCACACTAGAGTGTTCCCTTAGTCATCTTCCTCCAAACAAACACCTTCGCACGGGATTCTGCATATTTGAGTCCTTTTTCAACTTGATTTCTTCTTTAATTAAAACAGTGGGAGAAGAGCTCTAATCCAACACCAATTAAAACACTTAGAGTTTTAATAGGATTTAATCTTCCCAGTGACAAATCTATATAAGAGACCAACACCACTCTTTTATTCATCCTCGATTTATTTCTTCGTCTCAAATTTGTTAAATCCAGCAAACGAATCACAAGACATTAGGCAAAAGAATTCTTCAGCTTTATCGACCGCAACTTGCAAGCTCTTTCAGGATTTTTTTTCCAATCGACATATTTAGCATGTCCGACCAATTGATTTTAAGTTTTGATTTGTTTTCCTTTTGTACAGTGGAGACTTGCGACACCAATTTCAAGTCCTGACTTTTGGCAATTGGAAATCATGTGAAGTTGCGGCCAACATTGATGAACTCCGGTCAATGGACTGACGAAGTTGTGGCAAATATTGACGAACTCCGATCAATTGAAAGAATGACATACCGAGTATCAGCGCTCCTCCAACTGTTCTTCACCGTTGTTCGTGTTGCGTTATTCTCATCATCGAGTATCAAACGACAATTCTTCTTTTGATCATTGGAGATGCTACGGAAAGAAGACATCCTCCGTTGGTGCAATAGACAACGACCTCCAAAAGATACATGGCAACCCTTACGTTCATATTCACGCAAATTGCAACTTGGAGATTGTGAAAGCTAAAAGGGCGTAGAATTCCTTGATAAAATCCGGATCTCTTGCAAGCAAAGGAAGAGCACACTCCAACCTTAATCAACGCAACCTCATTGGTGAGTTTGATGGAAGAGACATTCTTATCACAACCCAGCATCAAAGAAACCTTGAGGGATGAGACATTCATTCGACGACTCGACATCAAAGAAGCCTTAAAGAAGACATGCTTTTCATGACTTGGCATCAAAGAAACCTTGAAAGAGACATCATCTTCAAGACTTGGCTTCAAAGCATTCGAAAAGGAAGAGAATTGCTTTCAAGACTTGGCATCAAAGACATTCATCGGGATTGGACTTGTCTTCAAGGCTTGGCGTCAAAGACATTCAGCAGGAGTCGACTTGTTGGCATCAAAAGGCATCTGAAAGGAAGATATTTGCTTTGAAGACTTGGTTGTGCACTCATACTCATGCGTTCTTCTTCTTGTACTCCACCCCGATTTTCCAAAGAACCTAGCCAATATGGGAGTAGTCAAACGACGTACTTGTCAAACTCCGTTCCATCTTCTTGAAGGACTTCTCTAGTTAAACATGCAAGGCATATCCTTTTCGTAGTTGGAATGACAGTTTGGAAGTATCGACTTTTCTCAAACAACACATAAGTGTCTCGTCAATGATCAAGTGAGCTGGGAGCATGATTGCAACTATCCTCTTGGAGCGAAGTGATTGAAGATTGGAATCAAGGCACACATTAAAGCATCATATTGAAGTTTGCAGTATCAACTCAAGAAGCACTCAAAAGCTTGGAGCATGATTTCGAGGTCAACATTCAAAGCATTGGTGTTCTTTATTTCCTACTTGACGGAAGTTTTACTCGTCTTTATTGGAACATCACATCTCAAGGAGCTTCATGTAACATCTTCGACTCAAGATAGCTTGGTGAAAGGATATGACTGAACTCAGAATTCCTGAGCTGCCTACGTATCCAACAAAGGAATCAAGTCATGACGCAGTTCAAAGTACATCAAATTTGGTTTAGAGATGGTGCAATTTATACTCATGCAAGCCAGGAATAACGTGCAATTTAGACTCGTGCGTCATGGAGCAATTGACTTGAAGACTTGAAGACTTGGACACTTGATGAACATGCAGAACTTTTTGCTCGTGCCTAGGAGGACTTGAAGACTTGAAGGATTTGCAGACTCTCGACATGTCTATAAGACTTAATGCATTTGATTTGAAGACTTGAAGGACTTGCAGACATTTTGGCTCCTGTCTAGGAGACTTGAACATTTACTTTGAGGACTTGAAGGATTTATAGACCATTTGGCTCGTGTCTAAGAGACTTGTGCATTTGTTTTGAAGACTTGAAGGATTTTCTTTGAGTTTGGATATGCAATCAGTTTATACTCGTGTTAAGGAGTATTTTGATAATTTATACTCTTATCCAAGGAGTATATATTTTGGCACTTAATTTAAGGATTTGAGATAGTTTAAGCTCGTATATAGGAGCATATTGGTTGTCACTAAAATTGACATCATGCCCTCTTCATTGTCATCGTCGTCGTCTGTATCATCACTTTCAATATCAAGGCCATGAGTTGAGTTTTCTTCTTTAATAGAGTTTACACTTGTCTCTATGTTATGCGCTCGCGTTTCCAACTCTTCAAAGTTTCTTGGCTTGATTCCTTGAAGTGTGTAAAAGAGACTCCAATTCATCCCTTGAATGCAAAACTCCATGGCTGAAGTTTCAGACAGTTTCTCTTTGCAACTTAAGGATAGACTTCTCCACCTATTGATGTACTCAATCACTAGTTCGTCTTCTTGTTGATGAGAATTTGCAAGTTCAATCATGCTTACAGTACGCCGAGTGCTATAAAAGCGATTGAAGAATTCGGTTTGTAGATCGTTCTAACCGTCAATGGAGTTTGGTTCAAGATTAATGTACCAATCAAAGGAAACGTCTTCTAAGGATCGAACGAATTGCTTGACTAGATGATCTCCATAAGTTCCAGCAGGATCGCACGTCTCAATGAAGTGAGCAACATGTTGTCTTGGGTCTTCAGTCCCGTCGAATCTTTGAAACTTCGTAGGTTGATAGCTTTTCAGCATTTGCAATTTCTCATTCTTTGAGTGTAGGGCTTTGTGTAAGATTTGAAACTTTTCTTATAAGCTTTATGATCCTTTTCTACTTCTTCATTGAGTTTCTTCAATTGATTGGCAGAGACAAGGCCTTGCAAGGAAATTTGGATTTGTTTGCTTGAGGACTTAGAATTTTCTCCAACTTCAACATCTCAAATGTTTTTCTCGGCAAACTTTGTGTGCATCATGGCGCCTTGCTCTTCCTTCATTGAGAAATTTGACTTGTGGAAAAGAGAAGTGGCTTGGATTCTTTCACTTAGGACTTCATCAAATTCGTGAGCTTCGACTCCTTGAGTAGCATTTTCATACGCCATGCTCTGATCGCCGCTTTCCACGAGCTCTTGCTTTTGGAGACGAGGAGAGACTTCAGTTTTGTTGATTGTAGTCTTGATGCATCCTTGAACTCCAATGTTGTCGATGACATCTTTGGAATTTTCAAGTCCTTCTTGACACTCTAGCTTTTGGTGAAGGCGATTCAAATGTTCATCACATTTATGAGTTTGATTTATAAGATTCTCAATGGCTATTGCAAGCGCCGCAACTTACTCTTCTAATAAGGTTGCTTGACCATCTTCTTTAGCTTCAAGCCTTGCCCACGGTACAAGTGAAACTTCCAACATCGATTGCAAAGAGCCTCCGGTTGTTGCCCCATTGACTTGTCCATTGTTGAGCAACACTTACTTCTTGTGACTTAAAATTTGAGATTTGTTGGAAAAGAGATGAGAGGTAGAGATGGTCCCACCGGGCGTGCCAAATTTGTAACAACAAATTCTTGAATTCTGAAATTAAAAGACAAGAAAAGATTACAAAGCAAATTTGAATTAATTTAAAGTACAATTGTGGTGCAATCTCTATTTAATCCTCTGATTCTTTTCTCAAGTTGAGTGGATTTGGTTTTGATCTCTTCCACGTGTATTTGAGTTGAACGTTAATCCAAGGGCTTTTGAGCTTGATCTTGAATTAGCAATTGATTTGAATCTGTCTTGGCGACGATCAATTGATCTTTATCTCGACTTCTTGAATTTGTGAATATCAATCTTCTTTGGAGGAATCTTGATCTTCAAAGTACTTGGATATTTGACAAACGTTGATTCGAGGACTTTACGGCTTGATCTCGGATCGAATGGAAACTTGATTTGGAATTTTAGTTGAAGGTTGATGAAGATTGGTATGATATTCGTCTTCAGTTTTTTGGATTTTTTGGGTTTTGATCTTCTTGAATGGACTTCAATCTTCAAAAACGGTTTTTCGAGGGTCTTAGGACTTGATCTCAGACTAAACGGATTTTGACTTGAAGACGAATGAAGAACGCTATGAACTTGGTTTTGGATTTGTTGAACTTCTTGGAGTTTGATCTTCCTCGGCAGAAGTGCTATCTTCAAAAACGGTGTTTTGGATGGAATTGAGACTTGACGGTGGATTGAAAGGAGTTCTTTACGAAGAACACCTTAAAGATTGTTGAAGAATGCCTTGAATGCCGCGAAGAACGCTTGAAGATAGATGAATTTGCTGGAGTGAAAAATTTAGAGTTTTTTCCTCTTCAACTTGTGAATATTTTTTGTGTCATTTTTCTTTATGAGATGGCCTCTATTTATAATTGTAAAAACCTAGAGCTCCTTGCTTGTGATTGGTCGATTTTATTTTCAAGATAAACATTGATTTAATTTGGCTTGCTTATTAAGAAACACATCATATTTTCACATGGCTTAACGTTATTGGTTGAAATACTCGATCTTTTTCACATGGCTTTGTTTGATTGGTCAACAAAATATGAATTAAAAAATCAATTACTAAATCTATTTTCTATTGGAATTTAATTTAGTAAAATCCCAAATTTAAAATAGAAATAATTAATTTAATTTTTAATAATTATTTTGACACTTGTCAATATTCAATTGGAGGAGCAAATTTTGTTTGTCTACAATATGTACTAGGAAAATTTAGGGATGTTTCAAAAGTGATGATACATAATTCTCCCTTAGTATGTGAAGACTCAACATAACGTTTGAGCATTGTATGCTGTGTTGCGAGTTTCATGCAGTAAAGCTAGATCACATGTTAGTTAGACATCAATTCCAAGGGGTTGTAAATCAATGATAAGTAAGCTATCGTATTACCTATTAAGTTGACTTAATGGAGTTTAGAGCCTTTTTTTTTTTTCCGGAAATAGTGATCCAACGTAGTTTTCTGTGCTTTTACCTACATATCCATTTTTACTTATAGTCACACCTTCTGTTGAGATTCAACAAAGGTCACGATATTTGTACCAAGTGCATATGAGTGCCTCAACATATGAAAAGTTTCCCACGTTAGAGGGACGTCCGTTAGTTAGGAGCGAAAATTTTCTGTTTCCTTTTTCTATTCCCTCAATTAAATAAGGCCATGTTGCATTTGGAGGCCCACATAAATTAACCACAAATTAATCCCTCAAAATTAACACATAAATTAACCACAAATTAATCCCTCAAAATTAACTCTGTAACTTACAAGGAAGAATTATCAAAAATGCCCGCTAACTTTTGCCTTTAATCCTAAATGCCCGTTGTTTCCCAACATGCTAAAAATGCCTTGTATCTTTTAAAATTTCTACTAAAAATGCCCAAAATGAAAAATAAGCACAAAAAAACTTATTTTGTCTGAAAAATAATGCTAAAAATGCCCTGTATCTTTTAAAATTCTACCAAAAATGCCCGAATTTTAAAACGCGACTTTTTGATTCAGCAGTGCGTCTCTTTGATTCGGATGCCACGGCGGATAAAAAGTCCGAATTTTTAAAATCGGGCATTTTTGTTAGAAAATTTAAAACTTAACGGGCATTTTCAGCAGATTTGGAAATAACGGGCATTTAGGATTAAAGGCAAAAGTTAGCGGGCATTTTTGATAATTCGTCCAACTTACAATAAATAAAAGACAAACAACAATTAAACACTCTTCTCCTCGAGACCAAATCTTCTGTGACTTATATGTTTGGCATTCTCTATGACACTTACATATTATGCCACATGTTTTCTGGGTTAACAGAGAATAAGTCCATGTTTGGTTTTCGTTTTACAATCATTTTAGAATTATTGGAAAACGAAAATCGTGTTTGTTTCTCGACTTGAGAAAATGGGACAAGAAAGTGAACAATGTCGTGCTCATTTTTCCCAGATTTGCAAGGATTTGTTCGATGCTACTCCAGGAGTACTACTCATTTCTTTCCTATTTACTATTATATCCCTCTTGCTTATTTGCAGAAATAAAACCATCCTTTTATGGAATCAGAATTTTTTACCCCAGTAAATTAAATAGTTCTATTTTGGTCTCCTTTCCAATGGATATAGTCCATTACGACCATATCAGGCCCAGCATGCTTCCGTACAAACAATTAAAACATAACCGTAAAAGATACCTCCTTTTGACCGTATCACCGTCGGGTATTCTGCCAGGTTTTACGAAGACTCCTCGCCCTCAACCACTCGATCGCAACCGATGGTTCTGCAACAGCTCCTTCAACGATAACCAACACAACCCTGGTTCGTTTCCTACTCCGGGTGTAAGAGGCAACTAGAACGGAATATTCTAAAAGATTGTCATCAACATACTCAGGCGAAAGCAAAGATCTTATTTATTTATGTGGAAACTTAGTTATTACAACACACTCATAACCTCCTTTTGAGAGGAGCAACCTGTTTAGCTACTCATGGTAGCTACGACTCTTTTGTACATACACTCGCAAACTATTACAATAATACTGGAATTAAACACTCGAAATTTTTTGACAAAATTAAAAGACTTAAACAAATTACAGACTCTCTTGTTTTTTCGTAAGAAAATAGTGGTGAAGACTTGCTTTCCTCTGTTTCCTTATGCTTGTTTATATAGGCAAGGTTTCGGATTTGAAATCCGGACTTCATCAATATTCTTGGGTGGAATTGACGTGTTCCACTTGCTCCTGTGGTCCCCCCATGGTAGTGGAGGTTGTCCTGTCTTGATCACATGGCTGCTTCCTTATCTTCTGAGTCACGTGGTCCCTCCATTATGTCAGTGGAGGCTGTCGTGGGTGGCCCTGGTTGTTCAGCTGTCCAAGTCCCTCACATGGCCTCTTGTTCCTTTCTAGAAAAAGTGGTCCCTTTTCCAGCACGCGGCATCTTACCCTTTTTTGAGGGCCCCCCTTTGTCATATCCTGCTTTGTCCCGTTTCATCGGGAATCCTTTCCCGAAAAGTGGCTCCTTTTGTTCGGGACACTTGTCACAAATCCGTTCATTCCATCGTCCGGCGTGTATCATGTTGCAAACCTTCCGACGTGTTTCGGCGATTGCCGGGATCTCGTTTCTCCACAACATTTGCCGCTTCTTTTCGTACGC
The DNA here is from genome assembly GCA_948329865.1 of Linaria vulgaris. Taxonomy (NCBI): domain Eukaryota; kingdom Viridiplantae; phylum Streptophyta; class Magnoliopsida; order Lamiales; family Plantaginaceae; genus Linaria; species Linaria vulgaris. The sequence goes on along the minus strand of OX415253.1, from coordinate 104,902,830 downwards.
GGTTTCGGCAAAATCTGTGGTGTTGTTGGTCATGCTGTTAAGCATGAATGATCCGTTCTTAGTATTGTGAAATAGTTTGAACGAATACTTGACTTTGTCCATCTCGGTGAGACAGACCCAAAATCCCCAAGCCCTTCTTGTTGAGATTTCGTCTTCGTTGATCGGGGAGATCAGACAAAGTTCCTCGGGCGGCGGCTTGATGAATTCCATAGCTTTCGTATTTGGTCTTTGTATCTTGATGAAGTGAAAGCTTGGTTGGAATCCCTTTCCTGCAATCTCTGGAGCTGCTGAGATAAATTTTAACTCCAAAGTATCACCTCTTGCAAGTGTATTATTCATACTCCACGTTTCGTAAACGTTCCTGTAAATCCATCCTGGTAATTTTGAAATTTCCAGGAAACTTGGTGATGTGGTGAATACTGAGGCTAAACAGCCAAAGTCGAACCACTCTCGTACACTTTCCGGTTTTGATCCTGGCAGTGCCCAGATCCTTGGGTATTTTCCGGACCAGTCGGCCACGGACTTTCCAGGAATTAATCCCGTTCTCGTGTGTAGTTTTTCCCAGGTTCTTTGATATTCCATCAGAGGTACTCTAGGCTCGTTTTTTATCTTAGATGATCCCGAATGGGGTCTAAGACTGATCTCGTCCTCTTTCTTAGAAGAGGTATTCTGGGATTCAATCGGGGTTTTCCCTCTTGAATCAGACTTGTCTTCTTTCTTTGAAGAAGTATTCTGGGATTCCGTCGGGTTTTCCCCTCTTGAATCAGCTCGTTTATCAGTGTTTTCCTCGAAAGGATCACTGCTTGGTCCGATTTTACTCGGATCATCAAACTCGTATGTATTTGCCTGTATTTCCACGTCGAGTTTTGATGTGGAGGCATCTCGTGATAGGGGTACCGTAAGGCTATCCCATAAACTCGTGCTGCCCAGTAAAGTTGCCTTTATTGAGCTTTGAACCCTGGTAAGGTCCCTTTCCTGAACATGACCGGAAGCCCGAGCATTGATCGTCAGGCTGTCGATCGCTTTTCGGAGTTCCTCCAGGTTATCCCTGTGGTGTCTCCATCTCGTGAGGATGGTGTTGGCTTCACGTGCCTCCATCCCTTGTCAGGAAATCTGCAAGAACATTTTCATGAGATTTAATAATTTGAACATCAAAATCATAGTATTGACATTCTGCTTGCCATCTAAGTAATCTAGCCTTTTCCGGTTTGCTTTCGATTTTGTTTTTCAAGAAAGCTTTAACACTCGTGTTATCAATTCTCAAGGTGAATTTTTTAGCAAGTAAAAATAGTGGCCATTTTTTAAAAGCCTTTTTGACTGCGAAAAATTCCTTTTCGTTGATATGCCATCTAGCGGCCTCGTCGCTGGAAAATAGTCCGCTGCAGTATCTACAGGGGACTTCTCCTTTTGGTTCAACTTTCGTTAGAACCGCTGCCCACCAATGATCACTTGCATCTGTGTAAAGGATCAAGTCGTCCTCGTTATTTGGTATGGCAAGCTTTGGTAGATTCTGGCAGACGGATTTGAGCTGCTGAACTGCCTTCTTGTGCTCTTCTGTCCATTTGAAATCTGCATCCTTTTTAAGTAACGGACTGAAAATCTTTCTGTAACTTGCAAGATTGTTGATAAACATTCCTGCAAAATTAACTAGCCCCAGAAAACTTTGGAGCTGCTTAAGAGTTTTGAGATCATCGGGGAAATCGCGTACCTTTTCCACCAAATGGTTTTGGAGGATGATACCTGATTCGTCGATCTCGATTCCAAGGAATTCGATCTTCCTTGTAAGAATTACTGCCTTCTTTTCCGATAGTACTAATCATTCCTTGTGGCAAACATCTGAAAAGATCTCCAAATGTTTGATGTGTTCTTGGACGTTCTTTGAGGCGATGAGGATATCATCGACGTAAACGAACATGAACTTGAAATAATCTTTGAAAAGATTATCCATTTTCCTCTGATATATTTGGGGCGCGTTAGCCAAACCCATTGGCATAACATTCCAAATATAGTGACCTTGCGGTGTGGAGAAAGCTGTAAACTTCTTACTTTCTTCTTCCATCTTGATTTGGTAGAAACCTGATTTGCAGTCAAACTTAGAGAAGACTCTCGCGTTCTGAACGCAGTTGATCAGGTGCTCTCGGTTCGGAATGTAGTATCCGTCAAATTCCAAGATCTTGTTGATCCCTTGGTAATTGATCACTAATCTTGGCTTTCCTCTCTTGATTTCTCCATGGTTCCTAACTAAGAACCCTGGACTGCTGTAAGGAGAAACTCCTGGTGAGATGAGCTTCATATCCAGATGTTCCTTGAGAATCATCTGCATATCCTTTCGATCCTCCTGGTTCATGAGGATAGGTCTATATCTGACCAGCTCGTCTTCATTTCCCTTTTGAACTCTTAAAGTAGCCTTGAGTTCATTCTTGTTCCACCACGCCAGAGGATCTTCTTAGTAGTTCCTCCAAATCTTCGCCTTGACATCTTCAATTGAAATCTGTTCTTCATTGGTGATATCAATATGAGGACTTGGTTCAAGGCTGGCTTTGAGGATCTCGATTGTTTCATCTCTGATCCTTTTGGTCTTCTGTCCGCCTAAGCTTTCATTCCTAAGCTGTAGGATTGCCTTACCATACTTCCTCTGGTCATGCATTTTTGGGTGTCGAAGTCGTCCTTCATCACCACGCTTGCTGCGAAATTGAATCGGCAGCTTGCGGTAAAACGCCTGCGTCAACCGCTGTACCAAGATCTTATGATCACAATTCGTTGTGAGAATAAGACGTCTTGTTTCATTATCCTGCGTAAATCTTTTGAAAGTCTGCAGGAAATTGTTGTCGAGTAAGATATCGGCGCCGGTGTCGTGGAAATAAATTGGGGGCGTCTTTACTTTGTACCATGGGGTACCTCCTGCTCCTCCAATTAATATCTATGCTTGTTTTATTCCTCGTTTGAAGATGATGATCTTCTTTGAGAAATCCCTTCCAGCAATAGCTGGTAAATCTTCCCCGAGTTCTTCTGGAAAGATTCCTGGTTTTGCTGCGCAAATTCCTGCTCCTGAGTCGATATACGTTGCAAAGTATTCGGCTCGATATTTCTCGTACAACATCCCAACTGAGATGTAGATTGAGAATGGATTGGTGGTCATTTGAGTCGGTATCTTCTCCCTTCCACCGTAAATTCCATTCCATCCGGCACCCTTTCCCAAGGTTTGTGATCCTCGAGAAATTCGATTCCAAGAACAAGCTGTTCTGGGATCTTTCCTGCTCTTCCGTTGATAATGAAATCAAGTCCACCTAACTTTAGGTTTCCCTGATACCTACCAACAAATGGCTGCTTGAGATAATACAGTGCGTCGCATGGTAACGTATTATCCTTTTGGGTGGTGTCGAAGATGACTTCGACTTCTCCCCAACCTCCTGGACATTGGAGTTCACCTCTGGTTGTGAATTTCTTAGGTTCACTCACAACTTCCATAATAGGTTTCTTTCCCCAGGTGAGGCTTTGCATCCTATTCTCCCGGAAAGAGACCGTTCTGGGCTCGAATCTTTGGCTCGTGTCTTTGCCAAAAACTGGTTGGTCGCGGATTATCAAATCCATCTCATGAATATGTGGCAGGCTGGAAATTTCTGGCCTGACTGCATGTGCGACCTTCTCGAAAATCTCTGGTATCTCAACAAACTCATTCCTCTGGAAAAGATCAGAATGGTGAGTATTTGAGAGTGCGTAGGAGATACTGTAAGTAATGGAGTAAGGACAGTTTCCTTCCTTCATTAGCTCCTTGTTTTTGAAATCCTGATGTAGAGTTAAGACTCTACTGAAATCCTTATCGGCTAGGTTAAAGGCGATCTTAGGATATATGAATGTCGCCACTTTTCCAGCAAATAGATTTCCTGAAATACCTCCGAGACATGCATCTCGTAGGTTCTGGATCCTTCGATCAAAGACGGCAATGTCAATTGGGGAATTGATTCCTTCTTTGAATGTTGCTTTGAGCAGAATCCTTATGGCTCCGATATGGATCCATGACATTTTCTGCGCAACCTCTGGCCTGAGTCTTTTTAGTTCCTCTTTGATTTCGTTCATGGGAACTAGCTGCATCTCCATCACATTACTGGTCAGCTCCATTGGGATAGCAATTTCTCCTGCTGTAACCTTGTAGATGATGTGATGTTTCCTCTTTCTGAAGCTTAGCTGTGCTAAGGCTCTCTCCATTTTTCCGATGGTGAAACCATCGTAAACCCTCAACTTTGGATCTTCTCGCATGATTCTCATCAAGGCTTTGTGAGAAATGCTCGTTTGTGAGAAAAATCATGTCCTGTCTTCTTGAACTTCCTGATGGAAGATCTCCTCGTCTTCAGTCTGATTCTGATTCTGACTCTGAAGACTCATCTGGTCCTTCGTCTTCCTCATATATACTTTCGTCTGAAGGGATATCTTCAAACCGGTAAACTTGAACAAGATCTTGAAAGTAGACAGCTTCTTCGAACTCTGGCGTAGCCTCGAACTGTCTAACTCCTCTCTTTTGGTTCTCCGGACAATCTGTAGAGATGTGTCCTTTGGCACCACACGTCCAACAGTTGCAGTATTTGAAGCTTTCATTAGCACGTGTTTGTGCTCTCCTGAAAGTTCGCCTAACTGGTGGTCTGCTGGTACTTCCTTGACTGGACGTCGTCCTTCCTCGGCTGGGTCCTGGTCTTTGCCCTAATTTGTAACTTCGGGCCTTTTGTTTTGACCAGAATCTTCTTGGTTTCCACGAAGATCTTCTGGTAAACTTGCTTTTTCGTTCATAGGGATGATCCCTATGTTTCTTCTTTTGATGCCTCTCCGGTGCCCCTACGACTGTTGGAACATCGTTATCGTCACAGCAAAGGCGGGCTGATTTATTGATTCGTTTCAGCCTCTTGAAATTCTTTTGAATTGCTACCTTCTGGCACCATTCACTCAGTTTGGCTTTGAGGAAAGACATCCTTTGAGCCACCGTGTCTATTCCCAAAGGAATATACTCACGGAGTAACATTTCTCGCCATGGGCTAGGAATCTTGGCGAAGAATAGGGAAAGCGCCGTGTCTTCTGCAATCCGGCTCTTCCATCTGTACTCGGTGAACAACTTGATGTATAGATCAACTTGACATATGTCATGTAGCTCCAGGCTATACATCGCTTGTTCGTACCTCTTGACTTTCTCCTGGTCACCTCATCCGGTCTGGGGATCCACAAAGTATCCTTCTCCGATGAAGTAGATTTTGAAAAGCCTCGCCATTCTATCAACGATGTCTTTGAGAGACTCGCCAGATAGGACTCCACCTCTGACTTCTGGAGTACCATGTTCCCATCCGACCTTGACTGAACCTTCGAGACTCATCTGTAACATCATGATGAATCCTTCTTTGTCGAGTTCAAGCGTCGCCGCCGCAATTCTCATTGCTGCTGCCCATTCATCAATAAGGGCTTCTCGGTTTTTGAAATCCAAAATATCCAGGTTGAGCATAAGCCCATACGGGTGGATCGGATCGAGTTGAGATCTTCCGTATGGAGTTCCATGAACATCTGGCCTTCTGGCTCTTGCTCGGGTTGGAATACGATTCTACATATTTCCCGCAACAAAGTCATGTTGGTGTGGCATGGCTTCTTCTCGAACTGGCTCTTCCCGAATTGGGTCTGGATTAGGGATGGAAGATCCGGCACCTTCGGTAACTGTTGATTGTCCTGGTGGAGGACCTTGACTTGATTGTCCCGGTGGAGGACCTTGACTTGGTACAATTGCACCAAACGTCTGCACGTTTTCCAGGCTGAGGCCGGAAAGTGATTCCGCCAGATCGGCAAGGTCTCGCCCAATCTCGAAGTTGAAATCGTCAATTCTGAATCTGGACATGATCTCACTTCGTGCTAGGTTCTCCCCTTATCCGGGCTTCCAGCTTCTCGTTCGTGGTCATCTCTCTTTTGACCTGGACTGCTTTGCCCTTTTGATGTAGCAAAGGCTCCTTCCCGAAAGATGGTGGCAACCATCCAACTTTCCTTCTTTCGGACGACCTTGGCATAGATTCCAAGCTCTTGACTCGTTGCTGGATATCTTGTAAAATTCTCAAGACTTCCTTCTGTCGTTGAGACATGGTTTCTAACTTGTCTCTGATTTCCTGTATCAGCTCGGGCACGTAGTGTTGGCGATTGCCATACGCTTGCACCGTCTTCTGGAGGTCCCGAGGTGGAGGGGCCCCTGGAGGTCTAGAAGCAGCCTGCATATTGATATACATTTGTTATTATAGATATTTAAATTTAAGACAATTATATTATTTTTATATAAACTCAATTTAATAAGACATACCATCCTACGTCGAATAGCTGTGTAGCTCTGGGACCCACTAGCATGAGTAGCTCGTGCAGGACGATCAGGGTCTGGTGCCTCTCCAGATCGCCTGTTCTTCTGGCCTGCCACGGATTTCTTCGCATGGCCCTCCGACTCCCAATGCGTCACCCACATTTTTTCTAACTTGTCGCTCATCCAACTGTTCTTCGGACGCGACGCCCACATCGGATCATCGAGCCTGTCGCAATAGTTCTTCTTTGCATTGTGCACGATTTCCTTGTAGCACTTCTTAACCTTCCCATCGTATGCGGAATGTGCACGAAGCATGTCATCCGGAGGAATGTAGTATATGCTCTACAATTAAATAAGGTTTTTAATTAAGGTTTCGTTAAAAAATCCTTACTATATATATATATATATATATATATATTTAGTAAACTTTCTAAATCTCACCTTAAACTTAGCCCACATCTGTCCCTGGACTATCGGATCGACCGCAGTGTATGAAGGAACACACGTCTTCATAAACTCCCTAATGATCGAGGTAATCGCCGTCGATATCTTTCTCCCATCCATAAATACGCCGTGCTCATCCAGCTCGATCCTACGACGGGCACTACGGTCAGCCGGAACCTGCGGCCCTCTCGATACACCTCGGCCCGGTCTCTGCTGCGTCGCTGAAGATGGTCCTGCACCGGCAACGTCTGCAGGGGAAGAAGTACTAGGACCAGCCGGTGTAGACTCTGTAGAACGTGGCGTAGGTGCCGTAGGTCTCGATGATGACGGTGGCCTCGATGAAGACGATGGCCTAGATGAAGACGATGGCCTAGATGATGACGATGGTGTCGATGCTACGTGATCATCATCAAGTCGAAATGGTACTACTAGATCTGGTGGAGTACCGCCGCTCGATCCGATACGCCTATGTGGATGTGAAGAAGTAGGGGACTCGCCAAGATCGAGATCAGGTGCAACGACAGGAGCGGGTGGTGCACCGCCAGAATGAATGATCCGTAGACGAGGACCTAACCTCGGTGGACCAGTCGTAGGTGGAGTACTCGATGGAGTGCTCGATGGACCACTACGCCCTCTCTTCGAGGGCTGGCCACGATCGCTATCATGGGACGACATGTCGTCGAGGAGGAGTGCTACAAACTAAGTAAAAACATCTAAGTTAGAATTTTTCTAATTGTAGAGATGACCTAAGTTTAATCAATACTAAGTTATTCCTAAAGGTATAAATATTTCACAAAGCCCAATAATTTCTAAAGGAATTTACAAATTAAATCCTAACAATTTCTACAATATCTAATAATTCATATTAAAACATTAAATATAACATTAATAATTAATATTAAAACATTAAATCTAACATAAATAACTCCATAATTAACGTCCAAATAAATAAATTAACACATATAAAAATCATATATAGTTTTCCTAAAGTCATAAATAATTCCTAAACTGTAACATTCGTAAAGCCTAACAATTCATAAAGGTATAAATAATTACTAAAATCATAAAATTATAACATTCCCTAAAGGCATAAATAATTACTAAAATCATACAACTATAACATTTCCTAAAATCTAACAATTCCTAAAAGCATAAAAGTCTAACATTTCCCAAAGCCTAACAATTCCAAAAGACATTTCCTAATTAAAACTATACTATTTCCTAAAGCCTAACGATTCCTAAAGGCATAAAAATCTAATATTTTCCAAAGCCTAACAATTCCTAAAGGCATAAAAATCTAATATTTTTCCAAAGCCTAACAATTCCTAAAAGCATTTCTTAATTAAATCCTAACAATTTCTACAATATCTAACAATTAAACATAAAAAATATATATTAAAACATTAAATATAACCTAAAAAACAAGAAAAAGCGAAAAAATTACCGATTTTGCAGCGCCGACGGAACTGCGGTCGCCAAAGGGCTCCTGGCGGTCGGAAAAAAGAGGAGGGAGAGAGAAATTGAGGGTGTGAGAATGAAGAGATGGAGGGAGGTATTTATAGAAATACCTCCCTCTTTCCCGACCGCCGTGCGGTCGGGAATAAGGGTTTTCCCGACCGCAATGCGGTCGAGAAGTCTCGGCCCAGCTGGGCCGAGATTAGGGCGACACTCTGGGCGGGAAATTTCCCGCCCAGAGTTGTCCCGACCGCATTGCGGTCGGGAAAAGTTTTGCCGACCGCATTGCAGTCGGGAATGCTCCCGACCGAATTCCGGTCGGGATTTTCCGGTCGGGAAAGGGCGAAAAATCTTGTAGTGAGAGACTTTATATTCTTTACCTTCTTTTTAATTTATGTAAGAGAGAAGATAATTAAGTAGATGAGTTTCTTTAATGAGAATATTTTAAATATGGTAAAAGTAGAAATTTGGTGTAACATGTGATTTCCTTTATATAAAGTATAGATAATGAATTAATTGCTCATAGATAATTTGCTCTATCATCTCTTTTAGATTGAGCAACCCCTTTTAATTGATTGTGCTATTATGGTATATTAGTATTTCTATTTAGAGTCAAGGCATACCTATTTAATTGAAATCATAAATTTGCAACTAAAAGACATGTTGGCCTAAGTTAAAGGACAAAGATAGAGCAAATTTTAGATATAAAGTATATATATATATATAAATTATAAAGTTTATGAATGAGAGAGAAATAAAGAATCAGTTTTATCTCAACATGCAATGACATGTGGAATATTAGCAGCTTTATGTCAACATCTAATGACATGTACTGGGTAGCCCTACTATGTTGAAATGAAAACCAAACATGTTAAATTGTGAAAAAGTGAAATTATCTCTCAAATGAAAACCAAACGCTGAAAATGTGTTTACACAGAAATCGAAAAATTTCACAAAATATGCAATTATGTGAAGATATTTTCATAGGGAAATACCAATCAGGGGCTAAAGCTTTGTTTCTCACTCATAATATTCTAAGTAAAATGATTCACGGGCTAAAACACAAAAACACAACTAAAAAATTAGATATTATTGGTCTAGAAAGTATAATATTTTACATATTCTTCATCTTTATGCCATGTATTTTGTGTATTAGAAAAACGCGCATAGTAAATATAATATTATGTATATGAGAAAAATGCACATAGCAAATATAATATTGGTATATTAGAAAAGTGCACATAGTAATTATAATAATTGTTTGAAAAGTGCACATAGTAATTATAGTATTTGTGTTTAGAAAAGTGTACATATTTATATATCAGAAAAGTGCACATATAGTAAATTAATATTTTGTGTATGAGAAAAATGCAAATAGTAAATATAATATTTGTATACTAGAAAAGTACAACACATAGTTATAATAATATTTTTGTTTAAGAAAAGTGTAAATATCCTTTTTAGATATTGAATACCCAACTTTTCAACAGTTTTTTTTTTCTTTTTTCAGCGCAATTTTTTTTTTATTTAGACTATTTTGAATGCCAAACAAAGCGTTAATCTATGTGGACCTGAAAAATACGTAGTGGAATATTATATAAGTGCCATAGAGAATGTCACACGTAAATGCATAGAAGATTTGATCTCCTCCCCATCTCTCTGCCTTAACAACTTTTATAACGATTTAAAATAACACGGAATAAAAGATGGTCGAAAACATCACCAAGAAAATTAAGAAATTGTATATAAGATCCAAACAAATGTTCAAATTCAGTTTTTCCCAGTGAAATTAATATTTTCATCACACCACTCATAAAATTAAGTACTTAGGTACATGTGCGATGGATCACAAATGTTACTTGAATAAGTTTAATATAGTTTCGCAGTCATCTATTAAAAAAGTAAAACACCAAATAAAATCTTATAATTACAAAGACACTATTGCAACGATGCCATAAATCATAATTGCATAAAGTAACAAAGATGCTCACAACAATTATTCAGAAATGATGTACCTAGCTACTATATATAGTAGTTGCATAAACACAACATGTCTCGAGATTAATATAACAATAAGTAGTACTAGTTTCTGACTACTTTTAATTCCCAGCACAAGTGGTGAAACATCGACAGAAATTAACATTATCATGAAAGGGTGCTTTCATGCAATTTGCATACTTGAAGAATTCAAAAGTGAAGCTTTTGCAATAATCATTGCATGAACTGTCATTTCCTAAAGTGCAGTGATATTGTAGATCCACGGAGCATATCTTATCCGCCCAAGTACCTGAAAAAATTAAGGAGAACATTAAAATGTAACTTTTTAAAACTTATTATTATCACTCCCTAAGGTTTATATAAGAATTATAAATAAATAAATAAATAAATAATTAATCTGTACGCAATGAAGTTAAAATCAAGTGGCTTGCATGTAAATATCACTACAAAATTTGGGGCATTTGCAACCGCCCCCCAACCGCCACGGCGGTCGCCATTATCGGCGACCGTTGAGCGATCGTCAAGCGGTCGCCCTAAGGAGAAGCAGTCGATCCTTAACGTTTTAACAATGGCGACGGCCTGACGGTCGCCATGGCTCAAGTGGCGACGACCCAGCGGTCGCCACATGGGCCGATGCGACGGTCCAATCAGTCGCAACGGCCCACTAGGGTTAAAACCCTAGTGGAGCGACCTTCCGGCCGTCACCCCCTCTGACCCAACCCTATCCACTTCCTTTTCTTTTCTTCTCTTCCATTTTTTTCTCTTCCATTCTTCTCTTCTCTTCCATTCTTCTTCTTCTCTTCTCCCCTGCCCCGACCCGATCTACCCACCACCACACACCACCACCCCCTACACGACGCCACCACCGCGGCAAAGTCCTCCACCACCACCACAGGAACGACCGTCACCACGCCACCACCGCGACCTCACCTCCGTCACCACGCCACCACCGTGACCCCACCTCCATCACCACGCCACCATCGCGACCCTACCTTCGTCACCACCGCACCATCGCGACTCTACCTCCGTCACCACCACACCATCGCGACCCCACCTCCGTCACCACGCCATCGCGACCTCACCTCCGTCACCACGCCCCCATCGCGACCCTACCTCTGTCACCACTACACCATCGCGACCCCACCTCCGTCACCATGCCATCACCGCAACCCCACCTCTGTCACCATGCCACCATCGCGACCATGTCGCCGTTACCAAGCCACCGCGACTGTTCATTTCGTTGACAATGCCACCACTGTGATCGCCATTTCGTTGACAATGCCACCACCGCGACTAGCCTTCTGTTGCACCACCACACGACGCCACGACAGATTAATCACCACCACCACCAAACGCCACCATCGCCGCCAAATAGCTAGCTTCAGATTTGTGTAAGTTGCCCCCAATTATATATATATATATATATATATATATATATATATATATGTGTGTGTGTGTGTGTGTGTGTGTGTGTGTGTGTGTGATTATATGTATTTGTCGAATTTATACATAAGATTTATATTCTAGTTTACCGGATTTCTTCGATTATACGAAATTGTGTGATTATATGTATGTTTTGTCGGATTTGTGTTGTACGATTATTATATGTATGCGTCGCTCATCGTAATATATCAATGATGATGATACAAATATATATTTATTTGTTAGTATATCTCGTCGGATTAATTATATGTATGATTGTTGTAAGTTGGATCGTTCATATGAATTTGGATATGAACTTTGATATGATGATATGAACTTGGATATGATGATAAGTTGGATATTTTTGTAAGTTAGCTTTTCTCGTTGGATTAATCGTTTATATATATGAACTTGCATATGATGATATGTGCGATTTTCTCGTCGAATTATTAGTTTGAAATTGTATGTTGTTGAGCAATGATTATGAGTTTATTTGTCGAAATTAATATAAGGTATGATTGTAGGTATGATATTTAGAAATGTTGAATAAAGATAGAAAAAAGGAAATATCTTTAGGGAATTTGAAGAAGACGGTGATATTAGGGACTTTATAACTTAGAAAAAAAATATGCCTCGCCTTTAGAGAATTTTTATAACTTAGAAATAATCTTTATTGTTAGGAATCTCTACAATAGACGATGCTTTTAGGAATATAGTTTATATTATTTAGTTTACATAAGTTAATACGAATGGTATTTAAAAATGTTCAAGAAAGTTTGAAAAAAAATATCTTTAGAAAATTTGAACAAAAAGATGATATTAGGGAGCTTTATAACTTAGAAAAAAATATGCCTCGCTTGAAGATTTTCTATGACTTAGAAATAATCTCATATATGACTATATAATTAATCAACACAAAATATTTGAACTTTCTTATGGTAAATGTTCATATCGAGTCGCATTGCATTTTTACTCTATATATTACTCATATTTACAAAGAATAAATTATTAAAAGTGATGAATGTTATACATAATTGAAATATTTACCATACTTTATTTTGCATGCTAAGAGTAATTAGAAATTCTAACAGCCAGTCAAACACTTAATTAGGTGGTGCTAGCTTGTTGAGATGTGCAGTAATGAATATCATTAATTGGCACTTAATTAATTTCTATAATCAATAGGCATATTAGTTGGCGACTTGGCGTTTAGCGTAACTCTAATCAATTCCCTAACGTTTCAAAAATAAATCACACGCATCGCTTATTATTTTCTGTTTTTTTTTTGGTTTATTTCTTATGAAGCCACTGAATTCTTTTTCACTATTCTTCCTATTTCCTCCACATTTCCAGTCGATTCCTTGACTTTGTCTTTGCACGCAATTTATTTTGTTTAATTAACACGTTCATTCTACCATAATTATTTTCTTACTTCCCTGAGATCGAAACGCTAAATAGTTGACGTTATGGATCAAAGTTTCAAAATGTTTTCAAGAAAAATATGGAAATTGATATGGCATACATTCAGATCGTAATACTGATTACTGTGATTTAGAAATTGATTAAAAAAATGCACTAAAAATAATTATACGTAAAAATTTAGCATGCTAACATTAACTTAATTTCTTTATAATGAAATAATATTTGTGATCTGTTGAACAAAGGGGTTAATTTTTAGGGCTCCCAAAAGGTCCCAAGATTAACAACAACAACAAAACTCTAAGTGTTGAACAAAAGCCCCTAAAAAACACTAGTATATGAAAGTTATGTTCTATTTGATTACCAGAATGACTATATATAAGAATTTAGATCAAATAAACTAAAGGATATGTAAGTCAAGATTTTGTACCTGAAATGAGAGAGAAGTACAAAATAGCAGCTAACAATGTCACCAAGAGCTTTGCCATTTTCAGAGGTGGTATATGCTATCTTTTGAATAATTACTGCCTTCAGTTTTATTTATCAGAATGGATCTAGGCTTTATATAGTTAGGTGGTGCATCACAATTTAAATATCTCATTTATTACATGAGCATAGTTAAAGAATTGAATAGCATTTACCGAATTAGCATAAATTTTGGAGATTTATTTCGCAATTTATCACACTATTTTTCATCCACCTCCCTGATGTTTGACACGTTGGCAAATACCCCTGAGGTTTGCACTTTTTTAAATGCCCCCTTCTGTTAGTTTGACCATCCAGTCAACCGTTAAAATGAAGGGCAATAATGTCATCACAATTCACTTAAAAAAAGGAACTTACTATTATAATCTTTATTATCTTTATTCAGAAAAAAGATCATAGTTATTAATAATGTAACTCAACATTACGTGCTTTTTCCTTCTTAGTTAATCTCAAGGTGTATATTATTATTATTATTATTATTATTATTATTATTATTATTATTCCCATTGTTGTTGGTTGTTGTGGTGGTTTTATAATTATACCATTATATAACTAAAAAAATGTATCATGTTTAAAAATCAACAAGAAGGTCTACTATGGTGGTTTACAAAAAAAAACATTGTATAAACTTTGTGATTTATATGCCTTCCAAAAAAGAAAAAATAAACCTTTTGATTTTTATAAATAATATTAAATAATTCAGTTCATAAATTAAAACTAAGATTTTACTCAACAAATCATAGATAGTGAGATTTTTATGCACAATATAACTGTATGTATAGTACCCCAGTATACAAAAAAAAAAATTAACAATGAGAAAGATAAAATGGTTGAAGCTAACCGAAAGAAAAAGAAATGAAATTGTACTAATATGTACATATATATATATATATAGTGCCTTAGCGAATAAAAATGATAAACTTAAAGTCAAGGAAATGTAGTAAACAACATTAGCACAACTCAATTTTAACACTAATAAAACCAAAAGAAGACACACTTACACAATATAGCACCAAGTCAGTTCTTGAAAGAAAAAGAAAAAGAAAGGCAATGAGAGTTTCAAAAACTTGATAACCACCATTACAAACAAAATTTAGAAATATGACATGTTCCATTAAAAAGGAGGTCCAAACAATCAAGTAGTGCACTATAGAGTTAATTTAGATGACAAATATAGGCACTAATACAGATTGATTAAAATCAAACCATAACAAAATAACCCTCTAATGACGTCATGTGCCTTTAGAAACTAACAAATATCTCAAGAATTCCTTACTATGTGTTGAGAATCTTTGACCAACCGTGAAAATCGCTGACACCTACAAATAAGAATAATATTTATTATTACAATAGTATATCGAAGAAAATTACTATTAAGAAAAAAAAAAACTAATCAATCACAAACCTCTGAACTTGTTTATCCAGATATTTTTCTTTTTTTCTTGCCTATGTTCTCAGGCCTTTGGGGACATGTTCGAAAATTATGATTCATCTCTTTGCAATTTCTACAATGAATCACAGTTGACATCTTCATTTTCTTTGCAGGTTCATGTGCTTCTCTTCTTCTATTAAGAACCGGTCTTCCCTTATTTGTTTACTTAACTCTTCCATTTCTATCTTTACCTCTTATTTTGATGGGAGGGAGTACCAAAGGATGACTAATGACAGGCCAATGAATTTTATCAGGTAAAGTGGGAATCTTACCAGTATACGTCTTCAATTGTAAGCATGTCTTGTGAAATATGAATTAACATAGGCAAACGGATCAAATTGTTTGTTGTGTATGCAAACCTATCATTTGCCAAAATAAACACTTTGCCAACTCAACATCAAATGTTCAAAAATCATTAAATATTTTTAAAAAAAAATTTAAAGAAAATTAAAAATTTATTAATCGACAAAAAAGTTTTTGACAAATTTTTTATTCGACAAATTTTTTTTTTAAAGAGGCCTAAATTATTTTATTAAGACAATGAAACTTAAGCATTTACTTTTTCTGTTTCTTCCTTTTGCATCATTAAAGCTATGTTTACAAGCTTACAAAGTATTTCAGTCACTGATGTTGCATACGAGTGTCTATGAATTTCAAAGCTAGGACTCGATTGCAATTTAGACGAAGAAGAAGAGGAATCGAGCAGATGTAATTATTCAAAAGTCGTTAGAGCCTATCCTTAAAAACGTTGTAAGAATATACTGAACCATATCATTTAAGTTTATAATATAGACAGTGCCATGACCAGTTGCTAAACCCAGAAATCACACAGAGAAATTAGTCCAGTGATTATGAGATTAAGAAATAGAATACAAAGTAGACTAATGCTCTATTATTGCTCTGCATACATCAATAAGATAACTCTAAAAGAATAGCAAAACACGTCTTTCTATTTCCCTATACAGAATTGAAGTACAAGCAAACATTGTGACTAAAGTGCAACAGAATTTTTTGACAACTTCAAACAAAAAGGCAAGCAGCAAATAAACAGCAACTAACAGCAACTTAACACCTCCATCCACATTTTCTTCGGACGTCTTCCCTTTATTTGCCCAACGCTGTCCGGGAAGTTCATATTATTTGAAGATCTTGAAAGTCAAAAAATCAAAGAATTAAATAGCAAAAAGAATAAAGGAGGGAGTAATCATGCATGAACAAGCGACGGGATTATCTCGTTTGTATTGTAATGTTAATTAAAGTTTTCATACCGTTAGACGAAGATCCTCATTTCCGAGGCTCTCTTGTTCCTCTACTATTTCTTTTGCCGAGGCGATAACGGAGCTTCCACAATACCACAACTTGATCGACTGAAGCGTGTCTCCAATGCCGGAAGGGATCTCCTTCATTCTTTTCATACCAATCAGAACAAGGTGTTGAAGGAGCGGGAAGTGACTGCTGTCTGACCTCCAGCATACCAGTTTATGAGATGATAATCCCCTCTCGTCAACTTCCAAGAATTTCAAACGAAGGAATTTCCCCTCAACTGTGTTCCACTCGGCTCCTACAGAGCACCTAGACAGCTTGAGCTTTTCAAGATTGGGCAACGATCCAACCTTTTCTGAAAAATCATCCCAATTAAATTCACACTGGATTAACGTGAGCTTGTTGAGTGATTGAGGTAATGCAAGGCTTTCTTTGAAATCCGTGTTGAAAACACGGCGGCAAGTTAGTGACTGGAGATTACATAGGCGATCTAGGTTGTGAAGACTGCGGTAATTTGGGATTAACGACGACTGACACTCCACAGATAATTTCTTGATGTTGGGAATTCTCGCTATGACCTCCTTTGTAAACTTAAGACTGTGTACCGTCTTTAGTGTCTGTAGGTTTTTCAATACACCGCCATCTTGCACATTCATTCCCCTACGCAAAGTATCATATATTTTGATGCAGGGATAAACAATTATATGTCTGAGCTGTGGCATCTCCCAGATTTCATAAGGTGCAACAAAAGGGGCGTCTCCTTTAATAATTAATGTCTGCAAATACCATAGTCGGCCCATCATAAAAAGATGTGTGTATCCCGTAAAACCAGATTTCAGGTATCTCAAGTTTACTAGTTGGAGAGTGCTTTCTAGGCGATAACCAGATTCAGCTCTAGACAATACCCGAATCAATCTGAGATTATGTACCTTTAGCCATGATAAACCTGAAGCCAGAAATTCACATGCCAAGGAACGAATATATGGTTCGGCAAACTTGGAAAAATCAGTTATTTCGGTCATCCTATAATCCCATTCTCCTTCGTGAAATATTATGCGACGCTCGTTATCTACGGATTGGGCACGCTTCTTGACGATGCGAAAAAACTTGTCTTTTGGTGCTTCTTTCAAGCATAGATCCCTTAGAAGATCATGAATACCGCATGTTTTCATTTTTCCAAGGGACCCCCACTCACGAACAAAAACAAGATTCCTGTCAATAAGATCCTTCAGGTAGTCCTCCGCAGCCTCTTCCAAGCTTTTGCCCTTACATGTTTTTAGGAATCCCTCAGCAACCCATAGTTTCATAAGTTCAGAGATACGGATATCATAGTCTTCTTTAAAAGAACCCATATAAAGAAAACATGGTTTCAAGTGAATAGGCAATTGGCTATAACTCAAATATAATATGTTTAACCAACGACAATTTTCCTCTGAGTTTACAATTTGGTTTATATCTTTGGCAATATACTCCCAATACTTTTGTGTCCTCTCGGACTTCGCGAGAAACCATCCTATCACCGCAATAGACAAAGGAAGTCCTTTGCAATTTCTCGCAATGTCCTTCCCGATTTCCTCTAGTTCCAGAGGACAATTACCATCATGGCCAAACACCTTTGTGCATAACAGACTCCAACTTTTCTTTTCATCTAAAAGCTTCATCTTATAAAGGTAGGAAGGGTCAAAACCATCAACAAGATTCAACAGTCTAGTAGTTATTATGACTCGACTTCCGTTGTTGTAATTTGGAAGGAACAACTTTAACCTTTCCCATACTTCCGCACTCCACATATCATCTATTACAATCAAATACTTTCTACCTGATAAATGCTTATGCAATCTTTCTCCTAATTGATGATATTCACAACTTTCTTGTTTCTCAGTAGATAATCCAAAAAGGCCAAAGAATATTTCTTTCATATTATATTCTTGTGATACCGTAACCCAAGACCTGAAAGGAAAGCATTCCACAGCAAGTTCGTTTTCATAAATACTTTTAGCTATTGTAGTCTTACCTATACCTCCCATTCCAACTATCGGAATGATTTGGAGTTTAGACGATCGTCCAGTAAGCATATCCATGATTTGCACCAAGCCGTCTTCATAGTACTCCACCTTAATATCCTTCCCCGTGATAGGACTTTTTGATAGAACAAGATCGCTTGCCTTCTGATCTTCAACTCTTGGCTTCTCTTTAACCACCATCACCTCCTTCTTGATGGAACCTATGCTTTCTATTACACTCTGCAGACCATGTAGACTCTCAGTTCTGCTACTTGTTATTGTCAGCGGATCATATAAGAAGAGATGGGAATTGCGAGTTCGGGAAAGAATAGTATCCACTACATGGGATTCAATGGCATCTTCCGCAGCGTAAGCTGCCTCCGCAATTTGACTCCACAGACCTGCTTGTTCAGTATTACTACCTTCAGAGGAATAAACTTCAAGAAAATCTTGCAAGAAAACGACATTTTTTTGGAGCCACTCGAGCTGTCTCTTTTGTTCGTCAAGAAATAATGGTGGATGAGGATGATGGTCCGCTACGTGCTCAATGATATGAGTAAGAGAAACTAGAGCTGCATAGGCTGCCGCCATGTTATATCGAACTCTGACTTTCTTCGAGGAATCTGCAAAGTTTAAGACAAGTATATTAACCATCAAAGTTATGCAAATTTGTAATCCAAATGGAAAGGGATTGTTTGTTCATGATTGATGACTACAAGAAACTACTTATTTAGTAATAGCTGTTGTGAAAAATCGTTGGTTGGTGAGTGGCTTATATAAAGTAAATGAACTTATGCACACATGAAGAAGATAAATGCAACTTATTAAGGCAAAAATTGATGTCCATACATACGAATTTGTCGGCAAACTTTCATATTTAAGTAGGGTAGTAATGTAATGGGGTTGTGAATAGAGTTGTCTCCATGTGGAATTAAAGTCATCTGACATGCATGATGAATTTGAGAAAAAAGAAAATTGGCCCAGAAATAGTAAATGCCTTGACTTGACCTGAGAAAAATGATACCAATTCAGAGTGTTATGGCGTTATTCAGTTGTCCGAGAATTTGTGTACATAGTATTTTGTCATGGGGCCCTATCAGTTAAAAGAAGACATTTATCAAAAAGCAAAATAATATTGAAGAAATTAGCAAAAAGAGAGATAATGAGCCTCTTCCTGTTGATGTAGAGCCAAACTCCTACCCTTCATGATCAGTGCCTTGCAATAGTGTCCATATATGAATCAAAGTGCTTCTTCATCTCCCTTATCATAGTGAGCAACACTGTTTGTCTGCAATTCCAAAAGTTAGGCACACTAGCTAGTGTGAATGAGAGTCAATACTCCAAAAAAACTCACTTTGTTCAAGATTTCGAGAGTTTTGAGGAGAACCCATCTCACAAACAGAAGTTTTTCTTTGTTGGGTTTGTTTTTACTTTTAAATGGCCTTGTGTTTGCTGCTCTGGTTGAGAAAGATTCCTTTGACTTATTACTTAAAGTTGGGTGTTTGAAATCACTTATCCTTCTTGTACTTGGGTCTTTAAGGGTGTAGCTCGAAGCGGGTTAGATGGATAAACTAGCATCATCATGCTAGTTTTGGGTAAAGGGGCTTCAAAATAGGATCTTGTGATGTTTAAGGTCTAGCTGCACCTTTTCTATAGCAGCTAAAGTAGCAAAAGTTCAAGATTTTACTGTTTGAGAGTGTTTCTTGTAACTCAATCAAGGTTAGATGAATTTACTCCAAGTAACTGGATTTAGGTTGAAGGTGGGTAATCTTCTATTGGTAATATGTTGTTGGTTTCTGTCTCTGATTTCTCTGAGTTGGTTAACTAACGAAGGAACCGCTACAAGAAAAGCTAGTGTACTTGGTGATAGAGGGCAACTATGGGTAAAGTTGTGGGAGAAGGTCTCGCAGTTTGGTCGCAAGGTGCACCATCATTATTTCCAGTTTATTGGGTCCAGGAAAGTGAACTGGTGGAAGAAGGTTGTGAGAGGATTGAGTGTGATGGAAATTTCGTTCGCTATTGGGGTGTTATTGATCATGAGTTACCACGTGGCGGAGAAGAGGAAAGAGACGCTTGCCAGCATGTGTGATGAGAGGGCCAGGTTGCTGCAAGATCAGTTTAAAGTTCGCCTGAATCATATCCAGGAGTTGTCTGTTATCGTGTCGGTTTTTCACCATGGGAAGAATCCATCAGTTATCGATCAGGTGAAACTCTTCATTTTGCATTACCGTAAGACTGAGGGATCAAAAGTATTATTTTTCTGTTGAGGAGATGCTTTGGTTAGCTTCAAGCATTTTTGTGTATTGGGGGTGGATCCTGTTTGATTCTTAAAAAGACCACGTCGATAGACCTTATTTGGTAGTTACAATGTTACATGTATATACTTTGAAGAATTATAGCAAAAAGTTTACATATGCTTTCTGTGAAAGAATTTTGTGGTGGATCCTTATACTTTATAGTTTGTACCCTGCAAACGTAATACTTCCCTAATAACTACGCTAGTGTAGGGTTGTCGTTCTAATGGTCCGTGGATTTGTTTTGTATGCGAAGAAACAGGCTGTGAAATTGTCTCCAAGAGTTTGAGTGGGTTAATTTGCATGTGGCCTCAGGATTCTTTTTGTTGATTATCTAGTTTTCAGGTGCCTTAGCTTATAGCAACTTGCTTAACTTTGAATTTACAGAAAACTCGTGCGCGTTATACTGATCGAACATCATTTGAGAGACCACATACAAGTGGAATCGCTTATGCTGTAAGGGTGCTTCATACAGAACGAGAGCAGTTTGAGTCTCAACAAGGATGGACGATTAAGACAATGGATAATGTTAAACCAACCCCAGTTCATGAGGATGAGCATAATCCCAAATATCTTGAGCCATCTCCAGTTCAAGAGGAGTATGCCCCCGTCATTTTCGCTCAAGATACTGTTGCACACGTTGTTTCTGTGGATATGCTGTCGGGAAAGGTAAATACCTCAAGTAACAACTCCATTTAATTTTTTATCTTTTTCAGGAAGGTTTTAATTCTGACGTGGTAGTTGGTGACTGTATTTCGTAAAGCCTATCTCATGGTTTTATTAATCCACTATCACAAGTATAAAAGCTTACTTTCGGAACCCGTTCTCCTTACAGGAAGATCGTGAAAAGGTATTGCGGGCAAGAGAATCGGGAAAAGGCGTCCTCTCTGCTCCATTCAAGTTGCTCAAAACAAACCGCCTAGGAGTAATACTAACTTTTGTTGTTTATAAAAAAGATCTTCCCCCTGATTCAACCCCGGCTGAGAGGGTCTTAGAAACTCTAGGGTAATAATGCTGTATAAAGTAAATGTTAGTTTTATTTTTCAATCTCAGAGTGGATTGTAATATTTAGCTTTCTTCTGATAAAAGGTATCTTGGTGGTATCTTCGACATAGAATCACTGGTTGAGAAATTACTTCAGCAGCTTGCTAGCAAGAAATCTATTCTTGTTAATGTGTATGATACTACTAATTCCTCCAGTCCAATCAGCATGTATGGTTCGGACATTACATCTGATGGGCGGCATCATGTCAGTGCTCTTAACTTTGGAGATCCATTACGTAAGCATGAGATGCACTGCAGGTGAATTGGGTTATTCCTTTGAAATTTATTTCTTTGGAACTTTGTCTTTCGATAGTTTTCTTGGTTATTGGACTATATCTGTTTTGACATTTCTTGTGACTGTTGGTAATGTAGTTAGAAAGGAAAAGCCAGTGTGGGGTTGTTATATTCTTAACGTTCCTAGTATAAATCAGAAAAGGATGTTTTGTTGATGCAGATTCAAACATAAACAACCATGGCCATGGAGTGCAATGTTGACATCCGCTGGCATCCTAATAACAGTGCTATTAATGCATGCCAGGCTGGACCGTGTGGCGAAAGTTGAGGATGATTATAATGAGATGATGAAATTGAAAAAACGTGCTGAGGCGGCTGATGTTGCAAAGTCACAGGTGCTTATCTTTATTTTGTTTCATATAAAGTCTCGTCAAGTTTTTTGTTGTAAAATGGTCCGAATCTACCTGAATACAACTCTCTCGTGCAGTTTGTTGCTACCATTTCTCATGAAATCAGAACCCCGATGAATGGTGTTCTAGGTGAGCGCATAAACTTCTTCCTTCTCGATATATGTTTGCATGCCAAATCATTGAATCACGTTGAAAGTGGTCTAATGGTCTCTTTGTTGTTTACTTTTCCAGGAATGCTCCATATGCTTATGGATACGGATCTTGATGAAACTCAACAAGATTGTGTCCGAACTGCAAGAGAGAGTGGTAAAGCTTTGGTTTCTCTCATAAATGAAGTTTTGGACCAAACAAAGATAGAATCTGGTAAAATTACGCTACGGGCAGTTTCCTTCGATTTAAAAGGGATTTTGGATGATGTTTTATCCCTGTTTTCTGGGAAAGCACAAGATAAAAAAGTTGAGGTAAATTATTCATTTCACTTCAATTTTATCTCTTCGTTTTTCTAATTTCACATCGTTGTATCAAATCTCATTTCGTGACTTGCATGAGCAGTTGGCTGCTTTCGTATCTAATGAAGTACCTGAAACTCTGGTTGGTGATCCTGGGAGATTTCGACAGATTGTTACAAACTTGGTTGGCAACGCAATCAAAGTGAGTATGATATACAATCTGATTTAGTTCTAATATATATTTTCGCCGAGGCCCTCGTGTCTCTTCTGTATTTGTTTGTACAGAATTGTCTTGTAAAGTTCATTTCTCAGATATGCCATAGACTCATTCCATATTAACGTTCGCAACTTCGCATCTTCTTATTTGGTCAACTGATGTTTAATTTTCTTTGCAGTTCACTGATAGAGGACACATTTATGTCAGCGTTCATCTTGTCGAAGAAGTAGTGGGATTATCTCACGTGGAGAGTTATCCAAACTGTACGTTAAGTGGGTATCCGGTGGTCGATAAAAGAAAGAGCTGGACTGGATTTGAAATTTTCAATCAAAAAGGGGCAACCTCATCGTCGTTACAATCATTACCTGAGCAGATTAATATAATAGTATCTGTTGAGGACACTGGTCAAGGGATCCCTTTAGAAGCCCAAACCCGTGTATTCAACCCGTTCATACAAGTCGGACCCTCCATCACTCAAACCCATGGTGGCACGGGTATTGGCTTAAGCATTAGCAGGTACTTGGTAGATCTCATGAAAGGGGAAATCGGGTTAACAAGTTGTCCTCAAATTGGGTCCACTTTTACTTTCACTGCTGTTTTCACTAATGGCAGCTCCAGTTTTAACGATCAGATGGATCAGCAAGTTTGGAATAATCACAACTCTGTTTCTTCTGAGTTCCGGGGGATGAATGCTCTGCTTGTGGATCCTAATCCTGTTCGGGCTAAGGTTTCTAAGTATCACATCCAAAGACTCGGGATCCACCTTGAAATAGTTAAGAATTTGAACCAAGAATTTTCTAGCTCGATAGATAAAACTGTAGACATTATTTTCATTGAAGAGGAAGTCTGGAAGAAGGATTCGAGCTCGCCGTCTCTTTATTCGGGCTATTTAAGTAGAATAAATTGCTGTGGGAAACTTCCTAAAACATTGCTTTTATCCAGTACAACAAGCTCTACCCGATCCAGTGGTCCTACTCCATTTGTCATCATGAAACCTCTCAGAGCAAGTATGCTTGCTGCGTCCCTACAGCGTGTCACAGGCGATCGAAATGGAGAACTTGGTATGTTGTCCCTTAGCTATCTTCTTAGCGGTAGAAGAATTCTAGTCGTGGATGATAATCCTGTGCACCTCAAAGTGGCTGCCGGGGCTTTGAAAAAATACGGTGCTGAAGTGGTCCATGCAGAAAGAGGGAAATTTGCAATCACGTTTCTAACTCCGCCCCATCATTTTGATGCATGCTTTATGGATATACATATGCCGGAAATGGATGGATTCGAAGCTACAAAGAGAATTAGGGACATTGAACATAATGTGAATAATGGGATTCAATGTGGAGTACTTTCTGCTGAGGCTTACAGAAATGTCACAAATTGGCATGTACCAATTCTGGCAATGACGGCTGACGTGATTCAGGCGACATATGAAGAGTGCCTTAAAATCGGCATGGATGGTTATGTCTCGAAACCATTTGAGGCCGAGCAACTCTATCTAGAAGTTTCTCGATTCTTTCAATCTGTGGCTGATGAGATTTCCTAGGGGCGTTTCAGCGTTGATGTTGATAGAGACGATGCAAGAAAAATGCCTTTTTTTTATCGGTAGCAGTTTTAAGATTCGGTTGTGCATATTCCCCATTGTGAGTGTCTCGTAAACTTGATCTCTTCATTTGTTGCTTTTGGTATGATTACAGTTTCGGTCCCCCAATGTTCGGTTTAGTTACAGGAATCCCACTTACTAATATATAGATTTTCGTCATCTCTACAGAGTAGTTACACAGACGCTCACTGAAATTTGGAGAACACTACAAATAGATCCAAGTTTCCTTCTAAAGTCTCAAGGTTTCCTGTTTATTATTCATACCTTAGATAGAGAGAGTTTTTGTAGTCAGGCCAAACCTCATAAATCACACTATCGAAGAAACAATGAATGGCAAAGACATGAAACAGCATTGCAAGCAAAAGAAAGTCTGCAACATTGCAGAAGAGAAGAAAAGCTAACTGGCAGACAAAGGTTGCATGGAAATGAGCTGGAAAAGTGAAGAATAAAGTGTTTGACTTTGACAGCAAGTAAAGAGGATCACATGGAGACCAAGATCTGCACAAAGACGCCATTAACTAAAGAGATGAAAGAACAACTCAGCTGGAAGAATCTTAAAGAAACAAGTGGATTGTTTTATAATATTATGCCCATTCTTAGTCTATATATATATATATATATGTGTAATGTAGTTGTATTGAGATATAACACTTGTATCAGAACATTAATCTTTATCAATATATCAGTTCTTCATTTTTCTGTTTAATCCTTTCAATGATGTTATCATCTTTGTATCAATTTCATTTATTTGATATGGTATCAGAGCTAATATGTACTGCATTTCCGCATCAATAAGCATCTGAAATCTTTTTGATCTCATTACTTTTTATATCTTCACTTTCTCCTTATTATCATGTCTGAAAATACACCAGCTCCTATTGTGTCAGAAGAAACACAATCAGGAGACTCACAAGGAACAAATACTTATCATCACAGTAACAATCATTATGAGGATCCATCTAATCCTCTCTATCTGCATCATGGTGAGAATCCATCTCACTGTCTGGTTAGTCAGAAATTGACAACACAAAACTATCATAAGTGGAGTAGAGCTATGTATGTAGCTCTGTTAACCAAAAACAAGCTAGGCTTCATCAATGGAACCATCCCAGAACCACCAATCACAGATCCATCATATGGAAAGTGGATCAGGTGCAACTATACTGTCCTTGGATGGATTACAGCAGCTCTATCATCTGACATTTTAGACTTCACACTATTTGGAGACTCAGCTTTCAAAGTATGGAATGATATCAAGCGCAAATTTGCAAAGACAAGCAATAACAGAATCTACATGCTGGAACAACAACTTATCAACACCAAGCAGGAAGGTAAAGCTGTCAGTCTCTATTTTGCTAATCGCAAAGCCATATGGGATGAAATAAGTAATTATGATGAACATTTAATCTGTACAAACTCTGAATGTGGTGTGTTAACTGGAATGAGAAAGAAGTCAGAAAACAAGAAAGTCATGCAATTCCTTATAGGATTAGATGAGCCCTTTGGACAAGTTAGAAACCAAGCCTTACTCGGAGATCACATACCTGAGTTAGATGATGTTTTCAACTTAGTTCTACAAGAGGAGGCAAATTTTGAGTTATCAAATAAATCTGTGAACACTGATATGGCTGCTATGAATGTAAGAAGTTTTTCACAGGGACAACAAGCTCCACAGATAGTTCCTATGCAAAGCTATCCACAGAAACAAGGATACAAGTCCTGGAACAAACAAGGAGCAGGAAAACAGAAGCCTGTCTGTGCTAAGTGTGGGAAGAACAACCATACAATTGACTCTTGTTTTGAGATCTATGGTTACCCTCCTGGTCACAGGTACTCAAAATTTAAACCTAGCACCTCAAACTCCAGAATGCAGATTAATCAGGTCACACATGTTGCTGATCAAGAAGCAAACCAAAATGCTCACATCTCACAAGAGCAATTTCAGTATCTTTGTAATCTGCTTCAAACTAGTAATGGTGATGGTATGATCAATCAGATTTCAAAGCCTACTATATCTCATCTAAATGAAAAATCAGGTAGATATTTTATCTCCAGTTCCATTCTCTTCAATTCTATTCTTTCAAATAAAAACAACAAACTAAGATCTGTATGGATATTAGATTCTGGAGCTACTAACCATGTAGTATGTTCACCTCATCTTCTCACTCATAAACATGTTCTGCAAGACAGTCAGGTCCAATTACCAAATGGAACTAATGTCATTGCATCTCATATGGGATCAGTGAAGCTGAATGAAAGGATATCCTTAAACAATGTCCTCTGTGTTCCTGATTTCCATTTTAATCTGATATCTGTTAGGAAACTGATATCTGATTCCAACAACTTTCTTACTTTTCAACCCAATATATGTCTTATTCAAGACCGCAGCACCAAGGAAGTGATTGGGATTGCTAAGGAAGAGCAAAACCTGTATTGGATATCCATGAACAAAGATGCACAAGTTCCTGTCCTTGTGGCATCTATGATCAGTCCTTCTATGCTATGGCATCTCAGATTAGGCCATCCTTCTGTTGATTTATTATCTTTGATAGATTCTAAGGAAACTCAGCTTCCTAAGAAATTTGAAAGTGTAGCCTGTGACACATGCCATTTGGCAAAACAGCACAGAACTCCTTTTGTTATTAATTCTCATAGAATTCATGTTTTGACTTAATTCATGTTGATATATGGGGACCATACAGTGTACAAACCCTTAATGGCTCAAATTACTTTCTTACAATTGTTGATGACCATAGTAGGTTCACTTGGATATACTTAATGCATAACAAAGGTCAAGCCAGAACTCTTCTCAAAAACTTCATTCAGTTAATCAACAACCAGTTTAACAATCCTTTAAAAGCCATAAGATCTGATCAAGGATTGGAATTTGACATGCCAGAATATTATGCTCAAAAGGGTATCATTCACCAGAAGTCTTGTGTCTATACACCTCAACAAAACTCAGTTGTTGAAAGAAAACACAGACATATCCTTAATGTGGCAAGGTCTTTAAGATTGCAAGCTAAACTGCCCTACAAATTTTGGGGACATTGTGTTGTCACTGTTGTTTATCTCATTAACAGAACACCAACACCTTTGCTACACAATCTCACTCCTTTTCACTTACTATACTCAAAAGCTCCTAACTACTCTCACTTAAAAGCCTATGGCTGTCTGTGTTATGCAACAACACTTCCAAGACCTCATAACAAATTCCATCCTAGAGCCTCTAAATGCATATTCATAGGTTATCCAGCCAATATTAAAGGATATACACTGTATGATCTCCAAACAAAACATGTCTTCAATTCAAGAGATGTTATATTCTATGAAAACTCATTTCCTTACAGTGAAGACTCAGAAAAAGATTCTATGTTTCCTATTGTTGATAATCTTGACATGGATGAATTTTTAGTATCTGCTCCCACTCCTCCTATTACCTCTGACATCTCTTCACCTTCACACATAAGACTGTCATCACCTTCACATCACAACCATTCTCTTTCTGTTCCACTTCCAGATGACAGTACTGATCCTTCTCCTCATGCTTCACCTCAGCATTCTACTGAGGTTCTCTCTCCTTCACCATCTATTGTTGTACCAACTAGTCCCATTTTTAGAAGGTCTGTTAGACCTAAGAGAACCCCTATTCATCTTCAGGACTACCAATACAGGATAGCTCAAGCCACTGCATCACATCACTCTCCTGGTTCTAAGGTCCAGATGACAGGTATTGACAATCTTACTAATTTCTCTTTTGCTGCCTTGTCTCCTACTTATCTTTCATATGTCTTATCCACTGCTTCTAATCCTGAGCCCACCTGTTTTGATCATGCCATTACTAATCCTGTTTGGAAAGATGCCATGAACACTGAATTACAGGCTCTTCAGGACAACAAAACTTGGACCTTACAACCTCTACCTCCTGGTATTAATCCTATATGATGTAGATGGGTATACAAGGTTAAATATACTTCTACAGGTGATGTTGAGAGATACAAAGCTCGTTTGGTTGCAAAAGGTTACAACCAACAGGAGGGCTTGGACTATTTTGAGACATTCTCTCCAGTAGCAAAAATGACCACTATCAGATGCCTTCTTGCCTATGTTGCATCCAACCAATGGTCATTGTCTCAGCTGGATGTCAACAATGCTTTTCTCTATGGTGATCTAGAAGAAGAGGTGTACATGACACCACCTCTTGGTCTTGCTACTGAGGGGGAGAGCATAGTTTGTAAACTGCACAAATCTTTATATGGACTCAAACAGGCGTCCAGACAATGGAATCAAAAATTAACTTCTGTCATTCTCACTCAAGGTTTTAAACAGTCTTCATGTGATCATTCTCTCTTCACAAAACATTCTAAGTCAAGCACTACTGTTATTCTGATATATGTTGATGACATAATTGTTGGAGGAAACAATGATCAAGAAATCAACTCTCTGAAATTATTCTTGAATCAACAGTTCAAGTTAAAAGACTTAGGACCTTTAAAATACTTCTTGGGAATTGAAGTTGCAAGAAGTAATAAAGGAATATACTTATGTCAAAGGCAATATGCCTTGGAGATCATACATGATAGTGGACTCATAGGTACAAAACCTGCTGGATTTCCACAAGAACAGGATATCAGATTCACACAAGAAGGGGGAGAACATATGAAGGATCCTACAGCTTTTAGGAGATTGATTGGCAGACTCTTTTATTTAGGAGTAACAAGGCCTGATATATCCTATGCAGTCCAGACCTTGAGTCAATTTATGAGTAATCCTAAAGAAGAACATATGAAGGGAGCTTTGAGGATTGTGAGATATCTCAAGAGAGCACCAGCACAAGGATTACTTTTTCCAAGCAGCAATAATGTGAAGATCAAAGCATACTGTGATGCAGATTGGGGGGCTTGTATTGATAGCAGAAAGTCAATAACAGGCTATTGTGGTTTTATTGGGGAAGCTTTAGTATCATTGAAGTCCAAGAAATAAGCAACAGTGTCAAGATCCTCAGCAGAAGCTGAATATAGAGCCATGGCTACAACTGTATGTGAGTTAGTATGGATGAAGAACTTAATGGCAGACCTTGGATATAGTCACAGTGATCATGTGCTTCTTTTCTGTGACAATCAAGCAGCCATTCATATAGCTAACAACCCTGTTTATCATGAACGAACAAAGCACATAGAAATAGACTGCCATGTGGTAAGAGAGAAACTACAGCAAGGAGTAATCAAGTTGATTCATGTCTCAACAGGAACACAACTGGCAGATATATTCACTAAGGCACTAGGAATGAAGAGGTTTCATGAACTGCTAGACAAGATGGGAATATATAATATATATTCTCATCTTGAGGGGGAGTATCGAAGAAACAATGAATGGCAAAGACATGAAACAGCATTGCAAGCAAAAGAAAGTCTGCAACATTGCAGAAGAGAAGAAAAGCTAACTGGCAGACAAAGGTTGCATGGAAATGAGCTGGAAAAGTGAAGAATAAAGTGCCTGACTTTGACAGCAAGTAAAGAGGATCACATGGAGACCAAGATCTGCACAAAGACGCCATTAACTAAAGAGATGAAAGAACAACTCAGCTGGAAGAATCTTAAAGAAACAAGTGGATTGTTTTATAATATTATGCCCATTCTTAGTCTATATATATATATATATATATATATATATATATATGTGTGTGTGTGTGTAATGTAGTTGTATTGAGATATAACACTTGTATCAGAACATTAATCTTTATCAATATATCAGTTCTTCATTTTTCTGTTTAATCCTTTCAATGATGTTATCATCTGTGTATCAATTTCATTTATTTGATACACACCTCAAGGTATGTAGATATGCTCTTCCGCTCAATTTTGCTGTGAATCATCCCGTATATTTAGCCTTAACTACAGTCTCATGATGCCTCCCTGACTCTGCATTGTCTTCATTTGTGCATGATAAAAACTTTAGAATGTAAATATAGAGGTCAAGATTCTTTGCACGGACTGGACGAGGAGTTTCAATTGTTTTTCCACGATTCCACGGGGTGGTTTTTAAGGGAAGTTTGATTTGTGTCTCGTATTAGCCTATTCGACCAGACAGTTCTTTATCATTAAAGTGATGTTGCGAAGAGTTCCATTTTGTAAAACCATAATTTGTTAGGTGTGGACCGTGTAAGAGAAGTAGTTCGAGGATGTAGATATGTGTTCATATATTGCATGGTTTTTCAAAGCTTGAATAAAAGAACGGTTGTGAGGTCGTATTTTGATGTAAATTAGATCATTGTAAGTTGGGATTTGTGATTTGCCAAATGTTTCAGTTAGTATGTATGAACTTGATGAGTAAGCAAATGATCTGAGTCTCGTTTTTGGTTGTACTCGTAAGGCGGCCTGATTACTAGTTCTGAAGATGTCGAGGATCCGACGAGGTCGAGGATTATGAACTGATTGAGTATTCGAAACTAGTCCAGTATTCTGAGGTCGTCGATCGTCAAGGTTCAGATGGTGTCGAGCTTTATCAATGATATCGAGGGTCGGGGCAGGTCGAGTGAGTACGTCGAAGTTAACAAATCAGATGTGGAATATTATGTCGATTATAAAACTCGAGGTGTATGTCTGATCAGTGAGGTGTAATTAATGAATTCTCTTGAACGACGCACTCCGAGTATTTATAGACCTCGGGATGCAAGCGTCATTTCCGCATTTCCCGGACCTCGGGGTTAACTATGTCATTCTTATTAAACTACTTTAATTAAGTTACACCTCCATAAATCAGTCGGAAATGAAATGTCAAATGTTCATCATGAATAACATATTAACAAATCATAACAATTACCAATCAATCATCATGCAACATCCATTATCTCAAATCATAGAACGTTAAGAAAACATTGATAAAGCCACATAAATTTCTTAGTGGAAACTGCACACCCATGTAAGGAAACAACTATTGACAAACATAATTGATGGTTTATAGAGAGGACACCCAAGAAGTTGAGGGAAA
This sequence comes from Linaria vulgaris, assembly GCA_948329865.1. NCBI lineage: Eukaryota > Viridiplantae > Streptophyta > Magnoliopsida > Lamiales > Plantaginaceae > Linaria > Linaria vulgaris. The sequence goes on along the minus strand of OX415253.1, from coordinate 104,871,366 downwards.
CTAGTGGTGAATATCTGAACCTGTTTCGTTCACGGGGGTAACGACAGTTCGAGTACCCCTACCCGTACTCGTCCAATCCCAACCCAACTGAGTCGAGTCCAGGAAAGAGTACTCGCCCCTGTTTCACACATCCTACATCAGAAAATATTCCTCTTCAACTTTTGCAAGAGGACGAAAAAAAATTCTAAGCAAGACTTAGCTTTTCTTCTTATTTCTCTTACTTTTCATTCCAATCGCCATTTCATTACATACCAACAATATTTACTTCACCCCTAATCAGGCAATGCCCCTGTTTTGTTCCGTCATACTAATAAGAATATAGAATAAGACTAATCACGACTTAATAGCGTTATTTTATTCGCCAACAGAGTACTTATCACCATTATCAGTCAGCTAAAATTATATAGCTTAATAGATTTATTCTTGCAACGAGATCTAGTTACTCATGTTATTCGACATACTGCGTTGCCAAACTGGACCGAACTATAAACCCACGGTCGCCATGCCACTAGGGTCAGAGATTCGACCATTTTATGGGCCAGAAGTGATTTCAAGTGATCTTACTCAAGTCGGAGCTTTAACTTCTCCACTCTCACCATCTAGGGCAGGGTGCAACATAAAATCACTAGTTAACTTGCACATGATGGCATGATATTCTCGCATGACAATAAGCAGCTTATGTGCCTCAGCACTCCTACATTCACGCCGTAACAAATATCGAAAACAACCTTCATGTACCATTTCAGATCGAAAACAACCTTCATGTACCATTTCAGAATAAGTCTCCTCATAACTTTAAGAAACGAACTACTAATGATAAACGATGCATAATACTACTCAGCATCACTGCATACAAATCAGATTTCCACTTAAGGTCTAAATATGGAGGAGGCAGTGGCAACAGATAAGACGTCATTGCTGAAGGATCTATATTAAAAAAAAAAAAAAAAAAAAAGGAGTTGATCGGAAAAAGGATAACAAAGTTAAATGAAGTTATCAGACACCAGGGAATAAAGCAGTCAATAGACCCAAAACTTCTCAATTTCTTGTGCATTTAGTAATAGAGAAACAAGCAAAACTCAATGTTGCCATAATTCAAAAATAAATGTCAGAATCAAAAAAAGCATAGATACACTACAAATGAAGAGATTACCATTCTTCACGAGGACATTTCTTCTGCAAGAACGTTGGCTGTTAATAATAGGAAGTTCATATGGTATCCGAACCACATATCCTACGAATACCGTGAGTTTCTGAGACCTAACTAAAGCATTAAGATGCAAATGAATGGGACTTCCATCGACACACAGGTACTAGTCTTTTGCAAATACTGCATGGTCTAGTGAAAGGCCAAATTCTTATCAATTGGTATATGCAACGTGCTCTTACAAAATTAACCCTTTGAAACAGCAAAAGCTTCCTGATAAAGTTGCAAAAGTTCTGGAACTTCCTTCTCATAGCGCTGAACAAACGCCATTAAAAATTTACTTTCTGTGAACGTGAAAGTGGAAGGTAGAAAGGAACCTTTCTTGATCAAGCCTTTCTCCACCAAATTCGTGTAAACCAAAAACCTAGGTTTAATCCGCTTCTCCAAACTGTACGTAAATAGCTCTGGCATCTTTAACACTAACGAAGAATCAAACCCCATCTTGTTAACAAGAAAATCCATCATCAACATTATCTTATCCGTAGATGTCATCATAAATTTTGGATACCTCTCAAATGCCAAAATAACGTCGGTTTCCGACCAACCCCATTTCTTGTAAGCAACAACCTTCTTCTCCCACGTTGGTTTACTCATCGACATAAATGTCCTTATCGCCGAAATAAACTTCATTTCACGTGGATCAAACCTCATTTCTTTAACCTCCTCCACAACTTTCCTCAACTTTTCCAACGGCACTGTCAGTGATCTTGGCTTGCATTGCAACAGCGCCAAGATATTTGAATCGGGCACCCCTGCATCCTTCAAAACCTCAATATTAGGAAGTAACACCGATTCAAGATCAACATTCAAGATATCAACCCATCGATATCCGGAGTTAAGACTAGTCCAGCTTGTATCAAACAACCTCTTGACATAGTCAAACGACGGCGCTATCTGTTTCTCTAAACTTCTCTTGAAAATCCAAGGCGCTCTCACGAAAATCTTGGTAACATCAGCATCAGAAACGCCGCGGGACAGGAAAAATTCGATCTTGGGCAAGAGTGTCCTTTTGGGACAACATAGGATGATTGGAGGAAAGTGTCTCACAAGGTGTAAAATTTGCTCTTTTGTGAAGCCTTGGCTCTTCAAAAACGAAAGGACTAAATCAGGTTTCTCTTTGGAACCAACTTTCAAATACTTGGAGGCAGAAAGGGCTCTTTCTGGTAAAAACCCAAATGCGTTTATGAGGTAATTAACAGTAAATGAATCTTGATTAACACTTTGTGAGATGGGTTTTTGAGCTGATGTTGAAGAAAAATGGTGGAATTGAAAAGAACAAAGCTTATTATGGGTTGCATTAATAACCCTAATAATTGAAGGTGCATTTGTTTGAATCAAAGCTCTGTGAATGGAATTCAACATCAATTCATATAAATTTATAGCACAAAATCAATTTGAGAACGACTCACCTTAGTTGAATCAGTTCTGAATAGGGTTTGTGTTTGTCCCCTAATCCACAATTTCTTAATGTAAGAGCCCTCACATTCTAAAACGACGTAGCTTTCATTTGTTCTTAAAGAAAATATAAAAGATTCTAACCCCAAACCCAGATTCTAAAATAAATGGGGGTACCAAGCCTAGATTCTAAGCCCTTGTTTAAGCAATATTTCGATAACTTTTAAATATATTTCGAAGAATTCGTGAGAACTTTTAAATATATTTCGAAGAATTCGTGAAAAATTGTAATAAACAAAGAAAGAAATCGTAGTTGTATCACTTTTCAATTCGAGTGAGTTCCGGTTCAGTTCTATGGGTGGTGCTGATGGAGAGATGGTTAAAAGTAAATTTTAATGGCGCTCAGTGTTATAAGGATGGCGAGGGGGAGTTGGAGTGGCCGTGCGTGACTCACTTGGAATTGCGGTCGTGCGGGTGCAGCAACGTAGGTTTGCGACGACATTGGCACTATGGACTATTCAACTGGCATTTGGTATGAATTGGTTAAACATGATATTTGAGGAGGACTGTCTCAACGTCATTAATAATAGTATCCACCACACGATGGACAATGTTCACTATGTTATTATTGTTGATTTTCGTCGATTATTTGATCCGCGTATGTGGGGGGGGGGGGGGTCTTTTAGCTCCATCCGAAGGTTGGGAATGTCGAAGAACCACATAATCTTTCTTTTATTAAAATTTAATGTGGTGTTTCTTTTACCCTTTTTTGGGTTTGGTTTTCATGAGTTGTATTGGATTTTTGGGTGACGTTTTCTTTACGTCATTTTTTAATGGAATCCACTATAACTTCAAAAAAAAAATCATCTATGTTTTCTAAGTCAAAAATGAAAACGTTTCGATCTATGCTACGCGGACAAGGATACGATGACACAAATTTTTTAAATTTTAATAGGGCCAGGATATGAATTTGTTTTTTATTAAAATATACTAAATATCATTAAAAATTATAGAATTAACTTTGTGACTTCTTACCACCAGATGCCCATGGATTTTGCAATATATCAATAAAATTGGAGTATGCTATATACTATATCAATCAAATAAGAATGATAAGCTTTTTTTAAAAGGAAAACAATTGATCAGCTTTACAGAAGAATTTCTCTTTTTCAATCAATTTAGTTGAGTTGAACATATTTATTTAGTCTTTTAGTAATCATATATTTTCGTATGAATCTTATCTATGTTTTGCTTTCATCCCCTTACTTTATAGATTTATTTTAGGTCAAGAGTTTCAATGAATCGGCAAACACCACGCATCCCTAATGAATTCATCTATCTTCAAATTTAAGTTTAATGGTTATTTCAAAGACGAACTTGCCCTTACATATAATGATCATTAAGCATAACTTTCTCAGTTTTTTTATTCGGAAGTTTTTTAACAAGCTTACAAAAAGCTATCATCTATGATGCGTCGACACAAATGCGCGGACAAAGACACAACATGTCACAAATATGATGGCATAAGACACGAATACATCGATACAAATTCTTGAAACAAATTACTATAACACGGACATAAACACGGACATCGACACGAATGCAGTTTTAGGCATCCATATAGGCTATAACATATTAATTGTTTTTCTCATGTCTTACGGCTAAAAACAGGGGAATTAAAACAGAGGCAATAATGTGCTTTGTCATTCATAATAAATTAGAACAAATAACACCTCACCACCCATATAAATCATACATCGAATATAAATAAATCATAACAATTACCATAACTCAATAAAGATCCATAGTCTCAAATCAAAAATCATTTTTTTTTCATGAAAAAAGATCATTGATAAAGCCATATACAATATTACAGAAACTGCACACCCATGTAGAAATATTCAAGGAGTTACAAAAATTATTTAAGAAAACATAAAGGGTGCGAATTTAAGGGGAGTTTGTAAAAGATAAAAGGAGTTTTCTTGTTTTTAACTTTTGTTTAACGTTACTTTAATCGTAGGTTGAGAGTGTTTCAAAGCTTTTTTAAAAAAAAAAAAGAAACAAAAAAAACCTTAAAACAGTTGGAAGAGAGTCTCATTGAATTAAGAAAAAAAATAATATACCTTGATATTTTTGTTCCATGTGTTTCAAAATAGCTTATGCTCCTAAAAACACTATGGTGGTGTTTGCAAACTCTTAAAAATAAGTTATAATCAGTTTTTTATTTGAATAAGTGATTCTGGGTGTTTGCAAATCTAACTTTCTCGGTTACACGACCTTTTTTAAGCTAAATCACCCCCCCCCCCCCTCAATCTTAAAGCTGGCGGGCTGTTTTTTGCTTATGGTGTGTATTTTTAAATAAAATAACTAGATTAAATTAGTTCAAATTCAAATTATCTTGCAAACACTCTCAACTTTTAAATTTAAGTGATTTTGAAGCTTAAATTAAAATTATAAACTTCTATTTTTTCAATAGAGTTTGCAAACACCACCTATGACCCTTAACTTACGAAACTTGTGCTTTTTCTGATTTATTTTAAAATAAGCATAAATAAAATCACCAATTCTAGATATTAATTACGTGCCTTTCAATGAAAGCAAATAGCTCACGAGTCACTTAAAAAAGCATTCACAAACACTCTTTACAAACAAGTCCTAACTCTACCACCTGGCAATGTAACTTGCAATACAACAGTAAAATTTGACTCTGCTGTATTCCATATCAATCAATCAATCAAATAAAAATGATAAAGAGTTTTCTAGAAGAAACAAAATGATTAGCTAGCTGAACGCAAGATGGTTCTTCCTTCCTCCATCAATTTCGTTGAGTTGAACATATTCATTTAAAAAATCTTATTAACTATACAGATTTTGTATGACACTTATCTACGTTTTGCTTTTCGTCCTTGCACTTTAAAAATTTATTCGAGGCCAAGAGTTTCAACGAATTGTTATGTGCAAACACTACGCATCGCTAATGGATTTATCTATCGCCAAATTCAGGTTTGCTGGTTAATTCAAAGACGAACTTGCCCTACATATAATGATCATTAAAGCAATAATTTCTCTGTGTTGTTTTTTACTTTGGAAGCTTCTTAACAAGCTTCAACAGTTCAGCTGCAAACAGTTTTAACCAAAAGCTATCATCTATGATGCATCAACACTAATGCGTTGACAAAGACACAACATGGCACGACAACACAAATACGACGACAAAAATTCCTAGAAACAAATTACTCTAACTACGTGTCTCCCAACAGCGATACAGACATAAACATAACATATGCCAGCAGATGAATTTTTAGAACATCCATAGGCTATAACCTATTAATTGCTTTTCTCATGTCTTAATGTTGAAAACAGGGGAATTAAAACAGGCGATAATGTGCTTTGTCATTCTTATTAAATTAAAACAAATAACACCACCATAAATTAGTTGGAACTAAAAATCATAACAATTACCATAACTCAATGAACATCCATAATCTCAAATCAAAAATCAACAACTACAATAATATGGAAACTACACACCCATGTAGTCATATTCAACGAGTTACAAAAACTATTCAAAAACAGATAAACGACGATTGATGGGTTATGTTAGAGAAGACCCGAAAACGTGCTGACATGTGGGTGAATACCTGGACCTGTTACATTCGAGAGGGTAACGACAGCTTGAGTATCTGTACCACACCAATCCCGACCCAACAGAGTCGAGTCCAAGAATGAGTACTCGCAGCTGTTTACCACTCCTTCAGAATATTCGTCTTCAACTTTTGCAAGAGGACCCAAATGTTCCAAGCAAGCACTCCTTTTTTCTTCTTTCCTTCTTTTCTCTCCAGTGGCCCTTCAATTACATCTTATGCCCAATCATATTCATTTACCCAAAATCAACCAATCCAATGATTATGTTCCGTCATAATAATACGAGTATAAGACAAGCTCGGCCTAATAGTATTATCTTAACTGCCAACAGGGTTCTTATCACCATTATCAATCATCTAAAATTACATAGCATAATAGAATTTATTCTCGCAATGTGATCTAGTAATTCATGTGGTTCAACATATCACTACTTAGATCCAAACACTAATCCTATGGAATTGGTACTCCATGTGGCTCGGAAATGTCACTCGGTTGGGAGACTCAACCCAATGATGCTCAAGACAGGATTTCATGTGATCTTACTCAAGCCCGAGGCTTGACATGGTGAAATATTTGACTTCTCGAATTTCATGCTCTAGATGCAACTACGTATTGATAAAAGATGCACACTAGTATGCAGCATGTGTGCATACAAATCATATTTCCATATAAGATAAAAATATGGATGAGGCGCAGTGGCAATAAATAAGGGATTATTGCTGAAGGATCCATGAAAAAGAAAATGCAGCAAAAGTTAATGGAGAAAATGGTAATGAAATGAAATGAAGTTCTCCGAAAACGTAAGGTAGTCAATAACACTCAATACTTCTCATTTGGTGACAGAGAAACAAGCAAAACTTCTGGACAGCAAGTAGACCATAACAATGTTGGGATGATGCAAAAATAGACGTCAGAATTACAGAAAGAATAGATACACTAATGAATAGATTATCATTCATAACGATGAATATTTCCTCTGCAAGAACGTTGGCTATTAATAATTGAAAGTTCATATGTTTTTCAAACCTCTTACCCTAAGAATACGATGAGTTTCTAAGACCTAACTAAAGCATTAAGATATGAATGAACGGAACTTTCATTGACACCCGGGTACAAATATTTGTCAAATACTGCATGGCCTAGCGAAGCTCAAATTCCTACCAATTGGTACATGCAACGTGTTTCTTACAAAGTTAACTCTTCGAAACAGCCAAGGCTTTCTGATAAAGCTGCAGAAGTTCCGGAGCTTCCTTTTCATAGCGTTGCACAAACCTCTTTAAAAAACTACTTTCTGTGAATGTGAAAGTGGTAGTCAAAAAGGATCCTTTCTTGATCAAGCCTTTCTCCACCAAATTTGTGTAAACCAAAAATCTAGGCTTAATCCGCTTCTCCAGACTGTATGAAATTATATGTGGCTTCTTCAACAACAAAGAAGAACCAAACCCCATTTTGTTAACAACAAAATCCATCATTGCCGTTATCTTATCCGTAGATACCAACAAAAAATTTGGATACTTCTGAAATGCCAAAATAATGTCGTTTTCTGACAACCCCCATTTCTTGTAAACAGCAACCTTCTTCTCCCGGGCCGGTTTACACACCGCACGAAACGCCTTTAACGCTGGAATAAACTTCTTTTCAGCTGGATTAAACCTCATTTCTTGAACCTCCTCCACAATTCTCCTAAACTCTTCCCTATCTACTCTTAGTGCACTTGGCTGGCTTCGCAAAAGGACCAAGATATTTGTATCAGGGACCCCTGCATCCCTTAGAATTTCGATATTAGGAAGCAACGTCGATTCAAGGTGACAAATCAAGACCTCACCCCAGCGATATTCGGAGCCGGGGTTAGCCCCGTTTGAAATAAACAACCTATGGACATATTTGAAATTTGGCATTACTGTTTTGTCTAAACTTCTTACGAAAATCCCAGGCGTTCTAGCTAAAATCTTGGTCAGCTCGGAATCGGAAAGCCCGCATGATCGGAAAAATTCGATCTTGGGCAAGAGGGTCTTTTCTGGACAACACAGGATGATTGGAGGATAGTTTCTCACCATGCGTACAATTTGCTCTTCTGTGAAGCTTTGGCTCTTGAAGAATGCAACAACTGAATCAGGTTTCTCTTTGGAACCAACTTTCAAATACTTGGTGGCAGAAAGGGCTTTTTCTGGTGAAAACCCAAATGTGTTTATGAGGTAATTAACAGTAAATGGGTCTTGATTTAAAGTTTCTGAGATGGGTTTTTGAGCTGCTGTTGAAGAAAAATGGTGGGGTTGAAGTTGAACACAACATAGCTCCTTATTATGGGTTGGATTAAAAACCCTAATAACAGCAACAGATACATTTGTACGAATCAAAGCTCTGTGAATGGAATTCAACATTAATTCATATAAATATTATGACTGCGAAAAGAGTTTGTATAAAGAACGACTCACCTTAGCTGAATCAGTTCTGATAATGGTTGTTTTGTGTCCCCCAATCTTCAATTAAACCCTAAAATTCCAAAACGACATAGTTTCTTTCCTTTGTTTTTGGAAGAATTACAAAAACCACCCCAGGTATGGGGAAATTAAAGAGACCACTCAATATATCGAGTATTTACACTGCGTTTACATCGAGTATTTTTACATAAAGAGAAATGTTTGGGCATTTTTACAAGGTGTTAAAATTTCAAAAAGTGAAATATTATGTTACGTACTGGAAGGATTTGTTGTTCCTATTCGAGTCGGAATGAAACTCCAACGAAAGGGAAATGAGAGAAATTAGAAAATTAACTAAAGACTACTTTTATTTCGTCTTTTCTATTCACATGTTACATACACTATATAGAGTACAAATATTTAAATTACAAATCTTATGCATACTTATCTAATCACAACCACCTAATAAATGCTCAAACAATTTAAAATACATACACAATCTTATCTAATAAAAATATCTAATATATATCTAGGCTCGTATCATGTTCTCCCACACGACGTTTGCGATTTAGTGTGAACACCCTGCTGAATCTTTAATCAGCCATTCACTTTCGAACACGTGTCTGTATTTTTGTTTGTTAGATTTGGTCTCAAGAGGGGTGTTCTCACAAAATCGCTAACCTTAGGGAAGCATTTCACTTTTTGAAACATTGGGGGCACTCTGTGAAAACCCCCCAAACATTAGTGGGGATAGAATTTACCCTTGAGAAATTACAGAAATGGGCTATGGTTGATCCAAATAAGACTTGTTGTGAGTAGGCCCAAGCTGCAATGAGCCATTACGAGAATATATCAAGTGTTGCACTTGATATATGGTCAATATTACAATTAATTCATTTTACTATTCACTTTGTTTACATTGAGTATTTACACTTGATGTATAAGGATACTCCATATATCTTATTTTGTCACACCAGAATACTCTACGTCGACGTATTCCCATATTTGACATATGGTCTTGTGTTGTTGTGTTTGTGCAATCTAGACAGAGCTAATCCAGAAGACCCTAAAAAAGGTCGAGATTACCTATTTGGAGTATTTAGTCAGCTTACTTATAACCCAAAAGTAGAATATCAAAGTTACATGACTGTTTTGTTTTGATAGTAAAGTCCAAATAGAAACGTTTCATTACATTTTCAAAAAAAGCATGAAGAATTTGATCCGTGGTAGTGAGTAATAGGGATGGCAATTTATTTTATAAACTTGATAGTGATTCTAATTAGTACTTAGACTAAGTTATTTACAAGAAGCATATGTTGGTGTGTGTTTTTGCTGATATTCGCGGCCTCATTAAGATTTTTTAAAAAAAAAAAAAAAAAACCTTTTATATCCTCAAATTTAGCACTAACAAATATTTTTTTTTATATATAATACATTTCATTGCTTCTCACTCCCATTGAATCTTGATAACCAATTCGAAACATAGCCAAACCCATATTACGCAAATTCAATAACATACTGGTGATGGGCACTCATTATAATGACTTACCAAATTCAAACACAATATATTATAAGCTCATTGTTTTATTTTATTTGCAAACTTTTTAACCAAAACCTATAACCTATGATCCACGAATACAAATACGTGCGCACAAGTACAACGACATGACACGGGTACAACAACGCGACTTCTTGAGACAAATTACTATAACATGGTTTGTCTTACACAGATTCTCGTACATAGACACAACATGAATCGACATGGGCACGGATGAACTTTTAGAGCATCAATAGGCTTCATTTTAATTTGTTTTTCTCATGTTTAAGGTTTGAATTTCAAAAACAGTGGAAATTAAAACTGGGGATAATGTGTTTTGTCATTCTTAATGCATTAAAACAAATAACTCCATAAATTAGTTCAAAATGAAAATGTCCACCCATTTAAATCATAAATTCAATATAAATAAAACATAACAATTACTATACATCCATAATCTCAAATCCAAAAATCGATTAAAAAAACATAGATGAAGCAATTGATTACAGAAACAGACACGCACGTAGGCATATTCAAAGGATTACAAATAAAATGAGAATACCCGCTAATGTGCAAAACTGCCGTGAATCCTGATTCGTTTCCGAGGGTAACGGCAGTTTGAGTACCGGTACACGACCAATCCTGACCAAACCAGGCCGAGCTCAGAAACAAGTACTCGCACCTGTCTCCCAATCGTACATTGGAATATTCCTCTTCGGTTTTTGCAAGAGGACTGAAATGTTCTAAGCAAGCACTCACCTTTTCTTTCCAGTGGCCCTTCCATTACATCGTATGCCCAACCATATTCATATCACCCAAACTCAAGCAATCCAATAAGTATGGAACTAGCAATAATTTAAAAGAAGCCAAATCTAGACCTAACAGTATTAACATAATCGCCAACAGGGTTCTTATCACCAATAATCAATCATCTAAAATTATATAGCATAATAGATTTGAGTCTTGCAATGTTCTCTAATTGGTACTCCATGTGGCTTGGCAAGGTCACTCGCTCCAGAGATTCAACCCAAAGATGCTCTAGACAGGATTTCATGTGATTTCACTCAAATCAGAGACTTGACTTGGCAAAAAAAATCGCTTTTTCAATTTCATGCTCTAGAAGGTGTAATATAAAAGCAGTGTTTATTCCTGAAGCCCCATGTTCTAGTTAACTTGGACATACCAAAAATAAATAAAAAAAAAATCTCATACTGAAACAATAAGCAGCTAATGTGTCCTAGCACTCCTACATGCGTTGTGACAAATCTAGAAATCTTTCATGTATCATTTCAGAACAAATATATTTGTAACTATTTAGCAACTAACTATTGATAAAAGATGCACAACATGGATATCTTGCATACAAATCACATTTCCACTTAAGATCAAAATATGGATGACAAGCAATGGCAGTAGATAAGGCACTAAGACACCAAGGATTAATGCAGACGGCAGTCAATAGACCTAAAACTTCTGAATTCTTTGGCATTTAGTAATAGAGAAACAAGTAAAACTTCTAGACTGCAAGTAGACCATAAAAATGTTGTCATATAAACGTCAAAACTTCTAGCGAAGGCAACTTCCTATCAATTGGTATATGCAACACGTTTCTTACAAAGTCAACTCTTCGAAACAGCCAAAGCTTGCTCATAAAGCTGCAGAAGTTCCGGAGCTTCCTTTTCATAGCGTTGCACAAACCTCTTTAAAAAATTACTTTCTGTGAATGTAAAAGTGGAAGGTAACAAGGAACCTTTCTTGATCAAGCCTTTCTCCACCAAATTACTGTAAACCAAAAATCTAGGCTTAATCCGCTTCTTCAGACTGGACGAAATTATCTGTGGCGTCTTCAACACCAAAGAAGAATCAAACCCCATTTTATTAACAATAAAGTCCATCATTGCCGTTATCTTATCCGTAGATAGCATCATGAAATGAGGACTCATCTTAAATGCCAGAATGATGTCGTTTTCAGACCAACCCCATTTCTTGTAAACGGCAACCCTCTTCTCCCAGGCTGGTTTACTCACCGACCGAAACGCCTTTATCCCTAGAATAAACTTCGTTTCAGCTGGATCAAACCTCATTTCTTTAACCTCCTCCACAACTTTCCTGAACTTTTCCGTATCTGATATCAGTGTTCTTGGCCAGAATTGCAAAAGGGCCAAGATATTTGCATCGGGGACCCCTGCATCCCTTAGAATCTCAACATTGGGAAGCAACACCGATTGAAGGTCACATACCAAGATCTGAGCCCAGCGATATATGGAGTCGGGATTAGCCCCATTTGAAATAAGCAAACTCTGGACATACTTGAAAGATGGCATTACTATTTTATCTAAATTCCTCTTGAAAAGCACGGGCGCTCTCACAAAAATCTTGGTCAGCTCGGAATCGGAAACCCCGCATGATCGAAAAAATTCGATCTTGGGCAAGAGGGTCTTTTCTGGACAACACGCGATGATTGGAGGATAATTTCTCACCATGCGTACGATTTGATCTTTTGTAAAGCCATGGTTTTTGAGGAATGCAATAACTAAATCTGGTTTCTCTTTGGAACCAACTTTCAAATACTTGGTGGCAGAAAGGGCTCTTTCTGGTGAAAACCCAAATGTGTTTATGAGGTAATTAACAGTAAATGAATCTTCATTTACACTTTGTGAGATGGGTTTTTGAACTTTCGAAGAAAAAGAGTTGATTTGAACACAAAATAGCTTATTAGGGGTTGGATTAAAAACCCTAATAACAGATACATTTTTACGAATCAAAGCTCTGTAAATGGAATTCAACATAAATGAATATAGCTATTATGAATACTACTCACCTTTTCTTCGATTGAATCAGTTTCTGAATATGGTGTCTTGTCCTCTAATCCTCAATTTCTTCAAGTAAACCCTAAATTCCCAAAACGGTGTCGTCTCTCTTTATTTGTATATATAAGAGTATTTTGCAAATATTAAATAAAACCAATTGCCCTCTCCTTTTAAGTTAGAATGGCATTTTGGAAATGAGATATGAAGAAGGAAAGGGGTTTTAGTTATGTACTCTGACCGATTCAGTAAAACGTTTTCGGAACTGTTAGGCATTTGAGTCGACAAATACGCACCCCCAGGATTTGCCTATCGTGGATATACGAAGCAAATACGAATAAAATATGACGATCGTAACAACACAAGGATTTTACGTGGAAACTCCAAAACCGGAGAAAAACCACGGGGCCCGAACGAAAATACACTATGTAGAAAATTGTTACAACTACACAATTTCTCGTTCAACCCAACAATCCACATAGAGCCTTTATATCCGTAACACTCCCCAAATACACCTCAGACAAATATAGAAATATTACAAGAGGAAATATAAGAGTTATACTACAAAAGAACTCTGAATTGTGGGATGATATCTTCAGCACAAGAAATGCCTATTTATAGGCAATTCACAAAAGGAGAAACCGTGTGGAATTTAATTCCACAACTCTCAAGCTCCATTATTTCACAAATAATGGCTTTGCCACCAAAGGCCATGTTAGGCTTCACAAAAGTGGGGGACCTACACCATGAAGTGTTGTCCCCCACTTTGCCACCACCCCACAGGAACATCATAATAGTAGTCCAACAAAACCCTTTTTCCCTCTCAAATTCTACTTAAAAATTACAATTTCAAAAATTTCACATCGTTCTTTATTTCGTCTAGTTCTCAATCATCTCGATTTGTAAAGCTTAAGTACTTGTTTTAGCTGTTCCTCGCTCTTTGTCGTCCAACCAGCAAAGTCATTGTTAATTGAACTTACATAGAACGTTGTTTCTATTTTTGTTCAACCTAATCAAATATTCTTATATCTAAGCTTGTTCGTAGCTCTAGTTTGGTATTCGTGCATATTTTCATCTCATTGATTGAGACAATATTGCAGCAAGGAATGGACATCGAATTCCTTGATCTTGAATTGCTTTAGTGACTTTATCTAGTGGCAAACAGTAACGACTTATAGCCGAGTTGCAAATCTTATTCGTTCCAAAAAAAAAAAAAAAAAAAAAAAAAAAAATCTTATTCGTTCCAAACCATGAGCCATTCACTGTCACGTAAAAATGCAAATGCTTGTTTCTCTAACTACCCCAGTACGTACATTAGATCATGTCAAATACAATCATCCAAATATATATATATATATATATATATATATATATATATATCATAAAATTTCTTCTAACTTTCTTATGCAACAAGATCCTAATCTAACTGGCAACCAGTTCACTGTCGGTCTGCTTTTGAAAACACTGAATCAAAGTAAAACTTATCCAAATTCATGTCTGTAATATAAGTTATGGATCATAATTCGACACGGTAAAGCAAGAATGACCTCGTTGTCAAATGATTCTCAAAATGTTCTCAATAATAGCCAAATGAACTTTGGAACTGTTCAACGAGTTTCAACAACCAACAATCGATGATGATGTTAAAACAAAAACTATAACATTCATGGCTGTGATTACACGTAAAACTAAACAAAATAAATACGTTGAGATGAACATGCATAATTGAATATGCCGACCTATATAAATCATAAATCAAACATTAATAAGTCATAACAATTATCAGAATCATTCAACATTCATAATCTTCAATAAAAATTCGATTAAATACTCATAAAGGCATACACAATTGATAGCAAATCATTACAGAAACTGCACACCAGTGTATGCAAGTGCAACAGATTACAAAAACTATTGATAAACATATAAAGGAGACCATTGATAGGATGCAGCAAACATGCAGTGAATATCAAACCTCAATGATGACAAATCCAGTAGCTATACTCAACCAATCCCGACCCCTACTGGGTCGATTTCAGCAATGCGATGCTTCATGTGAAGCCACATACCCAATTGCTACTTAGGTTCAAACTTTAACCCAGAGATGCTTCACGGGATTGCATGTGGCTGCATGCCAATTGGGCCGAAGCTTCACTGTTGCTCCAGATAGGATTTCATATGATCTTACTTGGGTAGTTGGGTTAAAGCCTTGATTAAGTGAGATTTTTGCCTCATAGACTTTTGCCACCTAAGGTGCAGCGTAACAGCAGCATTTATTCCCGAAGCTTCATGTTCTAATTAACAGACGTAGAGGAACAACTGCCATGTATCATTTCGGAATAAGTATATTTACTACTTAACAATAATAAAAGATGCACAATACTGTGCAGAATTCTAGCACAATTCAGATTTCCACCTACGAAGATAATGGATGCAGGGTGGTGGTAATAGAAAAGACTTCATTGCGGAAGGATCGACAAAAATGGAATACAGCAAGAGTTGATGGAAGAAAAAAAATGAGTTCAATAAAGTTCTTACAAAACAGGGAAGACAGCAGTCAATAGAGACCCTTCTTAATTTCTTGTGCATTCAGTAACAGAGAAATAAGCAGCACGTCTGGAATGCAAGTAGACCATAACGCTGTTGCCTTGATGGTGAAATCAACATAATAATCAAACAAAGTACAGATAAACTAATGAAGAGCTTACGGTTCATCACAGTAGACATTTCTTCTCCAAAGACATTGGCTATTAAAATTAAAAGTGCATGTGTAGAAACACACTTAAAACTCCTTATCGTAAGGATACGGTGACCAACCTAAAGCATTAAGATTTGAACAAACGGAATAATTATTGTCTGCAGCGTTGAAGTTTTATCAAATACTGCATGGCCTAGTGATAGCCAACTTCTTCACAGTTGGCATGTGCAATCTGTTCTTGCAAAGTTAAACCTTTGAAACAGCAAACGCTTTCTGATAAATTTGTAAGAGTTCCGGAGCTTCTTTTCCATAGTGTTGCACAAACCTCTTTAAAAAATTACTTTCTGTGGATACGAAAATGGAATGTAACAAGGAGCCTTTCTTGATCAAGCCTTTCTCCACCAAATTAGTGTAAACCAAAAATCTGGGTTTAATCCGCTTCTCCAAACTGTACGTAAATAGCTCTGGCATCTTTAACACTAACGAAGAATCAAATCCCATTTCGTTAACAAGAAAATCCATCATTAACATTATCTTATCCGCAGAAGTCGTCATAAATTTCGGATACCTCTCAAATGCCAAAATAATGTCGTTTTCTGACCAACCCCATTTCTTGCAAATGGCAACCTTCTTCGCCCAGGTTGGTTTACTCAGCGACATAAATGCCCTTATTGCTGAAATAAACCTCATTTCACATGGATCAAACCTCATTTCTTTAACATCCTCCACAACTTTCCTAAACTTCTCCGTATCTACTCTAAGTACACTTGGCTGGCTTTGCAAAAGGGCCAAGATATTTGAATCGGGGACCCCTGCATCCCTTAAAACCTGAATATTAGGAAGCAAGACCGATTCAAGTGCAGAGGTCAAGATCTCGGCCCAGCGATATACGGAGCCGGGACTAGTCCTGTTTGAAATAAACAAGCTCTTGATACATTCGAAAGACGGAATTATTTGTTTATCTAAACTTCTCCCGAAGATTCCAGGCTCTCTTAGGAAGATCTTGGTCAGCTCAGCATCAGAAATGCCCAACGACCGGAAAAACTCGATCTTGGGCAAGAGGATCTTTTCTGGACAAAACCCAATGATTGGAGGATAGTATCTCACCATGGCGCCAATTTGCTCTTTTGTGAAGCCTTGGCTCTTCAAAAACGAAAGGACTAAATCTGGTTTCTCTTTGGAACCAATTTTCAAATACTTGGAGGCAGAAAGGGCTTTATCTTTCGAAAACCCAAATGCATTAATGAGGTAATTAACAGTAAATGAATCTTGATTAACATTTCTTGAGATGGGTTTTTGAGCTGCTGTTGAACAAAAATGGTGGGGTTGATTAAAAACCCTAATAACAGATGATACATTTGTACGAATCAAAGCTCTGTAAATGGAATTCAACATCAATGCGTATAATAATTATGAATAATTCACATCAGATTTAGTTTGTAAAAGACTCACCTTTTTCTTCAGCTGAATGAGTTTTCTGAATATGGTGCCCTGTCCCTTTAATCCTCAATTTCTTAATATAAACCCTAATTTTCCCAAACGATGTCGTATCTGTCTTGTCTATATAAGTGTAGCATTATGCAATTCTTTTAAGTGTCTATGTAACTATTCAAATATTAAATAAACTAAATGTACTCATCTCTTATTCTCTTTAGGTACCAAATTGGGTGTCCCTTGTCTTTTTTGTCCAACCAGTTAAGTCTTTGGTTAACTTAACTTATGCTCAATATACTCTAATTTTCTTCAAACCTAATCGAGATCCGGATATCCAATGTCTTTTCCCCTAATTTGTCAGTCTGACATACTTTCAATTGACACAATGTTGTATGCAACTAATGCGCAATAAAGTACTTGCTCTAGTGACTTTGTCATTGGCAAATAAGAACGGCTCAAAGTTGAGTATCAAACCTTATTTTGTCAAGATGGGGTGTCTCTCGTTACAACATAAAAATGCAATGCTTATTGTCAAACTACCCAGTGCGCTCATTGGATTCCACGCCATGGGTCAACTTCACTTATTACAAGCTTATTGGTGGTTGATATTGTCACACCGTTCCATATAGAAGAATTGATTGTTCAAATAATTCTTTGGTGTGTATATCATAACATGTTTTTTGAATTACTTAGGCATCAAAAAATAGACATTTGAGTAAATTATATCCAAGTTCGTGAATTTGTCAAGTTATGGATTATAATTTTAAATGTTATAACAAGATTACGGTCACCAAGTTCATAGGTTTATCATAGAAAGCAAGAACAACCTTTTGGCGGTAACTAAAGGCCATCGTTTTCAAACTAAAAGAGGCAATGTATCTCTTCCCCTTTACAAAACGCCCTCAATTTTTTCAAGGCCATTATCATAGATTTGTTGGAATGGAATATGGCCACATATATAAATCATAAATATAACGTTAGTAAGTCATAACAATGGTCATAATCTTTTAACATTCATAATCTTGAATAAAGAACTGAAAGCATTTATCAAGGCATACACAATTGACTATAACTCATTACAGATGCTGCACACCGATGTAGGCATGTGCAACAGATTACAAAGCTATCGATATACAAATAAAAGACCATTGACAGGTTATATAAGGAGGGTTTACACCGTAAGACGCAGGACACATGCAGAGGATATCGAACATGTTTTATATTCAGCGAACAATATGACAGTTCGAGTAGCTAAACCCGACCAATCTCGATCTTACCGGGTCGATTTCAGCAATGAGTACTTGCATCTTTTGCCCATCCCTCTTTTACTTTTGCACACCAAAATGTTGTAACAAGCACTTATCAGTTATCACCCTCCTTGTTTCTTTTTCTTTTGTTTCCACTCGCCCTTCCATTACACCTTAGCCCAAACGATACAAATTTCACCCAAATCAAGTAATCCAAACCACTATAATGAGAATATAGTACAAGACCATTCTGACGCAGCAGTGTTATCTTAGTCACTAACGGGATTCTTATTACCATGACTATCCCTCTAAACTTACATGGCCTAAGTAATGCAATCTGTTCTAATTATTCATGTGATTCCACAAATTCGATTGCTACCTAGGTCCAAACTTTAACTCAGAATGCTTCACAGGATTCCATGTAACCATATGCTAATTCGGTTGAAGCTTCAAAGAGCGGTGGCAACAGATAGGACTTTATTGCGGAAGGATCGAGGAAAAGGAATACAGCAAGAGATAATCGCCAAAAAAAAAAATATGAATCAAAATAAAGTTCTTAGAAAACAGGGGAGACAGCAGTCAATAGAGACCGAGAACTTATCAATTTCTTGTGCATTCAATAACAGTAAAATAAGTGGAACTTTTGGAATGCAAGTAGACCATAAGACTGTTGCCTTGATGCTGAAATGAACAAAATAATCCAACAACGAACAGATAAACTAATGAAGAGATTAAGGTTCATCACAATGGACATTTCTTTTCCAAAGGAAGGTGAGTCTTGTTTGAAGCAGCCAACGCTTTCTCATAAAGTTTTAAGAGTTCCGGAGCTTATTTTTCATAGTGTTGCACAAACCTCTTTAAAAAACTACTTTATGTGCGTACAAACATGGAATGTAACAAGTCGCGTTTCTTGATCAAGCCTTTCTCCACCAAATTAGTGTAAACTAAAAATCTAGGCTTAAGCCGCTTCTCCAAACTGAGCATAAATAGGTCTGGCATCTTCAACAAGAAAGAAGAATCAAATCCCATTTCGTTAACAACAAAATCCATCATTTCTGTTATCTTATCCATAGACAGCATCGTGTAGTACTTAGGATTCTTCTCAAATGCCAAAATTATATCGTTTTCAGACCAACCCCATTTCTTGTAAACGGCAACCTTCTCCTCCCAGACCGGTTTACTCACCGACCGAAACACCTGTATCGCTAGAGTAAACTTCTTTTCAGCTGGATTGAACCTCAATTGTTTAACCTCCTCCACAACTTTCCTAAACTTTTTCGTATCTAATATTAACGTTTTGGGCCTGTCTCGCAAAAGGGCCAAGATATTTGAATCCGGGACCCCTGCATCCCTTAAAACCTCAATAGTAGGAAGCAACACCTTTTCAAGGTCAGACATCATGATATCAGCCCAGTGATATACGGAGTCGGGATTAGTCCCGTTTGATTCAAACAACCTCAGGATACATTCGAAAGACGGCCTTATATGTTTCTCTAAACTCCTCCCAAAAAATCCCGGGCACTCTCATGAAAATCTTGGTCAGCTCGGTACCAGGAACGCCACGGGACCAGAAAAAATCGATCTTGGGCAAGAGTGTTTCTGGAGAACACGCGATGATTGGAGGATTGTATCTCACCATGGTTCCAATTTGCTCTTCTGTGAAGCCATGGCTCTTGAAGAATGCAACAAGTGAATTTGCTTTCTCTTTGGAACCAACTTTCAAATGCTTGGAGGCAGTAAAGGCTTTATCTTTGGAGAACCCAAATGTTTTAATGACGTAATTAACAGTAAATGAGTCTTGATTAACACTTTTTGAGGTGGGTTTTTTAGCTGATGTTGAAGAAAAATGGTGGGTTTGAACACAAAATAGCTTATTATTAGGGGTTGGATTAAAACCCTTAATAACAGATACATTACTACGAATCAAAGCTCTGTAAATGGAATTCAACATCGATGAATAAAACTGCTACTCACCTTTTCTTGAGCTGAATCAAGGTTTCTGAATAGGGTTTAGCCTCTAATCCAATTTCTTTGAGTAAACCCTAGAATAACAAAACGCCGTCGTTTCTGTGATTTGTTCAGCATAAAGTGATTTTCAAATTCTTAGCGGCTCTCGACTCCATCCATGAAGTTTGGTTTAATTATATAAGTTGCTCGATCTTTCTTGTCCACCAAGTTAAGTCATTTGTTAACTAAATTTACACTCGACGTATTCTGTTTTATTCAAATCGACTATGACAATATTGTCTGCAAGCAATGCACGACCAAGTAATGGGGTGCGAGTGCGCTCAAAATTAAAAAAAAAACTTAAAATTAAAGCCCCTTAATGCGTTTATTAAATTTTAAAGTATTGAATATTGATATATATTTTTATTAATTTGAGTATTGTTTAATATATATTTATGGTTATTGATTTTGTATAATATTTTCTAATTATTATGGTGGTAGAAAGACAAATGTATAAGTCTTAAATAAATTTTCAAATTTTTCAAATTTTCTAATTTCAACTTATTTTCATTCTCCACCTGCTTTAGCTCTTCTTCAATATCGTCCATTTATTTCGTTCTTTACGAATTTTGTATAATTATTCGTTAGATTACAATGAAAGCACTAGAAAATCTTAGTGCGAGAATTAATTATTTGTAAAGCGTCTTACGGTGAAGCACGAGCATTGAAGTCGTCACTGCGAGACCGGTGCGCCAAAATTTTGGTGGTGTGTAAGATTACGTGACTTAGGTGCGACTCATTGGTAACGTCAAGATGAAAATGTTTATTCCATTAATTACCCCACTACGTACATTAGACTCTAGCACATTTCAAATACACATATTGCGAATTTATTAATGACATTGATATATTGACACACCTTTTGATATAGGAGATTAGAACTGTCCAAATTGCTCCCCGGTGTATGCATCATAGTTTCTCTTTCGAATTGGTTGCAAAAAAATCCCGATCAAAATAAAAGTTAAAGTGATCCGAGAACCATCATATAAGCGTTAGAACAAAATTGGAATCACAATTCATAGGTTTATCCTATAAAGCAAGAACCACCTCGTTGCTAAAGAATTCTCGAAAAGTTTTTGATTTAAGCGAATCAAACCATTCAACAAGTTTCAACAGTAAACAGTTGGTGATAATGTTAAATCAAAACTCACGCACAAACTATACTCCCCATCTATTGAGTTCGCGACACTTTGTCCCCCAACCTTTTAATTTGGACACTTTGCTCTCCAACCTTATTTCTTGAAAAGTTGTTGCACCAGTCACCTCTTGGGCGGTCATTAGGGGGGCAAAATAAAAATTACATATTTATATATTTTACTCTTAATTTATATATATATAATACACCTAAATTCTTTCAAATTTTATCTAAAATACTATATTCTCCAAATCAAATAAATATTGCATTATCCTCCCATCACAAATTTGCTATTACACAAAAAATATTTTTCACCTTCACCTCAAAAAATGAACCCGATACAAAAAGGAAAAACACACTGTTAAAAGTTATAATAGTCATGGCCTGATTACGCGTAAAACTAAAATAAACTAAATACATGGAAATATTGTTAAAATTATGAATCCTGTGAATTTGTTTCGTAAACATTCAACTCCAAAATGACTTTCGCTAAAATGGAGGCGGCCGCAGGTTGCGTACCCGTTACTTTCTGGAGAATAATATCAGCCTAGCATGCTCAGGATAGAGAACTTTTTGTCTCCAAACCTAAGCTTTTGTAATTCAACATGCATAAACTTAAATAAAAATTTGATTAAACATTTTTTTCACTAATTTTAGGCATATGCTATTTGATGACAACTCATTAGTCATTACACAAACTGCAAAAAAAAGTATGCGTGTGGAACAGATTATAAAACAAATGATAAACATATAAAAGCGACGTGTTGTAGGGAGGGTACACGATAGGACAGTTTCGAGTAGCTTATCTCGACCAATCCCGACCCTTCCGGGTTGAGTTCAGCAATGAGTGTACTTGCATCTCTTGCCCACCCCTATGTTGGAATATACCTCTTTTACTCTCGCACGAGGACCGAAATGTTCTAACAAGCTCTGATCATCGCTCCTTGTTTCTCTTAGTTTTCTTTCCACTCGCCGTTCCACTTCCATTACATCTTTTGCTGCCCAACCATACTTATTTCACCTCAAATCAAGCAGTCCAAACTACCATGATAAGAATATAGTATAAGAACAATCCCGGCCTAACACATTATCTATATCGCAAATGTGGTTCTTATTACCATTATGAATCACCTAAAATCACTCCCGAGTCATGCAAGGTGGTCTAATAATTCATGTCATTCCACAATTACCAAATGCTACGTAGGTTCAAACTTTGACCCAAAGATGCTTCATGGGATACTATGTAGGTCAACTGGGTTGAAGCTTCAATGATGCTCGGGACAGTATTTCATGTGATCTGCTCGGGTTAGAGCTTTGAGTCGGGGAAATACCTTACATTACCATGTAAGATGCAATGTAACAAAGAAGCATTCATTTCTGAAGCCATAAGTTCTAGTTATCTTGTGCAAAATGATATTCATTGCATACCTACATAGGCGTTGTAACAAAACATCTAGAGGACAAGTTTCATGTTTCATATCAGAACGAGTATCTTCATAACTTAACTAACTAATGACAAAAGGTGCAAAATACTACACAGATTCTTGCACTAGAATTCAGATTTCCACAAAACGATGAAAAGATGGCCGAAGAGCGGTGGCAATTGATAAAACTTTATAGCAGAAAGATCGATAAAAAACAAATACAGCAAGTTGATGGTAAAAAAGGAAAATAAAGTTCTCAGAAAAACACCAAAGAGGCCAGCCAATAGTGATCCAAAAATTCTTAATTTCTTATGCATTCAGTAATAGAAAAATAAGGAGAACCTATTGAATGCAAATAGACCATAACATTGTTGCCACGGTGCTGAAAATCAACTTCACAATCAAAGAAAGAATAGATACACTAATGACGAGATTACCATTCATCACGAAGAAAAATTCTTCTCCGAGAACATTAACTATTAATAATAAAAGTGCATGTGTAGAAACTCACTGGCAATCGCTGATATGTTGGGATTCTAAAGATCTAACAAAAGCATTAAGTTACAAACGGAAGGCGCTTTTATCTTTTCATGCATAGAAGTTTTTTGTGAAATACTGCATGTCCTAGTGAAGGCCAAATTCTTGGCATACGCAACATGTTCTTGCAAAGTTGTTAACTCTTTGAAACAGCCAAAGCTTTCTGATAAAGTTCCAAAAGTTCCGGAACTTCCTTTTCATAGTGCTGCACAAACCTCTTTAAGAATCCACTTTCTGGCAATCTTAAACTGGACTGTATCAAAGAACCTTTCTTGATCAAGCCTTTCTCCCGCAATTTCTTGTAAACCAAAAATCTAGGCTTAACCCGCTCCTCCAACTTGTACGAAATAAGATCTGGCATCTTTACCACTAATGAAGAATCAAACCCCATCTCGTTGACCAGAGAATCCATCACTGCCGTTATCTTTTCAGCAGATCTCATCATACAATGAGGATGCTTCACAAATGCAAAGATAACGTCATCTTCCGACCAACCCCACTTCCTGTAAACAGCCACCTTCTCTTCCCAAGTTGATTTCTTCACAGCACGGAACGCATGTATCGCTAGAACAAACCTCAATGAACACGGATTAAACTTCATCCCCTTAACCTCCTCCACCACTTCCCTAAACTTCTCCGTGTCCACCATGAGCGCTCTCGGCTGGTACTGCAACAAGACAATGATTTTCGAATCAGGGACCCCCGCATCCCTTAGAACCTCGATGTTAGGAATCAAACGAGATTCAAGGTTGCAAAGGAGTATCTTAGCCAGGCGATTCTTCATGGAAATCCCGTTTGCATCGAAAAAGCTCTTGATGTAATTGAAAGACGGCAAGAGCTTGTCAAGACTTCTCTTGAAAAGCTCGGGCGCCGCGAGGAAAATCTTGGTCACCTCGGAATCGGAGAAACCCCACGACCGGAAAAATTCGATCTTGGGCAAGAGTATCTTTTCTGGGTAACATAGGATGATCGGAGGACAGATTCTCACAAGGTGCAAAATTTGCTCTTTTGTGAAGCCTTGGTTCTTCAAAAATGCAACAACTGATTCTGGTTTCTCTTTGGAGCCAACTTTCAAATAGTTGGAGGCGGAAAGGGCCTTTTCTGGTGAGAACCCAAATGTGCTTATGAGGTAATTAACAGTACATGAATCTTTATTTGCAATTTCTGAAATGGGTTTTTGAGCTGATGAAGAAAAAGGGTTGATTTGAATTTGAACACAAAATAGCTTATTAGAGATTGGATTAAGAACACTAATAACAAGTTATTCGTAGAAGTGGTATTAATTTAATACGGAATGTAAAGCAAAGAAATCAACAGAAACGGGAAGTACAAGAGTGCTTCAAACCTTGACACATAGTCAATAAACCATATAGTATCAAATTAGTTATATGTTACGATGCACGAGTACTGATACGGGACTACGAAAATAGTACAATATGGGTGCAAACGAAACGGATTTCTCAAAGAGGTTTAATACTTTACGACACGGAGTTTTTAAATTTCAAAATGTTGAAATTCTACCCATGAAAATCAAGGGCCTCTTTATTTTGCCCATACGTATCCTCAACATCGTAGATAAGTCCTCCAAACGTGTTCGACGCGTATTGATTTTATTTTTTGATTAATTTTTACCATCCCATACTCCATGTATCTGTGGAGTATTGGGGCAGTACGTGTATCGAAGCATCCATGTTGTGATGGAGGAACACAGAGATTTGTATGTTATTAGTGTATTTGGTGAGTTCCAAATAGTTTGGCAAGTTTCACTTCATTTTGCTTTAAGATGATGCATGTTATCCATAATTACCACTCGTAAAACTAAATGACTTTTGATACTCCATTATAAGTTAAATGTCAATGCAAAAGATACTAAAGACCATTTATTTACAGATACTTTAAATGATTATTGATGCTTCTCATAAACTCTTGAGTCTCTAAACTCTACAAAACTTATATCCAAGGTAGGTAACAACTAAGAGTTATGTATGAAATCTTAAGCATTCGATACAACAGTTATCGAGGTTGAACGTTTATCGACAATGTAGAAGGCAAGGGCACTGTCTCCTGCCTTGACCCTTAATGTCGCTACAACCTTCAATTTATCATTTCAGTCGTTACGAACAAGACATAAACCAGTGTGTCACTGTTCATTATGTAAAAGAAATCGTTGATCAAAATTCAAATGTTAATTTCCATAGCCATTGCCATCATCTTATACAGCAGGATGAAACCAGAGATACCAAACACTACTATTTGCAGTGCAACAACTAGCAAAACATTAGCCAAATACATTTTCTGTACTAAAAAACGACAAAACGTTCAAGCATTTTGAGTTCCTGAACTAACTTCGTATTTTAGATTCTAATGTACAGAACACAACACCTCTACCAAGTTTATGACAGCTTCATATACAAATGGTTTCAAGTACACAACACATACAACAAATGAATACATGATGTTCAACCCTACCCAAAACTTACTGGAGATGTTTAAGAAAAGAGATAGCAACACGAGGACTTAGTTTAGATGCACGTCTGTCATACTTTAAAACCAAAACATCTAGCTCTTGGTCGTTAAACTCAAAGCAATTTGAGAAAGGCCAAATCATTCTTTTGTATACGTGTGTATTTTGATTAAGTTTTCCAGACTCTATCTAATTTAAGGTTGCAAGAGATGATTCATTCGTGTGCAAGTAACAATTTTACTCCACCATATCCCCATTATTGTAAGACTGACACAGTCCTAATAACACAAACACTTGGAACAACAAAATAAATAAGCAAAATTGCTTCTTAATAAATAGAAAGTGTTTAGAAAATTGCTTCCCACCCCCTATCATAATGCAATGGTAAGATTTAAGAGCTAATAAAGGCATCAATATATCGAATATTTCCATGTAAGTTTTCAAAGGATAATATATGGATCCCGCACAGCCTACAATAGATCAATTTGTTATCAACTACCCAATGCAGCACGTATACGCAAAATTAACTCTTTGACACAGCCAATTCCTTTTGATAAATTTCCAAAAGTTCCGGAACTACCTTTTTATAACGATGAACAAACTTCTTCAAAAAATCCTTTTCTGTGGTCACGGTAATGGAACGCAGGAGAGAGCCTTTCTCGATCAAGCCATTCTCCAACAATTTCTTATAAACCAAAAATCTCGGCTTAATCCGCTTCTCCAAACTGTACGAAATAAGCTCTGGTATCTTCAACACTAATGAAGAATCAAACTCCATCTCCTTAACAACAAACTCCATCACCGCCGTTATCTTGTCAGTGGATCTCATCATACAATGAGGATGCCTCTCAAATGCAAGGATAATGTCGTCTTCCGACCAACCCCACTTCCTGTAAACAGCCACCTTCTTTTCCCAAGTCGATTTCTTCACAGCACGAATCGCATGCAACGCTATAACAAACCTCAATCCACACGGATTAAACTTCATCCGCTTAACCTCTTCCACAACTTCTCTAAACCTCTTCGTATCCACCATGAGCGCTCTCGGCTGGTACTGCAACAAGACAACGACTTTCGAATCCGGGACCCCTGCATCCCTTAGCACCTCGATATTAGGAATCAAACGAGACTCAACGTCGCAGCGGAGTATCTCAGCCAGGCGATTCATGGAGGCAAGACTCGTCCCGTTTGAATCAAACAAACTCTTGATATACTTGAAAGACGGGACAATCTGATTCTCTAAACTACTCTTGAAAACAGCGGGGGCCGAGATAATAATCTTTTTCAGCTCGTTGTCGGAAATGCCCAACGACCGGAAAAATTCGATCTTGGGCAACAGGGTCTTTTCGGGATAGCATAATATGATGGGAGGGAAGTTTCTTACTACGTTATTGATTTGTTCTTTCGTTAAACCGTGGCGCTTGAACAATGCAACGACTAAATCTGGTTTTTCGGTCGAATCGACTTTCAAATACTTGGAGGCAGTAAAGGCTTTATCTTTGGAGAACCCAAATGTGTTTATGAGGTAATTAACAGTAAATGAATCTTTATTTACAGTTTCTGAAATGGGTTTTCGAGCTGCTGTTGAACAAAATGGGTTGATTTGAATTTGAACACAAAATAGGTTATTAGGGATTGGATTAAGAACTCTAATAACAGATGATACATTTGTACGAATCAAAGCTCTGTAAATGGAACTCAACATCACGATTCATATACAATTTGATACAACGCACCTCTACTCAGCTGAATCAGTAAACCCTAAAACCTTGGAGAAGTAAAAAAGCGGCGTCGTTTTGTGATGTACCAGGAACCCCTTTGAATGTCAGATCTATGTGAGAGTAGAAAAGGGAAACTTAAAAATTAAAATTAGGACAAAAATATTTATTTTAATAAAATAAGAATAACCCCATTAAAAAAATAATAAGAATAAGACCGAATTTAATTGGTCCGGTGTTTCTTTTTTTTTTGTTCATTTTTTAAAATTTATGTTTTAAGTTTTAACCACCCAAAATAAAATTTTAAAAAGAAGGCTTCCCATATTATTGAGAGATTATTATGTGGAGGGTGGAGCCATTGTAAGACGAGGTAGTGCACCCAGTTGGTTATTGCTACAATGCACGGTGAAAACTGGGTGTTGGGTGGTTATTCTTTTTGTTAATTTCAACCCTCGATTGCACCACGTCACCCATACAACGACTATAAATAATAATTATTCCATATTTAGAACATGTTGGATGCGTCTTTTAAACTATATCATATATGTGTTACAAATTTTATTATTCATTATCAAATAATAAATACCCTAAGTACCATATTGGACACTTATTGTAAGCATATTTGATGCAAAATTGTGTATCTTAACAATACATAGTGTTGTTCTGAAGTATAAGTACAACATCTTTAAAAACTTTGACTAAAATTTCCAACAAAATTAGTAATATCTAATGTCTATCTTGTTATTTTGTAATTGTTATTCTTAAGGGTACTTCCAAATATTTTTTTGGGAACTTGTTAATTTTATTGATTAACTTACGTATAATATTGCATATAAACTTCTGAGACTATAAAAGTTATCAAAATATATCCCTATTCGAGAAGAGAAATTACTTAATTTTGGCACAATATTTAATTTTTGCCTCAAAAATAGCTTGAAGTCGTGAACCGAGGATAACTTGGTAGTCCTTGTTCTTTAAAAACATAATATGTAAGCTAGAACTGTAAAAGTTGGTATAAGTCATAAGTTAATAGTAGAAAAACAAATGATATTACATACATATGCATGCAAAACAAACGAATATTTAAATTAAAATGATTATTATAAAGTCTACAAACCTTAATTCATATAGTATTGAATGTAGGTGAAAAATTACTAGTTCTGGCCTTTGGATGAAGAGAAACAATTGCTAAATGAGAATATGACGGCTAAGTTGTTCTAGGTAATCACTTGCAGAAGAATTGAAGGGCTCGTTTCCCCTTCTTCAACCTAAACGGAAATCAAACTCTTGCAGCTCATAGACCCAGACCGGTTCCTTCCACATCTTAGTTGGAATTTTAAGCATTCTGACATCTATACGTTCATCAAAGTAACATTATAAGTCAGTACACGAGTTCTCGCGTAACATTATAAGTCCGTACCCAGTTCTCGCGAGTAACCCTTTAAGCATGCATGATATGAAATCTTGAGAATTCAGTATCTATACCTTTCTGTGGTGTAACATTATAAGTCAATACACCACGCATCAGTATCGATTGTTTTTAAAAAATATTGTATCGACGTATCCATATTGTACCATACTCGTACCGCCGTATCCAAACCCGTGCAACATAGTGATAAACCTATGAACTTTGTGATTCCATTTTTACTAAGAATTTGAAATCACTTTACGCGGAGGAATTGAACGAAATCACGGAAGCAACGCTTTTTTGTGAGTCGATATTAGTCTTTCAAATTTCTGCAAAAACGATTCGTGCGACTTCAGTCCTCTATTGTTGTCCGAATCTAATTTCTATTAATCAAATACTATTTGACATTTTAGTTTAAAGTGCTTAAAAACCTAAAAAAACAAAAATCTATTTTCAAATACCCTTAATTATATCACTAATTTAATTTTAAAGTATAAAAGAAGAATCTTTGTAATCTTCACATTGGCCCATAAAAAACGACGCCGTTTGGCTTGTCGGGTTTTTAGGGTTTTACATGAAGAAAAAGAGGATTAGAGCAAAAACCCATATTCAGGCAGTGATACAATTGCAAGAGAAGGTGAGTCTTTTTCCAAATTATTTTATGCTAACTTTGTAGTATTCATTTCAATTGCATTATAGATGTTGAATTCCATTTACAGAGCTTTGATTCATAGAAGAAACCTTTCTGTTCATAATAAAATATGTTGTGTTCAATTCAACCATTTTTCTTCAAAAGCTGTCAGTCAAGATTCTGTTACTGTTAATTACCTCATAAATACATTTGGGTTCTCAAAAGAAAAGGCATTTACTGTCTCCAAGTATATGAAAGTAAGTTCCACTGAGAAATCAGATTCAGTTGTTGCTTTGTTCAAGAGCCACGGCTTAACAAAACAGCAAATTGATACTATGGTGAAAAACTTCCCTCCCATCATATTGTATAGTCCCGAAAAGACCCTTTTGCCCAAGATCAAATTTTTCCGCTCGTGTGGTGTCTCTGATGCCGAGCTGACCAAGATTTTCCTCACCGCGCCCGGGGTTTTCACGAGGAGTTTGGAGAATAAGATTATGCCGTCGTTCAAGTATATCAAGAGTTTGTTTGATTCGAATGGGAGTAGTGTTACTTCCCTGAAGCGGTTGGCTGATATACTTAATTGCGATCTGGAATCTCGTTTGCTTCCTAATATCGAGATTCTGAGAGATGCAGGCGTCCCCGATTCGAAAATTGTTGTTTTGTTGCAATACCAGCCGAGAGCACTCATGGTGGATCCGGAGAGGTTTAGGAAAGTCGTGGAGGAGGTTAAGCGGATGAACTTTAATCCGTGTGGATTGAGGTTTGTTCTGGCATTACATGCGTTTCGTGCAGTGAAGAAATCGACTTGGGAGAAGAAGGTTGCTGCTTACAAGAAGTGGGGTTGGTCGGAAGATGATGTTATCTCGGCGTTTGAGAGGAATCCTTATTGTATGATGAGATCTACTGACAAGATAATGGCGGTGATGGATTTTGTTGTCAACAAGATGGAGTTTGATTCTGCAGTCGTGTTAAAGATGCCAGAGGTAATGTCGTACAGTTTGGAGAAGCGGCTTAAGCCTAGATATTTGGTTTATAAGACTTTGTTGGAGAAAGGCTTGATCGAGAAAGGTTCTTTGTTTCACTCCACTTTTAGATCCACAGAAAGTATTTTTTTAAAGAGGTTTGTGCAACACTATGAAAAGGAAGTTCCGGAACTCTTACAACTCTATCAGAAAGCTTTGGCTGTTTCAAAGAGTTAGCTTTGCAAGAACAGGTTGCATATGCCGACTGTCAAGAATTTGGCCTTCACTAGGCCATGCAGTATTTGACAAGAAACTTCTACACTTGAGACAATAATTGTTTAGTTTGTTTGTATCTTTATGATTTAGTTAGGTCTTAGAATCTTAGCATAACTTTAGCATTAGGAGTTTGAAGTGTTGTTCTGCACATATGCACTTTTAATTATTACTAGCCGATGTCTTTGGAGACGAAATGTTCATTGGGATGAATCGAAATCTCGGCATTTGTTATCTATTCTTTCTTTGAACATGATGTTGACATAGCTATCAAGCCAACCGTGTTATGGGCGTCTTGCATTCCAGAAGTTTCTTATTTCTCTGTTACTGAATCCACATATAATTGAGAAGTTTTGTTTGTCTCTATTGACTGCCGTGTTACCTATTTTCTGACAATATCGTTGAATTTCATTGTTCTTTTTATAATAAAAAAATTCCGCATTAACTCTTTCTATATTCCTATTTCATCGCTCTTCGTGCATTTTTGGATCGCATGTGGAAATCTGGTTTGTAGTGCTTGAATTCTGCATAGTGTTGTGCATATCTTTTATCATTAGTTATGCTGCACCTTAGATGGCAATAGTCTATTATGTCAAAATTCTAATCTAGTCAAAGCTGGGCACAAGATGTAATGGAAGGGCGAGTGGAAAGACAAGACATTTTGGTTCTCGTGTCAAAGTAAAAGAAGGATATTCCAACATAGGGATGGGCAACCGATGCGAGAGTACTGATTGCTGAACTCTACCCGGAAGGGTGGGGTTCGTCGAGCATAGCTACTCGAACAGTCATTTCCCACTGAATATGAAGCAGGTTCAGATATTCACCGCATATTTCCCGCTTCGGTTTTTCTATTGCACATTCCTGTTCCATTTTATGTGCCACCAATTAGAGGGCGACACGCGGCACTGCGGACTATGTAGAAAATTCACCAAATCACTCCCCACCTTCTTCCTCCTCCGGATGACAGAGAAAAGTAAGAAACTAAAAAAAAAAAAAAACAAATCCTCTGCAATCTCTCTCTCTTAGTTTCTATCACTGAAAATGTCATTGACATTTGAGAGGCGCCATTTTCAACAATGCAAGAGCTTGTGCGACACCGCCGCATTTTTTGACGTTCTAACCGGTGGTCCATCCCTCCGACGACGCTCCGTCAGTTGAGCTTTTGGGCGGCGCCAGTGGAGACGCAAACAGCGATGGAGCAGTTGCGAGTTCCGACGACGGTTAGTCAGCCAACGACGACGTTAAGCTCTCCGGCTCCGGAGTCCGTGCTTGAAAAAAAAAAGCTCACCTATGACGACACTGGTGGCGGAAACTCCGGTATCGACGAGCTCGAGCACGTTTTTTTTACCACGGCGAGGGAGGAGAAGTGGCTTCGGAGAAGGTCGCGGTGATGGCGGCCGTTAGGATTGTGACTGTGAGGAGAGAGAAAATGAAGAATCCGGTTACTGTGGAAAGCTTGTTTTGTTCTCTTTTTTCTTGTCATTGTGAAAATTGAGTTATGGTGATGCGTGGTGGAGCTGGAAATGTTTTTTTATTTTTAGTTTCTTACTTTTCTCTTTCATCCGGAGGAGGAAGAAGGTGGGGAGTGAATTCGTGAATTTTCTACATAGTCTGCAGTGCCGCGTGTCGCCCTCTAATTGGTGGCACATAAAATGGAACAGGAATGTGCAATAGAAAAACCGAAGCGCATATTTCCCCCGTCCTGTCGCGTACCTTCTCTATAACCCATGAACTGTCTTTTATATTTGTATCAGTAGTTTTTTGTGTTATCTGTTGAATGTACCTACACTGGGGTGCACTATACAGTTTCTGTGCTGTAGTTAATTAATTATATATAACTTTTATCATTTTTGATTTAAGGTTATGAATGTTTGAATGGCTATGTTAATTATTATGGCTTTTTAACATTTGATATATGATCTGCAGACAGGCATATTCAACTCCAACTAATCTATGGGGGCATGTTCAAGACGGGGAAATCTTGAAAAGGGGAAGACACATATCCCCGCTTTTAAGTCTGAAAAACAGCT
Organism: Linaria vulgaris; assembly: GCA_948329865.1. Taxonomy (NCBI): domain Eukaryota; kingdom Viridiplantae; phylum Streptophyta; class Magnoliopsida; order Lamiales; family Plantaginaceae; genus Linaria; species Linaria vulgaris. The sequence continues at coordinate 104,838,387 of OX415253.1, read as the reverse complement.
TAGAACATGAGAACACTAAGTAACATTGAAAGAAAGGAGTGCAATCACCTACTTGTTCGTATGATGAATGGCCACACTAAGTTTTCGGAGTGTTGGTGCATCAATAGGCAACAACACCGTTTGGGGACAAGAAAAAAGTTAGCTATTTCTAAACGTGGTAGTACGCGATATCAACTTCTAGGAGTATTTTAACTTGAGAGCCAATTCGGTTGGAGTTGGAATATATACGAAACCAATTTGCAAGATTCACAATCTAGACAAAATTGAATTAAATTTAAGATTGATACTTCAACGTGTTAATGTTGTTTTAGTTTTGCTTGTAATCAAGCCATATATGTTATGATTTTTATTTAACATTCATCACCTACCTTTTACTGTTGATAAGAACAAATCTGGTACCTTATGAAAATCTGATAAGAACAAATCTAATAAGAATGTTCTGTTCTCTATAACAACTGTTTGACTCAGTAAACCACTAACAGAAACCTTAATTCAAGTGAAGAAAAGGTGAGTAGCATTTCATAACAGCTTTATTCATCGATGTTGACCTCCTCATTTTAACGAGCCTCGATTCCCAAAAACCTTTCTGTTATTAGGGCTACTAACAACGCACAATAATAAGCTATGTTGTGTTCAACTCAACCGTTTTTCTTCCTTGATTTGGTTAGTAAACGACTACACGCATGAGACCATAAGCTCACTTGGAGGGCATATTATCTCACCCAAACCAATGCTCGTGTAATCTGCCTCTTTTATGCCCACAATAACCTACCGAAAACAGAAGAAGAAAAGCTAAAGAAGACAGAATTGAGAAAACAGCAACAAAGAATGTAAATGATTATATTGATGCCTCTCACATAACTCTGAGACACTACAGTCTATAAAACTTATATTCAATGTAGGTAATAATTACCAGCTATGAATGAAATCTCAAGCATTCTATATCTTTTATCTAAGACCTTCATCGGAGTAACATTATAAATCGATACACAAGTAATCAGGTTTGAATGTTTATTTTCAGCTGCTTAAAAATCACGGGCACTCTCTCCCCTGCCTTCACCGTTAATTTCGTGACAACCTTCAAGTTAACACTTTTGTCGTTGTGAACTAAACCATATACGTCTCTGCACATTACGTAAAGCAAATAGCTGATCAAATGGTAATTTCCATCGCGATTGTCATAATCAAAATGCAGCAGGACAAAAACAGAGGTACCAAACACTACTATTTGCAGTGAAACAATTATCGGAAACTGTTACTAAATATATTATTGTGTGCAAGAAAAACGGTAAAATGAACAAGAAATTAAGCTCCTAAACTATTTTCAATTTTAGTTTCTAAGATACATAACATAAAGAGTCAAAGTAGAGAGGTTGCCAACACATGTACTGATGTACCCACAGTTCCAAATAAAAATGTTTCCAAATACACAACAAATGAATACCTGCCCAATTTCAACCCTATTTCGAATAGCGGGGTAAAAGGATAGCAAAACAAGTATACAATTTGATGCATGCCCGTGTTTACTATAACAGCAAAACATCTGCTTTTGGTTGTTCATTGTGTGTGTTTTGGATTAAAATTTCCACAATTTATCTACTTTAACCTTGCATAAAATGATTCTTGTGTGTGAATGTGTCTTACATTCTATCTTCTTCTAACATGGAACTAAAAAGGTCACCTACCGAACGTCCTCCAAATTTCTTTCGTAATATAAAGTACTTCCAAGTATGCAAGGACTAGTGCAACCATTGCCGTTATCATGGTAGAAAGACAACCAATTGATACAAAAATAAGTAAGAATCATCAAGTTCTCAAAGTCTTTCGCATACGTTTTTTTTTAGGCAAGTCTTTCACATATGTTGTGACCATAAATTCAGATGTAGTTATCAAACGTATAAAGTTTATCGCATAGTTGACATAGGCAAAAAAATTCACCAGATATGGATAATGAAATGGTTGCTCTTTAAATATTGCATTAGGGCTAAAGTGTTATATGCAATCCACTTATCTGCTCTTTCTTACTTCCTCCGTCTCTTCCTGTACAAACTGTTTGCCCTAAGCATTCTTCTTTCATCGACATAATTCTAACAATTTTACTCCACCATAACCAGATTGTTGCCAGAAAGACCTCGTCCTAATGGCACAAAACGACTTGGAATAAAAGAAAATCTCCAAGCAAACTTACTTTTTGATTAATCTAAAGTGTTGAGAACATTATTTCCTACCCCCTATAATGAGATACTGACATTATAAGAGCTAATCAAGGCATCCATCAATATATGAAAATATTCCACGTCAGTTCAGAAAAGATAAAAAGGGGTACCGTACAGCCTACACTACATCAATTTGTTATGGACAATACAGAATTTATATGCAAATTTTAACTATTTGCAACCGCCAATTCTTTCTGATAAAGTAGCAAAAGCTCCGGAACTCCCTTCTCATAACGTTGAACAAACCTCTTTAAAAAGGCCTTTTCCGTGGACACAAAAATGGAAGGCACTAACAAACCTTTCTTGATCAAGCCATTCTCCCACAATTTCTTATAAACCAAACATCTGGGCTTAATCCTCTTCTCCAAACTGTACGAAAATAGATGTGGAATCTTCAACAGCAAAGAGGAATCAAATCCGTTCTTGTTAACAATAAAATCCATCACCGCTGTTATCTTATCAGTAGATTTCATCATGCAATGAGGACTCTTTCCAAATGCCGTGATAATGTCAGTTTCCGACCAACCCCATTTCTTGTAAACAGCAACCTTCTTATTCCAAGTCGGTTTAGTCATTGCACAAAACGCGTTTACCCCCAGAATAAAGTTCCAATCAGACGGATTGAACTTCAGTTCTTTAACCTGCTCCACAACTTTCCTAAATTTTTCCTTGTCTATTATAAACGATCTTGGCTGCCATCTCAGCAAGTACACAATTTTTAAATCCGGGACCCCTGCATCCCTTAGTATCTCAATATTAGGAAGCAAATGTGATCCAAGGCAGCAACGCAAGATATCAGCAAAGCGTCTCGTGGAGGCGAGACCAGTCCCATTTGATTCGAACAATCTCTTGATATAAGTTAAAGAAGGCAAGATTTGTTTGTTAAGACTTGTCGTGAAAAGCCCGGGTGCTGCCAGGAATACCGTGGTCACCTCCTCATCAGAAAATCCCAACGACCGGAAAAACTCGATCTTGGGTAAAAGGATTTTTTCAAGACCACACAGTATCACTTGAGGAAACTTTCTAACTAAGGACTTTATTTGCTCTTCTGTGAAGCCATCTGGTTTCTCTTTGGAACCAAATTTCAAACATTTGGAGGCAGAAAGGGATTTTTTTGGTGAAAACGCAAATGTGTTTATGAGGTAATTAACAGTAAATGAATCTTTATTTACAGTTTCTAAAATGGGTTTTTGAGCTGCTGTTGAACAAAAATGGTGGGGTTGAACACAACTACATAATAGCTTTTTGTATGTATTTTATTTAAAATTATTAATTATCAATAGATACATTTGGTCTCTTACAAAATATGAAGGTATGTTTCAATTTTGGAAATTTGTCATACGTTTTTCAAATCATAGTAACTAATAAGTGACTCAATTATTTACATGTGAGAGTTGAATAAAATTACTTAGTAATTTATATTGCACTGATTTGCACATTTCTAAAACCAAATAGATAGATCAGAAAGAGTCATTTTTTTTAAGAGGTGTTTAGTCCACGATTTTTTGTTCATGGCATATTGAAATCTATAAAGCTTTCTTACTATTTCGCTTACTCGCTATAGAGCTTCCGCTCTCTTACTATCATCATCGTAAAATCTCCATAGCAACGTACATTACCAATAGAGCTTCCACGCCCTTGCGATCATCATCGTAAAGTCTTTAAATCAATGTACAATGTAATGTACGGAATATTGATTTCTTTAGAAAGATAGGACTGGCCCAAATACTTATATAGATGGGGGCAAATCTCATTTTTCTCATTAGTGAATGGTGATTTCTATGGGAAAAATGCATAAAACCACCATGTGATTTTGAAAACTTGCATGAAATCTACTCGAGATTTTAAACTGCACAAAATTCTTGTGATTTCGAAAATCTTGCACAAAATCCCTTGGTGGAACACTGAACAATATCTTCTTTCCGTCAAACTTCGTCAGAGTGATGTGAACTCGCTCTATGCGTGACCAAACTTGATTTTTGTGTACATTTTACATATTAAAAGTCCATTATACCCTTTAAAATGTTTAGCACCAATCCCCTTGTGATTTCAAAACTTGCATGGAAGTTAGAGCCCCCTAATGGTTTCAAAACCTTGAACGAAATCCTCACTTTAATTTATTTCTTATAAAATAATATATAATTTTGTTAAAATTATATAATAAAAAACCTTGTTTAATATTTTTACTATCATAAATATATTTATAAATATACAATATATATTTAAAAATAAATAAAGTAAGGACACTTAAGTCTTTTTGACAGAAAAGTTAATGGAGTTACTTGAAACTTAATGAAAGAGATTTTGTGCATGATTTTTGAAAACACAAGGGGATTTTGTGCAAGTTTTTGAAACCAAGGGGGATTTTATGCATTTTCCTCTTATTCTATCATTCTACTACTTATAATTGGTCAATAAATGAACTGATTAAGATTATTAAGAAAATAACTCAAGTAAACAACATAAGAAGGCAGCCATTTTGAGCTGAGAATATAGTACTCAACACAAAGTGTGAAGATATAATTCACAAATACATCACAAAACAGAGTAGTAAATCACACACCAAAACAAACAGCAACAAGAGACAGAGTTGAGCAGAATTCAGCCTTGCGAAAACAAAGAAGAAAACTTGTGCTCTTCTTATCGTCGTTATGCATTTGATCCGATCATCTTCATGCTACCTGCATATTACTGAATGAATCACTCATCAACAAAAGTTTTCGAAATCATATCTTTAAAGATGAAACATGGAAAATTGATTAACAAGCTGAAAGACTGGAAAATGAAATTTAGTTACTGTTACAAACATATATTTGAGTGACTTTATCAGTATGTTTGGTTAATCTGACAACCTTCTTTTTTTCCACAACACCATAACATTTACACAACAAATACAACAAATGAATACCTGCCCATTTTCAACCTTATTTCGAATAGCTGGGTAAAAAGATAGCAAAACAAGTATAGATTTTAGATGCATGTCTGTGTTACTATAACAGCAAAACATGTAGCCTATGGTCGTTCAATGTGTGTGTTTTGCATAATATGATTCATGTATTTGGGTGTGTGTTACATTCTATCTTCTTCAAACATGGAACTGAAAAAATTCATGTACCGAAGGTTCTCCAAATTTCTTTCGTAATATGGACTAATGCAAACATTGCCAATAACATGGCAGAAAAACAATACATGGATACAAAAATAAGTAAGAATCATCACACTAGCATACTTCTTCCATCCACATAATTGTAACAATGTTTTATTCCACCATACCCGAATTGTTGCTAAACAGATCCCACCGTAATAAAGCAAACGACCCCCCCCCCCCCCCACCCCCTCCAAACCCCTCCCGCATCATAGTGATATAGAGGCTAATCAAGCCATTCATCAGTACATGAAAATACTCCATGTCAGCCTACAGTAGATCAATTTGTCAATTGGGCCGATGCATGTATATGCAAAGTATTATTTGCAACAGCCAATTCTTTCTGATAAAGTAGCAAAAGCTCCGGAACTTCCTTCTCGTAGCGCTGAACAAACCTCTTTAAAAAGGCCTTTTCTGTAAACGCAAAAACGGCACGCATGACAGAGCCTTTCTTGATCAAGCCATTCTCCCACAATTTCCTATAAACCAAGAATCTGGGCTTAATCCTCTTCTCCAAACTGTACGAAAATAGCTGTGGAATCTTCAACAGCAAAGAGGAATCAAGCCCGTTCTTGTTAACAATAAAATCCATCACCGCTGTTATCTTATCAGTAGATTTCATCATGCACTGAGGACTCTTCCGATATGCCGTGATAATGTCAGTTTCCGACCAACCCCATTTCTTGTAAACAGCAACCTTCTTATCCCAAGTCGGTTTAGTCATTGCACGAAAAGCTTGTACCCCCAGAATAAAGTTCCAATCAGACGGGTTGAACTTCAACTCTTTAACCTCCTCCACGGCTTTCCTAAACTTTTCCGTGTTTACCCGGAACGCTCTTGGCTGGTCTCTCAGCAAGAACACGATTTTTGAATCCGGAACCCCTGCATCCCTTAGAATCTCAATATTTGGAAGCAAACGCGACTCAAGCTTGCAACGCAAGCCCTTAGCAAGACGTTTAGTGGAGGCAAGACTAGTCCCATTTGATTCGCACAAACTCTTGATATAACTGAAAGACGGCAAGATTTGTTTGTTAAGACTTGTATGGAAAAGTTCGGGTGCTGCCAGGAATATCGTGGTCACCTCCTCATCAGAAAATCCCAACGACCGGAAAAACTCGATCTTGGGCAAAAGGGTTTTTTCGGGATCACACAGTATGACTTGAGGAAACTTTCTAACTAAGGAGTTTATTTGGTCTATTGTGAAGCATTGTTTCTTCAAGAATGCTACGACGAAATCGGGTTTTTCGGTCGAATCGACTTTCAAATACTTGGAGGCAGTAATAAGGGCTCTCTCTGGGGAGAACCCAAATGTGTTTATGAGGTAATTAACAGTAAATGAATCTTGATTTACAGTTTCTGAAATGGGTTTTTGAGCTGATGAACAAAATGGGTTGATTTGAACTTGAACATAAAATAGGTTATTAGGGATTGGATTAAGAACCCTAATACCAGACGATACATTTGTACGAATCAAAGCTCTGTAAATGGAACTCAACATCACGATTCATAAAAAGTGGTATGAACACTTTGAAAAAAGACGCACCTTTTTCTTCTCTCGCATCAGCTTCTGACAATGGTCTTTTTTTGTCCTCTAATGTTTGATCAATGTAAAACCCTAAATCCCCCAAAATAAGAAAGACCGGCGTCGTATTGTATATTCTTAATTTTTAGTCTCATTTTATAATTTCATAAAACAAGAACCGATTATATTATAGATTCACATGTATAAAGTTATTACTTTCTTTTTAGGGTATTTATAAAGTTATTACTACTATTATATATAGATAGGCAAATTGTGACATCAAATTTTTAATTTTGAGTTTAGTCTTATAATTTCCGTGCTTGCACAATATATTATTATTAAGTTTTTAATCTAGCTTTTAGAATCGTTACTATAATAATTATGGTGATTGAGGATTTAGTTACTCAAGATTTGAAAAATTTTAAATAAATTCCCTAACCTATTATATTTGATCTTTACTCATCTAAATTAAGAGGGTCGACGTGGGTTTTAGAGAGACTAAGCTAAATTGAGGACTACACGAAGAATTCGCATGTATGGAACACAATTACGTGTTGCTAGTTGTTACGTGCACTGCACATTACGATTTTCAGCCAAAATCAGAAATGATTTGGCTTTAGGACAAAAATTGAGTAAACTGACATCTTTAAAAGACTAAAATTGTGCACTGCATCTTTAGCGTACTAAAAGACTAAAATTGTGCACTGCATCTTTAGCGTACTAAGTCTGCAATAGAATGTTTTTAGCGGACTAAACTTGCTACAAACAACCTTGTTTTTTGCCATCATGCGCAACGCCCACTACGGTGCTATTTCTATCAGCCAAGATCGAAATTGATTTAGACCAAAATCGAGCAAACGATATATTTAAAGCACTAAACTCGTGCATCCGCATCTTTATCAGATAAATTTTACAACATAACATCTTTATCGAATTAAAATTACTAAAAAAACGTCAACCATACCACGTGAACGAAAACCTATTTTTTCGCATTCAACGTTTTGTACAGTATTTTAAAAATGTCAGACAAGATATGAGTATTGTGACAAGAGTTCAGTACTTTCATCCTTCTTTGGTTGATGTGAGCATTTGGTCAATCATTATTTCATCACCACACTCCATCACTACTCGACTATAAAGTACAGCATATAATCGAAATCAACAGATAATTCCAGCATATACCAAATAAAACAATATGCCAACACCAACATTATTCTAAGAATACATAAAAAAAAAAAAAAAAAAAAAAATTAAGAGAGATTTTATAGAGAAAAGTTTATCCGTGACCAAACTAAACCATATCGAATAAAGATTGCTATTCCACAGCAAAGATTGTAAATTACTTTCAAAGAAAACATGAAACATAAGCTTCGCCTTACGCTGGTGTATCACAATATACGTTGAACTGGATGCAACAATCGTCGAATCCTTTCTCACATAAGTTAAACCGAAGGCAATATCAAAAGTACGAATGTAGCACAACACACCATATGCTCTATCTCTATCCAACGCTGATTTGAGACACCAGAACGCTGATCTGCTACAAACAACTCTTCCGCTTTCTATACACAAATAAACATAACAAAACAAGACTCTGCCTCTACATCGAAAAGATTACTAGAAAAAAAATAGCTTATCTCACCCCTCAAAGACAGCAGCAAAAGACTTCCGATCAATCAAGGAAACAGCAATAGAAGATAACCAAAATTTAAATAGTCCGTTTAATTTCATTAAATCAAGGAAAAATAAAATATCACCACACATCAGGCTTTTTTTTCTTCCTTTTAATACATATTGAAGTTACCACAGATATAAAATATGTATGTGCATGTATAATCTGTTTTTTCTCTGGAAATGGGACAAAAGTCGCCTGCCCAAAGTTCTCGAAATCTTCGAGTAATATATAAGTTAGTTACCAGTCTGCAAGGATTACTGCAACCAACACCATAAATAAGAATCATCAAGTTTCTCTAAACTTTTTAGTGATGAAACCTACAAAAATCTCATCACATAATCAATGTACGCGAAGATTACCAGATCCGGGTAAGGGAAAATGGTTGCTCTTTAACGTCATTTTCTAGAAGGGGACTTAAAAAACTCACCCTGCCAAAATTTCTCCAAATTTATTTAGTAATATCTAAAGTATTTTCACCACAATAAACATAGTAGGATAATAAACCTGTAGTGAGTGGGAAGGGAATTGGAGTAGGTGAGAGCTTCCAGGTTCGGGTGGAGGGAATTGTTTGCTTCACTTTCTCAACCCTTGTCTATTGCTTTAACCATACTTCTCTCACACATATATGTTTTTGCCATCCCAATAACACAACCATATTCTCGATGGGGTGGCTGTATCACAGAATTAAAGTACCATCGTCCACTCAAAAGTATACAAACAGTCTTGCGTAATGAAACTTGGAACAAAGCAGTAAGTCCAATTGAATATGCATATGTAATAATCACTGAGAACGAAGGAGGTTAAGGACTAAAACTATCGTTAACCCTTGTTAACACGACGTTAAGTTTACCATCAAACTTATTGAGAACAGTTATAATTGAACTCTGAGGACAGTTTCCTCCAAGAAAACTAGTTATTTATAAATTAGAGTAAATTGTTTTAGAACATCATTCCCCACAGCTAATCCTAGAGAGATAGTGCGAATCTGAAGCTAATTAAAGCATCAACACATTCACCATGTTAACTTACAGAAAAATAAAAATACGGGTACCGCACACGACCTATTTGCAGATTGATTTGTTATCAGTTGGTAGATGCAGCGTGTCTTGGAAAGTTAACTATTTGAAACCGCCAAATTCCTGTGATAATGTTGCAGAAGTTCCGGAATTTCCTTTTCGTTGGGCTGCACAAACTTTTTTAAGAAATCTCTTTCTGAGAGGTTGAAAAATGAAGGTAAGAGAGAGCCTTTCTTGATCAAGCCATTTTCCGATAATCTCTTGTAAACCCTACATCTAGGCTTAATGCGCTTCTCAAGGCTAAATAAAACTAGCACCGGCACCTTCAACACAAAGGAAGAATCAAAACCCATTTCATTAACAACAAAATCCATTACTGCCGCTATCTTATCCACAGATGCCATCATGCAATAAGGATTCTTCTGAAACGCCAAAATAGTGTCGTTTTCTGACCAACCCCATTTCTTGTAAACGGCAACCTTCTTCTCCCAGATTGGCTTACTCATCCTCCTAAATGCCTTGACTGCTAGAATAAATCTCACTTCAAGGGGATCGAACTTCATTCCTTTAACCTCCTCGACAACTTCCCTAAACTTTTTTGAATGTACAAGGAGTGCTCTGGGCTCCAATTTCAAAAGGGTCACAATATTTGAATCGGGGACCCCTGTATTCCTTAAAACCTCAATATTCGGAAGTAACACTGATTCAAGGTCATATCTCAAGATCTCCGCAAAGCGATCACCAGAGGCGGGACTAATACCGTTAGAAATGAACAAACTCTGGACATATTTGAAAGTCGGCATTATTTGTTTCTCTAAACTTCTCCCGAAAACCGCAGGCACTCCCACGAGCATCTTGATGAGATCGGCATCAGAAATGCCGCTGGATCGGAAAAATTCGATCTTGGGCAAGAGTGTCTTTTCGGGATAACACAGGATGATTGGAGGAAATTTTCTCACCATGTGAGCAATTTGCTCTTTTGTGAAGCCTTGGTTTTTGAAGAATGCAACAACTGATTCTGGTTTCTCTTTGGAACCAAGTTTCAAATAGTTGGAGGCAGAAAGGGCTTTTTCTGGTGAAAACCCAAATGTGTTTATGAGGTAATTAACAGTAAATGAGTCTTGATTAACACTTTCTGAGATGGGTTTTTGTGCTGATGTTGAAGAAAAATGGTGGAGTTGAAGCTGAACACAACATAGCTTATTATTAAAAGCCCTAATAACGGATACATTTCTACGAATCAAAGCTCTGCAAATGGAATTCAACATTGATTCATATAACTCAAATGTATTCCCACAATACGACTCACCTTTGCTTCAGCTGAATGGGTTTGAAAATGGTTTGTCCTCTAGTCCTCAATTTTTCATATAAACCCTAAACTCGAAGTGACGCATAAAACGACGCCGTCGCGGTTTATTTCCCTCCCGGCTCCAGCCTTTATGTTTAAAATTTAATTGCTAATGCAATGCGGCCTTACATTTTTTAAAGGACCATTTGATAGGGTAAATCCCGGTAAGTCCACTAATCTATATTGTGTTTATCATTCTGTCCTCTTACGTTTTAAAATTTAGTAATGTGTCTCTGCAAGATATTGACAATATTCTCTTGGACCGTTTGATCAATCGTTTATTGGCGATACTTGTCCATGTTTTTTGGTCATAAAATTTAATTAAGGTGATATTCAGCATACAATAAGGACACTCGTGGCTAATTTTGAAACTATACGAAACAGCTTGAGAAACACACTATAGGTTAATAATACTTTAATCGTGGAGTATAAATAAAGACCAAAGCAAGATTTGTACACAAACATATAAACCCTCTTCAAAAGTAAAACTGTGTAGATATATGTTCTAAGAATCAATAAATTTAGTTTTTATTTATTAACAAAATAGACACCTTATATATGCAAATGACATGAATATTATAAAGAATTATAAAAAATAAAAAAATAAATCTTAAAAATATTACTTTTTTTATGGACTTTGCATGTAATGTTTTCCAAACGGTGTGGGCTGTTTATTTATAGTTATTCAAACACGAGGAAGATCGTTTGTTATTTATCTTTTGTTTCAATGAGTGTTGTATAAGTATTTAATATATTCTGTAATAAGACGAAATGTTAAAATTTGTGAAGGTAATTAGGCAGTATCCCAAACCTTCAAGGATTTTTTGGCCCACCATGCACGAAATTTAAATAATATAAAAGATTATGACCGCAATCTTGTAATAACGGTCATAAAATTATTTCTGTCAATCATTATTTGATCACCGGACTCTATTACTACGATATTAGTAGCTTATAATGAAAATCAACATTTGCAAACCATCAAACAAAAAAAAAAATTAACATATGCAAAATAATGAAAATAGGTCAAAAAAGGCAGGGAGGGAAGCGTCATGTGACATGTCAATAGAGAAAAGTTGACCGTGACCAAATTAAAACATATCGAACAAAGATTGTTATTCCATAGCAAAGATTAATAAACTTCAATGAATACATGTACTGATGTACTGAAACACAAGCTTCACCGTACTCTTGGACTGGATGCACTAATCGAAGGCAATATCAAAAGTACGGAGTGTAGCACAATGCACCATCTGCTCTATCCAAGGCTGATTCGAGACGCCAAAACGTCAATCTGCTAACAACAACTCTTTTGGTTTCTAGACACAAATAAACACATAAAGCAGAACAAAACAAAACTCTGTTTACAAAATTCACCTACCAAAAGTTCTCCAAACTGCTTTAGTCATATTTCAATTAGTTGCATGTCAACAGGGAAGACCATCACCATTAACATAGTAGAGAAAGAAAACAGAAAATGTAGTTATGAAGCATATAAAATTGATCATATATCCTGTGTCACCAAAATTTTCCAGGTTTGGGTGAATGGAAACTATTTGCATTGGGAGCTAGATTGTTCTAAGCAATCACTTATCCTATGCTTCATTACTGCTCTTCCAATCTTTGTCTTGAGTCTTGTGTATTGCTCTAACTAAACTTCTTTCACCCGCAATCATAATCTCGAAGGGATTTCTTCTAGTCTGTACCCCACTGTATAACTGTGCCAGTATTCACCTAAAGTATAAACTTGAAACAAGAGAGTAAATATTTCTCAATTAATTATGCATGCAATAAAAATTCAGAACGAACGTGAGTAATGGAACAACAGTAGCCCATAACAAATGTTTCGATGATATGAAATTTAGCTTCATACTTCAAGAAAAGAACAAATGAATCGATAAATGAGAAGTGCACGATTCATTGAGCCGAAGACTTTCAGGACAAAAAGTTTTCTCCAAATTAACTTGCAATTTCCAAATTGGAAGTGTGTTGTGACAGAACATCACTTCCGACCGAGATAGGTGGGGTTTTAAGAGCTAATTAACGTATCAAAATACGAATGAACTAATATTCACACTGTCAGCTTACAAAAGAGAGAATATGGGTACCTCACAACCTACTGCAGTCCGCAGATCAGCTTGTCTTTTGAAAGTTAACTATTTGAAACCGCCAAATTCTTCTGATAATGCTGCAAAAGTTCGGGAATTTCCTGTTCGTAGGGATGCACAAATCTTTTTAAGAAATCTCTTTCTGAGAGGTTGAATAAGGAAGTTAAGAGAGAGCCTTTCTTGATCAAGCCATTCACCAATAATTTCTTGTAAACCCTACATCTAGGTTTAACCCGCTTCTCAAGGCTAAATAAAACAAGCACCGGCACCTTCAACACAAAGGAAGAATCAAAACCCATTTCATTAACAAAAAAGTCCATTACTGCCGCTATCTTATCCATAGATGCCATCATGCAATAAGGATTCTTCTGAAACGCCGAAATAAAGTCGTTTTCGGACCAACCCCATTTCTTGTAAACGGCAACCTTCTTCTCCCAGAGCGGTTTACTCATCCTCCTAAACGCCTTTACTGCTAGAATAAATCTCACTTCAAAGGGATCAAACTTCATTCCTTTAACCTCCTCGACAACTTCCCTAAACTCTTCTGCACGTACAAGGAGTGCTCTGGGCTCCAATTTCAAAAGGGTCACAATATTTGAATCGGGGACCCCTGCATCCCTTAAAACCTCAATATTCGGAAGTAACACCGATTCAAGATCATGTCTCAAGATCTCAGCGAAGCGATTTCCAGAGGGGGGACTAACCCCGTTTGAAATAAACAAACTCTGCACATATTTGAAAGTCGGCATTATTTGATTCTCTAAACTTCTCCCGAAAACCGGAGGCACTCCCACGAACATCTTGATGATATCGGCATCAGAAACGCCGCTGGATCGGAAAAAATCGATCTTGGGCAAGAGTGACTTTTCGGGATAAAAACGGATGAGAAGAGGAAATTTTCTCACCATGTGAGAAATTTGCTCTTTTGTGAAGCCTTGGTTCTTGAAGAATACAACAACTGAATCTGCTCTCTCTTTGGAACCAACTTTCAAATAGTTGGAAGCTGAAAGGGCTTTTTTTTCGGAGAACCCAAATGTGTTTATGAGGTAATTAACAGTAAACGAATATTGCTTAACACTTTTTGAGGTGGGTTTCTGAGCTTTTGAAGAAAAATGGTGGATTTGAACACAGCTACATAATAGCTTATTATTATTATTATTATGGGTTGGATTAAGAACCCTAATAGAACTTACATTTCGACGAATCAAAGCTCTGTAAATAAAATGCAACATCGATTCATATAACTCAAATAGTGAAATGTATTCGCATCAAAGGACTGACCTCTGCTTCACTTTGAATCGGTTTCTTGAAATTGGCTTGTCCTCAAATCCCCAATTTTCTTTTTCATGTTATAATCCCTGAAATCCCCAAAACGGGAAACGACGACGTTACGCTTTGTTATTGGGTAAATCCCTCCCCCACCCCCCAACGTTTGGGGGTTTCACAAAGTTGCCCCTAAGGTTTCAAAAAGTGAATTTTCCTCCCACAATGTTTGAGATTTTGTGCGAACACTAACCAACAGGCAAGAATGTAGACACATGTTCAAAGTGAATGACTGATTAGGAGTTCGGGGATGCTTGTACAAAATCGCAAATTGAGGTGGACATTTTACTTTTTAAAACCCTGGGGGCAACTTGTATAAATACTCCAACGTTGAGAGCGCGGAAACGAGATTTTCCATTTGTTATTAGAGATAACCTTTATGGTTTAGTTTACTACAAGCGTGCCTTTAAATTCTTAAAGAACCATTTTATTTAAATTTATAGAATAATTTCACCTAGATAAAAAAACATATTATTAGTTATTTAAGTTGACTTCATACTTTTTTAATTTAATTTAAACCTCCTATGCTATAAATTACTTAGATACAATTGCACATGTAGATCATGTGACCCCTGCGTTTCGAAATTCTAACTCTACTTTTGGCCCATACCTAATTATCTTGCCCACACAAAGAGATTTTTGTTAATTGCATTCACACGTGAAAATTACACGTGCGTGTGAAAATAATTAGTCAGGAGTTAAAATCTATAAATGTAGGGTTGAGTTTTGCACACAAGCAATTGCAGACGACATGGAGGTTAAAAATCGTTTAATGGAAATTATATGACTAAAATTGTGAAGTATAAAAGGGCCAAAATCGTGACGAGATTAACGAGACCAACTTGGAGGACTAAACATGCTTTTTACCTATTTGTATGAACCCTTCTCAAAAATAAAAGTGCTTAACACAAATATGTATTGGAAATCGTCAAAATGAGCTTTTATTTACTCAAAATAAATATCATAAACAAAAAAAATGAATATACACACATTAAGAAGAACTAATTCATAAAGTTTTTCTTAAAAAAAAGAATTTAATCTTTTAAGGAGGGTATTGTCAATTATAAGTTGTTGAATATATAGGGCACGCTATTTTTTTCAAGTTGCACGCTAAAATTTTATAAGTTTATTAAATGTTGTTGAAGATATAGGGCACGTTATTTCTTTCAACATAGCCGGTAAAATGCGGCATTTGGTTACATGATGATGCTATAAAATTTATGACTAGAACCACCGTATATCTATTGTTTTACTTTCTTGACTGACTTTCAACATGAAGCTGTATGTTCTAGCATGTTACATTAAAGCAAAACATGTTAGTTTTTGTTACCCAATGCGGCCTCCGAAGTAGTTGACGAAGACTGAGGCTGTCGAGACGAGGATCATATTTTTATCAATTGTTGAATCGAAAACAATTTTATTGGTGAAAGGCAAGTAGCTAGGCGTTCGCTCGTTCTTTACAACGATCAATAAAAATTAAATTATGTTTGTGACACATACTTAATCAATCAAAAAATCTAACATTTTGCACTATATAATTTTTATTGTATGTGGTGGAGGTGGGGTCTCACGGATATACACGAGAGGCGTAAGTCATGAAATAGTGGGGTGTAGGCCCATAATTTTTAAAATTTTAAAAATGAGTGTATGTAATAACTAATTAAAAAACCTATTATTGAAAGATGTTAAAAGTATAGTTCGTAACATGATATTTTACCCCTATTTATCCTAACCAAATCAAATTATATCCTGAAGATCAATTTGATTTAACGGCCCTGAATAAGTTTCTACGCGTTTATACAAAGTCCACGAAAACTGTTTTTTAGAATATTTTTTATTCTTGGGCGAGTCCTAGAAGCTTATTTTCAAAGAATAAATAGATTTCGAGGATTGTAGAAAATTTTGATTTCAATTGTATATCTTAGTAGGTTTGAAAAACTGAAAAATTGGTCGGTATTGTAAACCCTTAAAAGGCTATAATTAATTTTTGTTTTAATTTAAAACACTTTTAGTGTGTTTGGATGACAAGTCAAAACCATAAAATTAAATTAGAAACCCTAATAAAATACATTTCTACGAATCAAAGCTCTGTAAATAAAATGCAACATCGATTCATATAACTCAAATAGTGGAATGTATTCGCATAAAAGGACTCACCTCCGCTTCAGTTTGAATCGATTTTTTGAAATTGGCTTGTCTTCTAATCTCTAATTTCTTTTTCTTGTTATAAGCCCTAAAATCCCCAAAACGCGAAGCGACGCCGCTGTGCTTTGTTATTGGGTAAATCTCACCCCCCCCCCCCCCCCCCAAGAGTTTGAGGTTTTTTCACAAAGGGTTCTCTAAGAATGCAGACACATATTCAAAAGTGAATGGGTGATTACGGGTCCGGGGGTTGTTCGCACAAAATCAAAAACGTTGGGGTGGACATTTCACTTTTTGAAATCTTTGGGGACAACTTGTAAAAATACTCAAACGTTTAGGGAGAATGCGGGATTTACCCTTTGTTATTTGAGATAACCTTTATTGTTTAATTTACTACAAATGCGCCTTTAAATTATTAAGGAACCATGTGATTTAAATTTATAGAATAATTTGACCTAGATGAAAAAAAATATTATTAGTTCTTTAAGTTGACTTCATTACAATTTTGGTCGTCTAACTTACTGCTACACGAGTGTAGTGTAGAAACGGTACGTTACTAATTTAACTTTAGACCTCTTATGTTGGAAATCACTTAAATCCAGTGCACGTATAGATTGTGTCACCACTATGTTTAGGAATTCTAACTCAAGTTTTGGCCCTTACGTTCTCTTGCCCCCACATAAAAGGGTTTTTGTTAATTGCACTCACACGTGCAAATTACACGTGCGGATTGAAATAGTTAGTCAGGGGTCAAAATTCGAGTCAAGATCTCTAAATCTAAGGTCATGTTATGCATTCAAGCAATAGCAGATGGCATGGAGGTGATTATAGGACTAAAATAGTGAAGTGATAACTTAAAAGAATTAAAATTGTGACAGACATTATCGAGACCGACTTGGAGGACTAAACATGCTTTTTACCTGTCTGTATGAAACCTTCTCATCAAACTTTGTTTTTATTTATTCAAAATAAGTATCATAAACAAATTAAAAAACATGAATACACACACAAAGCTTCACATGTATATCTTGTACTATTTGAATTTGAAAGCTTTAAAGTATAGTAAATTGCAAAACTTCCTTTCTTTTTTATCTAGTAAGAGTTAACTCTTTTTGTTATTTTAATTTAGCAAAAACTCTCATTGTGATGTTAAAAAATTGTAATCAACCTCGTACTACACTTAGTTAATATGCACGCGCCGAATTTGATCAAATATTTACCGTATTTATTTGATACATAAATAATTAATGTTGTTCAAATCAAATATATGTGCAGTTGTGCACCATGTTATCAATTTTGTGAAGAAAAGATTAGTAGTATGTTAAAACATAAATACAACGTCGATAAGTTATCGATAAACAAAATGCATGTATATGTTTGGTTATTTCTACCGTTATTATCATTAGTAAAAGTTGAAGTGCAAGAAAAAAGTTCTTGCACGCATTCATCTTCTTTAAACAAAAAAAATCTTGTATGCATTTATTTTTCTTTAGAATTTATCTACGGATTCACAATTTGATTCTTTCTCCTCTTATGCCTTATCTATTGTTTTTTTAAAAAAATAATTAGCCCCCCCCTGGATACGCCACTGTTTATGTGTACATGTAATGTTCAAATCGTGTGGCATGTTTATTTAGTTGTTCAAACATGCGGCCTGATGGCCCTGATCCATTGTTACTTTTCTTATGTTTCAATGTGTTGGATAAGAATTTAATATATTTTGTATTTCGAGGAAATGTTAAAAATTGTGAAGGTAATATAGTGATTATAAGCACATCATCTTTGTAATAACTTTAGCATTCTGTCAATTATTATTTCGATTACCATACTCTATTACTAATCAAAATCAACAAATAATTTGCAGCATATGCCAAATAATAATAATAGGTCAAAAGAAGAAGGGATAAGGGTCATATCAATAAGCATACCAACAATATTCTAAAGAGTAATAAATAGAAAATGAAAAAAAAAAAACTTATATATGAGAGCTTTTACAGAGAAAAGTTGATTCATGACCAAATTAAAACATATCGAAAAAGATTGATAAACTTCTGTGAATACGCGTACTGATACACAGCTCCATTGTACTCTGGCATATCACAATATATATTGGACTGGATGCAATGATCGTCAAATCCTTTCTCACATAAGTAATCGAAGGCGATATCAAAAGTATGAAATGTAGCACGATGCACCATCTGCTATATCCAAGGCTGATTTGAGACGCCGAATCTCCACTGCTACAAGCTCTTCTGCTTTCCAGACACAAATAAACGCATAAAACATAACAAAACAAGACTCTGCCTGTACATTATCATAGCTCACTCCTCAAAGGCTGCACTGAAAGACTTTCGATGAATCTAAGGAAAAGCACTAGAAGAAATCCCAAAGTTAAACAGTCGCTTTAGTTTCATTAAACCAAGGAAAAATAAAATATTTTCACCTATCAGTTTTTACCTTTTTATCCGTAGAGACGGTTCAACACTCTCTGCATCTGAGTGGTGTCCTCACCCAACAACAGATACGTAAAATATGTGTGTGCTCATATAATCTGTAGTTTCTCTGGAAAGGTAACAAAAGTCACCTTACTGGAAGTTCCCCACCTTTTCTAGTAACATATATATAGGTTAGTTACCAGTCTGCATGTAATTTTATTCTGCAGCCTTATTTTCTAGTTAACTTGTACAAAATGATATTTCGTCGCAAACTGAAACAATAAGCAGCTATTGTGTTCTTGCTCTCCTACACAGGCATTTTAACAAAACATCTAGAAAATAAGTTTCATGGATCATTTCAGAACAAGTATCTTCATAACTTAACTAACTAATGATAAAAGGTGCAAAATACTACACAGAGTTCTTGCACTAGAATTCAGATTTCCCCGTAACAATGAAAAGATAGACGAAAAGCAGTGGCAATAGATAAGACTTTATTCACTACAAAAAAATTGGTTTTTGGTAACGAAGAAATTCGTTACTAGAGGTATCATTATTTGTTACCAAATCTAATGGTAACGAAGATTTTGTTACCAAAATTTTGTGCTTTAAACCCCGTTACGAAAGATTTTGGTAACGCAATTTACGCATTCGTTACCATTACTTTGGTGACGAATGTCATTTTTGTTACCACTCCTTCGTACGTGTAACAAACAATTTGTTAGGAAAAGTCGTGCAATTTGTTACCAAAGTATTTTTGCTACCAATATTTTGGTTATAAAAACAATTTTAAATTGTTACTTAAACTATATTTGTTACCAACAAAGTATTTTCGTTACCAATATTTTGGTTATAAAAACATTTTTAAATTGTTACTTAAAATATATTTGTTACCAATAATGATTTTAATTTTCTTTTTAATTCAATAATTTTGTTACTATTGAGTAAATGTATTACGATACCTTTGTTGCTTTATTTAAAAATATAAATTGGCGATTACTAATACAAATCACACAATATTAAATTTATACTAAAAACAAATATGTCTGTTACATCAGGATAATCCATCCTAAAAACAAAACAAAATATAAAAAAATATAGTTCGTACCATCATCTTTTGAGAAAAAAAAAATATAGTATCTCAAATACAAAGAACGGATGAGTGCTAATTTCAAAATACAACCAATTTGCAACAACAGTTGTCTAATAAAAATATAGATAACATCTAAATGCTCCCAACTCTTTGAATATTAATTCAACTTGCCCCACATGGTTGAATATTAATTCAACTTGCCCCACATGGAGTAGTTGTTTACAAACCTGCAATCGAACCAAAATATGATATGAAAACTTAATTTGAAAAGCTACACTCAATACATACAATGCATGACTACTTAATTAAAATTACATCAAACAAAATCACTTAACATCAAGGTTAGCACTGTGAGACAAGTATCAAGTCCTGATCCAACAATTTTATTCTCTATAAAAGCTAAGAAAAAATATAAAAGTAGCTATCATATTGTCACCAACACAAACCCATCAGCATCTACACTAATTATTTCAAACAAAGAAAGTAAAAGATCGCTTTATATGGTAATGTTATCAACCTTTTCTGGTCATTATAAATAGCTAATGATAATAAAAGTTAATATAGAGTAATACATGAAAGAGTTTGGGAGGTCGACGTTTCATAGAGTTTTTGTGCACCCAAGCTCATCAAATACTGCTTCAATTCATTCTGACCATCTTTTAGACTTGCCATTTCAGCATGCTGCTTTTTAACTCGCTCGTCATAACTTTGAATCATTTCATGTTGAGATTGGATAAGGGAACTCGCATCTTGTAATTCATTTTCTGCCTAACTCAACTTTTTTTGTAGTGACTCACATCTCAACCTTTTATTCCCTTTAAGTGGCACAATTCCAGATCCAAGACCTTTTTTCATAACCACTTCGTGCACCGAGTACATCTCTTAGAATTTCTCTTTCAGAAAGTAGATTCTCTTCTGTACTTGTTTCAATCCTCTTACGTTTCATTTTATCCTGTTTATATTTAGAATCATCAAACAAAACAACATTAGAAATTTTAAACATTTAAACAGATACATATATAATTTTAGGTAATAAATACTAAAATCAACTCACTAACATGTAGTTCTTCAGCCTCTTTATGTACATACTTTCCATCACTAACAATATGAGTGTCTCCATAAATATCCACTTCACTTGGTATTTCCTTCAAGAAAAATTCGAAACACTCATACAATTAGGAAAAAAATAAAATAACACTAATAGGCAAATTTTCTTTCAAGATTTAAAGAACTTTACCATTTCTTGAAGTTTTGTAGAAAATGCTTTTGAACCAGATGTATGAGGAATTTTATTGGATTTTTTGTTGGTTGAATTGGTTGTGGACCTTAGCTGCATTTTTATGACAAATTAATGTGAAACTTCATATATACAGACATATGTAAACAAGCAATCATGGCTAGAAAAAGTAATTGTACCTGAAACTTAGGATCGTAAAAGAGATCACACAAAGCATGCCATTTATCAAGTGGAAACCAATCAAATGGATTATTAACCTTAGGATCTTTACCAGCTTCAACGATTTTTCTGTATTCCTTACTTAGTCTGCCTTTAAAATGCTTATATGCATCATAAAACATATTATTTATGTACATTTTAATGAGAGGGTCTGTGCCGAATCCTTTGACATCAAACCATTGCTGTTAAGAGAAAAGTATAGATACGAAATCAATAGCTTATCCACTTCTTATTTGAACAAGAAAATAATAAATCAAATATAGTTATACAACTTACATCTAATCCAGCAAGCACGGGCAATTTATTACTTTTTGGAACTTTTTTCCACGAAGTCCGAAAATCAAGTTCAGGGTTGTGCCTAACAATTATCCCAATTCCATTTGATAAGTGAGTTGTATATTGGATTGGCTTTTGAAAACCTTCACGAAACTTAATTTCGAGCAGCTTTCCTTAACAACATATGCAAACCTAGCTTATTATTAAGTATGTATAAACTAAACCAAGAAAAAGAATGTATATATATGAAGCAAAAGCAAAATCACCGCTTATAGTTTTTTATCTCTTGCTCAATTGCCTTCCCCGTACTTTCTCACCGTCCTTTCTTTTTTTGGTATCTAGCAATTTATCAATTGTACATATTACACATATAAAGGACTAACAAACCATATATTAATAAATAAATTGCATATATGAAACTCATCGAGGGTACCTGATAAGGTTGGTGGCAAGTCTTCATCGTCTACCTCATCATCTTCTACCTCGTCTTCAGATGCATGAGCTGGAATCGACGAGATAGGAAGAGAACTAGATGTTGAAACATAACTTCTAGTGGTAGGACGGTGTAATACTATATCTTTAGGAGGCATATTGCTGCATCCAAAAAATACATATCCAAAGATTTAACAAATTAAAAATACATAAACTAACAAATATTTAACGAATAGACTAAGAAATAATTCAACATTAATAACCGAGACCATGAAATTAAATAACGTTTAGACTATGACACAAGAGTATTCATCTAACAAGCTTGGTGGAGCTAAAAGTACGAAATAACCTCATCAAGTAACTAAAGATATAATGTTATGACGCATAATAAAAAAAGGAATCTGACTTAACTTATCTGTATGCTCAACAATTGCTTATGCAATTCAATAGTAAATAAAGGGTGAACAATGGATTGATTAACAGGAAATCGAATCTTCACTTTGGCAGAATATCAGATTATAATTTTTTAAACCAGTTCCGTTTTGAAACTAAGTACAGAGACTTCAGCAACTTTGAAAAACTAAAAAAAAGGAGCAACATCATATTAAATCAGATTCTAATTCTGAACTGTTTAGTTGTACTGTTCACTTTTCCTATATTCCATCAGATTAGAGAGAAACAAAGCATGAGAGAAACTCTCTCTCAACTCATGTAACATTCAGTTCATCAATTCATCAATAGTAACACTAACTTTACTTGATTTACAACTTAGCTTTTATTTGCAAGTGCCTAGATACATCGCATTGCAATTCTAAAACAAAAAATTTAGCCACGTCTTCGAAGAAATTCAAGAAAAACAGAATCAAATGGTCCAACATCTTCTCAAACACCATGACATTATAAACAGAAACAAATGATCGCACACGTCTTTTATTCTAGTCTGATGAAGCGAGTCAAAATTGGCAAACTAAATATTATTATGTACAAGATCAACGTAATGGCTAACTTCAGTTTGGTTTCACAAAATAGTTCATGTATATGTCCAGTAAAGAGTATCCTAATTCAATCTATTAATTAATTCGTAATACCCCAACCAAATGTTGTTATGTACCATTCAAACAACCGAAATTCTCATCGAAATAGCAGATTGAAAGCTCGGTATATAATCAGAATTTCTCACCTCAACCAAGCGATATTTTGTAATTCGTTCTGTACAAGAATTGAGGGCGAGTTTATCTTGAACTGCATAAAAATTTGAAAAACAGAGAGTCAATCATCACTATACCAGAATTATTTACAAGAAACATAACACTTTGGCATGCAAATCATTTGATCCATGTTATACATAATATATATACATATATATACATACGTATATATCATTGATTATTTATTGGGGTCATGTATACGTGAGTGTCAAATCCTAATCTAAAGTCACCAGTCACTAACAGGACTGGGAATTAATTCTGAAGATGAACAAATCTCGAAACGTCGTGTAGCGTTCCCCCTTAAGATCTTAAAAAAAAAAATCTCCAGTCATGACTAAGGAATGATTATGATTATATCCTCATAATACAAATACACATACAGATACATTCCAAATAAAAGACGACACAATAACGCCCAGTAGAGAGCATCATCATCCAATGGATAATTAGGAAAGTCGCAAATAAAACACAACAACTAAACAAAACAACCAACAGAGAAAATAAAAGCTGATCATCATCTTAAAAATAGATCAGTGCGTAAAAAGAAACAGACTGAAAAAATATGCTTGACTCCCTCAACCCAATCCCTAAAAAAACTACCCAAATTTCAAGCGCAATTCTTCAGTAAATAGTTAAAGCAAGTATTACGAAACTGAAACCAAAAAAGAAAATGCTTTTACCACTAGCAACTCTGTTTACACATCATCCAAAGAGTGAGTAGCAAAAAAGGAACGAATCGACAATGTTACTGAAACCAAAAAGGAAGTTACGAGATTTGGCCAAATTAAATTGGGGAAAAATTACAAAAGCTGTAATAGAAATACTTACCGACATTTGCAAGAGCAGTTGGAGAAGGAGGGATCTGGACGGGGCTGAAAGAAAAAAACACGAAAATAATAAGTAACTCGCCCCTCAATTCTTGGGATTATGGCGCCACTTCTCTTTAGTTGGCGCCTAAGACCATCTTTTTATTTTTATTTTTTCTTTTGTTGGGTAATTATACTTCTTTTTAGTATACATACAATATGTAATAATATATATATATATAAATTCTTTCCTATTCTAATATAGTTGTCATAAAATTAAATATTATACTGATTTTACTTAGTGTTACAATTAAATAGTTTTTGTTAACTTCTTGTGATTATATAAATTTCTCAATAATTACTATTTTGTCGAAAAAGATAATTATAACGTAAATCTTGATACTATAGAAATTCTTATGTTGTAAAGCATATAAAAAAGAGTAGTCAAAATACTACTAAGTCAAATAACTCTTATAAAAATTATCATAATCAAACAAAATTATTTCAAAGTTTAAAAAAAAACTTTTTATTATAAATAAAATCTAATCATCATCCTCATTTTCATTGGAAGGATCATCGTCACCGTCGTCGTCATACTGGATGAGAGTTTCATCTTCTTCAACGAACGAATCGTCTTGCTCATCATCTGTTGAGAGCAACAGATTTTATTAATGGTGGAGTAAAAATCACTATACAATTCTGTTACAAGGGATGTATTTATAGTGCTAACTACTATAAGCAATTAACTAACTAACATTTGTATTAACCGATTAATAACAGCTATAGTAACAGACTAATAAATACAGCTGGAAAAGTAAAATTACAGAAATGTCCCTATTCTAATATCCTCCCCTCAAGTTGTATCTTGGTAAGGATCTACCAAATACAACTTGGATATCCAGTGCTTGAAAGATGGAGCCGCAAGTGGCTTGGTGAAGAAGTCAGCTATCTGGAGTGAGGCAGGAAGGTGTTGAGGAAGGACAAAGCCATCTTTGAAGGAGTCTCGCACGACGTGGCAGTCGATGTCGAGGTGCTTAGTACGCTCATGAAAGACAGGATTCTGAGTTATGTGGACTGCGGCCTTGTTCTCACAATACAAAGGAACAGGAAGAGCAGCTGGAACAAGAAGCTCTTTGAAAATATAACTGATCCATTTCAGTTCACAGACAGTACTTGCCATGCTGCGGTATTCAGCTTCAGCTGAAGATCTGGAAACAGTGACCTGCTTCTTTGTTTTCCAGCTCACAAGGGAGTGACTAAGGAAGATAGCAAAACCAGTGATGGAGCGCCTTGTATTTGAACAACAAGCCCAATATGCATCTGAGTAGCTTGTAATTTGTAAAGGGACAGAAGCATCATCCCAATGTGACTTAGTAGGGGTGCCCTTAAGGTAAAGAATGACTGAATGAGCAGCATCCCAATGTGACTTAGTAGGGGCCTGCATGAATTGGTTTAATTGGTTGATGATGTAACACACATCAGGCCTTGTCATGTTGAGGTAGAGGAGGCGACCAATGAGGCGCTTGTATTGATCAGGATGAGGAAAAGGTTCCCCATCAGCAGAGAGTTTAAAGCCTTTGGAGCAAGGGATGGACACTGGTTTAGCTCCAGTTAGACCAACATCTGCAAGTATGTCCAGAGTATATTTTCTCTGGTGAATAAAAGTGCCAGAAGGATTGCGCAATATTTCAAGGCCAAGGAAGTATTTTGACTGTGTATGGCCAGGAAGGTATAGCTGCACCATGAGTAGTTGACTGTGTATGGCCAGGAGGAACACCTGATTGCATAGTGCTAGGAGTGGTTGCAGAGTGGGCATATGTTCTAACACCAGAATTGGGTTTTTTCTCTCTGAGTTCTTTGTACCAGTCAGGTACACCAATAAGCTTGAAACAAGTTTCCCTGGTATGTCCATTTCCTTGACAATAGTCACAGAATTTATCAGAACGTCTCTTCTTGGACTCTCTATTAGTGAAGTTCTAGAAAGAGCTAGATTGAGGCCTAGCTTGAGATGGAGCATGAGACCTGACTAGTAAGGAAGAATTGTCATGTGAATCAGTTATGGAGTAGTGAACTTCATTTTGCTTCTCAACCCTGAGAACCATGGCATATGCCTTCTCAACCAGGGGAAGAGGTTCAAATCCAAGAATTTGGCTTCTTACAGCATCAAATGCATCAGTCAATCCCATCAAAAAGTGCATGGGTTTTGTGAGAGAAGCTGTATCCAAAGCATGCTGATTCAGGTTACATGAACATAAGCTAGCAACATTACAATGGCAAGAAATAGGTGGTACTAAGCATGCTAACTCATCCCATAGGCGTTTAAGTTGAGTATAGTATTCAGATACAGTCAAGTTACCCTGTGAGATGGAGGCAACATCACGTTGCAACTGGTAAATCAAAGGGCCATTACTAGATCCAAAATGAGTTTCTAATTGGCGCCACATGCCTTGAGCAGACTCAGCATACAGGAAAGCATCATGTAAATCGTCTGATACTGAGTATAGGATTCAGGAGGTTACCATACAGTCAACACGAAGCCATTCTTCAAAATCAGGGTGATTCGCAACAGGTTTTGGATAGGTTCTAGTGATGAACCTTAGCTTGCCTTTAGCACCTAATGCAAGCTTCACAGCTCGGCTCCATGGCAGGTAATTGTGAATACCGGTGAGCGGAATCGAAGTGAGCTTGAAACCAGGTTGATCTGCGTCGTGCATCTGAAGCGGACCAGAGGTGGATATGGCGGCGGAGGCGGCAGAGATCCCTGAAGCAGTAGATTGCGGTGTCGTTTCATCACCTGACATCGTGAAATTGTCAAAATATGTTTGAAATTGCACCAATTGCGTGAATCAGTCGAAAAATCATCACAAACAGATCGACAATTGATTGCAAAATGCGAAAATCACCGCGGGAAAGTGAACAACACCGCCAGAGAGGTGATCGAAAATGATCGGAGATCACAAACCAATGTAAACTGGTAAAAAAATCAGGAATCGGAGCTTGAGCTCATGATACCATGTTGAGAGCAACAGATTTTATTAATGGTGGAGTAAAAATCACTATACAATTCTGTTACAAGGGATATATTTATAGTGCTAACTACTATAAGCTAAGAGAACAATTAACTAACTAACAGCTGTATTAACCGATTAATAACAGCTATAGTAACAAACTAATAAATACAGTTGGAAAAGCAAAATTACAGAAATGTCCCTATTCTAATATCATCTTTATCTCGCTCTAAACCATTGAAAACCTCTGAAGCTACAAAATCTGGTTCAACATCTTGTCTAGCCAAATAACTCAAATTAGCATCTTCATTTGCTACCACTTCTTATACTCCATTTGAGTCATGTCTTTGAAATGCATCAACATGAATCCTTTGTGCGTCATCATGAATTTCTTCAACATCATCTTCATGTTCTACAGGTTCCCAAAGATGCCTATGATGTACACGTTGTACAGTTTGCCAATTATCACCCAACTTGGTGTCATTAAGATAGAAAACTTGTTGCACTTGGTTTAGTAACACAAACAGATCATCTTCGTACCACCGAGATCTTATGTCAATACTCAAAAAGTGTTTATCTTTCTGCAAAGTTCTCCGGTTACCAGTATCAAACCACTCACACTAGAACAACACCACTTTTTTTCTCTTTAGATATGTCAACTCAACCACTCTAGTCAAATATCCATAAAACTCTACCATTTCATTTTTATGGTCCCCTTCCCCTACTAATCCATTATTTTTTGTAGCTAGTCGATTATCTCGAACTTTTGTATGAAAATGAACCCTGTTCACCGTACGACCAGAATAAAACCTTGTTAAGTATAATTGAGGTCCATTCGGCAAAGGCCATAATTCTGCAGACTTTCCCACCTTGTTTATGATTCAAATCATTCATCTACAAAAGAAATTAACAAAACAAATATGTTATTACACACAGCTTTGATTTCACATATTAAAATCTTTGGTACTTGAAACTTACATGATTTCTGAAGCAGGTACAAAATTGGGAGAAATTATCATTACCTCTTGTAATCATCCACTTCATTGCAATTGTTCAATATAAAACTCTGGTCTATATTTGCATCTCTTTCTGAAAGTGAAGTAGGCTTGCTAAGAGGTCCAAATGGTATAACTTTTGGTGTAAACACTGGAAGTTCACACTTTTCTTGATTAGTTTCATCATTTATTTACCCATTTTACTTAGACCTTGTTTCAATTCCATCAAGATATATTGACATAAATGTAATACACTATTTCACAATATATCTTTCGGCAAT